>CM073463.1:48283368-48924618 GCA_037074535.1 Gleditsia sinensis | reverse complement strand
TATGCCCTACTCCACAGTTTTCTTATTCCTGCCTAGAGCACTGCCGTGCTCTGGGAGAAAAAATGCATATATTTTCTTTCCTATTTCCAAATAGCCACCAAACAGAAATCCAATTAAAAATACATATCATAAGCATAATTTACAAGTTAAAAACAACATTTATCCTCAAATATCATGACTTATATTCCCTAAAAAGCTTCTACTCAACACTCTCCCACTTATATTTATGGAAGGCAACCACCAAAATATCATAATCATCATATTAATGCTACATAACCACCATAGATTTATGCCTTTAATAATGCACATGTACATATACATACTACCATTTAGTCATGAATAAAGAAAATAGATGTTAATCTTACTTTATTCTACCAATTAATCTATTTCTTTCTCTAGTTTTGGCTTCATTTCTCACTCTTCTTCCAATCACCAAACTGTAGATTTTTCCACCATTAGAGATTTATGAGAAAATTATGAACAACAGCAAAGTTAGAGAAGATTGAAGGGTCCAAAATTTACCTTTTCTCTTGCTTCATCTACTTTCTCTTTCCTCCTTCTTTTTCTCCCTTTTTTTCGTGAACCTTCTTCTCCTCTTGCTTTTGACCACCTAGCTCCTTTCTTTGTCAACAAAATACATTAAAAAAATTAAAGAATCTCCAAGAAGCTTCCCTCCACCTAATTAAGGCCCTTGCTTTCTCCAATTATTACATTTTTGCCATTCCATTATATTGTAATCATGTCATTGGCTAAGGGCTTGTTTGGTTGAGTTGAATTTAACCAAGTTTTTAATCTCCTCTTGAGGCATATGCCAATGAGCTTTTATGCCACACTTTCCATGGTTGCTCACTACACCTCTTGCTGCCCGGTACCAACCCTGAAAGTGAAGAAATTACTATTTTGCCCTTTAGACCTTTTCTTAAAAAATGAGAATTCTCTTCTCTTTTACTCATAATTATACTTATAAAGGTGATATATTTAATTCCTTATCCTTTCCTAACATTATTTCATAAAAAGATATAGAAATTTTGGGGTCTTACACTTTCCCCCCTTAAAAGGAATTTTATCCTCAAAATTAAGAATTTACCTATCCTCAAAGAGCTATGGATAAGAGTGTCTCATATCCTCCTCATTTTCCCATATGGCTTATTCCTTAGTCAATATTTTCCAAATTACCTTCACCAATAGAACAACTTTACTTCGTTGTTGTTTTATGCTTCTATCCAAAACTGTAATTGGCTCTGGTTGGTAAGTCAAATTCTCCTTCACTGTTACTTGTTCCTGAAATGCAGGTGATAGGCCAGCAAATATTTGCAATGTTGAGAGACATGAAACACATCATTCAAATTTGATTATTGCAGGGGTGGAGGTATTTGATACATTGATGGCCCAACTTTCTTTAGTATCAGATAAGGACCTATATAAGGTGGGCTTAATTTCTTAACTTTCATGGCTCGTCCATTTCCTATAGTAGGAGAAAATGCAACAGATTCCTCCTCTAGTCGTAATAACTTTTTTGTCAGCTCTAGGCAGCTTGCATCTTCTTTTGAATTATTTGTATGTATTCTATAGTATGTTGCACTAGATTATAACCTAATAATTTCCTCTCTCTTATTTCATACCAACACAAAGGTGACTTATACCTCATATTATACAAACTTCGTATGGTGCCATCCCAATGCTTGAATGATAACTGTTATTATATGCGAGTTTCACTAGAGGAAGGTACTTATCCCATTCTTTTCCTTGTTCTAGAGTACACACCTGTAACATATCTTCCAGAGTCTGTATAGTTTGTTTAGTTTGATGGTCTATTTGTAAATGATAAGCAGTGCTGAAATGTAATTTAGTGTCGAAAGCTTCCTATAACGCTTTTCAAAACCTGAAGTTGAATCTAGGATCCTGATAAAAAATAATGCTGCTTGGGACTCTATGCAGTCGAATGATCTCTTTCATGTATAAATGTGCTAGTTTATCTAGTGAGTAATTGATTCTTACAAGTAAAAAGTGTGCAGATTTTGTCAATCTATCCACTATTACCCATATTGCATCATGGCTTGCTTCTGTTCTTGACAAACCGGCAATGAAATCCATAGCAATGCTATCCCATTTCCACTTAGAGATCTCCAAAGGTTGTAACATTCTAGAGGGTCTTCTATGTTCACTTTTGATTTTCTAACATGTCAAACACTTTGCTACATACTTAGCTATATCCTTCTTCATTCCTAGCTACCAAAAGGAAATCCTTAAGCCCTAGTACATCTTAGTAGTTCCCAGTTGAATAGTATATTTACTTTAATGGCATTCTTCCAAAATATTTGACCTTATATCTTCCTTTCGCGGTACACATATTCTTCCCCGATAGAGGATGATCCTTTCTTCTGACTTCGTAAAGTCAGATGAATCGTCTCGATTATGAAAACATGGATATTATGCTTGTGCATCCTTAATCTATGCCTTCAGATCACATTCCACCTATAGCTTGTAAATAAGTAATCTCGTAAGAGTGGTTACAATAGACAGTCTTAAATTTTTTAATTCCTCGATCAATCCCATCTCCTTTACCACATATGGCTCAAATATAGAGATTTTCTACTTAACGCATTTGCTACTACATTAACTTTTCCCAGTTGATACTTTAGTTCAAACTTATAGTCATTGATGAATTCTATCCACTTTCTCTGCCTTATGTTCAGCTCTTTCTGATCTAAAAGATATTTTAGACTCTTAAGATCATTGTATACTTCAAACATTGTACTGTATAAACAATGTCACCAAATCTTTAAGGCAAAAACTATAGCAGCTAATTCCAAGTCATGAGTGGGATAATTTTATTCATGTGGTCTTAATTGCCTAAATGCGTAGGTAACCACTCTACCTTCTTGTATTAGAAACATCCAAGTCCCCTCTTGGAAGCATTTGTATACACTTTAAAATGTCCCAAAGGATCTGATATAGTTAAAACCAGGGTTGTATTGAGCCGAGTCCTAAGTTCCAGGAAATTATTCTCATATTCTTGAGTCCATTTGACCAAAATCCCTTTTCAGGTTAATCTGGTTAAGGGTAAAGTTATTTGTGAAAAACCTTGTATGAATCTCTTGTAGTATCTGGCTAGACCTTAAAAAGCTTTGGATCTCAATTAATGTTTTTGGGCTTTCCCACTTGAGAATTGGTTCTTTTTTACTAGGGTCTACAAACATACCATCTCTTGATACAACATGACCTAAGAACCTTACTTTTTGCATCCAAAACTTGTATTTCTCCAATTTAGCAAAAATATTCTTTTCTTTTAACGTCTGAAGTACTGATCGAAGATGTTATTCGTGCTCTCCTACACCTTTTGAGTATATTAGGATGTCATTGATGAAAACCACTACAAATTGGTCCAATTAGGGTCAAAAGATATAATTCATATAATCCATGAAGATTGTAGGCACATTGGTAACTCTAAATGCCATGACTAAGAATTCGTAATGTCTGTATCTAGATCAAAATGCTGTCTTTGGAATATCCTTTTACTTAATTCAGATCTGATGATAACCCGACCTTAAATCTATCTTGGAGAAAACAATAGCCCCCTTTAACTGATCTAATAAGTCATCTATTCTCAATAACAGATACTTATTCTTGATGGTCGTTTTGTTGAGATACCTGTAATCAATGCATAGTTGTAGGCTTCCATCTTTCTTCTTTACAAAAAATATTGGGGCTCCCCAAGGCGACACACTGAGTCGAATAAATTTCTTTTCTAATAGATCCTCAATCTGCTTCTTAAGTTCTTTTAACTCCATAGGGGACATCCTATAAGGTTTAATAGAAATAGGAGTTGCTCTTTGTACCAAATCAATGGAGAATTCCACCTCTTGCTTAGGTGGTGGTTTCGAGATCTTAGAAGGAAAGACTTTTTGAAAATCTTGAACTACCAGAATCTTTGACAGTTCTTGTTCAACTTCTAGATTAAGAGTACACAAATGGGAACAGTATGGGTCTACATCAGTTAACTCCTTATGGAGTTTATTAGCTTGATTGATTCTATACTTTGGTTCCCCAAAAGAGCTGGAAGGAAATAGAAGGGTCTTTTTCCAGTAGTAAAAAAGAAACTAGTTTCAACTAGGCCAATCCATCCCCAAGATAACATATATGTCTTCCAAAGGTAAGCAAATCAGATCTACAACAAAAGATTTTCCATTCACTTCAACTGGATAGTTCTTACAGACTGTCAAAGTACTTACCTTCCCTCCAGTAGGGGTTATCACTATTAGCTCAAAAGTCAAGTCAAATATCGGATAATGCAATTTTTTCACAAAATGAAAAGCTATAAATGAATGGTTGGCGCCCAAATCAAAGAGTAGTATCAAAGGAAAACCATAGAGATAATATGTACCTTGAATCAGATTAGGAGCTTGTTTGACTTTAGCTCCACTTAAGGTGAAAACCCTTCCCCTGGCTAGCTGGGCCTGATCCACTTTCTTCCAATTTTCCAGAGGACATCTGTAACAACTCCATTTATGTAATTTTTTTTTTTTAAATACCATGAAGTTATTACCTCGTTACAACTTAACTCAATATAACATTTATTTAATTTATACAATACTGAGTTTCCATACACACTATTATTTTACAAACTACACACCATTATTTTACAAACATTTGTACAAAGATACATATTAGTTCTAATCATCTATATCGACTACTTCCGGGGACACTGGTTCGGGTGGCACGTCCACCGGAATCTCAGTTACATCTACGACAGTTACATCAGAAATAACTGGAAGTTGCCCAAGGTAGGGCACCTCGATCCAACGTACAGAGATAATAAGTGTCATAGAGAATATCTGCATATTTATTCTTCTGAACATGATATGGAAATATAGTGAGAATTAAATCCCAGTAAGTTCAACAATAAATCATAATTTACCATCAATATAGTTCATCACGTCATGTTCAGCTGTATAAACTACAGAAAATATCTTTAGGTCACATGAATGCACTTTATCATGCACATGAAAATTATACAGTTATGACATGTATGGCATGAATAACTATTTTTCGAATTTCATATGATGGCTATCCACTTATTCTTACTTCAAGCTACCCCGGTCAGGGTGAGTATTCTCTACTTTTCGGTACGGGCTTATCTCGCTCCGTCCGACATGGCACACTTTCTCTTTCTTTTCTTATTAACATGATCATAACCGTTGGTAGGGCGTCCCCTACTGGTGCACCACACGGATTGCCATGTGACCGTGCTCATTTCTTTTCTTTTCACAATGATAGCCAAAAATATGCTTTCAATAACAAGTATGTTCATCAAAATATAACTATTACCATAAATCATTGGTAATCATGCCATGAACATAACCATTTAAAATATCACTTTATAAAACATTTCCATGTCAAAATTCCATACTAATACCTTAGTAACTGGATAGTAATTGTAGTCTGTAAACAGCGCACCAGAAAAGTTCCCAGGAAAGAGAGGTGGGTCACTAATGGACACGCTTAAGTACCATGTCTTTCCTTGCCAGAGCTTTCCTTAGACATGCACTTTTCACAAATCACAATTTTGTTTTCCAGTAACTAGAATAATTCTTTTCTGATGTGAAAATACTGCAACCACGGAGCATACTAAGATTTTTCAAATAAAACCGGCACTTTCAAAACTTCTTGTAAATTTATATGAGTACTAGGGTAAATTCCATGTTAAAAATTACACACTTAAAATGGTAGTAAGTTCATGCAATGGCAATGGCTATGGCTATACTAGTCATTTATTAAGATTCATCTTCTTTTTTAAATACTAATTTTATTTCTTTATTTTCTTGATGCAGGTTTTCATCCTATCTAACCTTCTCTTACTAATCAGAGCATAACTCCCTCAATTTAACTCTGATATAGGTGATCTTGGTGTCTATTTCAAGATAAAACAATTATCTAAAACTATTATGTTGAACATTGTAGCGAAAAATTAAGAAACAAAGGTGATATTACTCCATCAAAGTACATGATAGTTCCTCTCGGATAGGTTCTGACCTTTACTGACTAATTAGACCATATCTCCCAAATTGGAACTCCAAATTGCGTTATTCCAGTTGGTAAAAATCCATGAGCCATATATCTATAATTGTTATGTTGGCGCGCTATTTTAATTCCCTACAGAATATTCCCAGAAATTCAAAAACTAAAGCATTAATAACATACTCTTCCCTGAATAAACATTTTCTGACCTCTGCTTACTAATCGGATTATATCTACCTCATATGAACTCCAAATTGCATAATTCCAGTGGGTATATTTCCATGAGACATAGATATATAACTTTCATGTTAACCATTTATTTTAATTCCATAAAGAAAATTACCATAAATTAAAATACAAAAGCTGTCCTAACATAATCTTCCCTGATGAACCATTTTCTGACCTTGGCTTACTAATTGGACCATATCTACCACATGTGAACTCCAAATTGTATGATTCCAGTGGCTAAACATCCATGACACACATATCTTTAATTCTTATGTTGACCATTTATTTTAATTCCCTACCAATAATTCCCAGAAATTAAATTACCGAAGCTATCCTAACATATTCTTCCCTGATGATTCATTTTCTGACCTTTGACTACTAATCAGACCATAGCTACCTCATATGGACTCCAAATGGAATGCTTCCAGTGGCTAAAAATCCATGACACATTTATCTTTAATTCTTATGTTAACCATTTATTTTAATTCCCTACCAATAATTCCTAGAAATTAAATTACCGAAGCTATCCTAACATATTCTTCCCTGATGATTCATTTTCTGACCTTTGACTACTAATCAGACCATATCTACCTCATATGGACTCCAAATGGAATGATTCCAGTGGCTAAAAATCCGGGACACATATATCTTTAATTCTTATGTTAACCATTTATTTTAATTACTTATAGATTGTTCCCAGAAATTAAAATACCGAAACTTAAAATTCTGCCACCCATAACCATAACCATGCAGAACTATCTACACCAACCTAAGTATTCAAACATACATCACATGCAAGATCAATATGTAACATGATATAGCAACATCATGACCAATCATAAAAGTTCTAAGATCAAAATCTCATATAAATATTATAAGTTTCAAAAGTTTTCTTCAAAAAGAAATATTGTTAAACTTACCTTTAGCTTTCTAAACTTCTCCTTCTTCTTCCTTCCTTTCTTCTTCTCTCTTCTCTCCTTTCCTCACTCTACCTTGCTTCTATTTCTCTCTCTCTCTCACTTGGACGAAATTAAAGTGTTGTAAGGGTGGGTTCTCTTATATAGACCACCAAATAATTCACCTTTCATGATCATGGATCTACCTTATCACAATTAAGATACACTTTGTTGAATTTTTGGAAAACAAACAACTTATGTTCTTGTCTTCCTCTTCCTTAGTCAAGATATGCATAGGAAAAGGAGATTTGTATTTTGAAAATTATGATGATATGTTCTTAAGATAAGGGACAAGGTCCCTTTGATTTAGGGATTCATTTAATTTTTCTTTTGTCTTAATCAATTATGATAGGTTGCCTTTTTAAGTGGCAAATTTCTAGCCCTTCAATCTCCATTATTTGGTTGATCTTATTTGTGTGGGCTATGAATGTTTTGTCCTAATACCATGTATTATCATACCACTTGCTAAAATTATGAGTGAAGGATATAGATGTTTTTGTCCTAAAGCCTTGTATTATCATGCCACTTGCCTAAATGATGAATGTAGAATCACACCACTTGCTAAATTTTTGTCTTAATGCCATGTAACCTAATCTTTATTCTTATTATTATATCATCATCTAATTTATTTTATTTTATTTTTCCTCTTGGATTTGGGCTTATTCTTACCCCTTATGGGCTTGTCCTACCCATTTTCTTTGCTTTGGATAAAATTCTTCCTTTCTTGGTGGGCTTGGTCACATTTTCATAATTTTTGGGCTATTGGTGAAATTACTATATCCTAGTCCAAGTCTATGTTTAATTTCTTGTTTAGGTTATCCAATGGGCTTGCTAGAAACTTATGTGAAGTGGAAAAACTCTATATGAAGTGTCCATAGGTAAAAGCCCAATGTATGGGTAAAGATTTTAAACTTAGTAACTATAGTTCTTGAATTAGGAAAAATTACCCTAATTCAATGTTCTTTGAAATTTTAAGACCTTTACTTGTTTCTAAAAATTTATCTTCCTTATCCAAGAATTTTGCATCTCTTTAGTATGTTATTTCTAATTTCTTTCCTATTAGATTTTCCTTCTTTATTTGTTCTCTTAATGTTAGAAACATTTTCTATGCATATACATAAGGTGAAGAATTTCTAAGGATTATATTTCCTTAGATATCTAAAATATTGTCTAATAAATTTTATTTCCTTAATTAAATTTTTTATGTACCTTTATCAATAAAAGAAACGAAATTAAGGATGTTACAACATCGACAAGCCACATTCCCTTTCTATCCACATTGGGAACATGTAGTTTGATTGTGGAAATAAGGTCTATTCCCATGAAATCACCCAAATATCCTGCACTCATTTCCTCTAGAATTCTGCATTGAAGATTTGGCCCTTATGTCTAAAGGTTTCTTACCTGCCATCACATTCTTCCCTCTCATATTATAATACGGAATTGGAAATTCCCTTCTCTTTTTCCAGGTTATCTACCTCTCCTTCTCTTCCTCTATTGCTCTCAGACTCTTTTCTAGTAGGCAATACTTGTTAATCAGAGGAACAAATCATGAATTTCTAGGGCTGCAACTGCATTGCAAATTTCCAGATTCAGCTCCACTTCAAAATTAATTGCTTCCCAAGATTCATTGGGGTTGTAGCTCAGATAGGAGGAGAACTTTGATAATTCTTCAAACTTGGCAATATACTAATCGACAGACCATCTACCCTGGTTGAGTTGAAGAAATTCAATTTATTTCTTAGCCCTCACACTCCTGGAAAAATATTTATCCAGGAAGGTTTCTTAAAAAATAGGTTAAGTAACCTATCAACCCTAGTGAGCCAATAATTCACTGACCCTTCTCTACCAGAATTTTGCTTCTTCTTTCAGCATGTAGACAACAAAATTAACTTTTTGCTTATGTGAACAGTCCAAAACTCCAAAAATTTCTCTATTTTGGTTAGCTACCTGTCTGCATATAACAACTCCATTTTTTTGACATATCTACTTATGTGTGTATTTCTAAAATTCCATGAAGTCATTACCTTCTTACTTCTAACTATTTAACTCATAATAACATTCAATTAAATTAACCAAACATAAATAAGGTTTAAGAAAAACCATTAACACTTATATAATTCTGGGTTCACGTACACATTATTAATCAAAACATATGTACAAAACTCAAACATATATAAGTATACATTTTATTCATCTATATTGACAAGTTCCAGAGATACGAGTGCAGGTGGTTGCACCTTCACTGAGATCTTAGCCAACTCGACTCAACGAACGCTAAAAGCCAGTCATAGAGAATATCTGCATAACTTAGTATGTTAAAAATGTCCTTTAATTTCCTACATAGTTTGCCCAAAGATTCAAAAATAGAAGCATACTTAAAAGTTTCTTCCCTGGTTAACTAGTTTTTGACCTTTGCTTACAAATCTGATCATATCTCCCTCATATACATTCCAATTTGAATAGTTCCAGTGTCTAAAAATCTGTGAAGCACAGATCTATATTTTTCGTTTTCAGAATTTCTTTTAATTCCCTACGGATTTATCCCAAAAATTCAAACACTGAAGCATACCTGATAGATTCTTCCCTGGTTAACCATTTTCTGACCACTACTTATATATCGAGCAATATCTCCCTCATCTGGACTCCAAATTAAGTTATTCCAGTGGCTAAAAGTCCTTGCGACATAGATCTAAATTTTTTGTGTTAACCATTTCTTTTAATTCTTAATTGATTCTTACCAAAAGTTTAAAAGCAGAAGCTTCCCTAATTACCCCGAAATCCAATTTTCTAACCAATCCTTTCCTATGATTTTAGTTCATCATTATATTACATCTAATCATATTCCATCAATTTTTTTACCACATTCAAATATACAAAATAGTAGCATAAAAATCATAAAAATTGTACCACCCATAGCCATACCTATGCAGAACTTTCCACACTAACCGTAATGTCCAAAACATTCATCATATGCAAAATAACATGTAACCTGATATAGGAAAATCCATGACCAATCATCAAAGTAGCAAATATTATAAATTTCTTCAAATTTCTAAGATCAAAATCCCACATGAATGTTACAAATTTCAAAGCTTTTCTTCAAAAAGAAATATTGTTAAACCTACCTAAAGATCTCCTTAGCTCACTTAGTGAATTCTTTTTCTTGTTTCCTCTTGAAGGAAGTAGCAAGATTCCTCCCTTCCCTTAGCTTTTCTAGCAACTTAAATAAGAGAAGGAGGGTGAGTTTTTGAACCCCAAGGATGAAGAAGAAAGATGGATTCAAGTGGACATTAAGCTAACTTACCTTGAGTACCTAGTCTTTTAGAATTCTCCTTCTTCTTCCTTCCTTTCTTCTCCTCTCTTTCTCTCCTTTCCTCACTCTACCTTGCTTCTATTTTTCCTCTCCCTCAGTTGGATGAAATTATAATGTTATAGTGGTGGGTTTTACTTAAATAAACTATCAATTGGTTCACCTTTCATGATCATGGGTCTACCTTATCACAATTAAGATGCACTTGGTTGTTTTTGTTTTGGAAAAACAACTCATGTTCTTGTTTTCCTCTTCCTTAGTCAATATATGCATAGAAAAAGGAGATTTGTATTTTGAAAATTATGATAATATGTTCTTAAGACAAGGGACAAGGTCCCTTTAATGTAGGGATTCATTTCCTTTTTCTTTTGTCTTAATCAAGTATGATAGGTTTGCCTTTCTAAGTGGCAAATTTTCAGCCATTGGATCTCCCTTGCTTTGCTGAAATTATTTGTGTAGGATAAGGTTGTTTTGTCATAATACTATGTATTATTATCCACTTGTTGAAATTATGAATGTAGGATATAGATGTTTTGTCCTAATGCCATGTATTATTACCTACTTGTTGAAATTATGAATGTAGGATATAGATATTTTGTCTTAATGTCATGTAACCTAATCTTGATTATTATTGCACAACTATTTCCTCACATGATTGTTATTCTTTTCCCTCTTGGATTTGAGTTCATTCTTACCCATTTCCTTTACTTTGGCTAAAATTCTACCTTTCATGGAGGGCTTGGTCACATTTTCATAATTTTTGGGCTATCGGTTCAACTTCTATATCCTAGTCCAAGTCTATGTTTTATTTCGTGCTTAGGCTATCCAATAGGCTTGCTAGAAACTTATGTGAAGTGAAAAAACTCTATATGAAGTATCCATAGGTGAAAGCCCAATTTATGGGTGGAGATGTTAAACTTAGAAATTTCTAACTCTTGAATTAGGAAAAATTATCCTAATCCAATCTTCTTAAAATTTTAAGACATTTACTTACTTCACCAAAAAAAAAACTTATCTTCCTTACCAAAGAATTTTTCCTCTCTTTAGTATGTTATTTTTAATTTTTCCTATTTATTTTTCTCTCTTTACTTGTTCCCTTAATATTAGAAATATTTTCTAAGCATGCACATAAGGTGAAGAATTTCTAAGGATTATATTTCCTTAGATATCTAAACATTTTCTAATAAATTTTATTTCTTTTTTTTTTTTTGTATAAGAGAAGAGCAAGGGATCGAACCTAAGATCCTTTGCTAAACTACCCACCCCCCTCACCACTAGACCACACCTAGTGGCTTATAAATTTTATTTCTTTAATTAAATATTTATGTACCTTTATTAATAAAAGAAACGAAATTAAGGATGTTACCCTGCAAACATAGGATTGTATCCCTCGACAAACGAGGGAGGGTGGATTCTTATGAAATCCACCCATCCACTCCCCAAGTTCCTTAGGTTTTCTCCCACTTCACCATTTTCATTACTGTTATTCTGAATATGGCGCATAATTTAGTTTATAGCAGAAACTTGACCTCGAATGACTGTGGCTAGATCTTGTAGAGTAGCATCCGCACTTGAAGTCGGATTCCTTTTTGATGAAGCCATTTCTTGTTGTACCAGCCAAAAGAAAAAGTCACTATTAAGGTGATCAAGTTTAACGGCGGTTAAAAGAAATTTTATAATGCAGTAGTGAAAACATCAACCAGGCATACAAATTAGGAAAAATTCTAGCAATTTTCTCTAACTATTATAACATGCTACTCTACATCTTCTATCCACATCTTATTTAAAATGTTCGTATATCGATCTAGGTAACCATCCAACCTCATGGCCACTTAGGATCGACCTGCTCTGATACCAACTTGTAAAGATCGATTTTTTTTATATACAGGGTATAACACAGATAACAAAACAAAATAATCAACAAGCCAAAAGTGTAACAACTTTTTTATTTATTTATTTATTATTATACAATATAAAGTTCACATACACATCATTAATCAAAATGTACGTACAACATTTCAAACACATAAATATCTACATCTTATTTATTCTGGTTGACCAATTTCAGAGATTCGGGTGCGGGTGGTTGCACCTTCACTGGGATCTGTGCCAACTCGCCCACAAACATTTTATTTAGGATCCGCCCATCATAGAATAACTCGATCCAACGTGCACTAAAAGCCAGAGTTATAGAAAAATATGCATAACTAATTTTCTGAACAGGACATGGAAATATAGTGAGAATTAAATCCCAGTACGTTCAACAATAAATCATTATCAATATAGTCATCATGTCATGTTCAGCTGTATAAACTATAGTAAATAACTTTGGTCACATGAATGCACTATATCTATGCACATGAGAATCGTACAGTAATGACATGTATGACAGGATTGATTATTTTCAGAATATTATATGATGACTGTAACACCCGAAATTTTGTTAATGATATTCATAAAATGGAGTGGTAAGAAAAGGGTTTAAAAGATTTAAATGAGGGAGTTATAGAGGAATAACAATAAATGTTTAATAAAGATTTTTCTTACTTTTGGGAAAAGTTGTTGAGAAAAAGGTAGTAATTTTCTTGTTTGCAGGGTTACAAGTAGATAGCAAGGATAGAGATATGGAGCCATAAAGAGAGTTGCACAAAAAGTCATTGAGGTAAGGCCAAGAAGATATTAAACACCTAGCAATTTTCCTTCACCCAAACAAAGTCTTAGCCAACCCCTTAGTCACACTTTAATGGGATGGCACTCTTGAAATTTTTAGACAAGGAAGGGGTAAAGGTTAAGGGGTTGGATGGCTTGTTGAGGAAGCTGCCATATTTTATTATTATTTTTCTATTGACTTAGAAGACCAAGTCACCAGATTTTCCAGCCAAGCCCAAGGGAACCCCACGGCAAAAGGAGAGAAGGGAGAAAGAGAAGAAAGAAAAGAGAAGGAGAAGAAGAAGGGAGAGAGGAGAAAGAGGAAAGCTAGAGAAGAAGGAGAAAGAGCAAGGAGAAGAGAAGGAGAGGAGGTGTAGAGCAAACTAAAGAGACAACTTGTAGAAAGAGAAAGGTAAGATCAACATCATTCACGATTTTGGTTGGTTCTGGAGGTTACTTTTTATGTAGAATCTGGAAATATGTTGAACATATGAATTGTAGCCCTGTGTCTTAGCTTTAACACGCCCCTGGAATCACCTTAATCGGATTCGAAATGAGAGAGATATGCCCTGTTGAGTGAGGGTAGGTCAGATCTAACGCGCTGAGTTCCGACGTTGTTTTCAAGCAACTTTTTCCCCTGATTCTGTTTCTTATTTGTTGAAGTGGTAGAAATAAAAGTTGTGGATCATTGTTTTTGCGTTCCATAGACACCGAAAGCACCTTAATCGGAGTTGAAATGAGTGAGTTATGGTCTTTTTAGTAAGGAAAGGTCTGGCTAAACGAAAATCTGGACAGATCTAACGCGCTGAGTTCCGACGTTGTTTTCAAGCAACTTTTTCCCCTGATTTTGTTTCTTATTTGTTGATGTGGTAGAAATAAAAGTTGTGGATAATTGTTTTAGCTTTCCATAGACACTGAAAACACCTTAATCGGAGTTGAAATGAGTGAGTTATGGTCTTTTTAGTAAGGAAAGGTCTGGCTGAACGAAAATCTGGACTGCAGGGAAAAAACCCAAAGCATGGCCGTGCTTGAGGCTGTTTTTGCTCTGTTTTGCATTTTGAAGGCTCTAAATGAACCCCAATGAATGGATGATGTTAAGGGGAACTAAAATGTATAGATATACCTTTTTAATGATACATTGTAGTGTGAATTCCATCCATTTATTATGAGATATTAAATTACACATTGCTTAATGATGAAATGCATGTTGATGGATGTCTATGCTAGTATATTAATGCATGAGGAATGATGCATGATTGTCATATTTGCATATTATAGACTGCTTGTGTGCATGGCTGCAAGTGAGTTATTGATGCATGTGCTTTTGGGAGGCTATAGAAGCACGTATGTTATTTATGAGAAATAAATATGACATGTTTAAGGATGAATATGATTTATGTGCTGGATAATTATTGACATGCATATTCTTGTTATGATAAGTGGCTAAAGAGAGGTAAAAGACTTAATCTGGTCAAGAGGACCCTCTCTGAAGCAGGGTGGCCCAGAAATGGGTGTCTCCCTTGCTGTATTGAGACGACTAACGGTCAGAATGATCCTCTCTGAAGCAGGATAGCCTGGCAACAGGTGTCTTCCTTGCTGTATTGAGGAGACTGACAATTTCAGGATGACCTTTACCCATTAAGGTGACCCAGGATAGTGGCACCTTACGAGGTAAAGCGACTGAAGGGTCGTGGCTTGTGATACAGTACCGGGATAGGGGACGCCCTATAGCCTAGAGTGGTCAATACAGGAAGGACCCTCCGACCAATGTCCCTCAAAGGGTGGGTGAGTAGCTGGAGGAGAAGGCTCACACCACATTGAGGATTGCAATTGAGAGAAATTATTGGCTTATGAGCCACTATGAGTGATAATGAGTCACTGTGTGTGGCATGGATCATGGACGACAGCACAGGTATTGTATAAATACATATTTTGATATTTTGCATGATTTTGATGCATAACCTACAAAAAGGCTAGTATGTACCTTATTGTATCTTTATTGCATAAAAGAGAAAATGTTTTCTGTAGCTTATACAACTGGGCATAGCATGTGAGTTTTCGCATATTTATATGTTTTGAAATGTTGATCTTGCTGGGATTTTCATATCTCACTATGTTTTAATGCTATGTTCAGATCAGTAGAAATGGCATTCGTGGTGCTGACACTGCTTCTGGAGTTGCAGACCGTGGATGTCCCTTACTTGGGACAGTTCACGATTATTGTGAACCTATTAGTGACTAGTATGATAGAGATCCCTACTCCTGGCTCACCTCCTGCACCAGCAGCACCCCAGGGGTGAGGGTTAGGGATAGGATGTAGTGTAGCAGTGGAAGTCTAACTTTTGCCTATGTAAATGGGTTAACCCATTGTTTTGATGTAACTCCATGGTACTCTGCCTTTTGTGTTGTTAGCTCAGTACCTCGGGTTACATATGTATGTATGTATATATATATATCGCTGAACTCTTATGTATATAGTTTTGAATATATGAATGTATGGGTTGCTTAGCTAATAGTATATCTGATCTCTGCTCTAAAAAAAAAAAACCGGGCGTTACAAGTTGGTACAGAGCAGGTCGATCCTAAGTGGCCATGGGGGTGGATGGTTACCTGGATCGATCTAAATGCATCTTGAATAAGATGTGGATAGATGGAGTAGAGTGGCACATGGAAATTGTTAAGGAAAAATTGCTAGCATTTTTCCTAATATGTATACTTGATGATGTTATCACTACTATATTATAAAGTCTTCTTTAAATACTATTGAGCTTGATCACCTCAATAGGAACTAATTATTTTATTTTATACAGTGGAAAATGGCATCATCAAGGAGAAATTCGGCACCAAGTACAGAAGCTACTCTATAAGATCTAGCCACTGCTATTCGAGATCAAGTTTCCGCCACAAACCAGATTCTGCGGCATATGCAAAATAATAATGACGCTAATGGTGAGACAGGTGAGAACCTGAGGAATGCAGGGAATGGATGGGCAGATTTTATGAGAACTCGACCACCGCCTTTCGTTGGAGGGTATGATCCGATGGTGGCAGATAGATGGCTGACTGAAATTGAGAAAGTCTTCGGGGTTCTTAAATGTTCAGACGAACAGAAAGTAGATTTTGCTGTATACATGCTGAAAGAAGAAGCAGAATTTTGGTGGAGAGGGGCTAGTGAACTGTTGGCTCACCAAGAGCGACAGGTTACTTGGTCTATTTTTCGGGAGACCTTCTTGGACAAGTACTTCCCAAGAAGTGTCAGAGCTGAGAAGGAGATAGAATTTCTCCAACTTCGATAGGGGAGTCGATCGATTGACCAGTACATTGCCAGATTCGAAGAGTTAGCTAAGTTCTCGTCATATCTGAGATATAATCCTGACGAATCTTGGAAAACAATCAAGTTCGAGGCCGGGTTGAATCCTGACATTTGCAATGCAGTGGTGGCCTTCGAGAACCGCGAATTCGTTCCTTTGATTAATAAGTGTCATTTACTAGAAAAGAGCTTGAAGGCAGTGGAAGAAGAGAAAGACCGAAGGGCACCTTGGAAGAGAAAGAGAGAATTTCCAGCACCCGATCATTTTTTCAGGGGAAGAAACTTCACAGCAGGCAAAAAGCCCTTGACTATGGGAGCCAGGCCTTTAGTGTAGAATTTTGCTGGAAGCGAGTGTGGAAAGTGTGGGCGATATCATGGGAATGGACCCTGTTCTCGAAATCCAGTTACTTGTTTCCGGTGTGGGCAGAAAGGCCATATGGCTCGTCGCTGTCCCTTGGAAGATGGGAAAAAAGAGTGAGCTAACTCCGCCAGTTAAAGGGAGAGTTTTTACCTTAAATGGAGCTGAAGCGAAGCAATCTCCTGATCTAATCCAAGGTACGTGCTATCTTCACGGCTATCCTTTGGTCGTGCTTTTTGATTCGGGTGCCAGCCACTCTTTCATATCATCTTTTTGTGTGAGAAAGTTGCGGCTTTCGGTGTCTGAATTGTCATATAAGCTGATGGTGTTGACCCCTACGGGAGGGAAGGTGAACACCTCCTCAGTCTGTAAAGACTGCCTAGTTTAGGTGTATGGTAGATCCTTTAATGTGGATCTTATTTGCCTACCCTTGGAAGATATGGATGTGATTTTGGGAATGGATTGGCTCAGCAGCAACCAGATTCTCTTGGATTGTTCAAGGAAAACTCTGGTTTTTCGCTCGGAATCGAACGAGAAGTTTGAAATTGGGAGTGAACCGATTAACGAAATGCAGGGGGAATCAGTTGAAGAAGCTTTAGATAGTATTTTTCTATGTGTCCTCAACCGGGAGGTTGAGCAAGAACTAGTCAAGTTTCTGGTAGTTCGGGGCTTTCCGGAAGTCTTTCCTTCAGAAATTACTGAACAACCACCTAAGAGGGAAGTGGAGTTTTCCATTGATTTGGTACCAGGAGCGACTCCTATTTCTATTACCCCTTATAGGATGGCTCCTGTGGAGTTGAAAGAGCTTAAGAAGCAGATTGAAGAACTTTTGGGGAAGAATTTTATTCGACCCAGTGTTTCACCTTGGGGAGCCCCAGTGCTCTTCGTAAAGAAGAAGGATGGAAGCTTACGATTATGCATTGACTACCGGCAGCTTAACAAGGTGACCATCAAGAATAAGTATCCATTACCAAGAATTGATGATTTGTTAGATCAGCTCAAGGGGGCAACTATTTTCTCTAAAATCAATTTGAGATCGGGTTATCATCAGATTCGAGTAAAGGAGGAAGACGTTCCTAAAACCGCTTTCAGATCTCGTTACGGGCATTATGAGTTTCTAGTTATGCCGTTTGGAGTTACCAACGCTCTTGCGATCTTCATGGATTACATGAATCGGATCTTCCGACCCTATTTGGATCAGTTCGTGGTGGTTTTTATTGATGATATCCTCATTTACCCAAGAAGCATGGAGGAACATGAACGTCATCTTCGGCTAGTGCTTCAAGTTTTGAAGGAGAAGAAACTTTTTGCTAAACTGGAGAAATGCGAATTCTGGATGCAAGAAGTCAAGTTTCTAGGACATGTGGTGTCGAAAGAGGGAGTATCTGTCGACCCTAGTAAGATAGAGGCCATTCTCAAGTGGGAACGACCAAGGTCAGTGACAGAAATCAGAAGTTTCCTGGGTCTTGCAGGGTATTACAAAAGATTCATACAGGGTTTTTCACAAATAGCATTACCCTTGACTAGATTGACTCGGAAAGGATGTGCAATCAAGTGGACGGCGGAGTGCGAGAACAGTTTTCTGGAGCTGAAAACTCGGCTTACTACGCCTCCTGTTTTAATTCTGCCGAATCCCTCCGAACGTTTTGAGGTTTACACAGATGCTTCTAAGAAGTGTCTGGGGTGTGTTTTGATGCAAGAAGGTAGGGCGGTGGCCTATGCCTCTAGACAGTTGAGACCACATGAAGAAAATTACCCTACTCATGATTTGGAATTGGCTGCTATAGTTTTCGCCTTGAAGATTTGGCGGCACTATCTATATGGTGCTGTGTTTGAAGTGTATAGTGATCATAAAAGTTTAAAATATCTTTTTGATCATAAGGAATTGAATATGAGACAGAGAAGATGGATGGAATTCATTAATGATTATAAGTTTGAGCTGAAATACCACCCAGGAAAAGCGAACGTAGTAGCGGATGCTTTAAGCCAAAAGTCGCTACATTTGAGTTATATGTTGGTGAAAGAGATGAACTTAATTGAAGAATTCAGGAATTTGAGATTATCAGTGATAGCTACTCCTAGCAGTTTGCTTATTGGTGAGTTAAGGGTGGAGTGCGATTTGAAAATGCAGATTAAGGAAGCACAAGTACAAGATCTTTTCCTGCAAAATAAACGAAATGCACCAGGTTTCACAGAATCGGAAGAAGGAGTCATCCTCTATCGAGGAAGAATGTGTGTGCCTTATGGGAGAGACCTGAAGACAAAAATTCTGGAAGAAGGGCATCAAAGTAAATACGCTATTCATCCGGGAGCTACAAAGATGTATCGAGATTTAAAACAATCGTTTTGGTGGCCGGGAATGAAGAAAGATATAGCGGAACATGTCTCGAAGTGCTTGACTTGTCAGAAAGTCAAGATCGAACATCAGAAGCCATCTAGGACATTACAGTCCTTAGAAATCCCTGAATGGAAATGGGATGGTATTGCTATGGATTTTGTGACTGGATTGTCTAAGACTCAGGCGGGTTATGACGCCATATGGGTAATAGTGGATAGATTGACAAAGTCTGCACACTTTTTGCCCATAAGGATTAATTACTCGCTGGACAAGCTAGCACATCTGTATGTGAAGGAGGTAGTCCGATTACATGGGATTCCAAGTAGCATTGTTTCTGACTGAGATCCTAGATTCACTTCCCGATTCTGGAAAGCATTGCAGGAAGCTTTCGGGACAAAATTACAATTTAGTACCGCTTATCATCCGCAAACAGATGGTCAGACGGAAAGGACAATACAAACAATGGAAGACATGTTGAGAGCATGCACCTTAGATCAGGGAAAAGATTGGGATAAGTACATTCCGTTGGTGGAATTCGCTTACAACAACAGTTATCATGCCAGTATTGGAATGGCACCATATGAAGCTCTGTATAGCAGAAAATGTAAATCTCCTTTGTGCTGGTATGAAGTAGGTGAGAGAAAGTTGTTGGGTCCAGAGTTAGTTCAGCATACTACGAATCAAATACGAATGATACAAGATAGGATGCGAACTGCCCAGAGTCGTCAGAAAAGTTATTATGATCGGAGAAGAAAGCCCTTGTGTTTTCAAGAAGGAGAACATGTGTTTTTGAAGATTTCTCCGACCACTGGGATTGGCCGAGCCATGAAAGTCAAGAAGCTGAGTCCTCGCTACATAGGACCATATCAGATACTCAAGAAAGTTGGCCCATCGGCATATCAAATATCCCTACCTCCAAGATTATCTAACTTGCACAATGTGTTTCATGTCTCTCAACTACGAAGATATTTGCCGGATCCATCACATGTGATCCAAGAAGAGGAATTAACAGTGAAGGAAAATCTAACATATCAACTAGAATCCGTCATGATCTTAGATCAAAATGTGAAACAACTACGTAATAAATCTGTTCCACTGGTAAAGATGTTATGGAAAGGGCTATCCGAAGAGGAGGCTACATGGGAAAGAGAGGAAGACATGAGGCACTCTTATCCACAAATGTTTGAAGATAGGTAAAATTCCTGAATTTTGGGGACAAAATTCCTGATAAGGGGGGAAGAAGTGTAACACCCGAAATTTTGTTAATGATATTCATAAAATGGAGTGGTGAGAAAAGGGTTTAAAAGATTTAAATGAGGGAGTTATAGAGGAATAACAATAAATGTTTAATAAAGATTTTCTTACTTTTGGGAAAATTTGTTGAGAAAGAGGTAGTAATTTTCTTGTTTGCAGGGTTACAAGTAGATAGCAAGGATAGAGATATGGAGCCATAAAGAGAGTTGCACAAAAAGTCATTGAGGTAAGGCCAAGAAGATATTAAACACCTAGCAATTTTCCTTCACCCAAACAAAGTCTTAGCCAACCCCTTAGTCACACTTTAATGGGATGGCACTCTTGAAATTTTTAGACAAGGAAGGGGTAAAGGTTAAGGGGTTGGATGGCTTGTTGAGGAAGCTGCCATATTTTATTATTATTTTTCTATTGACTTAGAAGACCAAGTCACCAGATTTTCCAGCCAAGCCCAAGGGAACCCCACGGCAAAAGGAGAGAAGGGAGAAAGAGAAGAAATAAAAGAGAAGGAGAAGAAGAAGGGAGAGAGGAGAAAGAGGAAAGCTAGAGAAGAAGGAGAAAGAGCAAGGAGAAGAGAAGGAGAGGAGGTGTAGAGCAAACTAAAGAGACAACTTGTAGAAAGAGAAAGGTAAGATCAACATCATTCACGATTTTGGTTGGTTCTGGAGGTTACCTTTTATGTAGAATCTGGAAATATGTTGAACATATGAATTGTAGCCCTGTGTCTTAGTTTTAAAACGCCCCTAGAATCACCTTAATCGGATTCGAAATGAGAGAGATATGCCCTGTTGAGTGAGGGTAGGTCAGAACTAACGCGCTGAGTTCCGACGTTGTTTTCAAACAACTTTTTCCCCTGATTCTGTTTCTTATTTGTTGAAGTGGTAGAAATAAAAGTTGTGGATCATTGTTTTCGCTTTCCATAGACACCGAAAGCACCTTAATCGGAGTTGAAATGAGTGAGTTATGGTCTTTTTAGTAAGGAAAGGTCTGGCTGAACGAAAATCTGGACAGATCTAACGCGCTGAGTTCCGACGTTGTTTTCAAGCAACTTTTTCCCCTGATTTTGTTTCTTATTTGTTGATGTGGTAGAAATAAAAGTTGTGGAGAATTGTTTTAGCTTTCCATAGACACTAAACTCACCTTAATCGGAGTTGAAATGAGTGAGTTATGGTCTTTTTAGTAAGGAAAGGTCTGGCTGAACGAAAATCTGGACTGCAGGGAAAAAACCCGAAGCATGGCCGTGCTTGGTGACACGGCCAGGCCGTGCTTGAGGCTGCTTTTGCTTTGTTTTGCATTTTGAAGGCTCTGAATGAACTCCAATGAATGGATGATGTTAAGGGGAACTAAAATGTATAGATATACCTTTTTAATGATACATTGTAGTGTGAATTCCATCCATTTATTATGAGATATTAAATTACACATTGCTTAATGATGAAATGCATGTTGATGGATCTCTATTCTAGTATATTAATGCATGAGGAATGATGCATGATTGTCATATTTTCATATTATAGACTGCTTGTGTGCATGGCTGCAAGTGAGTTATTGATGCATGTGCTTTTGGGAGGCTATAGAAGCACGTATGTTATTTATGAGAAATAAATATGACATGTTTAAGGATGAATATGATTTATGTGCTGGATAATTATTGACATGCATATCCTTGTTATGATAAGTGGCTAAAGAGAGGTAAAAGACTTAATCTGGTCAGGAGGACCCTCTCTGAAGCAGGGTGGCCCAGAAATGGTTGTCTCCCTTGCTGTATTGAGGCGACTGACGGTCAAAATGATCCTCTCTGAAGCAGGATGGCCTGGCAACAGGTGTCTTCCTTGCTGTATTGAGGAGACTGACAAGTCCAGGATGACCTTTACCCATTAAGGTGACCCAGGATAGTGGCACCTTACGAGGTAAAGCGACTGAAGGGTCGTGGCTTGTGATACGGTACCGGGATAGGGGACGCCCTATAGCCTAGAGTGGTCAATATAGGAAGGACCCTCCGACCAATGTCCCTCAAAGGGTGGGTGAGCAGCTGGAGGAGAAGGCTCACACCACATTGAGGATTGCAATTGAGAGAAATTATCGGCTTATGAGCCACTATGAGTGATAATGAGTCACTATGTGTGACATGGATCATGGACGACAGCACAGGTATTGTATAAATACATATTTTGATATTTTGCATGATATTGATGCATAACCTACAAAAAGGCTGGTATGTACCTTATTGTATCTTTACTGCATAAAAGAGAAAATGTTTTCTGTAGCTTATACAACTGGACATAGCATGTGAGTTTTCGCATATTTATATGTTTTGAAATGTTGATCTTGCTGGGATTTTCATATCTCACTATGTTTTAATGCTATGTTCAGATCAGTAGAAATGGCATTCGTGGTGCTGACACTGCTTCTGGAGTTGCAGACCGTGGATGTCCCTTACTTGGGACAGTTCACGATTATTGTGAACCTATTAGTGACTAGTATGATAGAGATCCCTACTCCTGGCTCACCTCCTCCACCAGCAGCACCCCAGGGGTGAGGGCTAGGGATAGGATGTAGTGTAGCAGTGGAAGTCTAACTTTTGCCTATGTAAATGGGTTAACCCATTGTTTTGACGTAACTCCATGGTACTCTGCCTTTTGTGTTGTGAGCTCAGTACCTCGGGTTACATATGTATGTATGTATATATATATATCACTGAACTCTGATGTATATAGTTTTGAATATATGAATGTATGGGTTGCTTAGTTAATAGTATATCTGATCTCTGCTCTAAAAAAAAAAAAAACCGGGCATTACAATGGCTATCAATTTATTCTCATATCAAGCTACCCCGGTCAGGGTGAGTATTTTTCTACTCTCTGGTACGGGCTTATCTCGCTCCGTCTGACATGGCACACTTTCTCTTTCTTTTCTCATTGACATATTCATAATCGTTGGTAGGTCGTCCCTTACTGGTGTACCACACGGATTGCCATGTGACCGTGCTTATTCCTTTTCTTTTTACATTAATAGCCAAAAATATGATTTGCATTAAAAAGTATGTTCATTATACTCACATACCATAATGTTTCATCAAAATATTTCCATGTCAAAATTACACACTTAGAATGGTAAGAAGTTCATGCATTGGCAATGGCTATAGCATATACTAGTCATTTATTATTTTCATTTATAAAATTCTTCTTCTTCTTTTTTAAATATTAATTTTATTCCTTTATTTTCTTGATGCAAGTTTTCATCCTATCTCACCTTCTCTTACTAATCAAAGGATAACTCCCTCAATTTAACTCCGATTTAAGTCTGATTTAGGTGATCTTGATGTCAATTTAAAGATAGAACAATTATCTAAAACTATTATGTTGAACAGTTGAACAAAATATGGTGCGCACTGTCGCAGGTACACCCAAATTTATACCTGACCTCAAAACTAACCTGTAGTAGTGGGAGTAAGGGTCGATCCCACAGAGACTGGTATTACCTTATGTGATTGAGAAATGGTGAATTGATAATCACAAATTAAGTAAAGTAAACAATAATGAAAATAATTAAGAGAGTAATTAATGAGAAAGGCGTTAGTTTCGGTTGACATCCACCGTCAAGGGATTGCATTGATCATTGACAACATAATCAATCTGTATATGAATATCTATCATTGTGTTTCTAACCCTATTCCTCCTTAAGTCTAGTAAATTAATGACAATCGCACTAATTAAACCCTAATTAACAAGCAATCCTTTAGCACATCGGTAAAGCATAGCTTACTAACCGCATGAAGAACTAGAGAAACTAACTGAGCTAAACAAATATAAACACATCGGTTATATCTAATTTAGTTAATTATTCATCATAGGTTCAATGATTTATAATCCAAAATCCTCAAACCTATTTGCCTCATGAATCATATAATTGAAGACTTTGTTCAAAACATAATTCAGCAGTAGATTAAGACACACACTATACTAGTAGGCCTCCCTAGCAATCATATGAATAATCATTGAGAAGAAGAGCAGATGAATAATCAATACTCAATTCAAATTGAAATAGTAAAATCAAATCCACATCTCACAAAGCATAAAAATCCCTTGAGGTTTCAATCTACCTCAACCAACTAAAAAGAACTAGCAACGCAGGGCCATAAGAAAATCTAAGGAAGAATTGAAAAACTTGGATGAAGGATTGAATGAATTCTCTACTTGTTTTTCTCCCTTTTTATAGATTAACTCCTCCTAATCAAAGTAGGATTGTATTTAGGTCAAATCCCTGTCCATCAGGCTTCAATTGGAGTGAAAAATACCTAAAATCGCAAAAATATAATTCTGGTGCGACGGCTGGCATCGCGGCACCCAGAAAATGCTAGAATTTGCGAAAGTGCCAAACACGAAAGTTTTAGCTATGTCTCTTCTTTCCATATCGGCTGGAATCACCTTAATCCAATCTAAATTGAAGGAGATATGCTAAAATTAGTGACCAAAGGTCAGAATTCATCTTGCTGCACTGTGATGCTGATTTGCAAGCTCTATAACGCCATGAAATATCCCGAATTGGACCACGTGTTCAACATGAAAGTTGTAGATGATGGTGTTATCTTTTCACAGCCACTTGAATAACTTTGATTGGACTTCATATGAGGGAGATATACTCAAAACAGTGTTGAAAGGTCTGGAATCCCTACAATGTAGCATTTTTCCATGAATTTCTTATCTTTTTCTTCTATTTTCTTTTTTCTTTGTTCCTACAACACAAAACATAAAATTAAGCTAATTCCTAATTATATTTTACTTAAATAAAAAAAAAAGTAAGTTTAAAGGTATTAATATCATGCTTAATTAAGATCACATCAAATACCCCCACACTCAACCTTTTGCTTGTCCTCAAGCAAAATAATCCCTAAAGACAAAAACAAAAATCAATATATGTAGTGAGTGTTAGGCTTACCAAAATTTTTGCCTCATATCTTTAAAATATATTCAAGAAATTTTTTGAAAGATCATAGTCATGCACAAGATTAACCCCAACGCAATCCATTATTTTATTCTCTTGAATCCAGAGTGTGTGTGTGTTTTGGGCTATTAAATTTTCTTTTACCCGGATGAGTTTATATGTCCCAAGATTTTGGTTTTAGATCTCTAAATAGTTTAGGATTTCCATATGCTTATTCTTCATGCCACTCTCTACTAATGTAGGCCAAAACTACCTCTAGGATCAATAGGACTTTATTTGGCTTGTAATATGGCTAGGGTATAAGGTGGGATAAAGGATACAAATTTAGGCTCAATCACCCAACACCACATGACTAAATAAGATTTATTGAGCTTTTTCAAGTTTGGAGGACTTTCCCCCATATTCATTTTCTTACTTCAATTGAGTTTGATCCATCCTTTTCCTTGATCCTCAAAAACATTTTTTTCCACAACATATGCTTTTATTCTCTTTGGAATTTTCTTTTCTTCCTTTTGTATAATTCTTTTTTATTTGCATAATTATTTTTTTTTGCTCCACCCTTCCACCCTTTTGTCAATTTAAACTCTACAAAACAAGCATTCATCAAAATAATCATGGACTGAGTGAATAGGGTAAAGAAAAATAAGGATATTCATACAAATTTTTCATTTGTGGTTTTTAGATGGAAAAGTTCATTAAGCTCAAAATAGAGGAGCTAGGGATATTTCATTGCTTAGGCTAGGCTTGAAAGGTTCAATCTATCAAATAATGCCTAAATCATCTCATAAATAATAGTATTAACCTAGGATTTTGCCTCAAGTAGCATTCAAATAAGTTCTAGAATCCTGTTGAGATAATAAAATATTTTTGAATTATATAAACCTTCTCTAAGTAAAAGATAAATCGAATGCCCAAATTTATTTTGCAAAATATTTCAAGATTCTAAAGTCAAAAGTAATAAATTGCAAAAGGGATAAAATTGAATACAACCATGAAGTTTCTACATTTTTTAAGAGCTAAAAAAAATTGGATAGTCATATCATTGGCTGTTGGTTGTGCCTAACATCTCAAAACATAAATTGAATACTCACACAATCACTCAACTTGCTAAATGCACTAAAAGTGCATTGATAGTGAAAATTAGAAAATTAATGCTCATAATAGGGTCACAATAATTCAGAAAAATATACTTCCACCCCCACAATCAAACTTTACATTATCCTCAATGTAAAAGAAATATAAGAATTAAGGAATGATATAGGAAAACATATAGGTCAAGTGAACTTCTTTGAATTTGTTTGGGGTGGCATGAGCGTGTTGCATTATTAGACCTTGAATTTCTCCAATTTTCACCTTCTTTTTTTTTATTAATGTTGGGTTGCCTCCCAATAAGCGCCTTTGTTTAATGTCGTTGGCTCGACCTAGCTCCTTATCTCTGTTCATGGAGACTCTTTGATGTTCACTTTAAATTTTTGGGACTAATTAATTCCTTGAAATTTAACTGCATAACCAGAAGCCACATTAGTAATAACAAGTGGTCCTAACCAAGGGAGAGATTTCTTACCTTTAAGGGGTCTAAGCCCTTTGATTTCTAGAACTTGATGCAACTCTACAGTCGGGTCTATGCCTTTAAGGTTTGCAATTGTTTTTATAATGGCATTTCTTTGTTTTTTTTCTGAAGAATATGTGCCAAAATTTAGTGCGCACTATCGTAGGTACACCCAAATTCTTGGCAACTAAAATAGGTGATGCATCTCATACTTCCAACTATTTCAAGTGATTGGGAAGAGGTGACAGATTTGACCCAGGATCCTACAAAATAGAAGGTGCATTTACATTAGAATTTGGTGCTGAGGTAAAGGGATCCTTACCTATTTGCTGCACTTTTGGAGCTTTTACATTATTCTCCTGCAAGTGAACACTCAAGGCTGATTTCTCAACCTTTGTCTCTAAAGGCTCAACATCCTGTGCTATAGAATTTACCATATTAATAGCATAGGCAGTGAGATCTTTCATGGCACTGCATTTATTAAATTTCATAATTTTTCCTTCAAATTCCATTGTCAGTGTGCCACTATGAACATCTATTATGGCCTTAGATGTTTTTAAGAATGGTCTCCCTAACAAAATTAGAGTTTTTTTATCACCACTCTCCATGTTAAGTACATAAAAATCAGCAGGAAAAATCAGATCACTAACTTGTACTAAAACATCCTCAACTACACCCTCAGGGAGGGTGTTAGATTTGTCAGCCAATTGTATTATAACACTAGTTTCTTTCAGAGGTCCTAGTGCTAAAGATGCATAGATAGAGTATGGCATGACATTAATAAATGCTCCTAGATCTAGCATGGCCTTATCAAATGTATTGTAGCCTATAGAGCAGGGAATAGAAAACATACCTGGGTCCTTGCATTTTGTAGGGAGTTTTCTCTAAATAATTGCATAAACATGCTCACCTACTTTTACTTTCTCAGCTCCTTTCAACTTCTGCTTCCTCTGTTGGGTGTGTAATTCCCTTAAAAAATTGGCATGGTGAGGTTCCTGATTGATTGCATCCAAAAAAGGAAGATTTACCTCGCACTTTCTAAAGGTATCATATAGTTCAGAAGTTCTCTCATTCATCCTATTTTCCTTCAAAGCTTTAGGAAAGGGAGGTTTATATTTATATTCCGAGAAAGGTTCAGACTTACCTTTTGGATTCTTACCTACCATGGTTGCATCATTCTTGTCTTCCTCTTGCTCAGTGGTGCATGTAACTCTTGCATTGGGTTCTCAACTTCTTCATCACCTTGTAGCATGATTGCACTCACATTTTCCCTTGGGTTTACCACAGTTTGTGAAGGTAACTTACCTGAGTTTTGAGCATCCAATCGACTCATTGTGGTTACTAACTGACCTACTTGAGTTGTCAGGTTCTGAATGCTAGCTCTTGTCTCTTGCTGAAATTGATGAGAGTTATGTACAAGAGTTTTCACAATGTCTTCCAATGGATTACTTACCTGGTGATCCTGGGATGCATTCTGTCTAGGATAATAGGCCTGTTGGTTTTGTTGAAAATTTTGTCCTGCAGGCCTATTTTGTGCATTCCCATACTTGAAATTTGGATTATCCTTCCATCCAGAATTGTATGTATTAGAATAAGGATCATACCTATTTGGTTGGCTAGGAAAACCTCCTGCAACGTTAGCATGTTCTATGGATTCCTCTTAAAGTGTAGGGCACATATCAGTAGGGTGCCCTGTCGTTGAACATATTCCACAGACTTTAACTTGCTGAAGTGTACCTGTAGCCATTTGGCACACAAGAGAAGTAAGTTCAGATATTTGATTTTGTAGAGAAGTGGTACTTACCTCATGGGCTAATAGGAGGATCATGCCTAATGCCAAATTGTTGTGAATTGGCAGCCATATTTGATATCAGGATTCTAGCTGCTTCAGGAGTTTTATCTACTAGTGCTCCTCCACTAGCTGCATCTATCATGCTCCTATCTCCCTGCAAAAGACCTTCATAAAAATATTGGATTAGTAGCTGCTCACTAATCTGATGATGTGGGCAGCTTGCACAAAGTTTCTTAAACCTCTCCCAATATTCATAAAGCGTTTCACCCTGCAATTTCCTAATGCCGCATATTTCTTTCCTAATAGTAGCGGCTCTAGATGCAGGAAAATAACGTGCTTAAAACATTCTCTTCATCTCATTCCAGGTAGTGATAGTACCAGAGGGCAAATAATACAACCAATCTTTGGCTGAATCTTTTAAGGAAAAAGAAAAAGCCCTGAGTTTTATTTGTTCCTCAGTTACTCCAGGGGGCTTCATACTGGTACATACCACATGGAACTCCTTCAGATGTTTATACGGGTCTTCACCTACAAGAGCATGAAAACTTGGTAAGAGATGAATTAATCCATATTTCAACTCAAAATCAACATTGTCATCAAGATTAGGAAAAGTAATGCATAAGGGTTGTTGATGAAAATCAGGAGCTGCAAGCTCCTTCAGAGTGGGGTGTCTGGCCATGATCACTTGCTCCGTATCCTGATAAATGTTTTCTTGAATTTCTCTTCTGTGCCTATATATAGATTTTCCAATATTTGGATTGAATGGTAAATCTTGAGAATTAGAAGAACGAGTTACAGGCATAAATCAAAAAATCACAAAAAGTAATGACGCAGTCCTCGGCAACGGCGCCAAAATTTGGTGCGCACTGTCGCAGGTACACCCAAATTTATACCTTACCTCAAAACTAACCTGTAGTAGTGGGAGTAAGGGTCGATCCCACAGAGACTGGTATTACCTTATGTGATTGAGAAAGGGGGAATTGATAATTACAAATTAAGTAAAGTAAACAATAATGAAAATAATTAAGAGAGTAATTAATGAGAAAGGCGTTGGTTTAGGTTGACATCCACCGTCAAGGGATTGCATTGATCATTGACAACGTAATCAATCTGTATAAGAATATCTATCATTGGGTTTCTAACCCTGTTCCTCCTTAAGTCTAGTAAATTAATGACAATCGTACTAATTAAACCCTAATTAACAAGCAATCCTTTAGCACATCGATAAAGCATAGCTTACTAACCGCATGAAGAACTAGAGAAACTGACAGAGCTAAACAAATATAAACACATCAGTTATATCTAATTTAGTTAATTATTCATCATAGGTTCAATGATTTATAATCCAAAATCCTCAAACCTATTTGCCTCATGAATCACAGGATTGAAGACTTTATTCAAAACATAATTCAGCGGTAGATTAAGACACACAATATACTAGTAGGCCTCCCTAGCAATCATATGAATAATCATTGAGAAGAAGAGTAGATGAATAATCAATACTCAATTCAAATTGAAATAGTAAAATCAAATCCACATCTCACAATGCATAAAGATCCCTTGAGGTTCCAATCTACCTCAACCAACTAAAAAGAACTAGCCATGCAGGGCCATAAGAAAAGCTAAAGAATAATTGAAGAACTTGGATGAAGGATTGAATGAATTCTCTGCTTGTTTTGCTCCCTTTTTATAGATTAACTCCTCCTAATCGAAGTAGGATTGTATTTAGGTCAAATCCCAGTCCATCGAGCATCAATTGGAGTTAAAAAGACCTAAAATTGGAAAAATCATCATTCTGGTGCGACGACGGGCGCCGCGGCACTACGGAGACAAGGCCACGGGGCAACGCGGCGCTCACTTGCTGTAAACCTTGCTGGGTTGTTCAGCACCGTGCCGTCTAGAAAATGCCAGAATTTGCGAAAGTGCCAAACACAAAAGTTGTAGCTCTATGTCTGTTCTTTTCATATATGCTAGAATCACCTTAATCCAATCTAAATTGTAGGAGATAGCCTAAAATTAGTGACCAAAGGTCAGAATTCATCTTGCTGCGCTATGATGCTGATTTGCAAGCTCTGTAACGCCATGAAATATCCCGAACTTGACCAAGTGTTCAACATAAAAGTTGTAGATGATTGTGTTATCGTTTCACAACCACTTGAATAACTTTGATTGGACTTTATAAGAGGGAGATATACTCAAAACAGTGTTGAAAGGTCTGGAATCCCTGCAACGTAGCATTTTTCCATGAATTTCTTATCTTTTTCTTCTCTTTTCTTCTTTCTTTGTTCCTACAACACAAAACATAAAATTAAGTTAATTCCTAATTATATTTTACTTAAATCAAACAAAAAGTAATTTTAAAGGTATTAATATCATGCTTAATTAAGATCACATTAAAATATTCAGAGATCATGGTGATATTACTCCCTCAAAGTACAGGTTATTTCTTCTCGGGTAGGTTCTTACCTCTACCTACTAATCTGTCCATATCTCCCTCATAAGAATTCCAAATTAAGTGATTCCAGTGGCTAAAAATCCCTGACACATATATTTATAATTCATATGGTTTCCGGATAAGTAGAAATAAAACAGAATATATGGAATGTATTTTTAGTAAGAGACGAACAAATACAAATGTAGACGTGAAACTTGGAGACTATATATTAAAACAAGTTACAAGTTTTAAATATCTTGGGTCCATTATACAAAATGACGGTGAAGTCAACGAGGACGTAAACCACAAGATTCAAGCTAGATGGATGAAATGGAGGAAAGCTTCGAGTGTCATTTGTGATAAAAAAGTGCCACTCAAAGTTAAAGGAAAATTCTACCGTTCGGCTATAAGACCTGCTATATTGTATGGTACGGAATGTTGGGTGGTTAAAAGACAACATGAAGATAAACTCAACGTTGCAGAGATGAGAATGTTGCGTTGGATGTGTGGACACACCAGAAGAGATATGATTAGAAATGAGTGCATTAGAGAGAAAGTTGGGATAGCACCTATTGTGGAGAAGATGGTTGAATCTAGCTTAAGGTGGTTTGGCAATGTGTGGAGAAGACCTGCAAAAGCCCTAGTGAGAAGAGTTGATCGGATGGAGAATAGTCTAATAATTAGAGGTAGAGGGAGGCCAAAGAAAACAATAAGTGAAATTATTAAAAATGATTTAATAGTTAATAACTTATCTATTGATCTCATGCATGATAGGTGGTGCGCACTATCGCAGGTGCACCCAAATTAATACCTTACCTCAAAACTAACCTGTCGTAGTGGGAGTAAGGGTCGATCCCACAGAGACTGGAATTACCTTATGTAATTACAAGGGGGGAATTGATAATCGCAAATTAAGTAAAGTAAACAATAATGAAAATAAATAAGCGAAAGTGATTAATGATAAAGACGTTGGTTTCGGTTGGTATCCACCGTCAAGGGATTACATTGATCATCGACAAAATAATAAATCTATAAATGAACATCTATCATTGGGGTTTTAACCCTGTTTCTCCTTAAGCCTAGCAAATTAATGACAATCACACTAATAAAACCCTAATCAACAAGCCATCTTTTAGCACATCGGTAAAATATAACTTGTTAACCGCATGAAGAACTAGAGAAACTGACAGAGCTAAACAAATATAAACACATCGGCTATATCTAATTTAGTCAATCATTCATCATAGGTTCAATGATTTATAATCCAAAACCCTTAAACCTATTTGCCTCATGAATCGCAGAATTAAAGACTTTGTTCAAAACACAATTCAGCGATAGATTAAAACAGACGAAATACTAGTAGGCCTCCTAGCAATCATATGAATAATCATTAAGAAGAAGAACATATGAACAATCAATATTCAAAACAAATTGAAATAATAACATCAGATCCACATCTCACAATGTATAAAAATCCCTTGAGGTTTCAACTCACCTCAACCAACTAAAAAGAATTAGCCACGCAGGGCCAAAAGATAATCAAAAGAAGAATTGAAGAATGCAGATAAAGAATTTGGTGAAGGATTGGACCCCTTCTCTGCTTGTTTTGCTCCCTCTTTATAGACTTTCCTCCTCCTAATTGATGTAGGAGTGTTTCTAGGTTAAATTTCGACCTATCGGGCTTCAATTGGAGTAAAAAAACCCTTAAAATCGCGAATTCAACGACCTAGTGCGGCGGCGGGGACCATGGCGCTCAAGTAGAGCGCCGTGGCACCCAAACATTTCTAGAATTTGCCAAAGTACCAAACCCAAAAGTTGTATCTCTATGTCTCTTATTTTCATAGCCTCTGGACTCACCTCAATCGGATTTAAATTGAAGGAGATATGGTAAAATTAGTGACCAAAGGTCAGAATTCATCTTGCTGCACTGTGATTCTGATTGGCGAGCTCTGTAAGGCTATGAAATATCCATAAATTGACCAAGTGTTCAACATAAAAGTTGTAGCTTATTGTGTTATCTTTTCACAGCCACTTGAATCACTATGAGTGGATTTCATAAGAGGGCGATATTCTCAAAACAATACTGAAAGGTCTGGAATCGCTGCAATGTAGCATTTTTCCATGAATTTTTTATCTTTTTCTTCCATTTTCTTCTTCATTTGTTCCTACAACACAAAGCACAAAACTAAACTAATTACTAATTATATTTTACTTAAATAAAAGAAAAGGTAAGCATAAAGGTATTAAAATCATGCTTAATTATGATCACATCAATAGGCCACTATGGGGCCGTTTGATCCATGTAGCTGACCCCACCTAGTGGGAAAAGGCTTTGTTGTTGTTATTGTTGTTGTTGTATAGAATTTTACCAAAAATTAAAACACCGAAGCTATGCTAACATATTCTTCCCAGATTCACCATTTTCTGACCTTTGTTTACTAATCGGAACATATCTACCTCATATAAACTCTAAATTGAATGATTCCAGTGGTTACAAATCCGTGACACATATATCTATAATTCATATGATAACAATTTATTTTAATTCCTTATAGAATATTCCCAGAAATTAAAACACCGAAACTATCCTAACATATTCTTCCCTGATTAACCATTTTCTGACCTTTGTTTACTAATCGGAACATATCTACCACATATGAACTCTAAATTGAATGATTCTAGTGGTTAAAAATCTGTGAGACACAAATCTACATTTGTTATGTTAACCATTTGTTTAGATTTTCTATAGAATGTTCCCAGAAATTAAAACACAGAAACTTAAAATTATGCCACCCATAGCCATACCCATGCAGAACTATCTACACCAACCTAAGTATTCAAACATACATAATATGTAACATGATATAGCAACATCCATGACCAATCATCAAAGTTCTAAGATCAAAATCCCATATAAATATTACAAATTTCAAAACTTTTCTTCAAAAAGAAATATTGTTAAACTTACTTGGAGCACTTAGTCCCCTAAACTTCTCCTTCCTCTTTCTTCCTTTCTTCCTCTCATTTCCTCACTCTACCTTGCTTTTATTTTTCCTCTCCCTCACTTGGATGAAATTCTAATGTTGTAAGGGTGGGTTTTCTTATATAGAGCACCAAATAATTCACCTTTCATGATCATGGGTCTACCTTATCACAATTAGGTTACACTTGGTTGAATTTTTGGAAAATAAACAACTTATGTTCTTGTCTTCCTCTTCCTTAGTCAAGATATGCATTGGAAAAGGAGATTTGTATTTTGAAAATTATGATAATATTTTCTTAAGATATGGGACAAGGTCCCTTTGATTTAGGGATTCATTTACTTTTTCTTTTGTTTTAATCAATTATGATAGGTTTGCCTTTTTAAGTGAAAAATTTCTAGCCCTTCAATCTCCATTATTTGGTTGAAATTATTTGTGTGGAATAGAAATGTTTTGTCCTAATGCTATGTATTATCATACCACTTGCTAAAATTATGAGTGTAGGATATAGATGTTTTGTCCTAAAGCCTTGTATTTTCATACCACTTGTTAAATTTTTGTCTTAATGCCATTTCACCTAATCTTGATTACACCATTATCTTATCACTTTATTTTTATTTTTCCTATTGGATTTGGGCTCACTCTTGTCCATTTTCTTTTCTTTGGTTAAAATTCTACATTTCATTATAGGTTTGGTCACATTTTCATGATTTTTGAGCTACCGGTCCAATTTCTATATCCTAGTCCAAGTCTATGTTTTATTTATTACTTAGGTTATCCAATGGTCTTGCTAAAAAAAATTTTGTTAAGTGAAAAACCTCTATATGAATTGTCCATAAGTGAAAGCCCAATTTATGGGTGGAGATACTAAACTTAGTAACTTTAACTCTTAAATTAGGAAAAATTACCCTAATCCAATCTTCTTGAAATTTTAAGACCTTTACTTACTTCACAAAAATTTATCTTCCTTATCCAAGAATTTCAATTTTCTTTGGCATGTTTATTTCTAATATTTCCTCTTAGGTTTTCTCTCTTTACCTATTCCATTAATGTTAGAACATTTCTATGCATACACGTAAGTTGAAGAATTTCTAAAGATTATATTTCCTTAGGTATCGAAAAATTGTCTAATAAATTTTATTTCCTTAAATATTTATGAATGTTTATCCATAAAGGAAAGAAAATTAGGGATGTTACATTTCCCTCCCCCTAAAAGAAATTTTGTCCTCAAAATTTCAAAAATTACCTAGTAAGAACAATTTCGGATATTTCTTCCTCATGATTTCTTCTAGATCCCTAGTTGCTTCATCTGGAGTCAAATCTTCCCATAACACCTTAACTAGGGGAATAGTTTTGTTCTGCAATTGCTTCACGTCAGTGTTCAATCTAGATGCTGGTACTAGTTGGTATGTCATGTTCTCCTTTATTTGGATTGGTTCATCTTGTATCACATGTGAAGAGTCTGGAAGATACTTTCGGAGCTGTGATACATGGAAAACATTATGCAAGTTGGACAAATTAGGTGGGAGAGCAACTTGATATGCTAACGTCCCTACTTTCTTTAGAATTTGGTAGGGTCTTAAAAATCACGGATTTAGCTTTTTGGTCTTGAGAGACCTACCAACTTCTATGGTTGGAGAAAGTTTTAGAAATACATGGTCCCCTTCCTCAAACTCCAAAGGTCTATGTCTCTTATCATAGTAACTCTTTTGCCGACTTTGAGCTATGAGTATTTTATCTCGTATCATCCTGATTTGTTCAGTGGTTTGTTGAACTAGATCAGGACCCAGCAAGTTCTTTTCTCCTACCTCAAACCAACATAGTGGAGATCGGCACTTCCTACCATATAAAGCTTCGTAAGGGGCCATCTTAATACTGGAGTGATAACTATTATTATAAGAAAACTCTACTAAAGGTAGGTACTTATCCCATCCTTTACCTTGCTCTATCACACAGGCCCTTAACATGTCTTCTAGAGTTTGAATGGTCTGTTCTGTCTGCCCGTGTTGGTTTGTTTCATCCAAAGATGAATATAGTGTCAGAACGCAAGTGCACGTGTCGTGACCAAGTAATAAAGTGATGAGTGAGTATCGTCCCACGAGGAGTGAACTAAAACTGTTAAGGAGACTTTGCTGTGTGAAATGCTGTAGCAAAAAATAAGATGGTTTATAGAATAAAATAAATGTGGTTCAATTAAATACAGCTATCACTAGGACAAGGGGTACTAGGGAGTAAAGAAAATGTAATAAGGAGGTCTAGGGTTGCTCAGGGTTGCCATGAACTATTGCACTCATATTTGCTCCAGGAATTGCTGCAACAACTGCCCTAGGTGCCCAGATCAGTCTTGGATGGATTATTCCCAAACTTCCATTCCTTGCAATTTTGAGGTTCAGACCTGCATTCCTGCAGTAGCCTTCACCCCTGAGTTATGCATGAAGCTCCACTGCTGGGACGATGGGGGACCATATATTCCTATATTGGCTGCCCCCATCTATTCAAGCTGTCTTTCTAGCTTCCATTCCCCTCCAAGGTGAATATTGGCCTCAGTCTACCTCCACTAACTTCCATTATCAGAGGAGTTTAAACTATAAACACAGATGAATGTAAAAACAGCGCTGTAGCAAAATGTGTTTTACTAAAAAGTGTGCTTAAGTTCATTACAACCCATGCGCAACCGTAGCCAAAAACTAGCCAAGCCTCATGGTTACACTAGTTACAAAAATCCCAGAATCATTGGTATACATCTCTAGTCATAAAAGAAAAAAATACAAGTGCAGTCTTGATAGAAAACAGAAAAAAGGAAAACAAAATAGCAAATAATAAAATTCTGGGATTGCACTCTCTCCCCTGCTACTGATGCTTCTTCCTAGTGTGTAGCTATTCTTCCCTTTCACCCCCCACTGTCGTGTGTCCTTTTTCTCCCCCTCTCTGCCTCTCTTTATCGTTTAGACTTATGGTCCCAGTCAGCTGCCTTGCTTTTGCCGTCATTCCCCCTGCTCTGCAGCAAAACCATCTTTGTGTGCAGCTTTGTCCTCTTCACTTTCAATAGTGGGACAGTTCTATGCCAGTAGCCTGCGGTGTTAGTTTTTGTTGCTTTCTCTCCTGCTGGGTGGAGGCTGCACTTGCTGCGCAACCCTGCTCTGCTGTCACCTGCACCATATCAAATAGAATCAGTGTATTGCAGAAAAAGGGAGTAGCTCACCCATTATCACTCAGGTTTCTGCTATAATTGCCACATATGCTTACTAAAATGATGCAGCAACGGGGTAGCTGGTGTTTTATCTAAAAGAGTCATCCCGTTCAATTTATTCAAGGAATAAGAGCGCTTAAAATACCAGAACAACTCAATAAACGCACTCAGAAAGCATATAGGAACTAAAATAAATTATAGCTATCAAATCCCCCCAAACTTAAAGGATTACTTGCCCCCAAGCAATTTTCTTTGTTCACCACATTCCTACCAACAAGAAATTCCAGGCCTTTCTTATGCATGAATCCATAGTTCTGCTGGTAGCTCTTAACTCTCAGGATTGCTTTCATATAAAGGACACCACAAACCTTACTCCCAATCACACAAAAACCTTCTTTGAAGTTGTGTGTGTGACATAGACAGTTTCCCTAAGAGCTACTTGGGTCAAAAACAGCCAAAGTTCCTAAGACTTTCATGCAAATATATCGAGCTTCGTAGGTTAAGTTGGCATTTGTCAGAGGTGCAGCCAGGGCAACCAATGTGAGGGGGGGAAGGCAGCTCACTGATTTTCTTTCTTTGTTTTTGTATATATATTTTGGCATAGATCTTATTCTAGCTAAGGTCATTAGTGCCTTTTGATGCGAATGCCAACATGTTCAATGCAGGCACCTGGTTACTCAGCCTTATCACCCTTAAACAATTTCCCACTCATACTCTATGTCCCTATTTTACGCAAGGGTACACATTGGGTTCATGCATACCCCTGGTTACTAAGGAACTATAGAGGCATTAGAGTGTCCCAGATATTATTATTTTTATTTTTTATTTTTTACTTTCCCCCCCGAAACATAAACCTTTCTAACCTTATGCATCCGCCTCTTTTATAATTCTACAGAAAGCTCTCAATATTAGCTCTAGGACTTAGGTCCAATTTCTGAAAGATCACCAAATTTTCTTTTGGCAAACTACCCATGATGCTGTGTGTAACATCCTTTTTTTTATTATTATACAATATTGAGTTCACATACACGTCATTAATCAAAACGTACATGCAACATATCAAAGACATAGATATTTACATCTTGTTTATTTTGGTTGACCAATTCCGGAGATACAGGTGCGGGTGGTTGCACCTTCACCGGGATTTGTGCCAACTCGCTCCCAAACATTTTATTTAGGATCTGCCCATCATAGAATAACCCGATCCAACGTGCACTAAAAGACAGAGCTATAGAAAATCTGCATAACTAATTTTTTGAACATGATATGGAAATATAATGAGAATTAAATCCTAGTAAGTTCAACAATAAATCATCATCAATAAAGCTAATCACGTCATGTTCAGCTGTATAAACTACAGAAAATATCTTTGGTCACATGAATGCATTAAATCTACGCACATAAGACTCATACTGTAATGATATGTATGACAGGATTAACTATTTTCAAAATATCATATGATGGCCATCAACTTATTCTCATTTAAAGCTACCCCGGTCAAGGTGAGTATCCTCTACTCTCCGGTACGGGGTTTTCTCGCTCCGTTCGACATGGCCCACTTTCCCTTTCTTTTCTCATTATCATGATCATAACCGTTGGTAGGGCGTCCCCTACTGGTGCACCACACGGATTGCCATGTGACCGTGCTCATTTCTTTTCTTTTCACAATGATAGCCAAAAATATGCTTTCAATAACACGTATGTTCATCAAAATATAACTATTACCATAAATCATTGGTAATCATGCCATGAACATAACCATTTCAAATATCACTTTATTAAATATTTTCATGTCAGAATTTCACACTTAAGATGGTAAGAAGTTCATACAATGGCTATGGCTATGGCTATACTAGTCATTTATTAAGATTCATCTTTTTTTTTAAATACTAATTTTATTTCTTTATTTTCTTGATGCAGGTTTTCATCCTATCTAACCTTCTCTTACTAATCAGAGCATAACTCCCTCAATTTAACTCTGATGTAGGTGATCTTGGTGTTAAGTTCAAGATAAAACAATTATCTAAAACTATTATGTTGAACAATGTAGCGAAATATTAAGAAATCAAGGTGATATTACTCCCTAAATGTATAGGTTATTTCTTCTCGGATAGGTTCTGACCTCTACCAACTAATCGGACCATATCTACCTCATATGGACTCCAACTTGAGTGTTTCCAGCGACTTAAAATCTATGACACACATATCTATAATTCTTATGTTAACCATTTATTTTAATACCATACAGATAATTCCCAGAAATTAAAATACAGAAGCTGTCCTAACATATTCTTCCATGATGAACCATTTTCTGACCTTTGACTACTAATAAGCCCATATCTTCCTCATATGGACTCCAAATTGAATGCTTCCAGTGGCTATAAATCCACGACACACATAGCTATAATTATTATGTTAACCATTTATTTTAATTCCATACAGATAATTTCCAAAAATTAAAATACAGAAGCTATCCTAACATAATCTTCCCTGATGAACCATTTTCTGACCTTTGACTACTAATCAGCTCATATCTTCCTCATATGAACTCCAAATTAAATGATTCCAGTGGCCTAAAATCCATGAGACACATAGATATAATTCTTATGTTAACCATTTATTTTAATTCCTTACAGATAATTTCCAGAAATTAAAATAAAGAAGCTGTCCTAACATATTCTTCCCTGATGAACCATTTTCTAACCTTTGACTACTAATCATCTCATATATTCCTCATATGGACTCCAAATTGAATGATTCTAGTGGCTTAAAATCCACGACACACATAGCTATAATTCTTATACTAACCATTTATTTTAATTCCATACAGATACTTCCCAGAAATTAAAATACAGAAGCTGTCCTAACATATTCTTCCCTGATGAACCATTTTCTGACCTTTGACTACTAATATGCTCATATCTTCCTCATATGGACTCGAAATTGAATGATTCCAGTGGCTAAAAATCCATGACACACATAGCTATAATTCTTATGTTAACCATTTATTTTAATTCCTTATATATTATTCCCAGAAATTAATATTAGAACATTTCTATGCATATATGTATGGTGAAGAATTTCTAAGGAAAATATCTAAAAATTACGAGATGTTACATTCTTCCCCCCTTAAGAAATTCGGTCTTTGAATTTCAATCCATCCTACCACATGTAGGGAATGAAATTAAGGCATTATTCAGAGTTACCAACCTTATTACCTAAATAATTAGGGATATCTTTTCTGTATAACATCTTTACTTTTTAATATGTCTATTCACTTGAGTGATTTTGCCATATAACTTAACCATAAGGATTTCTTTCACTCATAAGTTTTTCAACTGATATCCTTTAGCCCGCATGGATATATCTATGGGTTGATATAAGAAAACACACACATAAAGGAACATATTCACCTTCATATTGGATAACTATCTTTTCTTATTCTAAACTTCTATCAAGTCATTTTTTTTTTCATATATCAGTATCATCCCTTGAATATCATCCTCTTAATCTATCATCTATTTTTATCCTCAAATCCTTTAATCAATATGTTAAACATATGTTGCACTAAATCCTTTAAACCTTTAATAACATTTAAGTACCATTGATACATGTCTAATAATTCCAACTTACCTCATCATAGTAATTCTATACCAACTTATTAACACCATTAAACTCATTGTCAAAAATCTCAATTATTTCTTTTATCATATCCAAAAGCACCTCATTCTAGCTTATGTCAATCCCATTTAATTCAACCAATCATTTCAAGAAGATTTTTCCTAACAATTACTCATACATGAATTCTCAATTCCAACATAATTTACATCCTCGATACTAGACTCCATTTAGTATGATATAATCCTTTAACACTAATATCTTGATCACTTACATTATTTTCGAACATGATTCTCAGAATATTCTCTATATTTCCAAATTAAAAGTTCAAAGACTAACTTAAATCCTACTTCCTATATTTTATTCCTCAAGAACTTCAACACCACTAATTCTCTTGATTACATTCGTCAAAACACCATAAGGCCATCATCCATCCATTCTTTTCAAACTTTTCATTACTTTAACCTATTAACAACTTAGACACCATAATAACCAAGTTTCAAAGAAAAGAAATTATCTTTAATTGTAATGAGGAAAAATAACCTTGCATTTAATGCCAACCGTGAAAGAGTGAAACAGACGAAAAGCATAATAGAGAATGGTGCCAAAAGCGAAAGTCAAAAATTTCGACAAAGCATTGAAAAATATTAAAATCGGTGGCCGTAATTCTTGAAAATCTGTAAACAAAATCTATCTATGATTTCAGCAAAAATCGTTGGCCGCAAATTTTGAATATATGTGTCAGAATCTACTTTAAATCTATTGGTATTCGGTGGAAAGATATCACATGGAAAAAGAAACATTTCTGAACTTATAAAAGTCTGTGAAAATCAAAGAATATGTAGTTAACTGGTAGGATGCAGTTGATTGCTTCAAAATAGATGTGATCAATCAACTGTAAAATAACCAGTTCAAATTAAAATTTCTCAAAATAGCTAGTCGACTTAATAATACTGATAGTCGACTGGCAAAAACATTGAGAATACAAAATAAATCATTTGATTGCATTTTAACTTTTTTTGTTTTTACAATGACGGCTATCACCTACAACTTTTCTACAAGAATCAAGACATCAATGCTTCATCAAAGACAACAAGATAAAGATAGATTTCTGGTGATATCTTATCTTATGCTCTTTATGTGCTTAATATGGGTCACGGTCATAACTACTGTACATATACATGCTTGCCGTCATTTTTGAAATTTTTTTTTACCTTTAATTTTGCTTATATCCACCAATCACTCACATAGTTGTTCTAATAATACCCGGCCTATTCGCATAACTATTATAAATATTCCCTTCTCTGAGTTCTATAAATACTTACATTAGTATCTTTGTCTATACTCAAAGTTAAGGTGATAGAAATTATGGAGGGGACCACATTCTGTCAGTTTCGAAATATTTGTGTCTTTTGTGGTTCCAGTCCTGGAAAAGATGGGGAGTATGTTAAAGCAGCACAAAATCTAGGTATGGTGCTGGCTAGGAGAAGAATTCATTTAGTGTATGAAGGAGGTAACTGTTGGTTAATGGGGTGTGTGGCTACAGCTGCACATGTAGGGGGATGCCAAGTTCTAGGTATTATTCCTACAGCTCTAGCTACATCCAGCAACATAGGGAAGACAATTAGGGAAGAATATATGGTAGCTTCCATGCATGAACGCATGGCTAGAATGATGAGCAATGACGCCTTCATTTCCTTAGCAGGTGGTTTTGGTACTTTAGAGGACGTTTTCCAAATAGTCTCTTGGGCACAACTGAATATGCATCACAAACCGATAGGTTTGTTAAATGTTAATCACTTCTTTGATGATTTGTTGTCTTTTCTAGATTAAGCTGTGGAACAGAGGTTTATCCCACACTCAGCACGACGAATTCTCATCTCAGCTTCAAATGCTGAAGAGTTGATTGATGATTTACAAGCCTATGTTCATGTACCTGACCCAACTATTACTCAAATAGAATGGACGGCAGATAACCGCAGGAAGCGTAAATTGGATTTGGATCTTCATCTTTAAATGTAGTAAAATGTAGTTTTTTTTTTGTACTACTTTTACTTTCTTAAATTCTACTTAGATACCATCTTTACCAATCATACTCCTTTAGAGTTGGTAAAACTATCTTTGAATGTTGCTTATGATCCTCTGAACTTTTGAAATATTCTAGTATATCATCCATATATATAATAACAAATTGTTCCAGGGATGACCTAATTACTATTCATTAAATCTATGAATGCAGCTAAAGATTTTTCAATTTAAATGCATCACCAAGAACTCATAATGCCCATAATAAGTCCTACATCCTCTTCTCTTATCCTTAATTAATGTTAGTCATATCCCAAATCTATTTGTGGAAAAATATTGAACACAATCTATACGAGCTAATGGGTTTCTATTCTACATTGTCACCTTATTCAACTGTCTATAATCTATGCATAGTCATAGTGATCCATCCTTCTTTTTCACAGATAGAACTAGAGCACTATAAATAAAAGTACTAGGGCATTTAAATCCCTTGTCTAACAAGTCTTGTAACTAAATTTTTCTTTATTCAATCGATATCATTCTATATAAGGATATAGATACTAGTAGGGTTCTAAGGAGTAAATCAATATCAAATTCTCAAATTGCTGTGGCAAGGTTGTGTAGGGTTTCCTCCACATTGTTTACCGAATTCCTCCTTGGTGGTGCTATTTCCTACTGCGGCAAAAATATGTTGCTATTGAGGTGATCAAGCCAAATAGTTAGTTTTAAAAAAAATTTCACAGCAGTCATAACACCACCTCGGCATATAGATAGGAAACACTAGTAATTTCCTACCTATATGAAATCCCTGATCCCTTACACAACACTACCACAACATTCTCAAGATACTATAAGATCGATTCAGATAACCAACCACCCACTGGCCATCTAGGATCGACCTGCTCTGATACCAATTATGTAACATCCTTTTTTTTATTATTATACAATATTGAGTTCACATACACGTCATTAATCAAAACGTACATGCAACATATCAAAGACATAGATATTTACATCTTGTTTATTTTGGTTGACCAATTCCGGAGATACAGGTGCAGGTGGTTGCACCTTCATTGGGATTTGTGCCAACTCGCTCACAAACATTTTATTTAGGATCTGCCCATCATAGAATAACACGATCCAATGTGCACTAAAAGCCAGAACTATAGAAAATCTGCATAACTAATTTTTTGAACATGATATGAAAATATATTGAGAATTAAATCCCAGTAAATTCAACAATAAATCATCATCAATAAAGCTCATCACGTCATGTTCAGCTATATAAACTACAGAAAATATCTTTGGTCACATGAATGCATTAAATCTACGCACATAAGAATCATACTGTAATGATATGTATGACAGGATTAACAATTTTCAAAATATCATATGATGGCCATCAACTTATTCTCATTTCAAGCTACCCCGGTCAGGGTGAGTATCCTCTACTCTCTGGTACGGGCTTTTCTCGCTCCGTCCGACATGGCCCAATTTCCCTTTCTTTTCTCATTATCATGATCATAACCGTTGGTAGGGCGTCCCCTACTGGTGCACCACACAGATTGCCACGTGACCGTGCTCATTTCTTTTCTTTTCACAATGATAGCCAAAAATATGCTTTCAATAACAAGTATGTTCGTCAAAATATAACTATTACCATAAATCATTGGTAATCATGCCATGAACATAACCATTTCAAATATCACTTTATAAAATATTTCCATGTCAATATTTCACACTTAAGATGGTAAGAAGTTCATACAATGGCTATGGCTATGGCTATACTAGTCATTTATTAAGATTCATCTTCTTTTTTTAAATAGTAATTTTATTTCTTTATTTTCTTGATGTAGGTTTTCATCCTATCTAACCTTCTCTTACTAATCAGAGCATAAATCCCTCAATTTAACTCTGATGTAGGTGATCTTGGTGTTAAGTTCAAGATAAAACAATTATCTAAAACTATTATGTTGAACAATATAGCGAAATATTAAGAAATCAAGGTGATATTACTCTGTAAATGTATAGGTTATTTCTTCTCGGATAGGTTCTGACCTCTACCTACTAATCGGATCATATCTACCTCATATGGACTCCAACTTAAGTGATTCCAGCGGCTAAAAATCTGTGACACACATATCTATAATTCTTATTTTAACCATTTATTTTAATACCATACAGATAATTCCTAGAAATTAAAATACAGAAGCTGTCCTAACATATTCTTCCATGATGAAACATTTTCTGACCTTTGACTACTAATAAGCTCATATCTTCCTCATATGGACTCCAAATTGAATGATTCCAGTGGCCAAAAATCCACGACACATGTAGCTATAATTCTTATGTTAACCATTTATTTTAATTCCATACAGATAATTCACAAAAATTAAAATACAGAAGCTATCCTAACATAATCTTCCCTGATGGACCATTTTCTGACATTTGACTACTAATCAGCTCATATCTTCCACATATAGACTCCAAATTAAATGATTTCAGTGGCCTAAAATCCATGAGACACATAGCTATAATTCTTATGTTAACCATTTATTTTAATTCCATACAGATAATTTCCAGAAATTAAAATACTGAAGCTTTCCTAACATATTCTTCCCTGATGAACCATTTTCTGACCTTTGACTACTAATCAGCTCATATATTCCTCATATGGACTCCAAATTGAATGATTCCAGTGGCTTAAAATCCAAGACACACATAGCTATAATTCTTATGCTAACCATTTATTTTAATTCCATACAGATACTTCCCAGAAATTAAAATACAGAAGCTGTCCTAACATATTCTTCCCTGATGAACCATTTTCTGACCTTTGACTACTAATAAGCTCATATCTTCCCCATATGGACTCCAAATTGAATGCTTCCAGTGGCTAAAAATCCATGACACACATAGCTATACTTCGTATGTTAACCATTTATTGTAATTCCATACAGATAATTCCCAGAAATTAAAATACAGAAGCTTTCCTAACATATTCTTCCCTGATGAACCATTTTCTGACCTTTGACTACTAATCGGATCATATCTACCTCATATGGACTCCAAATTGAATGATTCTAATGGCTACAAATCCGTGACACATATATCTTTATTTCTTATGTTAACTATTTATTTTAATTCCCTATAAATAATTCCCAAAAATTAAAACACAGAAGCTATCCTAACATATTCTTCCCTGATGAACCATTTTCTGAGCTTTTCTTGCTAATTGGACCATATCTACCACATATGTACTCCAAGTTGAATGATTCCAGTGGCTACAAATCCATGACACACATAGCTATAATTCTTATGTTAACCATTTATTTTAATTCCTTATATATTGTTCCTAGAAATTAATATTAGAACAATTCTATGCATATATGTAAGGTGAAGAATTTTTAAGGAAAATATCTAAAAATTACGGGATGTTACACTGTGCTTATTAGAAGAGGGTTCTGTGTGTGATTGGGTAAGGTTGTAGGTCTCCTATTCTGGTTTTTAGCAAAATACCCAATCCTCCTCATGGAGTATCCCAAAACTTTCAGCAGGCTATGCAATAAGCAGACTCATTTCCCTCTCCAATTTTTGTTTTGAATATACACATATAACTATCAAAACAAGTAAGTACTAATGCAGACTCATCCAACGCAGGTAGGCAGAAACATAAGTAAATAGCAGCATGGATAAACAGCCACATAGATAAGCAAAACACAAATACACAAGTCCATGCTTCAGCAAACTCTACAGCAATACCAAAGCAACACTAAGCCACAGCAAACATTACAACAAACATTATATAATATAAATCCCCCCCAAACTTAAAGGTGAGCAGTGTCCTCACTGCTGATGCAATGGCCAAAAACACAAAAGACACCCAAAAATAGAAGCAGAGGCAAAGGAATTCCAGATACAGTAGAGAAGAATAAGAGTTGAGGGAACTTCCTGAGGGTGCTAGCAGGGATGTTGCAGCACCCTAGGGGCATTGACCCCCAGAAGACCTTGATGAACTTCTAAGCCCACTCCTCCGCTGTGTTGATTGTTGGGGGTCCTTTCCTTGGCGCATCACTGCTGCCCATTTTGGAAGGGGCTCATCATCATCAGAGGACTCTGTTCCCACTAGTGTTTGATGGGGTTCTGGGTGGGGCTCCTTGCTGGAGGAGGATCCTTCAGAATCCTTTTGCTATGTTGTCTGCGGCTCTGGTGCTGGGGCTGACTCCTCGAAGGTGGTATGGAGCAAGTCAGTGGGAAACTTTAAAAATGGGAAAAATTGCTTATAGTTCTGTTCGAGGGTAGTATGAAGGGAAAAATCCCTTTTCTACTCATAACGACAAAAGGTTTGCTGAAGTTACAGAAGCACAGCTTGCTACCTCAGAATGGTAGCTTGTTGATTGAGGATGAACTGCAAGGTTTTGTCAGCTGGCTGAGGGGCAGAGGAAGAAGCAGAGGGGTCAGCAGTATGTGGAGGATTTCAGGAAGCAGCTGGTGGGTGTGGGACCGCTTTCTCTAGGACAATCCGGGCAATGGTGGTGGCAGTGATGGGGCTGGCGTCCTTTAGTGCTTCTTCTTCAATGGAGACTGGGACCCCACGATTCTTGCACAGTGTAGTGATGAGGGAAGGGAAAAGTAAGCTCCCCTTTTTCTGGTTGGCGCATGCTTGGATTTGGCCACTGATGATTCGGCCAACGTTGAGTGGTCTGTCGAATATGAGTACATCCACCATTGCCACTCTGTCTCGACTCACTGTCTGCCTGAGGGTGAAGGGGTGGGGAAGTTACAGAGGTTTAATGAGGGTGGACGACGTGTTTTCGTGACTTATGGGCTTCTGCCTTTTTCCTGCCCCCATTTTGCTTCTGACAACAATTTTTTGAAAATATTCTTTTTTTGTAAGAAGCATAGTAGAGAGGAACCCCTTGATTTAGGTTTGACTATGTTTGCTGCAGCAACGCTAGAGCAAAAAATGGCTTGCCTAGGATTTTGCTGCAATAGCGGGTGCTTGTTCTTAATCCTGCTGTAGCAAAGCAGGGACTATCTTTCCTATAGTTTTGCTGCAGCAAAACAAAAAATGGTTTTGCAAACTTCTATGCATCCCATCCTACGTAACAAACACAAATGCTATTAGACTCATGATTTAAACTATCTTAAAACTGTTAACTTAAACAACAACAAATTTAAACATGGGTTGCCTCCCATGAGCGCTTGTTTTAGAGTCTTCAGTCTGACTTCCCTCCTGTTCATTCTTCTTGCAGCTGAATGGAGGTGTGCTGTCTATCCACATCATCTCCTAGATAGTGCTTGACCCTTTGTCCATTAACCCTGAATGTCCTCTCTTCCTTTTCTTCTTCTAATTCAATAGTCCCAAAAGGGAAGACCTTGCATATGCGAAAGGAACCAGACCAACGAGATTTCAACTTCCCAAGAAACAATGTCAGCCTGGAGTTGTACAGTAGTACTGTCTGTCCCATTTCGAAGTTCCTGGGTTGTATCTTCTTGTCATGCCATTGCTTGGCTTTATCCTTGTATAGTTTGGCATTCTCATAGGCCTGACCACGAAATTCATCCAGCTCATCTAGCTGCAGCATCCTCTTCTCACCCGTAGCTTCTAGGTTCAAGTTTAGCTTATTCACTACCCAATATGTAACATCCTATACTTTTAATAAAGTAAATAAATTTAAGGATAAGTAGAAAATACATATGACAAATCAAGATGCTTAGTTATATGATCATAAGGCAAACATAAAATTAGGTGACATAGTTAATGTTGAATCATATAACTAAAATTCTTAGGATAATAATAGATGGAGAGATAACACAAATACATTTTCCTTAGACATTACTAGTCTAGGATTAGTGACAAACTAAGACATAAGGAACGAGAATTAAAATGTGTAGTTGTTTGACAATAAAGACTTCATAAAATACGTGGTACCATTTCATGGTTTAAAAGTAATATAAATAAAGTATTTTTGGAGCATAACTTAGAGGAACATGATACAAATATATTCCTATGTGAGGCAATATGAATATATATACATATTTCCTCTCACTTCCACCATACACATCATAACATATATATATACATATATATTTACACATGCAAGAATAGATTAGGTTTACGTGTGTGTATATATATATATATATAGCTTCTCTACCTCCACCATGCATATTATATCATACTTTACATATGCAAAAGAAGAAGCATTACGTATATATATATTTAGAGCTATTTTCCCCCCTATTTACACATGCATAATGTTCACCCATGCATGCAATATACATTTACGTGTATATATATAGATACATTTCCCTATTTACACATGCATAATGTTCACCCATGCATGCAATATACATTTACGTGTATATATATAGATACATTTCTCTACTTACACATGCATAATGTTCACCCATGCATGCAATATACATTTACGTGTATATATATAGATACATTTCTCTTATTTACACCATGCATAATATTCACCAATGCATGCAAATAAATTTGAATCATTACACAAGCAACTTTGGTAGGTTAAAAGAAAAACACTAGCTCCCAACATGCAAGCTGGAATTACACCCATCATTACACGTAGGACATGCAAGCTGGAATTACACCATCCTTGCTCCCAACAGGCAGCAGAAAACCTACCCTAGCATGCAGCAGAAAACGCAACAAAATCACACCTTCACATGGCAGCAGGATTCACGTTATTCTTGCTCCACATCAAGCAGAAAAACACACCCACTCTTGCTCCACCCAGCCAGCAGAAACCTACCCTACACAGCAGAAAAATAACCCCCCATCTGCTCTAAGAGACCAGCAGAAACATGGCCTACAAGACAGCATTTCACGCCACCCATAATCCCACATGCAACCAGGAAAAACATCCAGCTGGAACATGCCCCACATCCAGCATGTTCAGCGCCAAATTCAGCAAGTAGAAAACATCCCACTTGACAACATCTCCACACCCATATGTGCTCCATAAACCCAGCAGAAACCCATGCCTCCACATGTGCAAACTCACGCTCCATCTCTGCCCAAGAAAACTACAGCTCACACTCACACTCATACAACCAGAAAAACTCTTCTTTTGATCTGTCATACACCCACTCTCTCATTGACCACAATACACTAGAGCTACCCATGCACACACTCACTTGAAGAGTAGCAGAAAACCGTTCCCTCCCTTGCTGAATCCAAAGGATTCCAGCGCTCAGCAATCAGCCTCCCATTGCTTTCACGCCAGCAGGAGAAAAGAGAGAGAAGAGGTCCAAAACAAAAACTCAAGAGGAAGAGGAAGGAAAGGGGAGAGAGTAGCCAGCAAGGAGAAGAAGGTTGAGAGAGAGGGAAGCTGCAAATTGAGAGCCATAGGAGTAGGTTTACATAAGGTAAGTCTGGCTTCTTATAAAAATCCGATTTTTGAGTTATTTGGGTAACTTTCGGGGGCCTGTATGGAGGAATTCTGTATATAATATGAAAATTTGTTCAACATAGAAGTTGTAACCCTATGTCTTAGCTTTCCATAGGATTTTGAATCACCTAAATCGGACGTAAAATGAGGGAGATATAGCCCACGAAGTGATGAGAGGTCAGAATCGGGTTTAGAGTCCAGGCTGGTGAAGAATAGCTTCGGTTTTCGAATTTTTGGGACTAATAAATAAGGAATATGAAGTCGTGGTTAACATGAAAGTTGTAGATAAATGTCTCACGGTCACATAGCCACTGGAATCACAAATTTTGGAGTCCATATGAGTGAGTTAAGGTCTGATTAGTGAGTAAAGGTCATAAAGCATAGAAGAGTTAGGTTGAGAAAATAGAAACATTTTTGCACCCAAAAATATTGGCTTAGTAAATTTATTAAATGACCTGTAAATCCTCTAATTTTTGGTGAGAATAGTCTTCAAATACTCTTAATAAATTCTGGAATGTTTCATGATTTTTGAGAACCTTCAACTAAGTCGTTTGCAATTAAAAATGTGTTGAGGACAATTTGCTGGACAGCTCAGAATGTCGATGGAAAGACAAAAGTTTGAAGGGGTTAGATGTTGAAAATTTGTATTCAAATTTTATGACATGTTAAAGGAATCTCAGTTAATGATCCTACCAAATTTTAGAAAATTATGGGCAGTTTAAGACACATAATAAAATGTAGAAATGTGGTAGTCTGAAAATGAGGCAGAACAGGCCATAACCAGGGACAGCCTTAAAACTCGAATTATTTGAGGGGCCAAAAGAATTAGTTTTTATTTGAAATTTTTATGGTGATTATATAACATGTCTATAATTATTCATATAAAATATCATGAATTTTTAAGTAGTCTTACTAATCCAAATGGATGAAAAACAGAATAGAAATGAAACTGAAACTAAATTGTACTGTCCTGGGTATGGAGGTAGTTTTTGGGGTTGAATGGAAGACTTAAGGGCCGATAGAATTTCGAAATAAAATACACATGTAAAGGTTCCTCCATACAAAATTTTAGAAGTTTTAGAGGACTTTTGTCATATTTAATAGCAACCCCAAATTTCAGCAAAATCATAGTCTTGTTTTGAGGAGCAGAAGCTTTTAAACTAGAGATTTATGACTTTAGGTATTAATATGCATGCATTAACTAAGAACTCTTATATGTTTTAGTTTGAGTTGCTGGTAGTAACATTGGCAGCCCTGGAAATGAAGTGTTTATGCTGGAATTGAGGTAGCTAGCCTTTCCTTAAAACACTCTTTATGCTTATGAACTTGAAATTATGAATTTTCACTGATTGCCTGACTTTTATGCTATGATTAATGTTGGTCTAAAGATATATTATGTATGCATTCTCGGGAATTAAGGGGGGTGCACAAAAGGGTGCCAAGTAAGCCCCATTTCCCTCACGATTGGCCAATAATAGAAGATGCATAGCCCTTTGCAGGTATGGCCGTATTTACTGCACTGGGTAGTAGACCATGATGTTATGGGTCCATGTGACCAAGATGCCGTATGATAATGCCGTATGATGAATGTATGGTCAGTGCTTATGTTTCAGTGAAATGATTTGAAATGATTTGAGATGTTTTAAGGAATGGAATGTGCACTATTTTTCTAAAAACTTTGCTAGCTATTGAGATTGTCATCTCACTTTTTATATCCACATAATCACATTCCAGGTACTCCAGCCAGAAGTGAGCAACAGGGGTCTCAGGGTTGACTCATATGATCATGAGTGTATTTTCCTTGGTTGTGTACCATTTATGCGGGATAGCCTAGATGGGTGCCAAATCCCTTTTAGAAAGCTGATAATATGATGTAATATAAGTGCTTAGGATAGCCTGAAGCACATTTATGCTTATGCAAGAAGGATTACAAATGATATAAATGAATAGGTAAAATAATGGGCTAGTTAGACAATGTCAAAAAAAAAAAAATTATAAATAATAAGGAACATTCTACAATTTAGATATAAGAAAATGACGCTAGAATTTAGGTGTTACATTAGTTGGTATCAGAGCAGTTGATCTAGGAATTAACTGTGTGTTAGAATAAATACTTATTACCTCATATAGATGATCAGTTTGACCAGCTATAGGGTGCTCAACATTTTGTCAAAAATTAAATTGATGTGAGATCTAGTTATCATCAATTAAGGATAAGGGTTAAGGATATTCAGAAAATATCTTTTAGGACTCGTTATGGACATTATGAGTTCTTTGCAGTGTCATTTGGTTTGACAAATGCCCTAGTTGCATTTATAGACTTGACAAATAGTAATTAAACCATACCTGGATTTATTAACGAAATACAAATATGTCTCCCGAATACATAGGATCATAAGCAACATTTAAAGATAGTTTTACCAACTCTAAGGGAGTATAGTTGGTAAGGATGGTATTTAAGTTGACCTTAAGAAAGTAGAAGTAGTACAATAATGGCCATGTTCTACTACAATTACAGATGAAGATCCAAGTCCAATTTACGCTTTCTGCGGTTGTCTGTTGTCCATTCTATTTGAGTCATAGTTGGATCAGGTACATGAACATGTGCCTGTAAAGCATCAATCAACTCCTCAGCATTTGAAGCTGAGATGAGAATTCGTCGAGCAGAGTGTGAGATGAACCTTTGCTCCACAACATGATCAAGAAAAGACAACAGACCATCAAAAAAGTGATTAACATTTAACAAACCTATCGGTTTGTGATGCATATTCAGTTGTGCCCAAGAAATTATTTGAAAAATCTCTTCTAAAGTACCAAAACCACCTGGTAAGGCAATGAAGGCATCAGCATTGCTCATCATTCTAGCCATTCGTTCATGCATAGAAGCTACCCTAAACTCTTCCCCAATTGTCTTTCCTACGATATTAGATGCAGCTAGAGCTGTAGGAATAACACCTAAAACTTGACATCCTCCTACATGGGCAGCTGTAGACACACACCCCATTAACCCACGGTTACCTCCACCGTACACTAAATGAATTCTTCTCCTGGCCAGCACCATGCCCAGATTTTGTGCTGCTTTAACATACTCTCCATCTTTTCCAGGACTGGAACCACAAAAGACACAAATATTTCTAAACTGACGGAATGCAATTCCCTCCATAACTACACTCACCTTAACTTTGAGTACGAAGATAAATATGCTAATGGAACTCAGAGAATGGGATATTTATAATAGCTATACGAATAGACAAGGCATAATTAGAATAGCTATGTGAGTGATTGGTGGAGATCAACTAAATTGAAGGACGAAATTTTTTTTAAAAAAAAAAAGTGAAAATGTAAACAAGTTAATTGTTGAAGAGAAACTTTCAAATGGTTTATTTTGTCTTCTCAATATTCTTGCCAGTCGACTATCGATATTATTAAGTCGACTAGCTATTTTGAGAATTTTAGTATGGACTGGTTTATTTTACAATTGATTGATTACATCTATTTTGAAGCAATCAACTGCATCCTACCAGTAACTACACATTTTTTTCACAGACTTTTATAAGCTCAGAAATGTTTTTTTTTTCTCTCTCATGTGTTATTTTTCCACCGAATACCAACAGCTAGATTACGGCCACCAATATTTGACCAAATAATAGCTAGATTTTGTTTACATATTTTCAAGAATTACGGCCACCAATATTTGCCGAAATAATAGCTAGATTACGGCCACCGATATTTGATGAAATAATAGCTAGATTTTGATTACATATTTTCAAAAGTTACGGCCACCGATATTTGCCGATATTTGCTGAAATAACAACTTAGATTTTGTTTATATATTTTCAAGAATTACGGCCACCGATATTTGCTGAAATATCAGCTAGATTTTGGTTACATATTTTCAAAAGTTACGGCCACCGATATTTGCCGATATTTGCTGAAATAACAGCTTAGATTTTGTTTATAGATTTTCAAGAGTTACGGCCACCGATATTTGCTTAAAGAACAGCTAGATTTTGATTAAATATTTTCAAGAATTACGGCCACCGATATTTGCTGAAATAACAGCTAGATTTTGGTTACATATTTTCAAGAATTACGGCCACCGATTTTAAATGTTCTTCCCATGCTTTGTCTAAACTTCTGACGTTCAATTTGGCACCATACTCTATTAAGTATTCTCCTTTTCTATTGCATTTTCCTTATTAATGTTTGCATTAAATGCAAAGTTTTTCTCCCTCATTACAATAAAGGTTAAATTCATTCTTTTGAAACTCAATTATTATGATGTTTAAGTGGTTAGTGGGTTAAAATAGTGAAAGTCTGAAAGGAATAGATGGATGATAGCCTTATGTTGCTTGGACGAATGTAATCAAGAGAATTAGTGGTGTTGAAGTTCTTGGAAAATAAAGTAGGGGAAATTAGGATTTAAATTAATCTTTGAGCTCCTAATTTGGAGAATATTCTGATAATTATGTCCGCAATTAATGTAAATGATTACAGATATTTGTGTCGATATTTTATACCATGCTAAATTGAGTCTAGTATCTAGGATGTAAATTATGTTGAATTGGAAATTCATGTATAAATATTGTTGAAAAAAAAAAGTCTTCTTAAAATGAATGGGCTAGTTAAATGGAATTGATAGGAACTAGAATGATATGCTTTTAGAAATGAAAATAAGAAAGTCTTAAGATTCATGAGAGGAAGGTGAAGGAATTAAGAGATAGTATCTTGACTAAAGCTTACAAGAGTAGGTATACCTTGCATCCTAGAGTCACTAAGATGTGTCACGACTTGAAAAAAAAAAAAAGGGGTTTGGTGGCCGGGGAGGAAAATAGACATAACCTAATATGTGTCTAAGTGCTTAGTGTGTCATAAATTCAAAGTAAAACACTAGAAGCCTGCGGGATTATTTCAACCCTTAGATATTCCTAAGTAGAAATGGGGTAGCATTTCAATAGATTTTGGCACGAGTTTTGCCTAAGACATCATCTGGCCATGATGCCATTTGAGTAATTATGGATAGACTGACTAAGTCTTCTCACTTCCTAACCATTAAATCTGTCTATACTTTAGACAAGTTAGCACAGATGTATGTTCATGAGATAGTTAGGCTCCGTGGAATACCTAATAGTATTATTTCTAATCAGGACCCCAGGTTTATTTCTAGATTTTGGAGATCCAAAAAAAAAAAAAAAAAAAATTGCTTTAGGTACTAAGCTTAGGTTTAGTATGGCTTACCATCCACATCTATTTGAATAAGGTATTTTAAATTTTGAGGACAAAATTTTTTTTTAGGGGGAAGGAAATGTAACATCCTATACTTTTAATAAAGTAAATAAATTTAAGGATAAGTAGAAAATACATATGACAAATCAAGATGCTTAGTTATATGATCATAAGGCAAACATAAAATTAGGTGACATAGTTAATGTTGAATCATATAACTAAAATTCTTAGGATAATAATAGATGGAGAGATAACACAAATACATTTTCCTTAGACATTACTAGTCTAGGATTAGTGACAAACTAAGACATAAGGAACGAGAATTAAAATGTGTAGTTGTTTGACAATAAAGACTTCATAAAATACGTGGTACCATTTCATGGTTTAAAAGTAATATAAATAAAGTATTTTTGGAGCATAACTTAGAGGAACATGAAACAAATATATTCCTATGTGAGGCAATATGAATATATATACATATTTCCTCTCACTTCCACCATACACATCATAACATATATATATACATATATATTTACACATGCAAGAATAGATTAGGTTTACGTGTGTGTATATATATATATATATAGCTTCTCTACCTCCACCATGCATATTATATCATACTTTACATATGCAAAAGAAGAAGCATTACGTATATATATATTTAGAGCTATTTTCCCCCCTATTTACACATGCATAATGTTCACCCATGCATGCAATATACATTTACGTGTATATATATAGATACATTTCCCTATTTACACATGCATAATGTTCACCCATGCATGCAATATACATTTACGTGTATATATATAGATACATTTCCCTATTTACACATGCATAATGTTCACCCATGCATGCAATATACATTTACGTGTATATATATAGATACATTTCTCTACTTACACATGCATAATGTTCACCCATGCATGCAATATACATTTACGTGTATATATATAGATACATTTCTCTTATTTACACCATGCATAATATTCACCAATGCATGCAAATAAATTTGAATCATTACACAAGCAACTTTGGTAGGTTAAAAGAAAAACACTAGCTCCCAACATGCAAGCTGGAATTACACCCATCATTACACGTAGGACATGCAAGCTGGAATTACACCATCCTTGCTCCCAACAGGCAGCAGAAAACCTACCCTAGCATGCAGCAGAAAACGCAACAAAATCACACCTTCACATGGCAGCAGGATTCACGTTATTCTTGCTCCACATCAAGCAGAAAAACACACCCACTCTTGCTCCACCCAGCCAGCAGAAACCTACCCTACACAGCAGAAAAATAACCCCCCATCTGCTCTAAGAGACCAGCAGAAACATGGCCTACAAGACAGCATTTCACGCCACCCATAATCCCACATGCAACCAGGAAAAACATCCAGCTGGAACATGCCCCACATCCAGCATGTTCAGCGCCAAATTCAGCAAGTAGAAAACATCCCACTTGACAACATCTCCACACCCATATGTGCTCCATAAACCCAGCAGAAACCCATGCCTCCACATGTGCAAACTCACGCTCCATCTCTGCCCAAGAAAACTACAGCTCACACTCACACTCATACAACCAGAAAAACTCTTCTTTTGATCTGTCATACACCCACTCTCTCATTGACCACAATACACTAGAGCTACCCATGCACACACTCACTTGAAGAGTAGCAGAAAACCGTTCCCTCCCTTGCTGAATCCAAAGGATTCCAGCGCTCAGCAATCAGCCTCCCATTGCTTTCACGCCAGCAGGAGAAAAGAGAGAGAAGAGGTCCAAAACAAAAACTCAAGAGGAAGAGGAAGGAAAGGGGAGAGAGTAGCCAGCAAGGAGAAGAAGGTTGAGAGAGAGGGAAGCTGCAAATTGAGAGCCATAGGAGTAGGTTTACATAAGGTAAGTCTGGCTTCTTATAAAAATCCGATTTTTGAGTTATTTGGGTAACTTTCGGGGGCCTGTATGGAGGAATTCTGTATATAATATGAAAATTTGTTCAACATAGAAGTTGTAACCCTATGTCTTAGCTTTCCATAGGATTTTGAATCACCTAAATCGGACGTAAAATGAGGGAGATATAGCCCACGAAGTGATGAGAGTTCAGAATCGGGTTTAGAGTCCAGGCTGGTGAAGAATAGCTTCGGTTTTCGAATTTTTGGGACTAATAAATAAGGAATATGAAGTCGTGGTTAACATGAAAGTTGTAGATAAATGTCTCACGGTCACATAGCCACTGGAATCACAAATTTTGGAGTCCATATGAGTGAGTTAAGGTCTGATTAGTGAGTAAAGGTCATAAAGCATAGAAGAGTTAGGTTGAGAAAATAGAAACATTTTTGCACCCAAAAATATTGGCTTAGTAAATTTATTAAATGACCTGTAAATCCTCTAATTTTTGGTGAGAATAGTCTTCAAATACTCTTAATAAATTCTGGAATGTTTCATGATTTTTGAGAACCTTCAACTAAGTCGTTTGCAATTAAAAATGTGTTGAGGACAATTTGCTGGACAGCTCAGACTGTCGATGGAAAGACAAAAGTTTGAAGGGGTTAGATGTTGAAAATTTGTATTCAAATTTTATGACATGTTAAAGGAATCTCAATTAATGATCCTACCAAATTTTAGAAAATTATGGGCAGTTTAAGACACATAATAAAATGTAGAAATGTGGTAGTCTGAAAATGAGGCAGAACAGGCCATAACCAGGGACAGCCTTAAAACTCGAATTATTTGAGGGGCCAAAAGAATTAGTTTTTATTTGAAATTTTTATGGTGATTATATAACATGTCTATAATTATTCATATAAAATATCATGAATTTTTAAGTAGTCTTACTAATCCAAATGGATGAAAAACAGAATAGAAATGAAACTGAAACTAAATTGTACTGTCCTGGGTATGGAGGTAGTTTTTGGGGTTGAATGGAAGACTTAAGGGCCGATAGAATTTCGAAATAAAATACACATGTAAAGGTTCCTCCATACAAAATTTTAGAAGTTTTAGAGGACTTTTGTCATATTTAATAGCAACCCCAAATTTCAGCAAAATCATAGTCTTGTTTTGAGGAGCAGAAGCTTTTAAACTAGAGATTTATGACTTTAGGTATTAATATGCATGCATTAACTAAGAACTCTTATATGTTTTAGTTTGAGTTGCTGGTAGTAACATTGGCAGCCCTGGAAATGAAGTATTTATGCTGGAATTGAGGTAGCTAGCCTTTCCTTAAAACACTCTTTATGCTTATGAACTTGAAATTATGAATTTTCACTGATTGCCTGACTTTTATGCTATGATTAATGTTGGTCTAAAGATATATTATGTATGCATTCTCGGGAATTAAGGGGGGTGCACAAAAGGGTGCCAAGTAAGCCCCATTTCCCTCACGATTGGCCAATAATAGGAGATGCATAGCCCTTTGCAGGTATGGCCGTATTTACTGCACTGGGTAGTAGACCATGATGTTATGGGTCCATGTGACCAAGATGCCGTATGATAATGCCGTATGATGAATGTATGGTCAGTGCTTATGTTTCAGTGAAATGATTTGAAATGATTTGAGATGTTTTAAGGAATGGAATGTGCACTATTTTTCTAAAAACTTTGCTAGCTATTGAGATTGTCATCTCACTTTTTATATCCACATAATCACATTCCAGGTACTCCAGCCAGAAGTGAGCAACAGGGGTCTCAGGGTTGACTCATATGATCATGAGTGTATTTTCCTTGGTTGTGTACCATTTATGCGGGATAGCCTAGATGGGTGCCAAATCCCTTTTAGAAAGCTGATAATATGATGTAATATAAGTGCTTAGGATAGCCTGAAGCACATTTATGCTTATGCAAGAAGGATTACAAATGATATAAATGAATAGGTAAAATAATGGGCTAGTTAGACAATGTCAAAAAAAAAAAAATTATAAATAATAAGGAACATTCTACAATTTAGATATAAGAAAATGACGCTAGAATTTAGGTGTTACACAATATGCTCGATGTTCTAACTCTACTAGTAGATGACAAGCCTTCCCGAATACCAACCTGTATGGAGACATGCCTAGAGGTGTCTTATAGGCTGTTCTATAGGCCCATAGTGCATCATCCAACCTGGAGGACCAATCATTCCTCGTGGGGCCTACTCTTTTTTCCAGATTCCGTAGTGAGGCTGCTTGACTCTGGATTAGAGCATCATTCCTTGCCATATACTCCTTCATCAGGTATTCCAGCGAAGTGGGGGCTTCTTGAGGCTGTTGTCTTTGCTGCATGAAGCCAGTGGGAGCCTGAGATCTTTGTGGGGCAGAGTGGCTCCCTTGTCCCGTACCATAGTTACTCCAGGAGAAATTGGGGTGTTGCCTCCATCTTGGGTTATATGTATTGGAGTAGGGATTGTTATTGCGATTCATATTTCCTACGAAGCATACTGATTCTGGGTTTGAGGGGCACATTTCAAAAAGATGTGGTCCATTGCACAGTACACAAGATGGTCCAATCTCTTAGACTGCATTGGCTGTTTGAGGGCGGCTCGGTTGTTGGTTTTTCAAGACATTAACCAGCGAAGCTAGCTGGGCTGTGAGACAAGTAACTTCACTCACTTCATGTATGCTTGCCATTTTTCTGCCAGTGGAAACTCTGTCCATAGGCCACTGATAGTTGTTGCTAGCCATTCTTTCGAGCAGCTCATATGGCTCATTATACGTTTTGGGCAAGAGTGCCCCATTAGTTGCTGCATCCACTATAGTGCGTGTTTGAGCATTAAGGCCATTGTAAAAGGTCTCCATCTGAATCCAGTAAGGAATTCCATGATGAGGGCATCTCCGTAATAACTATTTATACCTCTCCCAGGTCTCGTACAAAGATTCACCTTCCAATTGCTGGAAAGAGGTGATGTCATTTCTCAATCTGGCATTCTTGGTGGGCGGGAAGTATTTCAGTAGAAATTTTTCTGCAAATCACTCTAGTTAGCGATAGAGTCAGGTGGCAGAGAGTTCAACCACGCTCTTGCTCGGTCTCTTAATAAGTAAGGGAACAGCTTTAGCCTGAGCACTTCTTCTGTTACCCCATTCATTTTGAAAGCATCCGTGACTTCCAAGAACACTCTTAAGTGAAGGTGAGGTTCCTCTATAGGAATTCCACTGAATTGTCCTGTAGTTTGCAGCATCTGGAACATTACTGGTTTAAGCTCAAAATGTAGAGCCTCGATCTCTGGTTTCACAATGCTCGGGTACAACCCATTCATGTTTGGTTGAACATAAGCATTTAAGACCCTATCTCTATCGTCCATGTTGTCTGCTCCATTCTGATTAGCCATCTCTGCCTGCTGCTAAGGTGCTAACTGTCCCCTTCTTCTTCTCAAAAGCGTTCTTTCTATCTCTAGATCTAGAGGCAGAAGTTCCTTGTCAGCCTTACTCATGCAATGTGTTACTTGCTCAACAAGACACCAGAGTAAAAAGAAATGTAACAAAACAACACTTCACACAGTCGAATATCTAAAAACAGTTTTCAAGTTGACACTCCCTAGCAACGGCGCCAAAAACTTGTTGGTTTGTTTCATGCAAAGATGAATACAATGTCAAAACACACATGCACGTGTCGTAACCAAATAATAAAGTGATGAGTGAGTATCGTCCCACGAGGAGTGAACTAAAACTGTTAAGGAGACTTTGTTGTCTGAAATGTTGTAGGAAAAATAGGATGGTTTATAGAATAAAATAAAGGTGGTTCAATTAAATACAGCTATAACTAGGACGAAGGGTACTAAGGAGTAAAGAAAATGAAATAAGGAGGTCTAGGGTTGCTCAGGGTTGCCATGAACTATTGCACTCATATTTGCTCCAAGAATTGCTATAGCAACTGCCCTAGGTGCCCAGTTCAGTCTTAGATGGAGCCTTCCCAGACTTCCATTCCTTGCAATTCCGAGGTTCAGACCTGCATTCCTGCAGCAGTCTTCACCCCTGAGTTATGCATGAAGCTCCACTGCTGGGACGATGGGGGACCATATATTCCTATATTGGCTGCCCCCATCTATTCAAGCTGTCTTTCCAGCCTCCATTCCCCTCCCAGGTGAATATTGGCCTTAGTCTACCTCCACTAACTTCCGTTATCAGAGGAGTTTAAAATATAAACACAGATGAATGTAAAAACAGTGCTGCAGCGAAATGTGTTTTACTAAAAAGTGTGCTTAAGTTCATTACAACCCTTGCACAACCCTAGCCGGAAACTAGCCAAGCCTCATGGCTACACTAGTTACAAAAATCCCAGAATCACTGGTATATACATCTCTAGTCATAAAAGAAAAAAATGGAAGTGTAGTCTTGATAGAAAATAGAAAAAAGGAAAACAAAACAGCGAACAATAGAATTCTGGGATTGAACTCTCTCCCCTGCTACTGATGCTTCTTCCTAGTGTGTAGCTATTCTCCCCTTTCACCCCTCACTGTCCTGTGTCCTTTGTCTCCCCTTCTCTACCTCTCTTTATCATTTAGACTTGTGGTCCCAGTCAGTTGCCTTGCTTTTGCCGTCATTCCCCTTGCTCTGCAGCAAAACCATCTCTGCGTGCAGCTTTGTCCTCTCCACTTTCAATAGTGGGACAGTTCTATGCCAGTAGTCTGCAGTGTTAGTTTTTGTTACTTTCTCTCCTGCTGGGTAGAGGCTGCACTTGCTGCGCAGCCCTGCTCTGCTGTCACCTGCAACATATCAAACAGAATCAATGTATTGCAGAAAAAGGGAGCAGCTCAACCATTATCACTCAGGCTTCTGCTATAATTGCCACATATGCTTACTAAAATGCTGCAGCAACGGGGTAGCTGGTGTTTTATCTAAAAGAGTCATCCCGTTCAATTTATTCAGGGAATAAGAGCTCTTAAAATACCAGAACAACTCAGTAAACGCACTTAGAAAGCATATAGGAACTAAAATAAATTGCAACTATCAGCCCGTAAGTCTGAGGATGGTAGGCAGTATTGAACCACAACTGAGTACCAAAAGCTTCCTGCAACACCTTCCAAAACCTCAACGTGAACCTCAGATCTCTATCAAAAAAAATATTTAAGGGAATCCCATGCAGTATAACTGTTTCCTAGATGTACAATTGGGCCAATTTATCCAGTGAAAAGTTGATTTTTATGGGTAGAAAGTGAGCATATTTGGTTAATCTGTCAACTATTACCCAAATAGAGTCATGTCCCACTGAAGTCTTAGGTAAACCCACAATAAAGTCCATCGAGATACTGTCCCATTTCCATTTAGGGATCTCAAGAGGTTGTAGAAATCCCGCTGGCTTTTGATGCTCCACCTTCACCTTTTGACAAATTAGACATTTCCCTACGAACTCCGCAATATCCTTTTTCATCCCTAGCCACCAATACATCCTCTTTAAGTCCTGGTACATTTTAGTGCATCCAGGATGGACAATATATTTACTCTGATGTGCTTCCTGTAGGATCTTAGTCCCTAACTCTCGTTCTTGAGGGACACAAATCCTTCCTTGATACATGATTGCTCCATCTTCCATGACAGAAAAATTTCCTTTATCTTTATGATCCTATAAGTATTGGTTGTGAACTTGAGCCTCTTTGATTTGGGCTCTAAGGTCACACCCTATACTAAAACCATTAATGATTAGCTTCTTTGAGGAAAAAGTAGTGTCCAGCTTTAAATTCCGAAAATCCTATAGCATTTGCATCTCATACAACATCATCTGGCCCATGTGTAGAGATTTTCGACTTAAGGCATCAGCTACAACATTCGCCTTTCCTAGATGATACTTTATCTCAAACTTGTAGTCATTGAGAAATTTCACCCATCTTCGTTGCCTCATATTTAACTTACTTTGATCAAAGAGATATTTAAGACTCTTGTGATCGTAATATACTTCAAAGGTTGCTCCGTATAAGTAATGTCGCCAAATCTTTAAAGCAAACACCACCGTCGCCTATTCAAGATCATGGGTTGGATAGTTTCCTTCGTGGGGACTTAGTTGTCTATAGACGTAAGCAACTACTCTCTTGTCTTGTATTAGCACACACCCTAGCCCTTTCTTTGAAGCATCACTATACACTTCAAAATGTCCTGTGGGGTCTGAAATAATTAAAACCGGAGGAGTGGTCAGTCTTGTCTTAAGGTCCTAAAAACTAGCTTCACATTGATCAGTCCATTGGAAAGGACTTCCCTTCCTGGTCAATTTAGTCAATGGCAAGGCTATACGAGAGAATTTTTGTATAAACCTCCTGTAGTATCCTACTAAACCCAAGAAACTTCTGACTTCTGTAACCATCTTTGGTCTTTCCCATTGAATTACTACTTCCGTCTTGCTAGGATCTACGGCTACCCCTCTATTTGAGATGACGTGTCCGAGAAAATTTACTTCTGACAGCCAAATTTTACCCTTCTCCAATTTTCCATACAACTTTTTCTCTTTCAGTACTTGCAGCACAATTCGGAGATGTTGTTCATGTTCTTTCTCACTCTTAGAATATATAAAGATGTCATCAATGAACACTACCACAAATTGATCTAGGTAGGATCAAAAAATGGGATTCATGTAATACATGAAAATTACAGGTGCATTTGTCAACCCAAAAGGCATTACGAGAAACTCATAGTGCCCATACCTAGTCTTGAAGGCATTTTTTGGTACATCCTCCTCCTTGATCCTAATCTGATGATATCCTGACCTCAAGTCAATCTTAGAAAAGATAGAGGCTCCCTTCAATTGATCTAATAAGTCATCTATCCTAGGGAGAGGATACTTGTTTTTGACACTCACCTTATTTAGCTGTCTATAGTCTATGCATAGTCTAAGGCTTCCATCTTTCTTCTTAACAAACAATACAGGAGCTCCCCAAGGTGATATACTTGGTCTAACAAATTGCTTGTCTAACAGTTCCTCCAACTGTTTCTTAAGTTCCTGAAGTTCTTTCGAGGCCATTCTATAAGGTGCAATAGAGATAGGCCCTGTCTCAGGTAAGAGATCAATATAAAATTCTATCTCTCCCTTGGGAGGTAAGCCTGGAATATCTGATGGAAATACTTCAGGAAACTCGTTGGCTATTGGAATTTCATCAAGCTTCGCTTTAACTTCTAGATTTGATAAGTGTAAGAGAATGTATCCAAGTACTCCATTCTTCAACTCCCTATTAACTTGATTGGAATTAAGCATCAATAACTGCACCTCCTCTTTTGGAGTAGGAGGTAGAAATTCAACAGTCTTGTTACAACAATTCAGCAAGACCCAATTTCTAGGCATCCAGTCTAACCCTAGAATGACCTCAATACCTCTTAAAGGTAAACAGATGAGATCTATAAAAAAGTTTTCTCCTAGATGGTGACTTAACAGTCCTTACATACAGAGGAAGTTAATACCTTTTCCCCTGTGGGAGTAACTACAGATAGCTCATAGGGAGTTTCAGAAATATGAAACTAAAACTTCCTAATACATTCCTCCGATATAAATGAATGACTAGCACCAGAGTCAAACAACACCATAAGAGCAAATCCATAGATATAACATGTAGATTGAGCTGCCTCTTGGCTACTCGGGGTAAAAATTGATAAAGGGGAAATTTGAGTGTTTAATGGTTATATTTTATCCCCTAATTAGTAGTAGACTTGTGATTATTTCCCCACATTTGGTTATGCTTTGCTCTGGATACTGCTTTGGTTTGTTTTATGTTTTTAGGAGAGAAAAAGAGGCCGAGAAGCAGGGGAAAACACCCATGAGAAGTGACCTATGGACTTGGAATAAGATGAGGAGGAAGCAAGGAGGAAGCCCACCAAAAATCAGCAAGAAAGGAGCATGGCAGCCCCCAACACGGACATGCCATGCTTGATGGCATGCAACACAACCAGGCCGTGTTCTATGCAAGAAGCTGCAAAAAATCCCAGAAACCTGCCCGAACCATAGCCAGCTCGTGTCTTAGGACACGGCTGTATTGTGGGTCTGCGAACACCGTATTTTTTAGGGTTTTGGCCGCCCAAATTGATATATATCGAAGGGGATTCGCAGCTAAATGAGGGGAGACGCATTGGGGCTCATTTTTACTCAGTTTTTGGCTTAGGAAACACCTTATGATTAGGTTTAGAGTAGGATTAAAGTTCAATTTATGTTCTTAGAGTAGATTTCACATTGATTCAAGCTTGTATTCCCATTACATTCAGCAATCCAGGTTTTATCTTTCTATATCTGCACTCATTTCTATTTCAACTCTTTCTCTTGGTTTGTATTGGATGTTGATGATTTACTTAATGATTATGCCTTTGATTTATCTTTCTATCATGCTTGTATTCCCATTACATTCAGCAATCCAGGTTTTATCTTTCTATCTCTGCATTCATTTCTATTTCAACTCTTTCTCTTGGTTTGTATTGGATGTTGATGATTTACTTAATGATTATGCCTTTGATTTATCTTTCTATCATGCTTGAGTAGATTTTGATCTACGGTTTTGGTAACCCACTTATCATGTGATGATACATTGAGCTAATTGAGTTAATGGAACCCTAATTGTATTATCTATGGTTAATTAGGGTTAGCTATTAAGTATTGGTTATATGAGTTGATGAATGTTTGGCCAATATTTATAACGTCTTAGGATATTAATTGATGGACTGAAAGGTGAATATTAATACTGGAACCTAATAGTTAATTAGGGATATCTTAATCACGAAAGTAGTTTAAGGTTCTCTAGGAGCGAATCAATTAGTGGGCACGAGAAAATCGATTAATTGTATTCCATGGTTGGCATAGAACTTAATGGAGTTAGGTTGAACTAAGAACCACGAAAGTAGGCAATTGGATTAACCTAGGTACGATTAGTAACGCTTGAAAGAGGTTGCTAGTTAATTAAGGCTAAACCATCCCCAATAACCTAGATAATTGCAATTAGAGGCACATATTGAGTGTTGAATATCATAAGTGTGGTGAACCCTAACCCTAGGCTTTGTTTAATTGGTTATTTGTATATATTTAATTGTGACACTCTCTGATCGAATTACATCGATTTAGATAGCATATTTTGTAAAATTCTAGTAGTTGACATTGTTCTCTGTGGAATACGACCCATACTCGCCGTACTAGCTACAGCTACGCTGTGCGCTTGCGGTAATTAGTAAAACCTACACATAACAAGTTTTTGGTGCCGTTGCTAGGGAACAAAGCCAATATTAGATATTTTACAAAATAGCTAGACTAGATCAATTTCTGTTTATTTTTCTGCATAATTTTCCTTTGTTGATTCTTGCCTATTTTCTTCCCTTATAGGAATGTTTCTCTTTTATGCGAAGAAATCGTGGTTTCATTGCTGAATTTGACCCAGAAATTGAACGCACTCTGCGAAGGATAAGAAGAAGATAGCGGCAAGAGAATTCTGCAGCTACCATGGGGGAAAGAGATAACCGATCTCTGAAGGACTTTACTGTCTCGGACACTCATGGCCTGAATCCTAGCATAGTCAGGCCAGTGGTTGAAGCTAACAATTTTGAGCTGAAGCCATCTCTCTTGCAGATGGTTTAGCAGAATCAATTTGGAGGGACGCCTATTAAAGACCCTAATCTCCATCTTTCAGTGTTTTTGGAATATTGTGACACCTTGAAGTTGAATGGGGTCTCCTCAGATGCTATCAGAAGGATGGAGAATCTTTATATGAGGCTTGGGAGAGATTCAAGGAGCTCCTCAGGGTATGCCCACATCATGAGTTGGAAAAATGGTTGATAGTTCATACATTCTACAATGGACTAATTTACAGCACCCGAATGTCTGTGGATGCTGCAGCTGGAGAAGCACTGATGAACAAGACGGTTGATGAAGCCTATGAATTAATTGAAGACATGGCTCAAAACCATTACTCTTGGTCTAGTGAGAGGCAGCCCAGAGAACCAGCAGGTATGTATGAAGTAGATGTGTTTGATCATCTTACTTCTAAAGTTGATGCGTTGTTTCAGAAGCTAGATAAGTTGAGCATCAATGTTGTTAGCTCTTCTCCATCATCTTCTTGTGAGATTTGGGGAGGTGTTGGTCATATGACCAATGAATGCCAGTTTGGAAATCCTCACTGCATTACATACAACTCAAGCTGGAAAAATAACCCAAATCTCCCTTACAAGCAGAATGCAAGTCAGCCTCCTCAGAATAACTTCAGGCAGCCTCTTGGATTTCAAAATCAGAGGCCATTCAACCCTCCTCCTTAGCCAAAGTCAAATTTGGAGGCTCTGATGGAGAACTTCATCTCCACACAAAGTAAGCAGAATGATGAATTCACAGCCCAGAACCATTCCATGAATGAGGCTATTAAAGATTTAGACTCCAAGGTAGACTCGCTTGCTACTCAAAGCAAGATGTTAGATACTCAGATAACACAGCAGGCTAGTCTATCTAACAAGAACTTTGGCAGACTTCCAGGCCAGGCTGAGAACCCCAGGGAGCATTGCAATGCCATTACCTTGAGAAGTGGTAAGCAGTTGGCTGAATTTGAGAGAAGTGGGGAGATATAGAAAAATGAACCTCAGGCTGCATTTGAGCAGAAAACAGAAGAGGAACCAGAAGAATAGGAAAAGAAGGAAGAAGAGCCAAAATATATGGCTCCTGAACCATTCAAGCCACCAATTCCTTTTCCTTAAAGGTTGGTTAAGGCCAAGTTAGAGAAGCAGTTTGAGAGATTTCTAGATGTGCTGAAGAAGCTGAATATCAATATCTCATTCTTAGAAGCCATCTCCCAGATGCCATCCTATGCAAAGTTCCTGAAAGAGATACTCTCAAACAAGAGGAAAATTGATGAGTATGCTGTGGTGGAACTGACAGAGGGATCTAGTGCTTTAATTTGGAATAAGCTTCCTCAAAAGCTTAAGGATCCCAGAAGCTTCTCGATTCCTTTCTCCATTGGAGATATTAAGATTGACAGAGCCTTATGTGGTCTTGGAGCAAGTGTCAGCCTCATGCCTCTCTCGGTATGCAAAAAGCTTCAGATGGGTGACTTGAAGCCCACTACCCTTTCCCTTCATTTGGCTGACCGATCCATCAAGCATCCGGTAGGTATATTAGAGGATGTTCCTCTAAAGGTAGGTAAATTTTATATACCGGTTGATTTTGTTATTTTAGATATGGAGGAAGATGACAAAATGCCCATCATTCTTGGAAGGCTTTTCCTCGCTACGGCTGGTGCAAATATAAATGTAAAAGATGGAAAGCTTTCTTTGAATGCAGGGGATGAAAGAGTAGAATTTAAATTGAATGATACTATGAACCCTCCATCTCTAGGTAATTCTTGCTATATGATTGGCTTGACTGAACCTAATGTGAATGATAATGCCATGAATTTTTCTCCTTCGGAACCACTTGAGTTATACTCTGTGGAAAGCTCTTGTGTTTATGTCAAACAGGGGGAAGAAAAGTAAGACATTGAGGAGGAAGTGAAAGACACAAAGTTAGAACCCAAACTGCCTCCTCAAAGCTTGAATAGAGCAAATGAAGAAAAGAATGAGCCAAGAACATCTTTGAAGGCCATTAGGAAAAGCCTTATGCACAATACTAAGAGGCAATGGATTAAAAAGAGGGTTATCCAAACTCTCTTCAAGCCTCTTTGAGTACAAAGCATGAAAAGGGAGTCGAGCTAATGACTATAAACAAGCGCTTTGTGGAAGGCAACCCACATTTTAATTTTTTAGTTTCTTTTTGTTTTGTTTTCTTGCCTTTTGTTCTAGTTTTTATCTTTAATTTTAGTTGATTTCTTAGGTTATAGTTTAATGAGTGTTTCGATTTGATTATTAGGTCTATTCACATGTGCCGAAAGTTGAAATAAAGAGTGGAAATCAAGGGAAGCTAAGCAGGGTTGAGAAATATAGGAAATTTTGAAGAATTGGAGGATCTAGCCTCAAACACGAGCAGGCTATGTGCCAGGACACGGCCGTGCCCTAAGCACAACCCAGGCAACTCTCACCCGTGTTGCTCAGCACGGGCAAAATCCAGGGTTTTTGAAATTCCAGCGCCAAGCACGGGTAGGCCGTGCTGTGAAGCATGGCCGTGCCCTAGGTATAAAAAAAGGGAGGAAAAGGGCCATCTAGCCCAAAACATATGAGAACCCTCCACCTCCTCCTTCAGATGACTAGAAAGTAAGTAAGTTACTTCCTCCTTTGCTTGTACTTTCATCTATATTGACATTGAGGACAATGTCAAGTTTAAGCATGGGGTAGTGACTTTAGGCTTGTGGTTTTCACTGATTGAATATTTTGTCTCTTTTTCATTATATAATCACATAGTTTGCCATTTTAGAGACAGATTGGCATAATATAGGTTGATTTTAACTCATGAACATGTGATGCACAATAGGGTATGAAATAGGTAGTTATAATTTTAATCTCTCTTCTAGGATTAAACCTCTAATTTTTTGAAAAATATCTCTCTATTGTGCTGTGAATTGTAGGCTATTTTTTATTTTAACACTACGAGAGTGTGGAGGTAGGGAGAGGTGAAAAATGAGGGAATGTGCACCCCAAAAAGTTTTCACTCTGAGTACCCCTTCAAGGCACCAAAAAGGCCTTAGTATGAATACCTAGATGCCTTTAACCTAGTGAGATGGAGCATAAAATGCACTCACTGCATATTTCTAAAAAAAAAATTTTAAAATGAATGAAAAAGGAAACAAAATGATGGAAAGTAAAAGAGTTTGAGTGAAGAAATTGAGTGAGAAAAATAGAAATAAGGGTAAGACAACATAGGGAGATCTAAAGGATGAGGTAGCCTACTTGAGTGCTTGAAAGTCAATTAAATACATACATTCAATGGTATCAATAGAAGTAGATATAAAATAGGGAAATTTTGGTTTAGTCTTAAAAGAACAAAGACTATCTGATAAATGTCTATTCATATATCTATTGTGTGCACATTGATTGAGTGAAGGATGCCTTGTATTACATTTATCTATTATTTAAAATTTATATGCATCATCTTCCTTCCTTTTGATATGACATGTTATTTGCTTGAGGACAAGCAAAGGTTTAAGCATGGGAGAGTTGATAAAGGGGAAATTTAAGTGTTTAATGGTTATATTTTATCCCCTAATTAGTAGTAAAATTATGATTATTTCCCCGCATTTGGTTATGCTTTGCTCTGGATATTGCTTTGGTTTGTTTTATGTTTTTTGGAGAGAAAAAGAGGCCGAGAAGTAGGGGAAAACACCCATGAGAAGTGCCATATGGTCTTGGAACAAGATGAGGAGGAAGCAAGGAGGAAGCCCACCACAAATCAGCAAGAAAGGAGCATGGCAACCCCCAACACGGCCAGGCTATGCTTGATGGCATGCAACACGGCCAGGCCGTGTTCTGTGCAAGAAGTTGCAGAAATTCCCAGAAACCCGCCCGAACCACGGGCCGGCCGTGTCCTGGCACATGGCCGTGCTGTGGGTCTACGAACACCATATTTTTTAGGGTTTTGGCTTCCCAAACTGATATATATCGAAGGTGATGCGCATCCAAACGAGGGGAGACGCATTGGGACTCATTTTTACTCAATTTTAGGCCTAGGAAACACCTTAGGATTAGGTTTAGAGTAGGATTAAAGTTCAATTCATGTTCTTAGAGTAGATTTCACATTGATTCAAGCTTGTATTCCCATTACATTCAGCAATCTAGGTTTTATCTTTCTATCTCTGCACTCATTTCTATGTCAACTCTTTCTCTTGGTTTGTATTGGATGTTGATGATTTACTTAATGATTATGCCTTTGCTTTATCTTTCTATCATGCTTGAGTAGATTTTGATCTACGGTTTTGGTAACCCACTTATCATGTGATGATACATTGAGCTGATTGAGTTAATGGAACCCTAATTGTATTATCTATGGTTAATTAGGGTTAGCTATTAAATATTGGTTATATGAGTTGATGAATGTTTGGCCAATATTTATCACGTCTTAGGATATTAATTGATGGACTAAAAGGTGAATATTAATATCGGAACCTAATAGTTAATTAGGGATATCTTAATCACGAAAGTAGTTTAAGGTTCTCTAGGAACGAATCAATTAGTGGGCACGAGAAAACCGATTAATTGTATTCCATGGTTAGCATAGAACTTAATGGACTTTGGTTGAACTATGAACCACGAAAGTAGGCAATTGGATTAACCTAGGTACGATTAGTAACGCTTGAAAGAGGTTGCTAGTTAATTAAGGCTAAACCATCCCTAATAACCTAGATAATTGCAATTAGAGGTACATATTGAGTGTTGAATATCATAAGTGTGGTGAACCCTAACCCTAGGCTTTGTTTAATTGGTTATTTGCATTTATTTAATTGTGACACTCTCTGATCGAATTACATCGATTTAGATAGCATATTTTGTGAAATTCTAGTAGTTGACATTGTTCTCTGTGGGATACGACCCGTACTCGCCGTACTAGCTACAGCTACGCCGTACTAGCTACACACAACTAAAACCCTTCCTTTCACCTGAGGCTTCTGTTCTGGCTGGTTTCCCATATTTTGTGGGCAGCTCCTTGCAAAATAGCCCTTATGTCCACATTTAAAACAAACATCTAGTCCCATGTAGCATGGCCGGTTACCATGCATGCGTCCGCACTTAGTGCACTTGACTGGAACAAGGTCTTGTTGGAAGGGTCGAGGACTCACAGTCATTGGCCTCTTGCCAGTACCTTGTCCTTTTCCTTTGACATTTCTGCCAAAATTTTGTGGCCTGTTCTTCCTTTTCCAAAAGTTTCGTCTTTGTTTCTCATCCTCTAGTGCCTTCAAACTCTTCTCCAGGAATCTGCATTTATTTATCAGAGGTACAAACTCCCTCATCTCCATAGCTATAACAGCATTCTTTATCTATGGGTTCAGTCTCGCTTCGAACTTAACAGCCTTCCATGCTTCATTTGGGTTAAATCGTAGGTAAGAGCACAACTTAGACAACTCCTCAAATCTTGCGATGTACTGGTCTATGGTCATGCTGCCTTGCTTGAGTTAGAGAAATTCGATCTCTTTCTCCACCCGCATAGTACTTGGAAAGTACTTTTCCAAAAAGGTGTCTTTGAACACCTGGCAAGTGATCTGCCTTCCCTGGTGAGCTAAAAGTTCTCTAGCTCCCCGCCACTAGTATTTTGCTTCATCTTTTAGCATATATGCAGCAAAGATTACTTGCTGCTCCTCAGTACAACCCATCACTTCAAAGATTTTCTCTAACTCCCTTATCCATCTTTTAGCTATAATCGAGTCAAAGCCGCCTTGAAAATAAGGTGGCCTAGTCCTCAAGAACTCAGATATGACATTATCATTTCTAGCCATCCGGTTGTTAGCACCATTCGAGTTATTAGCATTTTGGAGGTATTGTAGAATTTGGTTAGTGGTAATGACTTGGTCTCGAATTGTCGTGGCCAGGTTGTGCAGGGTTTCCTCCACATTGTTTGCTGGATTCCTCCTTGGTGGTGCCATTTCCTACTATGGCAAAAACAAAGTTATGCTGCTATTGAGGCGATCAAGCCCAATAGTTAGTTCAAAAATATTTAACAGCAGTCATAACACCACCTTGACATATAAAAAGGAAACACTAGTAATTTCTTACCTAAATGAATTCATTGATCCCCTACACAGCACAACCACAAACATACTTAAGACACTATAAGATTGATTCAGATAACCATCCACCCACTGGCCATCTAAGAACGACCTGCTCTGATACCAATTATGTAACAACATTTTTATTTATTTATTATACAATATAAAGTTCACATACACATCATTAATCAAAATGTACGTACAACATTTCAAACACATAAATATCTACATCTTATTTATTCTGGTTGGCCAATTCTGGAGATTTAGGTGCAGGTGGTTGCACCTTCACCAGGATCTATGCCAACTCGCCCACAAACATTTTATTTAAGATGCGCCCATCATAGAATAACTCGATCCAACGTGCACTAAAAGCCAGAGCTATAGAAAAATCTGCATAACTAATTTTCTGAATATGACATGGAAATATAGTGAGAATTAAATCCCAGTAAGTTCAACAATAAATCATTATCAATATAGTCATCATGTCATGTTCAGCTGTATAAACTACAGTAAATAACTTTGGTCACATGAATGCACTATATCTATGCACATGAGAATCGTACAGTAATGACATGTATGACAGGATTGATTATTTTTAGAATATCATATGATGACTATGAATTTATTCTCATATCAAGCTACCCCGGTCAGGGTGAGTATTTTTCTACTCTCCGGTACGGGCTTATCTCGCTCCGTCCGACATCGCACACTTTCTCTTTCTTTTCTCATTGACATATTCATAATCGTTGGTAGGGCGTCCCCTACTGGTGTACCACATGGATTGCCATGTGATCGTGCTTATTTCTTTTCTTTTTACATTAATATCAAAAAATATGATTTGCATTAACAAGTATGTTCATTATACTCACATACCATAATGTTTCATCAAAATATTTCCATGTCAAAATTACACACTTAGAATGGTAAGAAGTTCATGCATTGGCAATGGCGATAACATATACTAGTCAACTATTATTTTCATTTATAAAATTCTTCTTCTTCTTTTTTAAATATTAATTTTATTCCGTTATTTTCTTGATGCAAGTTTTCATCCTATCTGACCTTCTCTTACTAATCAGAGAATAACTCCCTAAATTTAACTCCAATTTAGGTGCTCTTGATGTCAATTTAAAGATAGAACAATTATCTAAAACTATTATGTTGAACAGTTGAACGAAATATTAAGAGATCATGGTGATATTACTCCCTTAAAGTACAAGTTATTTCTTCTCGGGTAGGTTCTGACCTCTACCTACTAATCTATCTATATCTCCCTCATAAGAATTCTAAATTAAGTTATTCCAGTGGTTAAAAGTCCATGACACATATATCTATAATTCATATGTTAACCATTTATTTTAATTCCTTATAGAATGTTCCCAGAAATTAAAACACCAAAGCTATCCTAACATATTCTTCCCTGATTAACCATTTTCTGACCTTTGTTTACTAATCGGAACATATCTACCTCAAATGAACTCTAAATTGAATGATTCCAGTGGTTAAAAATCCATGAGACATAAATCTACATTTTTTATGTTAACCATTTGTTTAGATTCCCTATAGAATGTTCCCAGAAATTAAAACACAGAAGCATAAAATTCTGTCACCCATAGCCATACGCATGCAAAACTATCTACACCAACCTAAGTATTCAAACATACATAATATGTAACATGATATAGCAACATCCATGACCAATCATCAAAGTTCTAAGATCAAAATCCCATATAAATATTACAAATTTCAAAACTTTTTTTCAAAAACAAATATTGTTAAACTTACCTGGAGCACTTAGTCCCCTAGACTTCTCCTTCCTCTTTCTTCCTTTCTTCCTCTCCTTTCCTCACTCTACCTTGCTTCTATTTTTCTTCTCCCTCACTTGGACGAAATTCTAATGTTTTAGGGGTGGGTTTTCTTATATAGACCACCAAATAATTCACCTTTCATGATCATGGGTCTACCTTATCACAATTAGGTTACACTTGGTTGAATTTTTGGAAAACAAACAACTTATGTTCTTGTCTTCCTCTTCCTTAGTCAAGATATGCATTGGAAAAGGAGATTTGTATTTTGAAAATTATGATAATATGTTCTTAAGATATGGGACAAGGTCCCTTTGATTTAGGGATTCATTTACTTTTTCTTTTGTCTTAATCAATTATGATAGGTTTGCCTTTTTAAGTGGAAAAATTCTAGCCCTTCAATCTCCATTATTTGGTTGAAATTATTTGTGTGGAATAGAAATGTTTTGTCCTAATGCTATGTATTATCATACCACTTGCTAAAATTATGAGTGTAGGATATAGATGTTTTGTCCTAAAGCCTTGTATTATCATACCACTTGCTAAATTTTTGTCTTAATGCAATTTCACCTAATCTTGATTACACCATTATCTTATCACTTTATTTTTATTTTTCCTATTGGATTTGGGCTCACTCTTGTCCATTTTCTTTTCTTTGGTTAAAATTCTACATTTCATTATGGGCTTGGTCACATTTTCATGATTTTTGGGCTACCGGTCGAATTTCTATACCCTAGTCCAAGTCTATGTTTTATTTCTTGCTTAGGTTATCCAATGGGCTTGCTAAAAAAAATTTTGTTAAGTGAAAAACCTCTATATGAATTGTCCACAAGTGAAAGCCCAATTTATGGGTGGAGATACTAAACTTAGTAACTTTAACTCTTAAATTAGGAAAAATTACCCGAATCTAATCTTCTTGAAATTTTAAGACCTTTACTTACTTCACAAAAATTTATCTTCCTTATCCAAGAATTTCAACTTTCTTTGGCATGTTTATTTCTAATATTTCCTCTTAGGTTTTCTCTCTTTACCTATTCCATTAATGTTAGAACATTTCTATGCATACACGTAAGTTGAAGAATTTCTAAGGATTATATTTCCTTAGGTATCTAAAAATTGTCTAATAAATTTTATTTCCTTAAATAATTATGAATGTTTGTCCATAAAGGGAACGAAATTAGGGATGTTACAAAAAGCATATATATATATATACACCCATCCATATTACATTAGACATTAGATTGTATGTACATGTGTAACCTTAGGTACAAAGCAATATACTCAAAGGACAAAGTACCGCGTGTAAAAGCCAGGTTTTTTTTATATGCGTTCAGTTTTATTTTGGTTTATACTAAAAGTGAATTTCCTTAATCTTACTAAGCCATAAGAATAAAATACCACATATTTATATAATCACTCCACAAGAGGTTACATCAGTATTAGAGTTATACAAGAGTAACACTAGATACTACTCATGACATCAAAATAAAGATACACAAGGAATTATTCTTCCAAAAATATACACTGGTTACACTACTTAATGTACATCCTACTGACTAGGCCCTAGCCTAGCACCACACCCCTAGGGTGCATGGAGTGATAGAGGGGGTGGTATCGATGCCAGGATCTCTACTACATTCATTATTATTACATCTTGTAAGATGGTGAACTTGCCCAGGAGGAGCACGTCCACTACCTGTACCTTTACCATTAGTGTAGGCATCTCAGTTGCTATTATCTGAACACATCACCAAAATTAATGAGAATAAAATCTCAATAGGTCTAACATTAACAATTTATAATGAAAGTAAAACAAGTGACGTGTTCAGTTGTATAGGCTATAAAAAACATTATTTACAGCTATAATCAGTGCATATAATATAAAATGATTGAAATACATACACCATGCATACACCAAAAATTTTTCGGTTGTTAATAGGTCACTATCACTTGGTCAGAGTGGCCATAACCCATGGCTCACTCAAGGCTAATAGGGCATCCCCCATCCGGTACCGTCTCATAGCCATTACGACCTCTTAGGTCACCTTACCACCACAAGGTACTGCATGTCACCGGGTTACCTTGCCACCATAAGGGTCATCCCAATATCTCATTTCAAAAATATAGGTGTATCACTTACACATCACACCATCACATATGCCACTTATGCTTATAAGTATTCACTTCATATGCATCACATATACTTTTAAAATCATGTTTCTTATGAATATGCAATTTACCCATATATCATACATGCCTTTCCCTTGGTCATTCACTCTCATATTTTCATGAATGTAACATATATACAACACACACACATGCCTCAATTGCATGTACCTCATCCATTTACCATGCATGTATTTCACACATGCACACACTTCTCATTCATATGCATCTCATCAATGCATCTTGTATATATATCACACACATCTTATCTATACGAATATTATCAATGCATTATGCATCCATCTCACATACATCTCATCTATATGACTCTCATCAATGCATCATGCATCCATCTCACATACATCTTATTTAATTTCTCATAATAGAAGGTTATAATTAACACTACAATGTATCATTAATAAGGTATTTATTTGTATTTTAGTTTCCCTTAACATCATCCATTCATTGGGGTTCATTTAGAGCCTTTAAAAAGAAAAATAGGGCAATTTCAGCCTCAAGCACGGCTTGCTCGTGTCCCAGGGCACGGCTATGCTTTAAAATTGTGTAAACCGTGCTACAGAATCTCAAAAATAGCCCCCAACACGGCTTGGTGATAAAGGGGTATTTTGAGTACTTAATTGCCATATTTTATCCCCTAATTCATAGTAAACTTGTGGTTATTTCTCTGGTTTTGGTTATGGTTTGCTCTGGATACTGCTTTGGTTGTTTTTATGCTTGTAGGTGAGCAAAAGAGGCCAAGAAGCAAGGGAAAACACTCATGAGAAGTGTCAAATTGATATGGAATATGTTAAGGAGGAAGCAAGGAGCAAGCCCACCAAAAATCATCAAATTCTGAGCATGGCAGCATGCAGCACGGCCAGGCCGTGCTTGGTGACATGCAACACGGCCAGGCTGTGCTCTAGGCAAGATGTGCAGCATTCTCCCAGAAACCAGCCCGATGCACAGCCGTGCTGCGGGTCTGCGAACACCGTATTTTTTAGGGTTTTGGCTGCCCAAAGTGTTATATATTGAGGGGGAAACGCAACCAAAGGGGGGAGAACGCATTTCAGACCTTCTCTACTCAGTTTTATGGTTAGGAAACACAATTAGATTAGGTTTAGAGTAAGATTAATTGTTCAATTCATGTTCTAGGTTAGATTTCACATTGATTTAGCTTTGTATTTCATCTCTACATTCAGCAACCCATGTTTTATCTTTCCATCTTTGCTTCTATTTCTATTTCCATTCATTCTCTTGAATTGTATCGAACTATCATGGTTTATTTTATGATTATGAATTTGGTTTCTGAACTTATGATGTGTGAGTAGTTTTGATCTAGGGTTTTGGTAAACCCACTTATGGTATGATGATACACTGTGCATATTGAATCATTGGAACCCTAATTGTGTTATCATGGTTAATTTGGATTAGCTATTAAGCATTGGTTATATGAGTTTATGAATGTTTGGCCAATATTTATCGCGTCTTAGGATCTTAATTGATGGACTGAAAGGTGAAGATTAATACTGGAAACTAATAGTTAATTATGGATATCTTAATCAAGAAAGTAGTTTAAGGTTCTCTAGGATTGAATCAATTAGTGGACACGAGAAAACCGATTAATTGTATTCCATGGTTGGCATAGAACTTAATGGACCTAGGTTGAACTAAGAACCACGAAAGTAGGCAATGGGATTAACCTAGGTATGATTAGTAACGCTTGAAAGAGGTTGCTAGTTAATTAAGGCTAAACCATCCCTATTAACCTAGATAATTGCAATTAGAGGTATAATTTGGATGCTGAATATAATAAGTGTGGTGAACCGTAACCCTAGACTTTGTTCAATTGGTTATTTGCATCTGTTTAACTGTGACAAATCCTGTATCGCTTTACATTGATCTAGATAGCTCGTTTTGCATAATTCTAGTAATTTGCATTGTTCTCTGTGGGACACGACCCGTACTTGTCGGACTAGCTACAGCTATGCCGTGCACTTGCGGTATTTAGTAAAACATACCTAACATGTTTTTGGCGCCGTTGCCGGGCAACAAAGCCAATATTAGATATTTTACAAAATATCTGGACTAGATAAAATTTCTGTTTATTTTTTTTCTGCAGAATTTTCTTTTGCTGAGTTTGCTTCTTTTCTTCCTTCCTAGGCGTGTTTCTCTTTTATGCGAAGAACACGTGATAGCGTTGTTGAATTTGACCCTGAAATTGAATACACTCTACGAAGGTTAAGAAGAAGACAACAGAAAGAGAATTTAGCAGCTACAATGGGGGAAAGAGATAACCAGTCGCTAAAGGACTTCACTGCCCCAGACACACATGGCCTGAACCCCAGCATAGTCAGGCCAGTGGTAGAAGCTAATAACTTTGAGCTGAAGCCATCTCTCTTGCAGATGGTTCAGTAGAACCAGTTTGGAGGGTCGCCTACTGAAGACCCTAACCTCAATCTCTCTGTATTCTTGGAGTACTGTGACACCCTGAAGTTGAATGGTGTCTCATCAAATGCAATCAGGTTGAGGTTGTTCCCTTTCTCATTGAGAGACAAAGCACGGGCTTGGTTGCATTCTCTCCCATCGGGGTCCATCACCACTTGGCAGCAGCTTTCTCAAGCTTTCCTGGCCAAGTATTTCCCACCGAGTAAGACAGCCCATCTGAGGAACCAAATCACCACTTTTGCTCAGAAAGATGGTGAGTCATTGTATGAGGCTCGGGAAAGATTTAAAGAGCTCCTCATAATATGCCCACACCATGGGTTGGAGAAGTGGCTTATAGTCCATACCTTCTACAATGGACTGATTTACAGCACCCGCATGTCTGTGGATGCTGCAGCTGGAGGGGCCATTATGAATAAAACTGTAGATGAGGCATATGAGCTAATTGAAGATATGGCTCAAAATCACTACTCTTGGTCTAGTGAAAGGCAGCTGAGAAAACCAGCAGGTATGTATGAAGTAGATGCGTTTAATCATCTTACCTCTAAGGTTGATGCATTGTTTCAAAAGTTAGATAAATTGAGCATCAATGTTGTTGGTTTTTCTTCATTTTCTACATGTGAGATCTGTGGGTGTGTTGGCCATATAGCCAGTAAGTGTTAACTTGGAAATTTTACACCTCAAGATTGTGAACAAGTGAACTTTGTGAACGATAATCAAAAAAGCAATCCCTACAGCAACACCTATAATCCAGGTTGGAGAAACCACCCAAATCTCTCATATAAGCCGAATGCAAATCAGCAGCCTCAGAATAACTTTAGACAACCTCCTGGGTTCCAAAATTAGAGGCAATTCAACCCAGCTCCTCAGCCAAAGTCAAATTTGGAGGCTCTAACGGAAAATTTCATCACTGCACAGAGTAAGCAGAATGATGAATTTAGAGCCTAGAATTATTCTATGAATGAGGCTATTAAAGATTTAGCCTCCAAGGTAGACTCACTTACTACTCATAGCAAGATGCTGGAAACTCAAATAGCACAGCAAGCAAGTCTATCTAATAGGAACTTTGGCAGACTTTCAGGCCAAACTGAGAACCCCAGAGAGCATTGTAATGCTATTACTTTGAGAAGTGGTAAGCAGTTGGCTAAATTTGAGAGAAGTGGGGAGGTAAAGAAAAATGAACCTCAGGCTGCATCTGAGAAAAAAATAGAAGAAGATCTAGAAGAAGAGGAAAGGAAGGAAGAAGAGCCAAAATATGTGGCTCCTAAACCATACAAGCCACCAATTCATTTTCCTCAAAAGTTGGTTAAGGCCAAGTTAGAGAAGCAGTTTGGGATATTTCTGGATGTGTTGAAGAAGCTGAATATCAATATCCCATTTCTAGAAGCCATCTCCCAAATGCCATCCTATGCAAAGTTCCTGAAAGAGATCCTCTCAAACAAGAGGAAAATTGAAGAGTATGCTGTGGTGGCATTAACAGAGGGATCCAGTGCTTTAATTCAGAATAAGCTTCCTCAAAAGCTTAAGGATCTCGGAAGCTTCACCATTCCTTGCTCCATAGGAGATATGAAGATTGATCGAGCCCTATGTGACCTTGGAGCAAGTGTCAGCCTCATGCCTCTCTCGGTGTGCAAAAAGCTTCAGATGGGTGACTTAAAGCCTACCACCCTTTCTCTTCACTTGGCTAACCTATAAATCAAGCATCCGGTAGGTATATTAGAGGATGTTCTTCTAAAGGTAGGTAAATTTTTCATACCGATTGATTTTGTTATTTTAGAGATTGAGGAAGACGATAAAATCCTCATCATTCTTGGAAGGCCTTTCCTAGCTACGGCTGGTGCCAATATAAATGTGAAAGATGGAAAGCTTTCTTTTAATGTAGGGGATGAAAAATTAGAGTTTAGTTTGAATGATATAATGAACCCTCCATCCCTAAATGAATCTTGTTGTATGATTGGTTTATCTAAACCAAATATGGATGATTATGTCATGAACTTTCCTCCTTCTGACCCACTAGATTTATGCTCTGTGGAAAGTTCTTTGGTTTATGATAAACAAGAGAAGGAAAAGTAGGCTGCTGAGGAGCCAATCCAAACTCCAAAATTAGAACCCAAACCACCTCCTCAAAGCTTGAATGAAGCAAAGGAAAAAAGGAATAAGCCAAGAGGATCTTTGAAGGGCATTAAGAGGCAATGGATAGCAAAGAGAGTTATTCAAACTCTCTTCAAGCCTCCATGAGCGGAAAGCATGCCAAAGAGTGAAGCTAATGACTTTAAACAAGCGCTTTGTGGGAGGCAACCCACATTTTAATTTTTAAAGTTTCCTTTGGTTTTGTTTTCTAGTTTTTTGTTTAGTTTTTATCTTTCATTTTAGTTGATTTCTTTGGTTATAGGTTTAATGAGTGTTTCCTCATGTATTTTAGGTTCATTCCCATGTGCCTAAGGTTGAATTAACGAGTGAAAATCAAGGGAAATTGAGCAAGGTTGAAAACTGCAGCTAAATTCGAAGAATTGGAGAAACCCGCCAGAAACACGGGCAGGCCGTGTCCCAGGACACGGCCATGCCCCAGGTATCTTTCATAAAAAAAGAGAGAGAGAGAAAGAGAAGAAGGGTCATCCAGACAAAAGCATAAGTGGGCCATGTAAGCAAGTAAATTACTTCTCCCTTTGCCTTACTTTCATTGATATTGACATTGAGGACAATGTCAAGTTTAAGCATGAGGGAGTAGCTTTAGGCTTGTGATTTACTCTGATTAGTTACTATTGGCTCAATATCTCATGTTGCACTGCAAAAATCTCTTAGTTTACTATTTCAGAGATAGATTGATGTAATATAGGTTGATTTTAACTCATGAACATGTGAAGCACAATAGGGTATGAAATAGGTAGTTTAAACTTTAGTCTCTCTCCTCTAGCATTAAACCTCTAATTTTTTGAATATATCTCTATTGTGCTGTGAATTGTATGCTATTTTTGATTTTAACACTATGAGAGTGTGAAGGTAGGGAGAGGTGAAAAATGAGGGAATGTGTACCCTAAAAAGTTTTCACTCTGAGTACCCCTTCAAGGCACCAAAAAGGCCTTAGTATGAGTACCTAGATGCCTTTACCCTAGTGAGATGGAGCATAAAATGCACTCACCGCATATTTCTAAAAAAAATTTTAAATGAATGAAAAAGAAAAAGAAAATGATGGAAAGTAAAAGAGTTTGAGTGAGAAAAAGAGTTATAAAATAGAAATAAGGGTAAGGCAATATAGGGAGATCTAAAGGATGAGGTGGCCTACTTGAGTGTACAAAAATCAATTTTATGCATACAACGTACGGTAACAATAGAAGTAAATATATAATAGAGGAATTTTTGGTTTAGTTTTAGAAGAATAGAGACTATCTTGTAAATGTCTATTCGTATATCTATTGTGTGCACATTGATTGAGTGACCAATTATCTATATTGTATTTTTCTATCTTCTAGAATCTGATTACATCTTTCCCCTTTCCTGATATGATATGTTAATTTCTTGAGGACAAGCAAAGGTTTAAGCATAGGGGAGTTGATAAAGGGGTATTTTGAGTACTTAATGGCTATATTTTATCCCCTAAATCATAGTAAACTTGTGGTTATTTCCCTGCTTTTGGTTATGGTTTGCTCTGGATACTGCTTTGGTTGTTTTTATGCTTGTAGGTGAGCAAAAGAGGCCAAGAAGCAAGGAAAAACACTCATGAGAAGTGCCAAATGGATATGGAATATGTTGAGGAGGAACTAAGGAGCAAGCCCACCAAAAATCATAAAATTCTGAGCATGGAAGCATGCAGCACGGCTAGGCCGTGCTTGGTGGCATGCAACACGACCAGGCCGTGCTCTGGGCAAGATGTGCAGCATTCTCCCAGAAACCAGCCCGATGCACGACCGTGCTACGGGTCTGTGAACACTGTATTTTTTAGGGTTTTGGCCGCCCAAAGTTTTATATATTGAGGGGGAAACGCAGCCAAAGGCGGGAGAACGAATTTTAGACCTTATCTACTCAGTTTTATGGTTAGGAAACATAATTAGATTAGGTTTAGAGTAAGATTAATTGTTCAATTCATGTTCTAGGTTAGATTTCACATTGATTTAGCATTGTATTTCATCTCTACATTCAGCAACCCAGGTTTTATCTTTCCATCTTTACTTCTATTTCTATTTCCATTCATTCTCTTGAATTGTATTGAACTATCATGGTTTATTTTATGATTATGAATTTGGTTTCTGAACTTATGATGTGTGAGTAGTTTTGATCTAGGGTTTTAGTAAACCCACTTATGGTATGATGATACACTGTGCATATTGAATCATTGGAACCCTAATTGTGTTATCATGGTTAATTAGGATTAGCTATTAAGCATTGGTTATATGAGTTGATGAATGTTTGGCCAATATTTATCGCGTCTTAGGATGTTAATTGATGAACTGAAAGGTGAAGATTAATACCAGAACCTAATAGTTAATTATGGATATCTTAATCACGAAAGTAGTTTAAGGTTCCCTAGGATTGAATCAATTTGTGGGCACGAGAAAACTGATTAATTGTATTCCATGGTTGGCATAGAACTTAATGGACCTAGGTTGAACTAAGAACCACAAAAGTAGGCAATTGGATTAACCTAGGTACGATTAGTAACGCTTGAAAGAGGTTGCTACTTAATTAAGGCTAAACCATCCCTAATAACCTAGACAATTGCAATTAGAGGTATAATTTAGATGTTGAATATCATAAGTGTAGTGAACCGTAACCCTAGGCTTTGTTCAATTGGTTATTTGCATCTGTTTAACTGTGACAAATCCTCTATCGCTTTACATCGATCTAGATAGCTCGTTTTGCATAATTCTAGTAATTGGCATTATTCTCTGTGGGACACGACCCGTACTTTCTGGACTAGCTACAGCTACGCCGTGCACTTGCGGTATTTAGTAAAACACACGTAACACCTGGCCGTGTCTTGAAACTCGGTCGTGTTTCGGGCTGTAGTTTGGCGACCAGCCTGACCTTCCTTCACTCTCCAAACCAAAACTCCCTCATTTCAACTCTGATTAAGGCGATTTTCATGTCTATAGAAAGCTAAGAGAATTTTATACAACTTCTTTATTTACTAATTTTACAGATTTCAACTAGATTTAAATATAAAAGTGTTACAAACCCAGGATCGTAATTCTACGCGTAAAATCTAACCTTCCTTCACTCGTTGAGGCATAACTCTCTCATATTAGGTCAGATTAAAGTGATTCTAGAGGGGTTTTAACCATAAGACACAGATCTATAGCTTTTATGTTGAAGACATCTTCTAATTCGACATAAATCAGAAAATACATATTTATTCATTCAGACCATCGAATTTCATCCATCCAAAGCCAATTTTCAGCACAAAACATGCAATACATATGCATCCAAACCTTTGCTCTACATGGATATTCATATGATCAATCCAATACATGCATAAGATACCTTCATCAACAAAAACTTACAAGTATTCATGCACACATATGTCATCAAGATTTCAAGCTTCATAGTTAATTAATGTTAAACTTACCTTAAGAACTCCTTGGATTCCTTCTTCTTGATGCCTTTCTCTCTTCACTCTCTCTCCTTCTTCCTTCTTCCTCTTCTCCTTCTTGGCTACGTTTTTGTTTCTGATTCCTTTCCCCCTTTGATCAAATTATTGAGTCTTATCCCCAATATATTGATAAAATAGCATTCCTTCTAGAAGTTACTCCTTCTTATTCTTTGCCCCTCATTTCTCTAATTATTACAAGATTGCCATACCAGTAGAATATGACTAAAGCCTTGTTTGGCTTCCTTCAATTAGAGACACATTTTATTCAAAATTCTAGCCCTTCTCTCACTACTTAATTCTATTCTAAGAGGTTAGAAAATTAGGGTTTCATCCTTCCTAGTTTTTCTCCTACAAGGAGAATTAATATTTTTCCCCAATCCTTTGAACCTAGAAAATCTTGCCATAACATAGAATTGAGGGATGTTACATTTCTCTCCCTCTAAGAAAGAATTTTATCCTCAAAATTTAGAGTTTTACCTGTCTCTAAAAAGTTATGGATACATCTATCTCATTTCATCTTTTCTTTCCCAGGTAGCATCCCCTTCATCAAATCCATTCCAAGCTATCTTCACCAAAGGAATAGTCTTGTTACGTAATTGCTTTACCTCTCTATCTAGTACTGAGACCGGTTTGGCTTTATAAGTTAACTTCTCATTTATAGTCATTGAGTCTTCTTGGATTAAGTGCACAGTGTAACAACTCCATTTATGTAACAAATTATTTATTTATTTATTTAACATCATGAAGTTATTACCTCAACTTAACTCACAATAACATTTATTTAATTATACAATACTAAGTTTACACTCACATCATTAATACAAACATTTGTACAAGACATACATGTACATATAAGCCCTAATCTTCCACATAGACTATTTTCGGGGCCACTGGTTCGGGTGGTGGCACCTCCGCCGGAATCTCAGTCACTTCAACAACTGATATATCCACAATAATAGGTATTTGCCCATGATAGGGCACCTCGATCATACGTACGGCAATAATAAGTCTCATTGAAAACAACTGCATAGCTAATTTTCTGAACATGATATGGAAATATAGTGAGAATTAAATCCCAGTATGTTCAACAATAATTCATTATCAATATAGTTCATCACGTCATGTTCAGCTGTATAAACTACAGAAAGTATCTTTAGGTCACATGAATGCACTTTATCATGCACATGAAAATTATACAGTTATGACATGTATGGCATGAATAACTATTTTTCGAATTTCATATGATGGCTATCAACTTATTCTTACTTCAAGTTACCCCGATCAGGGTGAGTATTCTCTACTTTTCGGTACGGGCTTATCTCGCTCCGTCCGACATGGCACACTTTCTCTTTCTTTTCTCATGAATATAATCATAACCGTTGGTAGGGCGTCCCCTACTGGTGCACCACACGGATTGCCATGTGACCGTGCTCATTTCTTTTCTTTTCACAATGTTAGCCAAAAATATGCTTTCAATAACAAGTATGTTCATCAAAATATAACTACTACCATAAATCATTGGTAATCATGCCATGAACATAACCATTTCAAATATCACTTTATAAAATATGTCCATGTCAAAATTTCACATTTAAGATGGTAAGAAGTTCATACAATGGCAATGGCTATGGCTATACTAGTTATTTATTAAGATTCATCTTCTTTTTTAAATACTAATTTTATTCCTTTATTTTTCTTGATGCAGGTTTTCATCCTATCTAACCTTCTCTTACTAATCAGAGCATAACTCCCTCAATTTAACTCTGATGTAGGTGATCTTAGTGTCCATTTCAAGATAAAACAATTATCTAAAACTATTATGTTGAACATTGTAACGAAAAATTAAGAAATGAAGGTGATATTACTCCCTCAAAGTACATGATAGTTCCTCTCGGATAGGTTCTGACCTTTACTGACTAATTAGACCATATCTCCCAAATTGGAACTCCACATTGAGTTATTCCAGTTGGTAAAAGTCCATGAGCCATATATCTATAATTGTTATGTTGGCGCACTATTTTAATTCCCTACAGAATATTCCCAGAAATTCAAAAACTAAAGCATTAATCACATACTCTTCCCTGAATAAACATTTTCTGACCTCTGCTTACTAATCGGATCATATCTACCTCATATGAACTCCAAATTGCATAATTCCAGTGGGTATATTTCCATGAGACATAGATATATAACTTTAATGTTAACCATTTATTTTAATTCCATACAGATAATTTCCAGAAATTAAAATACAAAAGCTGTCCTAACATAATCTTCCCTGGTGAACCATTTTCTGACCTTGGCTTACTAATCGGACCATATCTACAACATGTGGACTCCAAATTGAATGATTCCAGTGGCTAAAAATCCATGACACACATATCTTTAATTCTTATGCTAACCAGTTATTTTAATTCCCTACCAATAATTTCCAGAAATTAAATTACCGAAGCTATCCTAACATATTCTTCCCTGATGATTCATTTTCTGACCTTTGACTACTAATCAGACCATAGCTACCTCATATGGACTCCAAATGGAATGATTCCAGTGGGTGAAAATCTGTGACACATATATCTTTAATTCTTATGTTAACCATTTATTTTAATTCCTTATATATTGTTCCCGGAAATTAAAATACCAAAGCTTAAAATTCTGTCAACCATAGCCATACCCATGCAGAATTATCTACACCAACCTAAGTATTCAAACATACATCACATGCAAGATCAATATGTAACATGATATAGCAACATCCATGACCAATCATCAAAGTTCTAAGATCAAAATCTCATATAAATATTATGAGTTTCAAAGGTTTTCTTCAAAAAGAAATATTGTTAAACTTACCTGGAGCACTTAGTCCCATAGACTTCTCCTTCCTCTTTCTTCCTTTCTTCCTCTCCTTTCCTCACTCTACCTTGCTTCTATTTTTCCTCTCCCTCACTTGGACGAAAATCTAATGTTGTAAGGGTGGGTTTTGTTATATAGACCATCAAATAATTCACCTTTCATGATCATGGGTCTACCTTATCACAATTAAGATACACTTTGTTGAATTTTTGGAAAACAAACAACTTATGTTCTTGTCTTCCTCTTCCTTAGTCAAGATATGCATAGGAAAAGGAGATTTGTATTTTGAAAATTATGATGATATGTTCTTAAGATAAGGGACAAGGTCCCTTTGATTTAGGCATTCATTTCCATTTTCTTTTGTCTTAAACAAGTATGATAGGTTTGCCTTTCTAGGTGGCAAATTTCTAGCCCTCGAATCTCCATTATTTGGTTGATATTATTTGTGTGGGCTATGAATGTTTTGTCCTAATACCATGTATTATCATACCACTTGCTAAAATTATGAGTGTAGGATATAGATGTTTTTGTCCTAAAGCCTTGTATTATCATGCCACTTGCCTAAATGATGAATGTAGAATCACACCACTTGCTAAAGTTTTGCCTTAATGCCATGTAACCTAATCTTTATTCTTATTATTATATCATCATCTAATTTATTTTATTTTATTTTTCCTCTTAGATTTGGGCTTATTCCTACCCATTATGGGCTTGTCCTACCCATTTTCTTAGCTTTGCATAAAATTCTTCCTTTCTTGGTGGGCTTGGTCACATTTTCATAATTTTTGGGCTATTGGTGCAATTACTATATCCTAGTCCAAATCTATGTTTTATTTCTTGTTTAGGTTATCCAATGGGCTTGTTAGAAACTTATGTGAAGTGGAAAAACTCTATATGAAGTGTCCATAGGTAAAAGCCCAATGTATGGGTAAAGATTTTAAACTTAGTAACTATAGTTCTTGAATTAGGAAAAATTACCCTAATTCAATGTTCTTGAAATTTTAAGACCTTTACTTGTTTCTAAAAATTTATCTTCCTTATCCAAGAATTTTGCATCTCTTTAGTATGTTATTTCTAATTTCTTTCCTATTAGATTTTCCTTCTTTATTTGTTCTCTTAATGTTAGAAACATTTTCTATGCATATACATATGGTGAAGAATTTCTAAGGACTATATTTCCTTAGATATCTAAAATATTGTCTAATAAATTTATTTCCTTAATTAAATTTTTTATGTACCTTTATCAATAAAAGAAACGAAATTAAGGATGTTACATTTCTCTCCCCCTAAAAGAAATTTTGTCCTCAAAATTTCAGAAATTACCTTATAAGAACAATTGCGGATATTTCTTCCTCATGACTTCTTCCAGCTCCCAAGTTGCTTCTTCCGGAGTCAAACCTTCCCATAACACCTTAACTAGGGGAATGATTTTATTTCTCAGTTGCTTCACGTCAGTGTCCAATATGGATGCAGGTACTAGCTGGTATGTCATGTTCTCCTTTATTTGGATTGGTTCATCCAGTATTACATGTGATGAATCTGAAAGATACTTCCGCAGATGTGATATGTGGAAAACATTATGCAGGTTGGACAAATTAGGTGGGAGAGCAACTTGATATGATGATGTCCCTATTTTCTTCAGAATTTGGTAGGGTCCTAAAAATCGCGGACTTAGCTTTCTTGTTTTGAGAGACCTACCAACTCCAGTAGTCGGGGAAAGTTTTAGAAATACATGGTCTCCTTCCTCAAACTCTAGAGGTCTATGTCTCTTATCGTAGTAACTCTTTTGCCGACTCTGCGCTGTAAGTATTTTGTTTCGTATCATCCTAATTTGTTCAGTGGTTTGTTGAACTAGATCAGGACCCAACAAGTTCTTTTCTCCTACCTCGAACCAACATAGTGGAGATCGGCACTTTCTACCGTATAAAGCTTCATAGGGGGCCATCTTAATGCTAGAGTGATAGCTATTATTATAAGCAAACTCTACTGAAGGTAAGTACATATCCCATCCTTTACCTTGCTCTATCACACAGGCCCTCAACATATCTTCTAGGGTTTGAATGGTTCGTTCTGTCTGCCCGTCAGTCTGAGGATGGTAGGCAGTACTGAACCGCAACTGAGTACCAAAAGCTTCTTGCAACACCTTCCAAAACCTCGACGTGAACCTCGGATCTCTATCAAAAACAATATTTAAGGGAATCCCATGGAGTTTAACTATTTCCTGAACGTACAATTGGGCCAATTTATCTAGTAAAAAATTAATTTTTATGGGCAAAAAGTGAGCAGATTTGGTTAATCTGTCAACTATTACCCAGATAGAGTCATGTCCCACTGAAGTCTTAGGTAAACCTACAACAAAGTTCATCGAGATACTATCCCATTTCCATTTAGGGATCTCAAGAGGTTGTAGAAATCCCGCTGGCTTTTGATGCTCCACCTTCACCTTTTGACAAATGAGACATTTCGCCACAAACTCAGCAATGTCATTTTTCATCCCTGGCCACCAATACATCCTTTTTAAATCCTGGTACATTTTAGTGCATCCAGCATGGATTGTGTATTTACTTTGATGCGCTTCCTGCAGTATCTTAGTCCTCAACTCTTGTTCTTGAGGGACACAAATCCTTCCCTGATACATGATTGCTCCATCTTCCATGACAGAAAAATTACCTTGGTCTTTATGATCCTGTAAGTATTGATCGTGAGTTTGAGCCTCTTTGATCTGGGCTCTAAGGTCACACCCTATACTTAAACCATTAATGACTAGATTCTTTGGAGTAAGAGTAGTGGCTAGCTTCAAATTTCGAAACTCCTCTACCATCTGCATCTCATACACCATCATCTGACCCATGTGCAGAGATTTTTGACTCAAGGCATCTGCTACAACATTCGCCTTTCCGGGATGATACTTTATCTCAAACTTGTAGTCATTGAAGAATTCTACCCATCTTCGTTGCCTCATATTTAACTCCTTCTGATCAAAGAGGTATTTAAGACTCTTATGATCACAATATACTTCAAACGTTGCCCCGTACAAATTGTGTCGCCAAATCTTTAAGGCAAACACTACTGCCGCTAATTCAAGATCATGGGTTGGATAGTTTCCTTCGTGGGGTCTCAGTTGCCTAGAGGCGTAAGCAACTACTCTCTTATCTTGCATCAGCACACATCTTAGCCCTTTCTTTGAAGCATCACTATACACTTGAAAATATCCTGTGGGGTCTGGAATAATTAAAACAGGAGAAGTTGTTAGTCTTGTCTTCAGCTCCTGAAAACTAGCATCACATTGATCAGTCCATTTGAAAGGACTTCCCTTCCTGGTTAATTTAGTCAATGGCAAGGCTATACGAGAGAAGTTTTGTATAAATCTCCTGTAGTATCCTGCCAAACCAAGGAAACTTCTGATTTCCGTAACCGTCTTTGGTGTCTCCCACTTAATCACTGCTTCCGTCTTGCTAGGATCTACGGCTGCCCCTCTATTAGAGATGACATGTCCGAGAAACTTCACCTCTGACAGCCAAAATTCACACTTCTCCAATTTAGCATATAACTTTTTCTCTTTCAGCACTTGCAGCACGATTCGGAGATGTTGTTCATGTTCTTTCTCACTCTTAGAATATATCAAGATGTCATCAATGAACACTACAACAAATTGATCTAGGTAGGGTCGAAAAATGCGATTCATGTAATCCATGAAAATTGCAGGTGCATTTGTCAACCCAAAGGGCATTACGAGAAACTCATAGTGCCCATACCTAGTCCTGAAGGCAGTTTTTGATACATCCTCATCCTTGATCCTAATCTGATGATATCCTGACCTCAAGTCAATTTTAGAAAAGATATAGGCTCCCTTCAGTTGATCCAATAAGTCATCTATCCTAGGGAGAGGGTACTTGTTTTTAATAGTCACCTTATTCAGCTGTCTGTAATCTATGCATAGTCTCAAGCTTCCATCTTTCTTCTTAACAAACAATACAGGAGCTCCCCAAGGTGATACACTTGGTCTAATGAATTGCTTGTCTAACAGTTCCTCCAACTGTTTCTTAAGTTCCTGTAGTTCCTTCGAGGCCATTCGATATGGTGCAATAGAGATAGGCCCTGTCCCAGGTAGGAGATCAATAGAGAACTCTATCTCTTTCTTGGGAGGTAAGCCTGGAATATCTGATGGAAACACTTCAGGAAACTCGTTGGCTATTGGAATTTCATCAAGCTTCGATTCAACTTCTAGGTTTGATAAATACAAGAGAATGTATCCAAGTACTCCATTCTTTAACTCCCTATTAACTTGATTGGCATTTAGCATCAATAACTGGACCTCCTCTTTCGGAGTAGAAGGTAGAAATTCAATGGTCTTGTTACAACAATTCAACAAGACTCGATTTCTAGACATCCAGTCTAACCCTAGAATGACCTCAATACCTCTTAAAGGTAAACAGACGAGGTCGAAGAAAAAAGTTTTCTCCTGGATGGTGACTTGACAGTCTTTACATACAGAGGAAGTTAATACCCGTTCCCCTGTAGGGGTTACTACAGATAGCTCATAGGGAGTTTCAGAAATAGGAAACTGAAACTTCCTAATACATTTTTCCGATATAAATGAATGACTAGCACCATAGTCAAATAACACCATAAGAGCAAATCCATAGATATAGCATGTACCTTGAATCATTTCAGAAGATTGGGCTGCCTCTTGGGCGCTCAGCGTGAAAACCCTTCCTTTCACCTGAGGCCTTTGTTCTGGCTGCTTCCCCACATTCTGTGGGCAGTTTTTCGCAAAATGTCCCTTCTGTCCGCAATTGAAGCAGACATCTTGTCCCATGTAGCATGGCTGGTTACCATGCATGTGTCCGCACTTAGCGCACTTGACTGAGGAGAGGTCTTGTTGAAAAGGCCTAGGACCCGCAATCAATGGCCTCTTACCAGCTCCATATCCACTTCTTCTCACATTCTTTCTAGGGTTGGAAAAATTTTTCTTCCTCTTCCATAGGTTTCGCCTTTGCTTCTCGTCCTCCACTGCCCTTAAACTCTTTTCCAGGAGTCTTTATTTATTTATTAGAGGTACAAACTCCCTGATCTCCATAGCTATAACAGCATTCTTTAATTCTGGGTTTAGTCCTGCTTCAAACTTAACCGCCTTCCATGCTTCATCTGGGTTATATCACAGATATGAGGAAAACTTAGACAGCTCCTCGAACCTTGCAATATACTGGTCCACAGTCATGCTGCGTTGCCTGAGTTGGAGAAATTCGATCTCTTTCTCTGCCCGTACAGTACTTGGAAAGTACTTTTCAAAAAAAATGTCCTTGAACACTTGCCAGGTGATCTGTCTTCCCTTATGAGCTAAAAGTTCTCTAGCTCCACGCCACCAGTATTCTGCTTCATCCTTTAACATATATGCAGTAAAAATAATTTGCTACTCTTCAGTACAGCCCATCACTTCAAAGATTTTCTCTAATTCCCTAATCCACCTTTCGGCTACCGTTGGGTCATAGCCACCTTGGAAACAAGGTGGTCTAGTCCTCAAGAACTCGGATATGCCATTATCTTTTCCAGCCATTCGGTTGTTAGCACCATTCTCAACATTTGTGTTATTAGCATTTTGGAGATGTTATAAAATTTGATTGGTGGTCAAGACTTGGTCTCGAATTGCTATGGCCAGTTTATGTAGGGTCTCTTCCGCATTGTTTGCCGGATTCCTCCTTGGTGGTGCCATTTCCTACTGTGGCAAAAACAAAGTTATGCTGCTATTGAGGTGATCAAACCCAATAGTTAGTTTCAAAATATTTAATAGCAGTCATAATACCACCTCGGCATATAGATAGGAAACACTAGTAATTTCTTACCTATATGAACTCACTGATTCCCTACACAGTATAACCACAACATACTCAAGACACTATAAGATCGATTCAGATAACCATCCACCCACTGGCCATCTAGGATCGACCTGCTCTGATACCAATTATGTAACAACTCCATTTATGTAACAAATTATTTATTTATTTATTTAACATCATGAAGTTATTACCTCAACTTAACTCACAATAACATTTATTTAATTATACAATACTAATTTTATACTCACATCATTAATACAAACATTTGTACAAGACATACATGTACATATAAGCCCTAATCTTCCACATAGACTATTTACGGGGCCACTGGTTCGGGTGGTGGCACCTCCGCTGGAATCTCAGTCACTTCAACAACTGATATATCCACAATAATAGGTATTTGCCCAAGATAGGGCACCTCGATCATACGTACGGCAATAATAAGTCTCATTGAAAACAACTGCATAGCTAATTTTCTGAACATGATATGGAAATATAGTGAGAATTAAATCCCAGTATGTTCAACAATAATTCATTATCAATATAGTTCATCACGTCATGTTCAGCTGTATAAACTACAGAAAATATCTTTAGGTCACATGAATGCACTTTATGATGCACATGAAAATTATACAGTTATGACATGTATGGCATGAATAACTATTTTTCGAATTTCATGTGATGGCTATCAACTTATTCTTACTTCAAGTTACCCCGGTCAGGGTGAGTATTCTCTACTTTTCGGTACGGGCTTATCTCGCTCCGTCCGACATGGCACACTTTCTCTTTCTTTTCTCATGAATATAATCATAACCGTTGGTAGGGCGTCCCCTACTGGTGCACCACACGGATTGCCATGTGACCGTGCTCATTTCTTTTCTTTTCACAATGTTAGCCAAAAATATGCTTTCAATAACAAGTATGTTCATCAAAATATAACTATTACCATAAATCATTGGTAATCATGCCATGAACATAACCATTTCAAATATCACTTTATAAAATATGTCCATGTCAAAATTTCACATTTAAGATGGTAAGAAGTTCATACAATGGCAATGGCTATGGCTATACTAGTTATTTATTAAGATTCATCTTCTTTTTTAAATACTAATTTTATTCCTTTATTTTTCTTGATGCAGGTTTTCATCCTATCTAACCTTCTCTTACTAATCAGAGCATAACTCCCTCAATTTAACTCTGATGTAGGTGATCTTAGTGTCCATTTCAAGATAAAACAATTATCTAAAACTATTATGTTGAACATTGTAACGAAAAATTAAGAAATGAAGGTGATATTACTCCCTCAAAGTACATGATAGTTCCTCTCGGATAGGTTCTGACCTTTACTAACTAATTAGACCATATCTCCCAAATTGGAACTCCACATTGAGTTATTCCAGTTGGTAAAAGTCCATGAGCCATATATCTATAATTGTTATGTTGGCGCACTATTTTAATTCCCTACAGAATATTTCCAGAAATTCAAAAACTAAAGCATTAATAACATACTCTTCCCTGAATAAACATTTTCGGACCTCTGCTTACTAATCGGATCATATCTACCTCATATGAACTCCAAATTGCATAATTCCAGTGGGTATATTTCCATGAGACATAGATATATAACTTTAATGTTAACCATTTATTTTAATTCCATACAGATAATTCCCAGAAATTAAAATACAAAAGCTGTCCTAACATAATCTTCCCTGATGAACCATTTTCTGACCTTGGCTTACTAATCGGACCATATCTACAACATGTGGACTCCAAATTGAATGATTCCAGTGGCTAAAAATCCACGACATACATATCTTTAATTCTTATGTTAACCAGTTATTTTAATTCCCTACCAATAATTTCCATAAATTAAATTACCGAAGCTATCCTAACATATTCTTCCCTGATGATTCATTTTCTGACCTTTGACTACTAATCAGACCATAGCTACCTCATATGGACTCCAAATGGAATGATTCCAGTGGGTGAAAATCCGTGACACATATATCTTTAATTCTTATGTTAACCATTTATTTTAATTCCTTATATATTGTTCCCATAAATTAAAATACCGAAGCTTAAAATTCTGTCAACCATTGCCATACCCATGCAAAATTATCTACACCAACCTAAGTATTCAAACATACATCACATGCAAGATCAATATGTAACATGATATAGCAACATCCATGACCAATCATCAAAGTTCTAAGATCAAAATCTCATATAAATATTATGAGTTTCAAAGGTTTTCTTCAAAAAGAAATATTGTTAAACTTACCTGGAGCACTTAGTCCCCTAGACTTCTCCTTCCTCTTTCTTCCTTTCTTCCTCTCCTTTCCTCACTCTACCTTGCTTCTATTTTTCCTCTCCCTCACTTGGACGAAAATCTAATGTTGTAAGGGTGGGTTTTGTTATATAGACCATCAAATAATTCACCTTTCATGATCATGGGTCTACCTTATCACAATTAAGATACACTTTGTTGAATTTTTGGAAAACAAACAACTTATGTTCTTGTCTTCCTCTTCCTTAGTCAAGATATGCATAGGAAAAGGAGATTTGTATTTTGAAAATTATGATGATATGTTCTTAAGATAAGGGACAAGGTCCCTTTGATTTAGGGATTCATTTCCATTTTCTTTTGTCTTAAACAAGTATGATAGGTTTGCCTTTCTAGGTGGCAAATTTCTAGCCCTCGAATCTCCATTATTTGGTTGATATTATTTGTGTGGGCTATGAATGTTTTGTCCTAATACCATGTATTATCATACCACTTGCTAAAATTATGAGTGTAGGATATAGATGTTTTTGTCCTAAAGCCTTGTATTATCATGCCACTTGCCTAAATGATGAATGTAGAATCACAGCACTTGCTAAATTTTTGTCTTAATGCCATGTAACCTAATCTTTATTCTTATTATTATATCATCATCTAATTTATTTTATTTTATTTTTTCTCTTAGATTTGGGCTTATTCCTACCCATTATGGGCTTGTCCTACCCATTTTCTTTGCTTTGGATAAAATTCTTCCTTTCTTGGTGGGCTTGGTCACATTTTCATAATTTTTGGGCTATTGGTGCAATTATTATATCCTAGTCCAAGTCTATGTTTTATTTCTTGTTTACGTTATCCAATGGGCTTTTTAGAAACTTATGTGAAGTGGAAAAACTCTATATGAAGTGTCCATAGGTAAAAGCCCAATGTATGGGTAAAGATTTTAAACTTAGTAACTATAGTTCTTGAATTAGGAAAAATTACCCTAATTCAATGTTCTTGAAATTTTAAGACCTTTACTTGTTTCTAAAAATTTATCTTCCTTATCCAAGAATTTTGCATCTCTTTAGTATGTTATTTCTAATTTCTTTCCTATTAGATTTTCCTTCTTTATTTGTTCTCTTAATGTTAGAAACATTTTCTATGCATATACATAAGGTGAAGAATTTCGAAGGACTATATTTCCTTAGATATCTAAAATATTGTCTAATAAATTTATTTCCTTAATTAAATTTTTTATGTACCTTTATCAATAAAAGAAACGAAATTAAGGATGTTACACACAGGATCCAGAAGGTACTTACAAAGTTGAGAGACATGGAACACATTGTGAAGGTTCGATAAGTGTGAAGGAAGTGCAATTTGATAAGCAGATGATCCCACTCTCTTAAGAATTTGATAAGGACCCAAGAACCATGGACTTAGCTTTTTGACCTTCATTGCCCGCCCGATGCCTGTGATAGGAGAGATTTTCAAAAACACAAGGTCCCCTTCCTGAAACTGCAATGGCTTTCTTCTTTTGTCATAATAACTCTTCTGCCGACTTTGGGCTATTCGCATATTTTCTCAGACCATTTTTATTTGTTCAGTGGTGTGTCGGACCAAATTTGGGCCCAATAAATTTCTTTCCCCCCTGCCTACCAACACAAAAAGGATATGCATTTCTGACCATACAAGGCTTCATAAGGTGCCATCCCAATGTTGGAATAGTAGCTGTTATTATAAACAAACTCAGCTAGTGGCAAATATTTGTCTCATCCTTTTCCTTGTTCCAAAGTGCATGCTCTGAGCATATCCTCCAGAGTCTGTATGGTCCTCTCAGTTTGACCATCAGTCTGGGGGTGGTAGGCTATACTAAAATGTAGTTTGGTGCCAAAAGCTTCTTGTAAAGCCCTCCAAAACTTAGAAGCAAATCTGGAATCTCTATATGAGATAATACTATTAGGGATTCCATACAACCTCACAATTTCTCTTATATATAGGTGGGCTAGTCTTTCTAATGGAAAATTAATTTTAATGGGCAAGAAATGAGCAGACTTTGTCAATCTGTCCACTATTACCTATATTGAATCAAATTGGGTTTGAGTCTTAGGCAACCCCACAATGAAATCCATAGAAATACTATCCCACTTCCACTCCGGTATCTCCAAGGGTTGTAGTAGTCCCGCAGGTTTTTGATGTTCTATCTTCACCTTCTGGCAGATTAGGCATCTAGTAACATATTCTGCAATGTCTTTCTTCATCCCTGGCCACCAGTACCTCTTTTTCAAGTCTTCGTACATTTTAGTGGATCCTGGGTGAATAATGTATTTACTTTGATGAGCTTCTTCTAGAATCTTATCCCTTAAAGCCCCTTCCTTTGGTACACATATTCGCCCTCGATATTCAAGAATCCCATCCCTTGAAATTGCAAAGTCCGGTTGTTCCCTCCGGTCTTGTAAAAATTCATCCCGCGATTGTGCTTCCTTTATTTGCGTCTTCAAGTCACATTCTATTCGCAACTCGTTAAGTCTTAAGCCTTTAGGATTTCTTGTAACCGATAAGCTTAGATTTCTAAAATCCTCTAATAACTTCATCTCTTTCACTAACATTTGACTCACGTGTAGTGACTTTCAACTTAATGCATCAGCTACTACATTAGCTTTTCCCTGATGGTACTTCAGCTCAAACTTATAATCATCAATAAACTCCATCCACCTCCTCTGCCTCATGTTCAACTCCTTCTGATCAAAAAGGTATTTTAAACTCTTATGATCACTATAAACTTCGAACACGATTCCATATAAGAAATGCCTCCAGATTTTCAGAGCAAAAACTATTGCTACTAGCTCTAGGTCATGTGTGGGGTAACTTTCCTCATGTGATCATAATTGCCGGGAAGCATAAACAACCACTCTACCTTCTTGCATCGGGACACAACCTAGTCCTTTCTTAGAAGCATCTGTATAAACTTCAAAATTTCCAAAAGAATCTGGCATGACTAAAATAGGAGGGGTAGTTGGTCAATTCTTAAGCTCCTGGAAACTATCCTCACACTCTTGAGTCTATTTGAAAAGACTTCCCTTCTTGGTTAATCGAGTCAGAGGCAATGCTATTCGAGAAAATTCATGTATAAATCTCCTGTAATACCTGGCTAACCCCAGAAAACTTCTAATATCCGTCACAGTCTTGGGCCTCTCCCACTTTAATACTGCTTCAGTCTTGCTAGGGTCTACCGCTATACCATTTTGGGAAATAACATGACCAAATTTTTTTACCTCTTTTAGCCAGAATTCACACTTTTGTAGCTTCGCAAAGAGTTTCTTCTCCTTTAAGATTTGAAGTATTAGCCAAAGATGCTGACTATGCTCCTCTTCACTCTTCGAGTATACCAAAATATCATTTATAAAGACCACTACAAACTGGTCCAAGTAGGGCCTGAAGATACGGTTCATATAATCCATGAAAATTGCAGGTGCATTTGTGACTCCGAATGGCATTAACAGAAACTCGTAATGCCCATATCTCGTTCTAAAGGCTATCTTCGGGATATCATCTTCTTTAACCCTGATCTGGTGGTACCCTGATCTTAAGTCTATCTTCAAGAAAATTGTGGCCCCTTTCAACTGGTCTAGCAAATCGTCTATCCGGTGTAATGGATATTTATTCTTAACAGTTGCCTTATTAAGTTGTCTATAGTCAATACACAATCTCATACTGCCATCTTTCTTCCTCATGAATAGTACAGGTGCTCCCCAGGGTGACAAACTAGGTCAGATGAAATTCTTCTCCAGTAGTTCTTCAATCTGCTTTTTAATCTCCTTTAATTCTATGAAGACATTCTATATGGAGTAATGGAAATAGGTTTTGCTTCTGGTGCCAAGTCAATGGAAAATTCTACCTCTCTCCTTAGTGGCAGTTCTGAAATTTCTGAGGGAAAAACTCTAGGAAATTCACAGATTATAGGAATCCCATGTAGCTCTTGGTTTATCTCTGGATTGACAGCATACAAGAAAATACAACTTAAATCAGTACTCTTCAGTCCCTTAATAGCTTTTTGTGTACTGATAATATTGCATTATTTTTTCCCCAGAAACAACAAGAAGGAATTCTAAAGTCTTATCACAACAGTTGAGACGCACTCGATTCTGACTCAACCAATCCATCCCTAAAATAACATCTATATTATCTAAAGGTAAGAAAATCAGATCCACTACAAACGACCTATCATGCACCACTATAGAACAATTCGAACACATCGAGGAAGTAATCACTTTCTCCCCCGTAGGAGTCATCACCGTTAACTCATAAGGTAGATTAGAAATGGTATGTTGCAACTTATTAACACTATCCTATGCTATAAAAGAATGGCTAGCTTCCGAATCAAAAAGTGCAGTCAAAGGAAATTTATTGACATAACACTTACCTTGAATCAAGTCGGGGTTTTGTTTCGCCTTAGCTCCACTCAAGGTAAAGACTCTCCCTGCTGCCTGTGGAGTTCGTTCAGGCCCTTTTCCACTATTCATTGGGCAACGTCTCTGTAAATTCCCCTTCTGGCCACAAAGGAAACAAGTGGCTTGAGTATATTAACATGGCCTATCCCCGTGAACTCGTCCACATCTTCCACATGTACTCACTACTGGTCTTTGTGGGAAGAGTCTGGGTCTGGTAGCTACATGCTGTTTACCGCTTGCATGGTTCTTGATCCTGAGATCCCTACTGTTTGTAGAAGCTTCCCTCTTCCTTTTCCATAAAGTTTGGCGTTCCCTCTCCTCTCCTGCCGCTCTCAAACTCTTTTCCAACAGTATACATTAGTTGACTAGGGAGGCGAACTCTCGAATCTCCAAAGCAACCACTGCACTCCAATTTTTTGGATTTAGTCCGATCTCAAATCTAACCGCCTTCCACGCTTCATCTGGATTATACTGCAGATAAGTGAAAAACTTAGACAGTTCTTCAAAATTAGCCACATATTGGTCAATGGTCTAGTTGCCCTGCCTAAGCTGAAGAAATTCAACTTCCTTTTCAGCCCTTACATTGCTAGGAAAATACTTTCCTAGAATGTTTCTAAAAAAACTAGCCATTTAATCTGTCTCCCCTAGTGGACTAGCAGCTCTTTGGCTCCCCTCCACCAATATTCGGCTTCAGCCTTAAGCATATAAACTGCAAAAGTGATCTTTTGCTCATCAGGGCAGTTTAGGACATCAAAAATCTTCTCTAGTTCTGTGAACCATCTCTCAACAGTATTTGGATCATATCCACCCATAAAAGAAGGAGGCCAAATCCTCATAAACTTTGTCCATCCATTCTCATTCCCTACTGCTCGTTGGTTACCATGCTCATCACCACAATTGTTGTTATTTTGCATGTGTTGTAAAATTTGATTTGTGGCAACTACTTGGTCTCGAATAGCAGTGGCTAGGTCATGTAGGGTCATTTCTGCACTGCTGGTTGGATTTTGCCTTGGTGGTGCCATCACTTACTGTAGTAATAAAAAAAGTAATGAGTCACTATTAAGGTGATCAAGCCCAACAGCGGATTAAAACCTTAAAGTAGCAATCACACCACCAAAACATATAGTTAGGAAACACTAGTAATTTCCTAATCATAAATTCATGCGACCCTACACAAACTCCACAAGCCTATTCGGATCATTCATAAGTCGACATAGGTGACCACCCACCCACATGGTCGCCTAGGACTGACTTGCTCTGATACCAACTATGTAAAAGCCAGTTTTTTTTTTATATGTGTTCAGTTTTATTTTGGCTTATACTACAAGTGAATTTCCTTAATCTTACTAAGCCATAAGAATAAAATACCACATATTTATATATTCACTACACAAAAGGTTACATCAATATTAGAGTTATACAAGAGTAACACTAGATACTACTCATGACATCAAAATAAAGAAACACTAGGAATTATTCTTCCAAAAATATACACCAGTTACACTACATAATGTACATCCTACTAACTAGGCCCTGGCCTAGTACCACACACCTAGGGTGCATGGGGTGATAGAGGGGGTGGTGCCGACGCCGAGATCTCTACTACGTTCATTATTATTACATCTTGTAAGATGGTGAACTGGCCCAGGAGGGGCACGTCCACTACCTGTACATTTACCATTAGTGTAGGCATCTCAGTTGCTATTATCTGAACACATCACCAAAATTAATGAGAATAAAATCTCAATAGGTCTAACATTAACAATTTATAATGAAAGTAAAACAAGTGACGTGTTCAGCTGTATAGGCTATAGAAAACATTATTTAAAGCTATAATCAGTGCATATCATATAAAATGATTGAAATGCATACACTATGCATACACCAAAAATTTCTCGGTTGTTAAAAGGTCACTATCACTTGGTCGGAATGACCATAACCCATGGCTCACTCAAGGCTAATAGGGCGTCCCCTATCCGGTACCGTCTCACAGCCATTACGACCTCTCAGGTCACCTTATCACCACAAGGTACCGCATGTCACCGGGTTACCTTGCCACTATAAGGGTCATCCCAATATCTCATTTCAAAAATATAGGTGTATCACTTACATATCACACCATCACATATGCAACTTATGCTTGTAAGCATTCACTTCATATGCATCACATACACTTTTAAAATCATGCTTCTTATGAATATGCAATTTACCCATATATCATACATGCCTTTCCCTTGGTCATTCACTCTCATAATTTCATGAATGTAACATATATACAACACACACACATGCCTCAATTGCATGTACCTCATCCATTTACCATGCATGTATTTCACACATGCACACACTTCTCATTCATATGCATCTCATCAATGCATATTGTATACATCTCACACACATCTTATCTATACGAATATTATCAATGCATTATGCATCCATCTCATTTATATGACTCTCATGAATGCATCATGCATCCATCTCACATACATCTTATTTAATTTCTCATAATAGAAGGTTATAATTGACACTACAATACATCATTAACAAGGTATTTATTTGTATTTTAGTTTCCCTTAACATCATCCATTCATTGGGGTTCATTTAGAGCCTTTAAAAAGCAAAACAGGGCAATTTTAGCCTCAAGCACAGCTTGCCCATGTCCCAAGGCATGGCCATGCTTTAAAATTATGTAAATCGTGCTACAGAATCTTAAAAATAGCCCTCAACACGGCTTTACCGTGTCTTGAAACATGACTGTGTTTTAGGCTGTAGTCTGGCGACCAGCTTGACCTTCCTTCACTCTCCAGACCATAACTCCCTCATTTCAACTCTGATTAAGGCGATTTTAGTGTCTATGGAAAACGAAGAGAATTATCTACAACTCTTTTGTTTACTAATTTTACAGATTTCAACAAGATTTAAATATAAAAGTGTTACAAACCTAAGATCGTGATTCTGCATGTAAAATCTGACCTTCCTTCACTCATTGAGGAATAACTCTCTCATATTAGGTCGGATTAAAGTGCTTCCAGAGGGGTTTTAACCATAAGACACATATCTACACCTTTTATGTTGAAAATATCTTCTAATTCGACATAAATCAGAAAATACAGATTTATTCATTCAGACCATCGAATTTCATCCATCCAAACCGAATTTTCAGCACAAAACATACAATCCATATGCTTCCAAACCTTTGCTCTACATGGATATTCATATGATCAATCCAATACATGCATAAGATACCTTCATCGACAAAAACTTACAAGTATTCATACACACATATGTCATCAATATTTCAAGCTTTATAGTCAATTAATGTTAAACCTACCTTAAGAACTCCTTGGATTCCTTCTTCTTGATGCATTTCTCTCTTCTCTCTTTCTCTCCTTCTTCCTCTTCTCCTTCTTGGCTACGTTTTTGTTTCTGATTCCTCTCTCCCTTTGATCAAATTATTAAGTCTTATCCCCAATATATTGATAAAATAGCATTCCTTCTTATTCTTTACCCCTCATTTCCTTAGTTATTACAAGATTGCCATACCAGTAGAATATGACTAAAGCCTTGTTTGGCTTCCTCCAATTAGAGACACATTTTATTCATAATTCTATCCCTTCTCTCACTACTTAATTATATTCTAAGAAGTTAAAAAATTAGGGTTTCATCCTTCCTAGTTTTTCTCCTACAGGGAGAATTAATATTTTTCCCCAATCCTTTGAACCTAGAAAATCAACTCTAGGGAACGATGGGTTATCCCATTAACTAGACATATATTAGTTAACTATACAACAGCTTCTACAGCCATCAACTCTAAGGAACAACTGTTGAAGAAGGTGGCCTAAGTGCAGGTACCTCTACCATGTTGATCACATGGAGACTAGCAATAATAGTGAATTGTCCCAGATAAGGGACCTCCACTATTTAGAGCTTTAAAAGAATCGTTAGAATTACAAACGACATGCTACTGGTTCGTATCTAAACATATCACCACATGAAACATAATAAGATAATATATCCCAATAAGATCAACACCTAAAAAATAACCACATATTAAGAAAACTTACATGTTATGGCCAGCTGTATAAGCTACAAAAAAAGTTTTCTCTTTGTATATAATAGGACAACAAGGACTTATGCATAACATACTTATAGGCTCAATAGATAGGTTATGCATCAATATAAAGCATTTATAAATAACATATTACTTATTAATAGGATGCATGCACATTAATTTCATAGTGGCTAATCATCTGAATTTTCCATTTTTTTCTAATCCTAAGCTGGTATGAGCCCTCTCCCTTCCACTACTCAACCACCACTAGGTTCTTGGTAAGCAGCTCTTCACACATTGGCCACTCTAAGTTAATAGGGCATCCCCTATCCCAGTACTGTATCCAAGCCACGACCCCTTAGTCGCCTTACCTCTACAAGGTGCCGCATATTGTCGGGTCACCTTGGTCAGGTAAGGGTCATCCTGGATATTTGTCAGTCCACTCAACACAGTAAGATGGCACTTGTCACTAAGCCACCCTACTTTGAAGAGGGTCCTCCTAAAATTTCATATATTTCTTTCACATATTTTTTGCAGCCACTTTCCTTAACAAATATTCATATCAATATCATCTTGTGTATGGTCAACCATTTCTCTCATGTATACACCATACATTTCAAAAGATAGGGTAGGATGCAACAAATAAGAAGCATAATACAAACAAAGCAAACTATATTATATTACCTCAATTTGTAGCTCATGAAACTCTTATTTAAGTCTTAAAATCATTAGTTTATTGTTAGATATCAAAAGAAGTAAAAAATAAACAAAAATGACTTGGGACAGCATGCAACACGGCCTAGCTGTGTCATGAAGCACAACCGTGTTGCACCCGTTCTCTACTATACGATTTTCCTATTCCTGCCCAGGGCACGGCCTGGCCGTGCCACGAATCATGGTCGTGCTCTAAGCGTGAAAATGGATATCTTTTCTTTCCTATTTCCAAACAACCTCCAAACAAAAATCCAACCAAAAATATAGATCATAAGCATAATTTACAAGTTAAAAACAACATTTACCCTCAAATATCATGATTTGTAGTCCCCAAAAACCATCGTAAAAAGCTTCTACTCAACACTTTCTCACTCGTATTTATCGAAGGCAACCACCAAAAAATCATAATCATCTCATTAATGCCACACAACCACCATACATTTATGCCTTCAATAATGCACATGTATACAAACACACTACCATTTAGTCTTGAATCAAAAATAGATGTTAATCTTATTTTATTTCAACAATTAATTTCTTTTTCTCCCTAGTTTTGGCTTGATTTCTTACACTTCTTCCAATCACCAAACTGTAGATTTTTCTACCATTAGAGCTCCATGAAAAACTCATCAATAATAACAAAGTAGAGAAGATTGAAGCGTCCAAAATTTACCTTTTCTCTTCCTTTTTATACTTTCTCTCTCTTCCTCTTCTTCTTTCTCTCTCCTCCTTCTTTTTCTCCCTTTTTTCCATGAATCTTCTTTTCCTCTTGCTTTTGGTGGCCTAGCTCCTTTCTTAGTAACAAAATACATTAAAAAATTTAAAGCTTCTCCAAAAAGCTTCCTTCCACCTAACCAAGGCCCTTGCTTTCTCCAATTATTACATTTATGCAATTCCATTACATTGTAACAATGTCATTGGCTAAGGGCTTGTTTGGTTGAGTTGAATTTAACCAAGTGTTTAATCTCCTCTTAAGGTATATGCCAATGAGCTTTTCTGCCACACTTTCCATGGTTCCTCACTCCACCTCTTACAGCCTAGTCTTAGACTTGAAAGTGAAAAAATTACTATTTTGCCCTTTAGAACTTTTTTCCAAAAATGTGAATTCTCTTCTGGCCTTTCCTAACATTATTTCATAAAAAGAAATAGAAATTTTTAGGCGTTAGTTACAACTCACTATTGAAGAAATCCCACATGTGTTCTCTGATTGCATCATACCTATAGCCATTTCATAGACATAAGAGATATTGGATTAATAACTACTTACTGATTTGGTGATATGGGCAGCTTGCACAAACTTTCTTAAATCTTTTCCAATATTCATATAGGATCTCCCCATTATGTTATCTTATACCACATATTTTTTTCCTTATATTAGTGCCTTTGGATGTAGGAAAATATCTCTATAGGAATAGCTTCTTCATTTTATCCTATGTGGTAATGATTTTGTATGGTAAATAGTAAATCCAATCATTTGTTGCATCTCTTAAGGAAAATGAGAATGCCCTTAATTTGATCCGTTCCTCAATTACTTTTGTAGGATTCATACTAGTACAGACCACATGAAACTCCTTCAGGTGTTTATACAGGTTCTTTCATATAAAACCTTGAAAATTATTTAAGAGATATATCAATTCAAATTTTAATTGAACATTAATATTAGCATTAAGAATAGGGGAAGTAATGCATAGTGGTTATTGATGCAAATCTGGAGAAGAAAACACTTTCAAAGTAGCATTTTTGGCCAAGAATACTTCTCCCTTCTCTTAGTCAGCATCTCCTTGAGTTTCTTTTATGCTTTTGCTCAAAGTTTTCTCAATTTCTGGATCATACTATAAATATCTTAAGTTAGAAGAACAAGTTGTAAGCATAAAAAAATTAGTAATTATCAAAATTATATATATGTATATTAGTTGAATTCTAAAATCTTGAGTGATGAGTGAGTTTTACACTCATAAATTAAATATTTTCATCTTATCTTTTCACTTTAATTAAGCATTTATCTCCTTTATTTGTCTTTAGTTTTGTGTATTTTTCACATATGGAGGAAAGAATAGAAAATGGACTCAATTGGAGGAATCAAAGCTAAATTGTGGTTCTTTTGAATGATGTCTATAAATCAAGCAAACAAAATAAATTCATTGAGGATGGCTAAGTAAGGAGTATTATCTTTTTGGCTCCTGAGACACATCCTAATAGATATATGCATCAATTCAATCTTGATTTAAGAATACATTTCTAAAAGAATTGAAACATAAAGATTCAAGGTAGAAAACTCAATGTTAAAAATCTGTTTGCTGCTTGCTTTTCAACTTTATCTTACTGTAGTATTTTCACCGTATCTCAAAAAATGCCTATATAATACATACGAAAATTGGTAGATGAATAGCTGACACAATTTCATATGAATTTCATGTCATTTAGTAAGCAAATTTGGACATTAAAAGGGCCAAAATTAGGATAGAAGAGAATCTATTTGCAGTTGTAGTCCAACTTAACCTTGCTCCAGTATTCTGGCCATAAGTTACAAATTACGTATCTAATTTGTCCACATTTTATATGGCTAGAAAGATAATCAAATTATCTACAATTTTTATCTTTATGGGATAAATAGATTTGGCGGATATGAAGTAATAATTCAAGGACTACTTTCAATGCCCAATTTGTCAACTTAATGCAACTTGTTAGCCACCATTGTTGACAATTACTACACCTAATTACATCTATAAATAGAAGGCTTGAGGGGGAGCTGAAAGTGATCTTGGGAAAGTTTTTGTTGAATTTCTAAGTGCTTATAATATTTTTCTCTCTTTAGACATTTTGTATCTTTACTTTCTTTCATAATATTATCGTGCTTCTTCATCTTTCGTTTTTTTTCTTACCTAGATTATGGAGAACTAATCTCCTAATGCTAAGATAAAAGGGTTAAACTCTTGGTATAAAAATAATAATTTATCTAACTCTTAATTTTACTATTTATATTGATGTTGTATTTATCTTCTTATTTATTTTCTTGTTATTTTTTTCTTAGAGGATGGCTTTGTTGCCCCTCTGTTGTTATTTTCTTTCTTAGAGGATGACTTTGTTGCCCCTCTGTTGTTATTTTCTTTCTTAGATGATGGCTTTGTTGCCTCTCTATTGTTATTTTACTATTATTTTCTTTCTTAGAGGATGGCTTTGTCACCTCCTATTGTTATTTTCTTTCTTAAATGATGGCTTTGTAGCCCCTTTGTTGTTATTTTTTTTTTGTTATTATTTTCTTGTTATTTTTTTTAGGATGGTTATGTCACCCCTCTCTTGTTATTTTATTGTTATTTTCTTTCTTAGAAGACGGCTTTGTTGCCTCTCTGTTATTATTTTCTTGTTATTTTTTTAGAAGAAGGCTGTGTCGCCCCTCTGTTGTTATTTTATTTCTTAATGGCTGGTTTTACCGCCTACTTATATTATTATTATTGACTCTGCCACTTATCTATTGTTATGTTTTTCTTCCTTTTACATCTTTCATTTTTAATTTTGTAAAGTGTGAATCTTGATACATTGTAGATAATCTTTGGCACAATAAATACTTGAATCATTCTTGATTTGTTGTAGACAATATAATGATTAGAACGGTGTATACTTGAATCTATTTTACAAGAGTTGTTTTATTATTAGTAATACAATAAAAAGAAGGCAAATACAATTCATATGTAAACCAAAGTAAGTTTAAGGTAACATATCTTCCAAATGGAACCTCATTTATGTGAGGATTCCATTTGAGCAATAAAAGAGTTAAATTTTATTTATTGCATACTTTGCTCAAAATTCTTCTCACAAAAAAAATCTTAGCAACTAGATTAGAAATATTTATTTTTGATATGAATTAGATTTTCTCTCAATTAGCAATTCTTATGGGTTTGACATCGCATACAACTAAATCTATACTCCAATAGATTTGTACGCTTGCAAGTTTTAATTAAAACAACAAGTTTTTAGCCACCATTGCAGGGGATTGCGATAGAAAAGCTATTTGGATCCAGGTAAGTATAATTCTTCCACTAGTTATAGTTTAGAGTATTTGTTTATTCTATTTATAATTTTTGTTATTTCTCTTGAAAATTGTTGTGGTAATTTGAGTATGTAAAATTGGTTGATTTTGTAAACAGGGCTAAAAGGGCCTAAGGAGTATGGGTTTTAAGTAAAACCATTGTGATTCCTCCATACTTTCCTGGGAATCTACCAATTAAATTACTACCCATTACTGCTAACAATTTTCTTTTCTTATGTATAATTTTGTAATTTTTTTGTCTTTTTGTTGTGTTTGCATTTTGTTACTAATAGACATTGTGTAGTTAGATTCTCTTTGGTAATTAAAAAAATTGTTTTTGAATGTAATTTGTCTTTTGGTTTATGTGTGCTTGAAAATGTTATAAAGATAAGCGATTGGTTAGGAAAAGTTTAGGGTCAACCATTGATTGTACAATTAAGACATTAGATTTTGCTGGATCACCATTAAAAATGGAAGAACAAGTTGTGCATAAAAAAACTCTTATGGAGTACTTCTCACCTGTCATAACCAAGACTCCGTCTTGCATTATTTTGCCACAACCTATTGCAACTCAGTTTGAACTCAAACCAGCCATACTCCAACTTTTACCATTATTTTATGGTTTGGAAAGAGAAGATCCATACTTGCATGTGAAGAAATTTCTTGAAATTTGTTCAACATTTCGCTTTCAAAATTTCAAAGATGAGTCAATTAGGTTTAGAATGTTTCCATTCTCATTAAAAGATAAAGCTAAAGCCTGGTTGAACTCCCTTCCTACCAGAACTATTACTAGATGGACCAATTGGTAAATAAGTTTCAGGAAAAAATTTTTCCAATGTCTAAAACTGATGTTTTTAGGAGAGAAATTTCTATTTTTTTATTAAAAAGAGGGTGAACAATTGTTTGAATGTTGGGAAAGATTTAATTATCTTCTTTTGAAATTTCCTCATCATGGTTTTGAAACTTGGAGATCTGTCAATTATTTCTATGATGTTTAACTTCATCAAATCGTCAAACTATCCAAAGCATGCATGGGATTTTTACATTTGAATGAGGGAGAAGCTTAGGAATCCTTAGGATCTTTATTTGAAAATTCTCAACATTGGAACTACATAGATCCCAGGGATAAGAAGTCTTAAACACAAAAAGGGAGAAATTTATGGAGTGATGACACAGATGTGAGAATTATCTTAGCTAGCTTGACTAGAAAGATCGAAGCTTTAACTTTAAGCCACACTTTGAACCCTTCTACCAATACTAGGATAGAGGCATGTGCCTTATGTTTTAGTACATCTCACATTACACAATCTTGTCCATCTATACCAGCTTACCAAGTAGCATTCTCTAAGCAAGCTAATCCTCTTCAATCTTATGGAAAATCATCAAACAGCCCGTTTGCACCTACATATATTCCAAATTGGAGGAATCATCCAAACTTTTCATGGAGGAAAAATCAGCCTTCAATAAATCAAGGTGGGCAACAATTTACCCCTCTTAACTCATATCCTTCAATTCCTCAACATGCTCCTCCTTTTAGGGTACCACAACAAAAGAATACCTTCTTTGGATGATACCTTGCAACAGTTCATGCAATCGACCCAACAAATTTTACAATCTCATACTCAAGCTATTTCAAAGCTTGAAGCACAATTGGGTCAATTAGCCAGTATTGTAGGAGAGAGAGAGAAAGGAAAATTTCTCAATTAACCTATTCTTAATCTTAAAGGTCAATTTGAAGTAGGATCATCAACAAATCCTAATGAGGAAGTGAAGTCTATCACAACCCTTTGATCAGGAAATGTTATCGATAATCATGTTCACATGCCAGAAACTAAAGGACAGAGTCAACATGAACCACAAATTAATGATTCAAGTGAGCATAAAAGTGAACCTATTCCTTATGCCCCTATAGCTCTATTCCCACAAAGACTTGAGACAAATAAGAAAGGTACTCAATATAGTGACATTTTAGAGGAGTTTATGCAAGTTAGCATTAACATCGCTTTTCTCGACACTATTAAACAAATACCTGCTTACTCAAAAATTTTGAAAGATCTTTGTACGGTAAAAAGGAAAACCAATGTTTCAAAGAAAGCATTTTTGACTGAACAAGTGAGCTCCATAATTCAACAATAAAACTCTTGTCAAGTACAAAGACTCTGGTTGTCCTACAATTTATTGTGTTATAGGTGACCATGTGATTAACTAAGCCTTACTTGATTTATGAGCAAGTGTGAATTTGTTGCCTTACTCTGTGTATGAGAAATTTGAGTTAAGAAAGTTGAAACCTACACCAGTGACCCTTCAATTAGCAGATAAGTCCACAACAATTTCTAGAGGTATCATAGAGGAAGTGCTCATTAAGGTTGATAAATTCTACTTTCTAGTAGATTTCACTATTCTTGACACTAAACTTGTTGAGAATATAGATGCATAAATTTCAATCATTTTGGGTAGACCATTTTTGATAACTTTTAATGCAATCATTAATTGTCGAATATTGATGCCAGTGTCCAATATTGATGCCGGTACTACCTGTTGAGAATACAGGGGAATGGTTTTATTTCTCAATTGCTTCACATCGATGTCGAATATTGATGCCGGTACTAGCTGGTACGTCATCTTCTCCTTTATTTGGATTGGTTCATCCTGTATTACATGTGATGAATTTGAGAGATACTTCTGAAGCTGGATACATGAAAAACAACATGCAGGTTGGACAAAAACTTGATATGCTGACGTCCCTACTTTCTTCAGAATTTGATAGGGTCCCAAAAATCGCAGACTTAGCTTTCTAGTTTTAAGAGACCTACCAACTCCAGTAGTTGGAGAAAGTTTCAGAAATACATGGTCTCCTTCCTCAAATTCTAGAGGTCTATGTCTCTTATCATAGTAATTATTTTGTCGACTCTAAGTTGTAAGTATTTTATCTTATATCATTTTGATTTGTTCAGTGGTTTGTTGAACTAGATCAGGACCTAGGAAGTTCTATTCTCCTACCTCAAACCAACATAGTGGAGATCGACACTTCCTACCGTATAAATCTTCGTAGGGGGCCATCTTAATACTAGGGTGATAGTTATTAATATAAGCAAACTCCACTAAAGGTAGGTATTTATCGCATCCTAAACTTTGCTCTATCACACAGACCCTCAACATATCTTCTAGGGTTTGAATGGTTCGTTCTGTTTGCCCATCAGTCTGAGGATGGTAGGCAGTACTGAACCGCAACTGGGTTCCAAAGGCTTCCTGCAATGCCTTCCAAAACCTTGACGTGAACCTCGGATCTCTATCTGAAACGATATTTAAGGGAATCCCATATAGTCTAACTATTTCTTGGATGTACAACTGGGACAATTTGTCCAGTGTATAGTTAATCTTTATGTGCAAAAAAGTGAGCAGATTTGGTTAATTTGTCAACTATTACCCAAATAGAGTCATGTCCAACTAAAGTCTTAGGTAAGCCCATGACAAAGTCCATTGAAATACTATCCCATTTCTATTTAGGGATTTCAAGAGGTTGTAAAAATCCCGCTGACTTTTGATGCTCTACCTTCACCTTCTAAAAAATTAGATATTTCACCACAAACTCAGCAATGTCCTTTTTCATCCCTGGCCACCAATACATCCTCTTTAAGTCCTAGTACATTTTAATGGATCCAGGATCGATTGACAATTTACTCTAATGCACTTCTTGTAGGATCTTAGTCTTCAACTCTCGGTCTTAAGGAACACAGACCCTTCCTTCGTACATGAATACTACATCTTCCGAAACAGAAAAATCATCCTAATCATTATGATCCCGAAAAGTATTGGTCGTGGCCTTGAGCCTCTTTAATCTGGGTTCTAAGGTCACACTCTATACTTAACCCATTGATAATTAGCTTTTTTGGAGTAAGAGTAGTGGCTAGTGTAACATCCCTAATTTCATTTCTTTTGTTGATAAAAGTACATAAATATTTAATTAAGGAAATAAAATTTATTAAACAATATTTTAGATATGTAAGGAAATATAATCCTTAGAAATTCTTCACCTTATGTATATGCATAGAAAATGTTTCTAACATTAAGAGAACAAATAAAGAGGGAAAACCTAATAGGAAAAAAAATTAGAAATAACATACTAAAGAGATGCAAAATTCTTGGATAAGGAAGGTAAATTTTTAGAAACAAGTAAAGGTCTTAAAATTTCAAGAACATTGGATTAGGGTAATTTTTCCTAATTCAAGAACTAGAGTTACTAAGTTTAAAATCTTTACCCATACATTGGGCTTTTACCTATGGACACTTCATATAGAGTTTTTCCACTTCACATAAATTTCTAGCAAGCCCATTGGATAACCTAAGCAAGAAATAAAACATAGACTTGGACTAGGATATAGTAATTGGACCAATAGCCCAAAAATTATGAAAATGTGACCAAGCCCTCCAAGAAAGGTAGAATTTCATCCAAAGCAAAGAAAATGGGTAGGAATAAGCCCAAATCCAAGAGGAAAAATAAAATAAAATAAATTAGGTGATGATATAATAATGTAATAATAATAAAGATTAGGTTACATGGCATTAAGACAAAAATTTAGCAAGTGGTGTGATTCTACATTCATAATTTTGGCAAGTGGCATGATAATACATGGCTTTAGGACAAAAACATCTATATCCTACACTCATAATTTTAGCAAGTGGTATGATAATACATGGCATTAGGACAAAACATTCCTATCCCACACAAATAATATCAACCAAATAATGGAGATTTAAGGGCTAGAAAAAAGGCAAACCTATCATACTTGTTTAAGACAAAAGAAAATAGAAATGAATCCCTAAATCAAAGGGACCGTGTCCCTTATCTTAAGAACATATCATCATAATTTTCAAAATACAAATCTCATTTTCCTATGCATATCTTGACTAAGGAAGAGGAAGACAAGAACATAAGTTGTTTGTTTTCCAAAAATTCAACAAAGTGTATCCTAATTGTGATAAGGTAGACCCATGATCATGAAAGGTGTATTATTTAGTGGTCTATTTAAGCAAAACCCACCCCTACAACATTTTAATTTCGTCCAAGTGAGGAAGAGAGAGAAATAGAAGCAAGGTAGAGTGAGGAAAGGAGAGAAAGAGAGGAGAAGAAAGAAAGGAAGAAGAAGGAGAAGTTTAGAAGGCTATGTACTCAAGGTAAGTTACCTTAATCTCCACTTGAATCCATTTTTCTTCTTCATCCTTGAGGTTCAAAAATTCACCCTCCTTCTCTTACCTAAGCTGCTAGAAAAGCTAAGAGAAGGGAGGAATCTTGCTACTTCTTTCAAGAGGAAACAAGAAAACCAATTCACTAAGTAAGCTAGGGAGATTCTTCGGTAAGTTTAACAATATTTCTTTTTGAAGAAAACTTTTGAAACTTATAATATTTATATGAGATTTTGATCTTAGAACTTTGATGATTGGTCATAGATGTTGCTATATCATGTTACATATTGATCTTGCATGTGATGTATGTTTGAATACTTAGGTTGGTGTAGATAGTTCTGCATGGGTATGGCTATGGGTGGCAGAATTTTAAGCTTCTGTTTTTTAATTTCCAGGAACATTCTATAGGGAATCTAAACAAATGGTTAACATAACAAATGTAGATTTATGTCTCACGGACTTTTAGCCACTGTAATCATTCAAGTTAGAGTTCATATGAGGTAGATATGATCCAATTAGTAAACAAAGGTCAGAAAATCGTTAATCAGGGAAGAATATGTTAGGATAGCTTTGGTGCTTTAATTTCTGGGAAAATTCTATAAGGAATGAAAATAAATGGTTAACATATGAATTATATATTTATGTGTCACGGATGCTTAGCCACTGGAATCACTTAAATTGGAATTCTTATGTGGTAGATATTGTCAGATTAGTAAGTAAAGATTAGAACCTACCCAAGAAGAAATAATATTGAATTTAAGGGAGTTATAACACCAAGATATATTATTATTTTGTTTATATGATTAACTTAATAGTTTTAGATAATTGTCTTAGGTTTTCATAGACACCAAGATCACCTCAATTAGAGTTAAAAAGAGGGAGTTATGCTCTGATTAGTGAGCAAATGTCACAGAACGTGTTTTGGGTGCTTCAAGCACGGGTTAGCCGTGTTCGGGGCTATTTTTGAGTACATTTGAAGTATTTTTAAAGCATGGCCGTGTCCTGGAACATGGCCAGACCATGTTGGAAGCTGGTGAAGCCTATTTTCAACATTGTTCTACCCTAGATGAACCTCTTTAACTATAGGGTAATAGTAGAAATCAAATTGGAGAAAAATGCTCTATAAATTTGTAAGAACATGTGTTAAAAATGATATAAATAAGAAGAAATTGACTAAAGGCCAAGCATAAAGAAAATGAAGAGATGAAATTAATATTTAAAAAAGAAGACGAATCTTATAAATGAAAATAATAAATGACTAGTATATGCCATAGCCATTGCCATTGTATGAACTTCTTACCATCTTAAGTGTGAAATTCTGACATGGAAATATTTTATAAAGTGATATTTGAAATGGTTATGTTCATGGCATGATTACTAATTATTTATGGTAATAGTTATATTTTGATGAACTTACTTGTTATTGAAAGCATATTTTTGGCTATCATTGTGAAAAGAAAAGAAATGAGCACGGTCACATGGCAATCCGTATGGTCCACCAGTAGGGGACGCCCTACCAACGGTTATGATCATGTTAATGAGAAAAGAAAGAGAAAGTGGGCCATGTTAGACGGAGTGGGAAAAGCCCGTACCGGAGAGTAGAAAATACTCACCCTGACCGGGGTAGCTTGATATGAGAATAAATTGATAGTCATTATAAGATATTCTGAAAATAGTTAATCCTATCATACATATCATTACTGTATGATTCTTATGTGCATAGATATAATGCATTCATGTGACCAAAGATATTTTCTGTAGTTTATACAGCTGAACATGACATGATGAACTATATTGATGGTAAGTTATGATTTATTGTTGAACCTACTGGGATTTATTTCTCACTTTATTTCCATATCATGTTCAGAAAAATAATTATGCAGATTTTCTCTATGACACTTATTATTTTCGTACATTGGATCGAGGTGCCCTACCTTGGGCAACTACCAGTTATATCAGATGTATATGTCGTAGATGTGACTGAGATTCCGGTAGAGGTGCCACCCGCACCAGTGTCCCCGAAAGTAGTCGACATAGATGATTAGAGCTAATATGTATCTTTGTACAAATGTTGGTAAAATAATGGTGTGTAGTTTGTAAAATAATGGTGTGTATGGAAACTTAGTATTGTATCACTGTTAATAACAATTATGCTTGGTTAAAGTGATTATTATTACGAGTTAAGTGGTTAGAATTAAAGTAGTAATAACTTCATGGAATTTGACAAATATAAAAAAAAAATTTGTTACATTCACATAAATGGAATTGTTACAGCTAGCTTTAAATTTCGAAACTCCTCTAGCATTTGCATCTTATACACCATCATCTGACCCATGTGCAGAGATTTTTGACTCAAGGCATTTGTTACAACATTCGCCTTTCCTATATGATACTTTATCTCAAAATTGTAGTCATTAAGGAATTCTACCCATCTTCGTTGCCTCATATTTAACTCCTTCTGATCAACGAGGTATTTAAGCCTCTTATGATCGCAATATACTTCAAAGGTTGCCCCGTACAAACAATGTTGCCAAATCTTTAAGGCAAATACTACTGTTGCCAATTCAAGATCATGGGTTGGATAGTTTCCTTCGTGGGGTCTCAATTGCCTAGAGGTGTAAGCAACTACTCTCTTATTCTGCATTAGCACACACCCTAGCCCTTTCTTTGAAGCATCACTATACACTTCAAAATGTCCTGTAAGGTCTAGTATAATTAAAACAGAAAGAGTGGTCAGTCTTATCTTAAACTCTTGGAAACTAGCTTCATAGTGATTAGTCCATTTGAAAGGACTTCCCTTCCTAGTCAATTTAGTCAATGGCAAGGCTATACGAGATAAGTTTTGTATAAACCTCCTGTAGTATCCTGCCAAACCTAGGAAACTTCTGACTTCCATAACCGTCTTTGGTCTCTCCCATTGAATCACTGCTTTCATCTTGCTAGGATCTACGGCTACCCCTCTATTACAGATGACATGTCCGACAAACTTTACTTTTGATAGCCAAAATTCACACTTCTCCAATTTGGCATACAACTTTTTCTCTTTCAGCACTTGCAGCATGATACGGAGATGTTGTTCATGTTCTTTCTCACTCTTAGAATATATCAAGATGTCATCGATGAACACTACCACAAATTGATCTAGGTAGGGTCAAAAAATGCGATTTATGTAATTCATAAAAATTGCAGGTGCATTTGTCAACCCGAAAGGAATTACGAGAAACTCATAGTGCCCATACCTAATCTTGAAGGCTGTTTTTGGTACATCCTCCCGCTTGATCCTAATCTGATGGTATCCCGATCTCAAGTCAATTTTAAAAACGATGGAGGCTCCCTTCAGTTGATCTATTAAATCATCTATTCTAGGGAGAGGATACTTATTTTTGATAGTCACCTTATTCAGCTATCTGTAATCTATGCATAGTCTCTAGCTTCCATCTTTCTTCTTAACAAATAATACAGGAGCTCCCCAAGTTGACACACTTGGTCTAATGAATTGCTTATCTAATAATTCCTCCAGCTGTTTCTTGAGTTCTTGTAGTTCCTTCGAGACCATTCTATAAGAGATCAATATAAAACTATATCTCTCTCTTCGGAGGTAAGCCTGGAATATCTTATGGAAATACTTCAGGAAACTCATTGACTATTGGAATTTCATCAAGCTTCGATTCAACTTCTAGATTTAATAAGTGCAAGAGAATGTATCCAAGTACTCTATTCTTCAACTCCCTATTGACTTGATTAGCATCAAGCATCAATAACTGCATCTCCTCTTCTGAAGTAGGAGGTAGAAATTCAATGGTCTTGTTGCAACAATTTAGCAAGACCCGATTTCTAGACATCCAGTCTAACCCTAGAATGACATCAATACCTTTTAAAGGTAGACAGACAAGGTCTACAGAAAAAGTTTTCTCCTGAATAGTGACTTGACAGTCTTTATATACAGAAGAAGTTAAGACTCTTTCCCCCGTGGGAGTTACTACAGATAGCTCATAGGGGGTCTTAGAAATAGGATACTGAAGCTTCCTAATACATTCTTCCGATATAAATGAATGACTAGCACTAGAGTCAAACAACACCATAAAACAAATCCATAGATATAGCATGTACCTTGGATCATTTCAGGGGATTGAACTGCCTTTTGGCCGTTCAGGTTAAAAACCTTTCCTTTCACTTGAGGATTCTATTCTGGTTGCTTTCCTAAATTTTGTGGGCAGTTCCTTGCAAAATGACCCTTCTGTCCGCAATTGAAGCAAACATATGATCCTATGTAACATGGCCGATTGCCATGCATACGTCCACATTTAGTACACTTAACTATGGAAAAGTTCTGTTGCAAGGGTCGGGGACTTGTAGTCATTGGCCTCTTGCTAGTACCCTGTGTAACATTCCGTAATTTTTTAGATATTTTCCTTAGAAATTCTTCACCTTACATATATGCATAGAAATGTTCTAATATTAATGGAATAGGTAAAGAAAGAAAACCTAAGAGGAAATATTAGAAATAAACATGTTAAAGAAAGGTGAAATTCTTAGGTAAAGAAAGATAAATTTTTGTGAAGTAAGTAAAGGTCTTAAAATTTCAAGAAGATCGGATTAGGGTAATTTTTTCTTAATTTAAGAGCAAAAGTTACTAAGTTTAGTATCTCCACCCGTAATTGGGCTTTAACCTATAGACACTTTATATAGAGTTTTTCTACTTCACATGAATTTTTAGCAAGCCAATAGGATAGCCCAAGGAAGAAATAAAACATAGACTTGAACTAGGATATAGGAATTGGACCGGTAGCCCAAAAATCATGAAAATGTGACCAAGCCCATTATGAAAGGTAGAATTTTAACTAAAGTAAGGAAAATGGGCAAGAATGAGCCCAAACCCAAGAGGAAAAATAAAAATAAAAATAAAATTAAAGTGATGCAATATTGGTGTAATCAAGATTAAGTGACATGGCATTAAGACAAAAATTTAGCAAGTGGTGTCATTCTACATTCATCATTTTGGCAAGTGGCATAATAATACAAGGCTTTAGGACAAAAACATCTATATCCTACATTCATAACTTTAGCAAGTGGGTAATAATACATAGCATTATGAAAAAAAAAATCATTATCCTACACAAATAATTTTAGTTAAGTAAGGAAAATTCAAGGGCTAGAAATTTGCCACTTAAAAAGGCAAATCTATCATACTTGATTAAGACAAAAGAAAAAAAAGAAATGAATCCCTAAATCAAAGGTATCTTGCCCCATATCTTAAGAACATATCATCATAATTTTCAAAATACATATCTCCTTTTTCTATGCATATCTTGACTAAGGAAGAGAAAGACAAGAACATAAGTTGTTTGTTTTCCAAAAATTCAACAAAGTGTATCCTAATTATGATAAGGTAAACCCATGATCATGAAAGGTGAATTATTTGGTGGTCTATATAAGAAAACCCACCCTTACAACATTAGAATTTCGTCCAAGTGAGGGAGAGCAAAAATAGAAGCAAGGTAGTGTGAGGAAAGGAGAGGAAGAAAGGAAGAAAGAGGAAGGAGAAGTCTAGGGGAATAAGTGCTCCAGGTAAGTTTAACAATATTTCTTTTTGAAGAAAACCTTTGAAACTCATAATATTTATATGAGATTTTGATCTTAGAACTTTGATGATTGGTCATGGATGTTGCTATATCATGTTACATATTGATCTTGCATGTGATGTATGTTTGAATACTTAGGTTGGTGTAGATAGTTCTGCATGGGTATGGCTATGGTTGACAGAATTTTAAGCTTCGGTATTTTAATTTCTGGGAACAATCTATAAGGAATTAAAATAAATGGTTAACATAAGAATTAAAGATATATGTGTCACGAATTTTCACCCACTGTAATCATTCCATTTGGAGTCCATATGAGGTAGCTATGGTCTGATTAGTAGTCAAAGGTCAGAAAATGAATCATCAGGGAAGAATATGTTAGGATAGCTTCGGTAATTTAATTTCTGGGAATTATTGGTAGGGAATTAAAATAAATGGTTAACATAAGAATTAAATATATGTGTGTCATGGATTTTTAGCCACTGGAATCATTCAATTTGGAGTCCAAATGTGGTAGATATGGTCTGATTAGTAAGCCAATGTCAAAAAATGGTTCATCAGGGAAGATTATGTTAGGACAGCTTTTGTATTTTAATTTCTGGGAATTATCGGTATGGAATTAAAATAAATGGTTAACATAAGAATTATAGATATGTGTTTCATGGATGTTTAGACACTAGAATCATTCAATTTGGAGTCCATATGAGGAATATATGAGTTGATTAGTAGTCAAAGGTCAGAAAATGGTTCATCAGGGAAGAATATGTTAGGGCAGCTTCGGTATTTTAATTTCTGGGAATTATCTGTATGGAATTAAAATAAATGGTTAACATGAAAGTTATATATCTATGTCTCATGGAAATATACCCACTGTAATTATGCAATTTGGAGTTCATATGAGGTAGATATGATCCGATTAGTAAGCAGAGGTCAGAAAATGTTTATTCAGGGAAGAGTATGTTATTAATGCTTTAGTTTTTGAATTTCAGGGAATATTCTGTAGGGAATTAAAATAGCGCACCAACTTAACAATTATAGATATATGGCTCATGGATTTTTACCAACTGGAATAACTCCATTTGGAGTTCCAATTTGGGAGATATGGTCTAATTAGTCAATAAATGTCAGAACCTATTGGAGAGGAACTATCATGTACTTTGAGGGAGTAATATCACCTTTGTTTCTTAATTTTTCGCTACAATGTTCAACATAATAGTTTTAGATAATTGTTTTATCTTGAAATGGACACCAAGATCACCTACATTAGAGTTAAATTGAGGGAGTTATGCTCTGATTAGTAAGAGAAGGTTAGATAGGATGAAAACCTGCATCAAGAAAATAAAGAAATAAAATTAGTATTTAAAAAAGAAGATGAATCTTAATAAATGACTAGTATAGCCATAGCCATTGCCATTGTATGAACTTCTTACCATCTTAAGTGTGAAATTTTGACATGGAAATATTTTATAAAGTGATATTTGAAATGGTTATGTTCATGGCATGATTACCAATGATTTATGGTAATAGTTATATTTTGATGAACATACTTGTTTTTGAAAGCATATTTTTGGCTATCATTGTGAAAAGAAAAGAAATGAGCACGGTCACATGGCAATCCATGTGGTGCACCAGTAGGGGACGCCCTACCAACGGTTATGATCATGATAATGAGAAAAGAAAGAGAAAGTGGGCCATGTCGGACGGAGCGAGAAAAGCTCGTACCGGAGAGTAGAGGATACTCACCCTGACCGGGATAGCTTGAAATGAGAATAAGTTGATGGCCATCATATGATATTTTGAAAATAGTTAATCCTGTCATACATATCATTACAGTAGGATTCTTATGTGCATAGATATAATGCATTCATGTGACGAAAGATATTTTCTGTAGTTTATACAGCTGAACATGACGTGATGAGCTTTACTGATGATAATTTATTGTTGAACTTACTAGGATTTAATTCTCACTATATTTCCATATCATGTTCAGAAAATTATTTATGCAGCTTTTGTTTCTATGGCTCTGGCTATTAGTGCACATTGGATCGAGTTACTTTATGTTGGGCAGATTTCAGAATCAAATAAGATGTTTGTGGTTGAGTTGGCTCAGATCCTGGTGAAGGTGCAACCACCCGCACCTGTATCTCTGGAATTGGTCAACCAAAATAAACAAGATGTAAATATCTATGTGTTTGATATGTTATACGTTTGTTTTGATTAATGACATGTATGTGAACTCAATATTGTATAATAATAAAGGAAAAAAAAAGAGGTTGTTACACCCTGTCGTTCTCCTTTAACATTTTTGTCAGAGTTTTGTGGACTGTTCTTCCGTTTCCAGAAATTCCGTCTTATTTCTCATCCTCCACTACCTTTAACCTCTTTTCCAAGAGTCTGCATTTATTTATCAGAGATACCTAGTCTCCATAGCTACAACAGCATTCCTTATCTCTAGGTTCAATCCTGCTTCAAGTTTAATAGTCTTCCATGCTTCATCGTGGTTAAATCATAAATAAGAGGAGAACTTAGACAACTACTCGAACCTCGCGATGTATTGGTCTATGGTCATATTGTCCTGTCTGAGTTGGAGAAATTCAGTCTTCTTCTCTGCTCGCACAGTACTTGGGAAGTACTTTTCAAAAAAGGTGTCTTTGAACACTTGCCAGGTGATCTGCCTTCCCTGGTTAGCTAAAAGTTCTTTAGCTCCACGCCACCAGTATTCTGCTTCATCTTTCAGCATATATGCAACAAAGAAAACTTACTGCTCCTCAGTACAACCCATCACTTCAAAGATTTTCTCTAGTTTCCTTATCCATCTTTCAGCTATAATTGGGTCAAAGCCGCCTTCAAAACAAGGTGTTCTAGTCCTTAAGAACTCATATATGCTGTTATCATTCCCTGCCATCCGGTTATTAACACCATTCTCACCATTTCTGTTATTAGCATTCTGGAGGTATTGTAGAATTTGGTTAGTGATCATGACTTGGTCTCGAATTTTTGTGGCTAGTTTAGGTAGGGTTTCCTTCGCATTGTTTGCCAGATTCCTCCTTGGTGGTGCCATTTCCTACTGTGGAAAAAATAAAGTTATGCTGCTATTGAGGTGATCAAGCCCAATAGTTAGTTCAAAAATATATAACAGCAGTCATAACACCACCTCGGCATACAGAAAGGAAACACTAGTAATTTTCAACCTATATGAATTCACTGATCCCATACACAGCACAACCACAAACATACTTAAGATACTATAAGATCGATTCAGATAACCATCCACCCACTGGCCATCTAGAATCAACCTGCTCTGATACCAATTATGTAACAACTCCATTTAAGTAACAATTTTTTTTTATTTGTAAAAAATCCATGAAGTTATTACCTCTTTACAACTTAACTCAAAATAACATTTATTTAGTTTATACAACACAGAGTTCACATACACATAATTATTTTACAAACATCCGTACAAAAGTCTAACAAACACATATTAGCCCTAATCATTTACGTAGACCACTTTTGAGGACACTAGTGCGGGTGGTGGCACCTCCACCAGAATCTCAGTTACGTCTACAACAGATATATCTGATATAATCAGTACTTGCCTAGGGAGGGGCAGCTCGATCCATCGTATAGCAATAATAAGAGTCATAGAGAATAGCTGCATAATTAATTTTCTGAACATGATATGGAAAAAAAGTAAGAATTAAATCCCAATAAGTTCAACAATAAATCATCATTAATATAGCTCATCACATCATGTGCATCTGTATAAACTACAGTAAATATCTTTGGACACATGGATGCACTTAATTTATGCACATGAAAATCGTACAGTAACGACATGTATGACAGAATTAACTATTTTCCTAATATCATATGATGATTATCAATTTATTCTTATATCATGACTTGGTCTCGAATTGTCGTGGCCAGGTTGGGCAGGGTTTCCTTCGCATTGTTTGCTAGATTCCTCCTTGGTGGTGCCATTTCCTACTGTGACAAAAATGAAGTTATGTTGCTATTAAGGTGATCAAGCCTAATAGTTAGTTCAAAAATATTTAACAGCAGTCATAACACCACCTCGGCATATAGATAGGAAAGACTAGTAATTTCTTACCTATATGAATTCACTGATCCCCTACACAGCATAACCACAAACATACTCAAGACACTATAAGATAGATTCAGGTAACCATCCACCCACTGGCCATCTAGAATCGACCTGCTCTGATACCAATTATGTAACAACTCCATTTAAGTAACAATTTTTTTTATTTGTAAAAAATCCATGAAGTTATTACCTCTTTACAACTTAACTCAAAATAACATTTATTTAGTTTATACAACACTGAGTTCACATACACATCATTATTTTACAAACATCCGTACAAAAGTCTAACAAATACATATTAGCCCTAATCATTTACGTAGACCACTTCCGGGGACACTGGTGCGGGTGGCGGCACCTCCACCAGAATCTCAGTTACGTCTACAGCAGATATATCTGATATAATCGGTACTTGCCCAAGGCGGGGCAGCTCGATCCATCGTAAAGCAATAATAAGTCATAGAGAATAGTTGCATAATTAATTTTCTGAACATGATATGGAAAAATAGTGAGAATTAAATCCCAGTAAGTTCAACAATAAATCATCATTAATATAGCTCATCACGTCATGTGCATCTGCATAAACTGCAGTAAATATATTTGGACACATGGATGCACTTAATCTATGCACATGAAAATCGTACAGTAATGACATGTATGACAGAATTAACTATTTTCAGAATATAATATGATGACTATCAATTTATTCTTAGATCATGACTTGGTCTCGAATTGTCGTGGCCAGGTTGGGCAGGGTTTCCTTCGCATTGTTTGATAGATTCCTCCTTGGTGGTACCATTTCCTACTATGAAAAAAACAAAGTTATGCTGCTATTGCTAGCTGGAATTCGTCAATACTTCAATTTACCTCAGCTTTTGACTCTCTTTGAATTCCTTTGCTTCTAACCCCATTATACTGCCTTGGAAACATAGGAATATACCTGAAAATCAAAGGAAAAACACTCATTTAACTTCATCCTAAGAAATTAACTAAATTAAAGATGAAAACCAAAACTTAAAGGTAGAAATCAATTAAAAGAAAACTTTAGAAATCAACATGTGGGTTTCCTCCCACAAAGCCCTTGTTTAAAGCCATTAGCTCGGCTCCCTTTGACTTCATTGGATTGAGGGGAGATCTAAAAGAGCTTGGGTGGCTCTCTTTTCAACTGGTTGTCCCATCACGAAGTGCTTAAGGCGTTGCCCATTGACCTTGAAGGATCCAGTAGTTTCACTCCACACTTCCACTGCTCCATATGGAAAAACTTGGGTAACTTGGAATGGACCGGACCATCGAGAACGGAGCTTCCCGAGAAAGAGTCTCAGCCTTGAATTAAATAGCAAGACGCACTCTCCTACTTGAAATTGGCGCCTAAGGATGTGCTTGTCATGCCCTCTTTTTGTTCTTTCTTTATATAACTTGGCATTGTCATAAGCATCGAGCCTCAGCTCATCTAACTCATTCAATTGCAAGCATCTCCTTTTTCCAGCAACTGACAAATCAAAGTTAATTGTTTTGACTACCCAATATGCCTTATGTTCAAGCTTTATCGACAAGTGACAGGGTTTCCCATATATCAACTTAAAAGGTGTTGTCCCTATCGGTGTTTTGTATGCAGTCCTTTAAGCCTATAATGCATCATCAAGCTTAAGAGACCAATCTTTTCTTGCCTTCGAAATGGTCTTTTCCAATATTGCTTTGATCTCCCTATTTGATACTTCCACTTGTCCACTTGTTTGAGGATGGTAGGCTAGAGCCATTTTATGAGTGACTCTATATTTCTTCAAGAGATTTTGGAATTGTTGCTCAATGAAGTGGGAACCTCCATCACTTATCACAGCTCGGGGCACTCCAAATCTTGCGAATATTACCCTCTTGAAGAGCTTGGCAACCACTCTAGCATCATTGGTGGGGGATGCTACTGCTTCTACCCACTTCGACACATAGTCCACAGCTACTAGAATGTACTTGTTCCCACATGAAGATGGAAAGGGACCCATAAAGTCAATGCTCCAAACATCAAATATTTCCACTTCCAAAATATTGTTTAGGGGCATGTCGTTCCTTCTGGATATGTTCCTAACTCTTTGACACCGGTCACATACTTTTATAAGAGTGTGCACATCTTTGAAAAACGTAGGCCAATAGAAACTAGCTTAGAGAATTTTAGCTGCAGTTTTAGAAGTACTAGTATGGCCTCCACAAGGTGAATTGTGGCAATGGAATATAACACTATATACTTCTTCCATCAGAGCCTCCAAATTTGACTTTAGCTGAGGAGGAGGAGGAGGATTAAATGGCCTCTAAATTTAAAATCCAGGAGGCTGCCTGAAGTTATTCTGAGGAGGCTGACTTGCATTCTGCTTGTAAGGGGGATTTGTGTTATTTTTCCAGCTTGGGTTGTATGTAATGCAGTGAGGATTTCCAAACTGGCATTCATTGGTCATATGGCCAACACCTTCACAAATCTCACAAGAAGATGATGGAGAAGAGCCAACAGCATTGATGCTCAACTTATCTAGCTTCTGAAACAAAGCATCAACTTTAGAAGTAAGATGATCAAACGCATCTACTTCATACATACCTGCTAGTTTTCTAGGCTGCCTCTCACTAGACTAAGAGTAATGGTTTTGAGCCATGTCTTCAATTAATTCATAAGCCTCATCAACTGTCTTGTTCATCAGTGCTCCTCTAGCTACAGCATCCACAGACATTTGGGTGCTGTAAATTAGTCCATTGTAGAATGTATGGACTATGAACCATTTTTCCAGCCCATGATGTGGGCATACCCTGAGGATTTCTTTGAATCTCTCCCAAGCCTCATATAAAGATTCTCCATCCTTTTGAGCAAAAGTAGTAATCTGGTTCCTCAGATAGGCCATCTTGCTCGGTGGGAAGTACTTGGCCAGGAAAGCTTGAGAAAGCTGTTGCCAAGTGGTAATAGACCCTGATGGAAGAGAGTCCAACCATTCACAACCCTTGTCCCTCAATGAGAAAGGGAACAATCTTAACCTGATAGCATCTGAGGAGTCCCCATTCAACTTCAGGCTGTCGCAGTACTCCAAAAACAAAAAGAGGTGGAGATTAGGGTCTTCAGTAAGCGACCCTCCAAACTGGTTCTGCTGAACCATCTGCAAGAGAGATGGCTTTAGCTCGAAGTAATTAGATTCTACCACTGGCTTTACTATGCTAGGGTTCAGGCCATGAGTGTCTGGGGCGGTGAAATCCTTCAATGAACGGTTATCTCTCTCCCCCATGGTAGGTGCAACGGGATCTTGCTACTGTCTTCTTCTTCTTCTCTGTAGGGTGCACTAAATCTCTAAGTCAAATTCAGCAAAGAGTTCATGGCCTCTTCGCATAAAACAGCTACACACCTAAAAAGGAAGAAAAAGGAACAAAAATTAGAAAAAGAAAATTATACAAAAAAAAGAAGGTGATCTAGTCTAACTATTTCATAAAATATCTAATATTGACAGTTGTTCCCCGGCAACAGTGCCAAAAACTTGTTGTGTATATTTTACCAAATACCACAAGCGCACAGCGTAGTTGTATCTAGTCCAGCGAGTAAGGGAGAAGGTTTTGGTCCAAAAACTTGTTGTGTATGTTTTACCAAATATCGCAAGCGCACGGCGTAGCTGTAGCTAGTCCGACAAGTACGAGTCGTATCCCACAGAGAACAAAGTCAACTACTAGACTGATGCAAAATATGCTATCTAGATTGATGTAATTTGATTAGGAAGTGTCATAATTAAATGAATGAAAATAACGAATTAAACAAACCTAGGGTTACGGTTTACCACACTTATGATATTCAACATCCAATTTATACCTCTAATTGCAATTATCTAGGTTATTAGGGATGGTTTAGCCTTAATTAACTAGTAACCTCTTTCAAGTGTTACTAATCGTACCTAGGTTAATCCAATTGCCTACTTTCGTGGTTCTTAGTTAAACCTATGTCCATTAAGTTCTATGCCAACCATGGAATACAATTAATCAGTTTTCTTGTGCCCATTAATTGATTCATTCCTAGAGAATCTTAAGCTACTTTCGTGATTAAGATATCCCTAATTAACTATTAGGTTCTGGTATTAATCTTCACCGTTTAGTCCATCAATTAATATCCTAAGACATGATAAATATTGGCCAGACATTCATCAACTCCTATAACCAATGCATAATAGCTAATCCTAATTAACCATAGATAACACAATTAGGGTTCGATCAACTCAATAAGCACAATGTTTCATCACACCATAAGTGGGTTTACCAAAACCCTAGATCAAATCTACTCAAGCATGATAGAAAGATAAATCAAAGCATAATCCAATTCATTAAGTAAATATATTCCATACAAACTAGGAGAAAGAGTAGAAATAGAGATTAGTGCAGAGATAGAAAGATAGAACCTGGATGAAGAATGAAATACAAACTGAAATTGCTGTCAAATCTACTCTAAGAACATGAATTAAACATTAATCCTACTCTAAAACCAATCCTAAGGTGTTTCCTAAGCCTAAAAACTGATTCCCAAGTGTCTTTTTTTGGTCCTCCCTCGTTCTGCTGTGCATCCCCCTGCATATATATCAGTTTGGGCGGCCAAAACCCTAATTTTTACGTTCAGTACGGACCCCGAAGCACGGCCGTGTTCCAAGACACGGCTTGGCCGTACTTCGGGCTAGATTATGGGAAGTTTCTGCAGTTTTTGCCCAGAACATGGCCTGGCCGTGTTGGGGGCTGCCATGCTCCTTTCTTACTGATTTTTGGTAGGCTTCCTCCTTGCTTCCTCTTCATCTTGTTCCAAGTCCATATGGCACTTCTCATGGGTGTTTTCCCTTGCTTCTTAGCCTCTTTTGCTCTTCTAAAAACATAAAACAAACCAAGGCAGTATCCAAAGCAAAGCATAACCAAATGTAGGGAAATAATCACAAGTTTACTACTAATCAAGGGATAAAATATAACCATTAAGCACTCAAATTTCCCCTGTATCAAAACTTGTTGAGTTCATTTCACCAGTTACCACAAGCACACGGTGTAGCTGTAGCTAATCCGACCAGTACGGGTCGTATCCGACAGAGAACAATGTCAATTACTAGAGTGATGCAAATTATGCTATCTAAATCGATGCAAATTTGATGAGATAGTGTCACAATTAAATATATGAAAATAACCAATTAAGCAAAGCCTAAGGTTAAGGTTTACCACACTTGTGATACTCAACAACAAGTTCGTCCCACTAATTGCAATTATCTAGATTAGCTAGGGGATGGTTTAGCCTCAATAACTAGCAAACTCTTTCAAGTATTACTAATCATACCTAGGTTAATCCAATTGCCTACTTTCGTGGTGCTTAGTTTAACCTAGGTTCATTAAGTTTTATGCCAACCGTGGAATACAAATAATAGGTGTTCTCGTGCCTACTAATTTATTCAATCCTAGAGAATCTTAAACTACTTTCGTGATTAAGATAACTCTAATTAACTATTAGGTTCAGGTTTTAATCTTCATTTTTCAGTTCATCAATTAAAAACCCTAGACGTGATAGATTGGTGATCAAGCATTCTACCAACTAATTCATGCATATAATAGTTAATCTTAATCCATCTAGAGAAATTACAATTAGGGTTCTATCATTTAATCAAGGTATCATCATATCACAAGTGGGTTTACCAAAACCCTAGTTAAAAACTACTCACACATCATATAATCAGGAATCAAACTCATAATCATTAAATAAAACATAATAGTTCAATACAAAACTCAAGAGAATGAATAGAGGTAGGAGTAGAGATAAGGAATTAAAGAAGAAAGATATAACCTGGTGAGTAGAAAAGTAAAAACTGAAATACAATCTTCCAATGCTGATAAATCCTATCCTAGAACATCCAATCCACAATGATTCAGGTTAAAATCTAACCTAGGAGTGTTTTCTAAGCCTAAAAATCGAGTCTAAAGTGTCTCCTCTGGAATAAATGTCTGCCTCTACATTTTCCCCTGCTTATGTCTCAACTTGGCAGCCAAAAACCCTAGTTTTAATGTGCATTACGGACCTGAAGCACAGCCGTGTTCCAGGACATGGCCTGGCTGTGCTTCGGGCTGGAATCTGGGGAAATCCTGCATCTCTTGCTTAGAGCACGGCGAGGCCGTGTTGCAGGCCACCAAGCACGGCTTGGCCGTGCTGCATGCTGCCATGCTCCTTTCTTCATGATTTTTGATGTGTAGCCTCCTTGCTTCCTCCTTAGCATGTCCCAAGTCTTTTTGGCTCTTTCCATGATTATTTATCCTTGCTTCTTGGCTTCTTTTGCTCTCCTACAACCATAAAACAAACCACAGCAGTACCCAAAAAAAAGTATGACCAAAAGCACAGAAATAATCACAAGTTACTATGAATTAGGGGACAAAATATGACCAATAAGCACTCAAAATTCCCCTGTATTAGGATGAAAAGGAGAGGTAGACTTAGTGGAAGCAAAAGAGAGAGTTCTTAGTTATGGATAAAAATACCAGAGGGAAGAATATCCTGAGAGGTAAACAACCAACACTTATGGAACCCAAACCTTTTCTGAAAAAGCCGACAACTGGTCAGTGTAGGAATTTCAAAAAATTCCATGGGGATAAACCATGTTATTTTGATTCAGTTACTTGCTACCAATGTGGATAGAAGGGGCACATGGCATGATATTGTCCACTGGTACTGCACGAACTCAATAAACGACAGGAAGAGTTTTCACTTTGAGCGTTGTTGAAGCAAAATCAGCCCTTGATTTGATGCAAGGTACGTGTTGTATCAACAATCTGCCTCTGATTGTATTGTTTGATTCTGGTGCGAGCCATTCTTTCATAGCATTAGAATATGTAGAGAAGTTACAACACTGTAATGCAGAGTTACCATACGAGTTAGTAATGGTGACCCCTACAGGAGGAAAAATAATAACCTCCTTAGTGTGTTTAAATTGTCCCGTTGTATTGAGTGACCGATCCTTTATAGTGGATCTGATATGTCTACCGTTGGATGGTATAGATGTCATATTGGGAATGGATTGGTTAAGTCAGAATCGAGTCATCCTGGATTGTTGCAATAAGACTTTTAAGTTCCTCTCGAATCCACCAGAGGACCAAAAGTAAAGCATTATTAGTGCTCACCGACTCTATAAGGAGATAAAGGATGCGGATCTGAAATGTGTTTTCGTGTATACTATAAACTCGAGTATAAAACAGGAACTGCTTGAGATTCTACTAGTCCGTGAATTTCCAGAGGTTTTTCGCTCTGAGATTTTTGAACGTCCACTGAAGAGAGAAGTGGAATTTTCCATTGATCTAACACCAGAGGCGAGGCTTATTTCTATCACTCCCTATAGAATGTTTCATGTGGAACTGCAAGAGCTTAAGAAGCAAATCGAAGAGCTGTTAGAAAAGAACTTTATCAGACCTAGCCTATCACCTTGAGGAGCGCCTGTATTGTTTGTAAAGAAGAAAGATGGCAGTTTGAGATTGTGCATTGATTACAAGAAATTGAATAAGGCGACCATTAAGAATAATTATCCATTGCCCAAAATATATGATCTATTAGATCGATTAAAGGGAGCTATTATTTTCTCTAAGATAGACTTGAGGTCAAGATATCATCAAATCGGAGTTAAAGAAGAAGACATTCTAAAAATAGATTTTAGAACTCGATATGGACACTACGAATTTTTAGTCATGCCTTTTGGGGTCACAAATGCACCTGTAGTCTTTTTAGACTATATGAATCATATTTTTAGACCCTACTTGGATCAATTTGTAGTAGTGTTCATAAATGATATTTTAATCTAGTCTAAAAGGAAGGAAGAACACAACCAGCATCTCCGATTAGTACTTCAAGTCTTGAAGGAAAAGAAACTTTTCACTAAGTTGGAAAATTGTGAATTTTGGCTGGAAGAAGTGAAGTTTTTGGGTCACATAATTTCTAAAGATGGTGTGTTGATGGATCTCAGTAAAACTGAAGCAATGCTGAAATGGGAGAGGCCAAAAACTGTGACTAAAATTAGAAGTTTCCTGGGTTTAGCAGGATATTATAGGAGGTTTATACATGGATTTTCTCAAATAGCTTTGTCTTTGAATCAATTGACCAGAAAAGGAAGTCCATTTAATTGGACTAAGGAATGCGAGAATAGTTTTCAAGAGTTTAAAGTCAAATTGACTTCTCCACCTATTATAGTTGTTCCTAACCCCTCTGGATGCTTTGTAGTCTATACGGAGCTTCCAAGAAAGGTTTAGGTTGTGTTTTGATAGAGCAATTGCTTATGCGTCTTGACAATTGAGACTGTATGAAGAGAACTATCCTACTCATGATTTAGAGTTAGCTATAATAGTTTTTGCCTTCAAGATGGGGATATACTACTTGTATGGAGCTGTATTTGAAATATATAGTGACCACAAGAGTTTAAAGTATCTCTTTGACCAAAAAGAATTGAATATGAGGCAAAGAAGTTGGATGAAATTCATTAATGATTACAAATTTGAATTAAAGTATCACCCAAGGAAGGAAAATGTAGTAGCTGATGCGTTGAGCCAGAAGTCGTTCCATTTAAATCAAATACTGATAAAAGAAATGGAGCTAATTAAAGAATTTAGAAATTTGAAATTATCAGTTATGACTGTCCCTAGAAGTCTGATTGTTAGTGAATTAAGAATTGAAAGTAATTTGAAGACTCAGATTAAGGACACACAGATACATGATCAATTTTTACAAGATCGAAAAGAATAGCCTGACTTTGCAATGTCAGAGAATAGAATTATTATGTACCAGGGCAGAACATGTATACCACAAGGAGAGAATTTGAAGGCTAAGATTCTGAAAGAAACTCATCAAAGTAAGTATACAATCCATCCAAGATCTACAAAAATGTATCAAGATTTGAAAAGATTATACTAGTGGCCAAGAATGAAGAGAGACATTACTGAATACGTGTCTAAGTGTCTAGTTTGTCAAAAGGTGAAGATAGAATCGCAAAAACCTTCTGGGATGTTACAACCTTTAGAAATCCCTGAGTGGAAATGGGATAGTATATCTATGGATTTTATTGTTGGATTACCTAAGACTCAGATAGGTCATAATGCAATATGGGTAATAGTAGATAGACTGATGAAATCTGCACACTTTCTACCCATTAAAAAAAATTACTCATTGAATAAGTTGGCCCAGCTGTATATGAAAGAAATTGTACAGTTGCATGGAATTCCTAATAGTACCATTTCGGATCGAGATCCTTGATTTACTTCTAGATTTTGGAGAGTGCTACAAGAAGCTTTTGGCACTCGTTTGTGTTTTAGTATTACATATCATCCTCAAACAAACGGTCAAAAGGAGAGAACTATATAGACTCTAGAGGATATACTAAGAGCGTGTGTGCTAGAGCAAGGAAAAGGATGGGATGGATATCTGTCACTGCTGAGTTTGCGTATAATAACAGTTATCATTCTAGTATTAGAATGGCACCTTATAAAGCTTTGTATGGTAGGAGATGTAAATCGCTTTTATGTTGGAAAGAAGTGGCAGAGAAAAGCTTATTGGGGCCCGAGTTAGTGCAACATACTTTTGAGCAAATATAGATAATTTGGGATAAAATACGAACAGCTCAGAGTCGTCAAAAGATCTATTTCGATAAGAGAAGGAGACCAATACAATTCCAAGAAGGGGAGCATGTGTTCTTGAAAATTTCTCCTACTACCGAAATTTGCCAAGCAATGAAAATTAAGAAATTAAGTATGAGATATTTAGGACCTTATCAAATTCTGAAAAGGATAGGGTCATCGGCGTATCAGATTGCACTTCCTCTGCATTTGTCAAATCTGCATGATGTGTTCTATGTTTCTCAACTTTGAAAGTATCTACTAGATCCGTCGCACATAATTCAAGAAGAAATAATATCTGTAGACGGGAATCGAACCTACCGATCGAGGCCGATAGTAATTCTGGATAAAAACGTGAAACAGTTGAGAAATAGAACCATTCCATTGGTGAAGGTAGGTTGGGATAGTTTAACAATGGAAAAAGTCACATAGGAAAGGGAAGATGACATGAGACAGAAATATCCACAACTGTTTAAAGACAGGTATACCTTGAATTTTGATGATAAAATTCTGTTTAGGAGGGGAGAACTGTAACATCTCCGATTTTTCCATAAATTACTATTTGGAATTTATTTCTTTCAAAGATTATTGGATCTCAAGGGAGGATTAAATTATTTTATAATTTTACTCAAATTAAACAAGATCTTAGGATGGTTAAAATGGAATTTATGTAATTTAATCGAAATGGCATTTATGTAATTTCATTAAAATGGCATTTATGTAATTTCATTGAGATGGCATTTATGTAAATTCCTTGAGATGGCAATTTTGTAAATACTCTAGGATGGCAGTTTTGTAAATACATTAGGATGCCATTTTTGTAATTAATGGAGGATGGAATTTTTGTAATTAATTGAGGATGGAAAAATTGTAATTTAGGTGTGGTAGGTAGGAAAAATAATGATAAATTAAGAGGGAAAAGGGGGAAGTGCCGGCAAGGATTTTTGGCAAGGAAAGAGGAAGAAAAGAAAGAGGAGGAAAAGAAAGAAGAAGAAAAAGAAGAGAAAGAGGAAGAAGAAGGAAAAGGAAAGGGAAATCAAGGTAAATTTCTTAGTCATCTCTCTAATTTAATCATCATTTCATAAGGAATATCCTAATTCATAGTATGAATGTAGAATTTTATTTTGTGTGGAAGGAATCAAGCACGCAAGTTTAAATCTGAGGTAGGCTTAACATCCACTCATGAATTTTGTATAAAATTATATATATATATATATATATATATATATATATATATATATATATATACTTTTTAGATGTGATTTTGGATAAAATGTGGTCTAGATATTTATATGGAATTCTATTTTGGATGTTTGTACATGCATATGGGTGCATCGGATTATATAAAAGAAAATCAAAGGAGAAGTTAGATTAAGCTGAATTTCAGAATAATTGGGAAGCTTCTGTTTTTGGAATTCTGAAAAACTTCAGCAAGGATGTTAAAGAAATGGTCAACATATTAATTGTAGATATATGTCTCACGGATCTATAGGCTTTAGAATTATTTAATTTGGAGTCCATATGAGGGAGATATGACTGATTAAATGATCAGAGGTCAGAATCTAGGATAGTAAAAATAAGCATTTTTGTTTTAATTTTCTAGGAAAAATCTGTAATGAATCTAAAGAAATGATAAACACAAACATTGTAGATAATGGTCTTATATTTTTATAGGCTTTTAAATCACTTCTATCAGAGTTCGTATGAGGGAGATATGATTGAATAAGTGAGGAAAGGTCACAGAACATATCCAGGCCATGTTCTGGGTTATTTTAGCATGGGTAGGCCGTGTTAAGGGCTGGATTATCATATTTTTCACTATTTTCTATCTAAAAATAGTTTTTTTTGTTGAAAGATTTTTAGGAAACAAATTTTCGAGAAAAATACCTTTAAAATGCTGATTTTGGTATCATAAATTACCCTTTTCTTTATTTGATTCAAAATTAATTATATTGGACATTTGGTATGTGATGAATGATTATTAATTATTGGATATAAAAATGATGCATGTCATATTATAAATGAGATTGAATGGCAAGTGTAAAGCTCATGGAAAATTGCTTGATAATGGCAAGCATAAAGCTGATGGCGAGTTGCTTGAAAATGACAAGCGTAAAGCTCATGGCGAGTTACTTTATATTTATATATTGCATTTGATGAATATGTATTTATATATATATATATATATGTGTGTGTGTGTGTGTGTGTGTGTGTGTGTGTGTGTGTGTGTGTGTGTGTATTTATATGTATGGATGAATATCAATGGGTTGAATGGCTTGAGACGGTACCGAGTAGGGGATGCCCTATTAGTTTGAGTGAGCCAAGGGAGGGCCGCTCCAACCGGGTGACAGTGGTAATGTGAGGGGGCAGGAGGGTGATGTACTCACATTCCCTTATCACTTATTGTGATTGTAGTCAATCGGTCACTATGTGTATAGAAAATGAGTAAATTAAAAGTCGTGATATGGCTGAGCATTATAAAAAAAGGATTTTCAGTGCATATATAGTATGATAATTATGCATAAACAAAAATTATGATTTTATATCAAAATCTTGATATTTCTCTTAAGCTTATATAGCTGAACATAACTCCTACTTTCCCATCATATTTTATTTATGTTAAGTCTACTGGGAACTAGTGCGCACTGTTGCAAGTACACCCAAATTGATACCTTACCTCAAAACTAACTTGTAGTAGTGGGAGTATGGGTCGATCCCACAGAGACTGGTATTACCTTATGTGATTGAAAATTGGGGGAATTGATAATTGTGAATAAAATCATGTAGACAATAATGAAAGTAATTAAGAGAAAGTAATTAATGATAAAGACGTTGGTTTCGGTTGATATCCACCGTCAAGGGATTACATTGATCATTGACAACATAATCAATATGTAATTGAATATCTATCATTGGGGTTCTAACCCTGCTTCTCCTTAAGTCTAGTAAATTAATGACAATTGTAACATCCTTAATTTCGTTTCTTTTATTGATAAAGGTACATAAAAAATTTAATTAAGGAAATAAAATTTATTAGACAATATTTTAGATATCTAAGGAAATATAATCCTTAGAAATTCTTCACCTTAGGTATATGCATAGAAAATGTTTCTAACATTAAGAGAACAAATAAAGAAGGAAAATCTAATAGGAAAGAAATTAGAAATAACATACTAAAGAGATGCAAAATTCTTGGATAAGGAAGATAAATTTTTAGAAACAAGTAAAGGTCTTAAAATTTCAAAGAACATTGAATTAGGGTAATTTTTCCTAATTCAAGAACTATAGTTACTAAGTTTAAAATCTTTACCCATACATTGGGCTTTTACCTATGGACACTTCATATAGAGTTTTTCCACTTCACATAAGTTTCTAGCAAGCCCATTGGATAACCTAAACAAGAAATTAAACATAGACTTGGACTAGGATATAGTAATTTCACAAATAGCCCAAAAATTATGAAAATGTGACCAAGCCCACCAAGAAAGGAAGAATTTTATCCAAACCAAAGAAAATGGGTAGGACAAGCCCATAATGGGTAGGAATAAGTCCAAATCCAAGAGGAAAACTAAAATAAAATAAATTAGATGATGATATAATAATAAGAATAAAGATTAGGTTACATGGCATTAAGACAAAAAATTTAGCAAGTGGTGTGATTCTACATTCATCACTTAAGCAAGTGGCATGATAATACAAGGCTTTAGGACAAAAACATCTATATCCTACACTCATAATTTTAGCAAGTGGTATGATAATACATGGTATTAGGACAAAACATTCATAGCCCACACAAATAATATCAACCAAATAATGAAGATTCAAGGGCTAGAAATTTGCCACCTAAAAAGGCAAACCTATCATACTTGTTTAAGACAAAAGAAAATGGAAATGAATCCCTAAATCAAAGGGACCTTGTCCCATATCTTAAGAACATATTATCATAATTTTCAAAATACAAATCTCCTTTTTCCTATGCATATCTTGACTAAGGAAGAGGAAGACAAGAACATAAGTTGTTTGTTTTCCAAAAATTCAACAAAGTGTATCCTAATTGTGATAAGGTAGACCCATGATCATAAAAGGTGAATTATTTGGTGGTCTATATAAAAAAATCCACCCTTACAACATTAGAATTTCGTCCAAGTGAGGGAGAGAAAAAAATAGAAGCAAGGTAGAGTGAGGAAAGGAGAGGAAGAAAGGAAGAAAGAGGAAGGAGAAGTCTAGAAGACTAAGTGCTCCAAGTAAGTTTAACAATATTTCTTTTTGAAGAAAACTTTTGAAACTTATAATATTTGTATGAGATTTTGATCTTAGAACTTTTATGATTGGTCATGATGTTGCTATATCATGTTACATATTGATCTTGCATGTGATGTATGTTTGAATACTTAGGTTGGTGTAGATAGTTCTGCATGGTTATGGCTATGGGTGGCAGAATTTTAAGCTTCGGTATTTTAATTTCTGGGAACAATCTATAAAGAATTAAAATAAATGGTTAACATAAGAATTAAAGATAAATGTGTCATGGATTTTTAGCCACTGGAATCATTCCATTTGGAGTCCATATGAGGTAGCTATGGTCTGATTAGTAGTCAAAGGTCAGAAACTGAATCATCAGGGAAGAATATGTTAGGATAGCTTCGGTAATTTAATTTCTGGGAATTATTGGTAGGGAATTAAAATAAATGGTTAACATAAGAATTAAAGATATGTATGTCATGGATTTGTAGCCACTGGAATCATTCAATTTGGAGTCCATATGAGGGAGATATGAGCCGATTAGTAGACAAAGGTCAGAAAATGGGTCATCAGGGAAAAATATGTTAGGATAGTTTCGGTATTTTAATTTCTGAGAAGTATCTGTAAGGAATTAAAATAAATTATTAACATAAGAATTAAAGATAAATGTGTCATGGATTTTTAGGCACTGGAATCATTCAATTTGAAGTCCATTTGAGGTAGATATAAGCTGATTAGTAAGCAGAGGTCAGAAAATGTTTATTCAGAATATGTTATTAAAGCTTTAGTTTTTGAATTTCCGGAAAATATTCTGTAGGGAGTTAAAATCGTACGCCAAGATAACAATTATAGATATAGGGCTCATGGATTTTTACCAACTGGAATAACTCAATTTGGAGTTCAAATTTGGGAGATATGGTCTAATTAGTCAGTAAAGGTCAGAACTTACACGAGAAGAAATAATCTGTACCTTTAGGGAGTAATATCACCTTGATTTCTTAATATTTTGCTACAATGTTCAACATAATAGTTTTAGATAATTGTTTTATCTTGAAATTGACACCAAGATCACCTACATCAGAGTTAAATTGAGGGAGTTATGCTCTGATTAGTAAGAGAAGGTTAGATAGGATGAAAACCTGCATCAAGAAAATAAAGAAATAAAATTAGTATTTTAAAAAGAAGATGAATCTTAACAAATGACTAGTATAGCCATAGCCATTGCCATTGCATGAACTTAATACCAATTTAAGTGTGTAATTTTTAACATGGAATTTACCCTAATACTCATATAAATTTACAAGAAGTTTTGAAAGTGCCGGTTTTATTTGAAAAATCTTAGTATGCTCCGTGGTTGCAGTATTTTCACATCAGAAAAGAATTATTCTAGTTACTGGAAAACAAAATTGTGATTTGTGAAAAGTGCATGTCTAAGGAAAGCTCTGGCAAGGAAAGACATGGTACTTAAGCGTGTCCATTAGTGACCCACCTCTCTTTCCTGGGAACTTTTCTGGTGCGCTGTTTACAGACTACAATTACTATCCAGTTATCAAGGTATTAGTATGGAATTTTGACATGGAAATGTTTTATAAAGTGATATTTTAAATGGTTATGTTCATGGCATGATTACCAATGATTTATGGTAATAGTTATATTTTGATGAACATACTTGTTATTGAAAGCATATTTTTGGCTATCATTGTGAAAAGAAAAGAAATGAGCACGGTCACATGGCAATCCGTGTGGTGCACCAGTAGGGGACGCCCTACCAACGGTTATGATCATGTTAATAAGAAAAGAAAGAGAAAGTGTGCCATGTCGGACGGAGTGAGATAAGCCCGTACCGAAAAGTAGAGAATACTCACCCTGACCGGGGTAGCTTGAAGTAAGAATAAGTGGATAGCCATCATATGAAATTCGAAAAATAGTTATTCATGCCATACATGTCATAACTGTATAATTTTCATGTGCATGATAAAGTGCATTCATGTGACCTAAAGATATTTTCTGTAGTTTATACAGCTGAACATGACGTGATGAACTATATTGATGGTAAATTATGATTTATTGTTGAACTTACTGGGATTTAATTCTCACTATATTTCCATATCATGTTCAGAAGAATAAATATGCAGATATTCTCTATGACACTTATTATCTCTGTACGTTGGATCGAGGTGCCCTACCTTGGGCAACTTCCAGTTATTTCTGATGTAACTGTCGTAGATGTAACTGAGATTCCGGTGGACGTGCCATCCGAACCAGTGTCCCCGGAAGTAGTCGATATAGATGATTAGAACTAATATGTATCTTTGTACAAATGTTTGTAAAATAATGGTGTGTAGTTTGTAAAATAATAGTGTGTATGGAAACTCAGTATTGTATACATTAAATAAATGTTATATTGAGTTAAGTTGTAACGAGGTAATAACTTCATGGTATTTAAAAATAAATAAAAAAATTACATAAATGGAGTTGTTACAACAATCGCACTAATTAAACCCTAATTAACAAGCAATCCTTTAGCACATCGATAAAACATAACTTGTTAACTGCATGAACAACTAGAGAAACTGACAGAGCTAAACAAATATAAACACATCGGCTATATCTAATTTAGTTAATCATTCATCATAGGTTCAATTATTTATAATCCAAAATCCTCAAACATATTTGCCTCATGAATCGCAGAATTGAAGACTTTGTTCAAAACACAATTCAGCGGTAGATTAAGACAGACAATATACTAGTAGGCCTCCTAGCAATCATATGAATAATCATTAAGAAGAAGAACAGATGAATAATCAATACTCAATTCAAATTGAAACAATAAAATCAAATCCAAATCTCACAATGTATGAAAATCCCTTGAGGTTTCAATCTACCTCAACCAACTAAAAAGAACTAGCCACGCAGGGCCATAAGAAAATCAAAAGAAGATTTGACGAATTTAACTCAGAACTTAGATGAAAGATTGGATGATTTATCTGCTTGATTTCCTCCCTTTTATAGATTAACTCCTCCTAATCGAAGTAGGAGTGTATCTAGGTCAAATCTCAGCCCATCGGGTTTCAATTGGAGTCAAAAAACCCTAAAAATAATAAATTTCATGAGCTGATGCAGCGACAGCACCACGGCGGGCTGGGTCGAAGATGCTCAGGTGTCGCGGCGCTCCACCTGGGTAGCTCCGCACTGCGGCACTCCGGATTTGCCTTCACGCGGCACCGCGGAGCACTCTTGTGAGTGTCGTGGTGCCCAGAATCTTCTAGATTTTGCCCAAGTGCCGAACATAAAAGTTGTAGCTCTATGTCTCTTCTTTCCATAGCCGCTAAAATGACCTTAATCGGAGTCCAAATGATTGAAATATGCCTCCATTAGTGACAAAAGGTCAAAAACCAGCATTTTTCTATGATTTTCTCTCTATTTCCTTCTTCTTTTCTTCTTTATTATTCCTAAACCACAAAACACAAAACTTAATTAATTCATATCTATTTTCTACTAAAATTAAATAAAAAGCAACTTAAAACATGTCAAAGACATGCTTATTTTATAGCATGTCAGGAACCTCTGTTCTCACTATTATTATGGTGTTATGTTCAGATAAAAATAAAAGAGAAATGACAGGGAATGGCGTTACAAATAAAGATCTCGAAGTCAGCACCACCTCCCTTCCCTTTGTGTGTCAAGGGTGGAGTGCTGAATAGGAACTTTCGTTTATGTATTGTATAATTATTACATGTGTGAGGTTTGTAACTTATATATATATATATATATATATATATATATATATATATATATATATATATATATATATATATATATATATATATATTGTGTTTTTACATATGGCAGATTTAATATGCGAAATGTGAAAAAAAAAAGTAAATAAATAAAAATAAAAGTAAACCGGATCCTATAATTTTGCTATAATAATAATAATAAATGAAAGTAAAAAGCGGACGTTACAATACCTATGTAGAACTTTCCACACCAACAAAAGTATTTAAAACATCCATCATATGCAAGATCAACATGTAACATGATATAGCATCCCTGGCCAATCATCAAATTAGAAAATATTGTAAATTTCATCAAAGTTCTAAGATCAAAATCCCATATAAATGTTACAAATTTCAAAGCTTTTCTTCAAAAAGAGATATTGTTAAACCTACCTAAAGATCTCTTTAGCTCACTTAGTGAATTCTTTTTCTTATTTCCTCTTGAAGGAAGTGGCAAGATTCCTCCCTTCCCTTAGCTTTTCCAATAACTTGAATAAGATAGGGAGGGTGAGTTTTGAACCCTAAAGACGAAGAGAAAAGATAGATTCAAGTGGAGATTAAGCTAACTTACCTCGAGTACTTAGTCCTCTAGACTTCTCCTTCTTCTTCCTTCCTCTCTTCTCCTCTCTTTCTTTCCTTTCCTCACTCTACCTTGCTTTTGTTTTTCCTCTCCCTCACTTGGATGAAATTATAATGTTATAAGGGTGTTTTTTGCTTAAATAAATTATCAAGTGGTTCGCCTCTCATAATCATAGGTCTACCTTATCACAATTAATATGCATTTCATTGCTTTTTAGGGGAAGACAACTCATGTTCTTGTTTTCCTCTCCCTTAGTCAAGATATACATAGCAAAAGGAGATTTGTATTTGAAAATCATAATAAAATGTTGTTAAGAAAAGGGACAAGGTCCCCTTAATTTAGGGATTCATTTCCTTTTTCTTTCGTCTCACTCAAGTATGATAGATTTTCCTTTCTAAGTGGAAAATTTTCAGCCCTTAAGTCTCCCTTGCTTGGCTAAAATTATTTGTGTAAGATAGGTATGATTTGTCCTAATGCCATGTATTATTACCTACTATATCATTACATGGCTTGCTGAAATTATGAGTGTAAGATATAGATGTTTTGTCATATTGCCATGTAACCTAATCTTGATTATTATTACACTACTATTTCATCACATGGTTCTTATTTGTTTCTCTTGGATTTGGGATCATTCTTGCCTATTTCCTTTGCTTTGACTGAAATTCTATCTCTTATGGAGGGCTTGGTCATATTTTCATGATTTTTGAGTTATCGGTCCAACTTCTATATCCTATCCCAAGTTTATGTTATATATCTTGCTTGGGCTATCCAATTGGCTTGCTAAAAACTCATGTGAAGTGGAAAAACTCTATATGAAGTGTCCATAGGTGAATGCATAAATGTATGGGTGGAGATGTTAAACTTAGGAACTCTATCTCTTGAATTAGGAAAATTAACTTAATCCAATCTTCTTAAATTTTCAAGACCTTTACTTCCAAAAATTTATCTTCCTTACCCAAGAATTTTGCCTCTCTTTAGGATGTTATTTCTAATTTTTCCTATTAGGTTTTCTCTCTTTACCTATTCCCTTAATGTTAGAAACATTTTCTATCCATACACATAAGGTGAAGAATTTCTAAGGCTTATATTTTCTAAGACTTTTAAAAATTGTTTAATAAGTTTTATTTCCTTAATTAAATATTTATGTACCTTTATTAATGAAAAAAACGAAATTAGGGATGTTACAATAAGCGCATTGTTAGAATGATGAGCAACGCTGATGCCTTCATTATCTCACTAGGTGATTTTGGTACTTTGAAGGAAAATTTTCAAATAGTCTCTTGAACACAACTGAATATCCACCATAAACCCATAGTTTTGTTAAATATTAACCATTTTTTTGATGGTTTATTGTCTTTTCTTGATCAAGCTGTGGAACAAAGGTTTATCTCACACTTAACATGACAGATTCTTATATTAGCTTCAAATGCTGATGAGTTAATTGATGCATTACAAGCATTTGTTCTTGTTCCTGATCTAACTATAGATCAAATAGACTGGACGTCAAACAACCGCAAAAAGAGCAAACTGGATTTGGATCTTCATCAATAACTCATTTTATTTGATTTAATAAATTTTTATTCTCTGTTAGTTTGCTACAAGTTCATCTTTTCCTAGATATCTTTTTAGGTAATATATTTTTCAATCTTTGCTATTTGTTTTGTGTTTGTTCATGTTTAAAAAATTGTTAAAAAAACTGAGTGATGTTTTGAAAATAAGCAAAACTAGCACCAATTATGAAAATGGTTTAAAGTGCTTATAACCTTTGAAAAATATATGAGTTCTAAGTGTTATGTATGAACCTGAACTCTATCGTAACCTATGTTTTATTTCAGAATCCTAATATTCTGAGCACTTAATCTTTTACATTTGATTGATTGTTTATTCATAAAATATTCATGTGATTCATATATGCTAAGTGATCTCATAAGACTTTAGAACTTATTTGATTGTCACTTGAGGCAAAATCCTAAACTACTCTTTATTTAAGAAATGAATTAGGCATTATTGGAATTGTTTGAGCCTTTCAAACCAACCTATACATTATGACATCCCTAGTAACCCATTTTGAGCCTATATTTATTTATTTATTTATGTACACCTATATTATTATCTAGCCTTTAAACAAAAATATTTCTAACTTTTACCTTTCACTCACAAGAATGATCATTTGTAAAGCTATAGTTCATGAGTGAATGGAAGAATTTTTAAAAAAAAAAAGGTAGAAAAAGGGAGAAAAAAATGTAACTTCCCAAATAAATAAGTTTGGGGGTGTTTACATAAAAAAATGTAGTATGAGAAAATAACGTAAGGATAAGGATAAGGTTGAAGATAGAATTTACATGATAATATCAAAAGCATTTGGGAGGACTTAAATGATCATGTATGTTGTAGAGTGAATTGAGCTTTTATAAATATCTTTTTATCCACCTTTAACCTATGCCATACATTACAAGCCTAATGAAAGTCCTAATTATCTTAAATACTATGATTAGTCTACATTAGTGGAGAGTGACAATAAAAATAAGTTTATGGAGTCTCAAATGCATAAATTTGGAGTTTTAAATATTTGATTATATAAATTTATTTTAATGTAAAAAGTCCAATGTTATAAGATTACCACACACACACTTGGGATTCAATGGTAAACTATACGTTGCATTTGAATTGAAGTTCTTCATGACCTTAAAATTCTGATACTTTCCTTGGTTACACATTTTAAATCCTTAAGGAATGCTTATGAAGCTAACAAGAACTCATCACTCATTCATAAATTAAATATTTTCATCTTATCTTTATGCCTTAATTAAACATTTATCTCCTTTATTTGTCTTTAGTTTTGTATACTTTTTATAGATGGAGAAAAGTATAGAAAATAGACTTAATTGGAAGAATCAAAGCTAAATTGTAGTTCTTTGGAATGATGTCTACAAATAAAGCAGACAAAATAAATCAATTAAGGATGGCTGAATAAGGAGAATTATTTTTTTTTACTCCTTAGCACATCCTAATGGATATATGCATCAATTTAATCTTGATTTATGACCACATTTCTAAAAGAATTGAAACATAAATATGCAAGGCAAAACACCCAATGCTAAAATATATGTTTGCTACATGCTTTTTAACTTTATCTTATTGCAGTATTTTGGTCGTATCTCAGAAAATACATATATAATACGTACAAAATTTTGTAGATGAATAGCTAACAATTTTATACAATTTTCATGTTCGCATAGTCAGCAAATTCAGACATTAAAAGGGCCCAAATTGGGATAGAATAGAATCTTTTTGTTGTTGTAGTCTAGCCCAACCTTGCTCCAGTATTTTGGACATAAGTCACAAATTATATATTCAATTTGTCCAAAATTTATACGGCTAGAAAAATGATGAAATTCTTTACAACTTTTATGTTTATGGGGTCAACAAATTTGGTGGATATGAAGTAATAATTCAAGGATTACTTTTGGTGCCCAATTTGTCAACTTAATGCAACTTGTTAGCCACCATTGTTGACAATTACCACACCTAATTGCATCTATAAATAGAGGGCTTGAGAAGGCTCGAGGGGGAGCTGAGAGAGATCTTAGGAAAGCTTTTGTTAAAGTTCTAAGTGCTTGTAATATTTTTCTCTTTAGACATTTTGTATCTTTACTTTCTTTTATAATATTATCATGCTTCTTCATCTTTCATTTTGTTTTCTTACCTTGATTATGGAGAACTAATCTCCTAATGCTAAGTTGAAAGGGTGAAACTCTTGGTGTAAAAATAATAATTTATCTTACTCTTAATTTCAATGTTTATATTTGATGTTGTATTTATGTTCTTATTTATTTTCTTGTTATTTTCTTTCTTAGAGGATGACTTTTTTGTCCCTCTGTTGTTATTTTATTGTTATTTTCTTTTTTAAAGGATGACTTTGTTGTAACAAATTTTTATTTATTTATTATTATTATATAATATAGAGTTCACATTCACGTCATTAATCAAAACGTACGTACAACATATCAAACACATAAATATCTACATCTTATTTATTCTAGTTGACCAATTCTGAAGATACAGACGTGGGTGGTTGCACCTTCACCGGGATTTGAGCCAACTCGACCACAAACATTTTATTTGTTTTTGGGATCTACCCATCCTAGAGTAACTCAATCCAACGTGCACTAAAAGCCAGAGCCATAGAAAAATCTGCATAACTAATTTTCTAAACATGACATGAAAATATAGTGACAATTAAATCCCAATAAGTTCAACAATAAATGATCATCAATATAGCTTATCAAGTCATGTTCATCTGTATAAACTACAGCAAATATCTTTAGTCACATGAATACACTTTATCTATGCACATGAAAATCGTATAGTAATGACATGTATGACAAAATTAACTATCATATGATGATTATCAATTTATTCTCATATCAAGCTACCCCAATCAGGGTGGGTATTTTCTACTCTCCGGTACGGGCTTTTCTCACTCCGACCAACATGGCCCACTTTCTCTTTCTTTTCTCATTAACATGATCATAACCGTTGGTAGGGCGTCCCCTACTGGTGCATCACACAGATTGCCATGTGACCGTGCTCATTTCTTTTCTTTTCACAATAATAATAAAAAATATGCTTTCAATAATAAGTATGTTCATCAAAATATAATCATTACCAAAAATCTTTGGTAATCATGCCATAAACATAACTATTTCAAATATCACTTTATAAAATATTTCCATGTCAAAATTTTACACTTAAGATGGTAAGAAGTTCATGCAATGGTAATGGCTATAGCATATACTAGTCATTTGTTATTTTCATTTATAAGATTCTTCTTCTTTTTTAAATATTAATTTTATTTATTTATTTTCTTGATGCAGGTTTTCTTCCTATCTGACCTTCTCTTACTAATCAGATCATAACTCCCTCAATTTAACTCTATTTGAAGCGATCTTGGTATGAATTTAAAAATAACACAATTATCTAAAACTATTATGTTGAACTGTTTAGCAAACGATTAAGAAATCATGGTGATATTACTCCCTCAAAGTACAGATTATTTCTTCTCGGGTAAGTTCTGACCTCTACCTATAAAGCTATCCTTATCTCCCTCATACGAATTCAAATTTAAGTGATTCCAGTGGTTAAAAATCCGTGACACATATAGAAATAATTTTTATGTTAATCATTTATTTTAATTCCCTACAGAATGTTCCCAAAAATTTAAACACATATGCTATCCTAACATATTCTTCCCTGATTAAGGTTGGAAATTTGCCACTGGAATTTTGCCACCCATTGCCATACCTATGCAGAACTATCTACACCAGCCTAAGTATTCAAACATACATAATATGTAACATGATATAGAAACATCCATAACCAAACATTAAAGTTCTAAGATCAAAATCCCATATAAATATTACAAGTTTCAAAACTTTTCTTCAAAAAGAAATATTGTTAAACTTACCTTGAACACTCAGTCATCTAGACTTCTCCTTCCTCTTTCTTCCTTTCTTCCTCTCCTTTCCTCACTCTACCTTGCTTCTATTTTACCTCTCCCTCACTTGGATGAAATTCTAATGTTATAAGGGTGGTTTTTGCTTATATAGACTATCAAATAATTCAAATTTCATAATCATGGGTCTACCTTATCACAATTAGGATGCCCTTGGTTGAATTTTTGGAAAACAAACAACTCATGTTCTTGTCTTCCTCTTCCTTAGTCAAGATATGCATAGGAAAAGGAGATTTGTATTTTGAAAATTATGATAATATGTTCTTAAGATAAGGGACAAGGTCCCTTTGATTTAGGGATTCATTTCCTTTTTCTTTTGTCTTAATCAATTATGATAGGTTTGCCTTTTTAGGTGGCAAATTTCCAACCTTTGAATCTTCCTTGCTTAGCTAAAATTATTTGTGTAGGATAAGGATGTTTTGTCATAATGCTATGTATTATTACGCACTTGCTAAAATTATGAGTGTAGGATATAGATGTTTTGTCCTAATGCCATGTATTATCATACCACTTGCTAAAATTATGAATGTAGGATATCACACCATTTGTTAAATTTTTGTCTTAATGCCATATCACCTAATCTTGATTACACCATTATTTCACCACTTTATTTTTTTTTTCTTGGATTTGCGCTCATTCTTGACCATTTTCTTTACTTTGGTTAAAATTCTACCTTTCATAATGGGCTTAGTCACATTTTCATGATTTTTGGGCTACCGGTCAAATTTCTATATCCTAGTCCAAGTCTATGTTTTATTTCTTCCTTGGGCTATCCTATTGGCTTGCTAAAAATTCATGTGAAGTAGAAAAACTCGATATGAAGTTTCTATAGGTGAAAGCCCAATTTATGGGTGAAGATACAGAACTTAGTAACTTTAACTCTTAAATTAGGAAAAATTACCCTAATCCAATCTTCTTGAAATTTTAATACCTTTACTTACTTTTCAAAAATTTATCTTCCTTACCTAAGAATTTCACTTTTCTTTAGTATATTTATTTCTAATATTTCCTCTTAGGTTTTCTGTCTTTACCTATTCCATTAATGTTAGAACATTTCTAAGCATACACGTAACATGAAGAATTTCTAAGGATTATATTTCCTTAAATATCTAAAAATTATCTAATAAATTTTATTTCCTTAATTAAATATTTATATACCTTTATCAATTAAAGAAACGAAATTAGGGATATTACATTTGTCACTCCTCTATTGTTATTTTATTGTTATTTTCTTTCTTAGAGGACGACTTTGTTGCCCCTCTGTTGTTATTTTTTCTATTATTATTTTATTGTTATTTTTTTAGAGGATGGCTTTGTCACCCTTCTGTTGTTATTTTATTGTTAATTTCTTTCTTAGAAGATGACTTTGTTGCCCTTCTGTTGTTATTTTCTCTGTTATTATTTTATTGTTATTTTTTAAAAAAAAGGCTTTGTCGCCCGTCTGTTGTTATTTTCATGTTATTTTATTTCTTAATGGCTGGTTTTACTGCTTACTTTATATTATTATTATTGACTCTACCACCTATCTATTGTTATGTTTTTCTTCCCTTTACATCTTTTCATTTTTTATTTTGTTAAGAGTGAATCTTGATATATTGTAGACAATTTTTAGCACAATAAATGCTTGAATCATTCTTGATTTGTTGTAGACAATATAATGATTGGCATGGTGTATGCTTACATCCATTTTACAAGAGTTGTTTTATTATTAGTAATACAATAAAAAGAAGGCAAATACACTTCATATATAAACCAAAGTGAGTTTAAGGTAACATATCTTCTGAATGGAACCTTATTTATGTAAGGATTCCATTTGAGTAATTAAAGAGTTAAAATTTATTTTTATTTGATATACTAAGAGTGGATCCTCTAATCTTAGCATGTTTTTTTTACTTTGAATAGATTCCTATTTAAATTCAGTATTTTATTTCTTGAATACTTTGCTCGAAATTCTTCTTACAAAAGAAAATCTTGGCAACTAAGTTAGAAATATTTATTTTGGATCTGAATTAGATTTTCTCTCAATTGGCAATCCTTGTGGAATCGACCTCGCATACCACTAAATCTATACTCCAATAGATTCGTATGCTTGTGAGTTTTAATTAAAACAACATTGAGCCAATGCTTTCTAGCCACTTATACTATAGCGAACCAAACACTACAAGTCACAACATTAATGGTTGTACTTTATCCACTAATTAGTAGTAAACTTGTGATTATTTTCCCGCATTTGGTTATGCTTTGCTCTGGATACTACTTTGGTTTGTTTTATGTTTGTAGGAAAGCAAAAGAGGCCAAGAAGCAAGGGAAAACACGCATGAGAAGTGCCATATGGATTTGGAACATGCTAAGGAGGAAGCAAGGAGGCAACACACCAAAAATTGGCAAGAAAAGAGCATGACAGCCCCCAACATGGCCAGGCCGTACTTAGTGTGCTTGAAACACGGCCCGGCGTGCTAAGGGCAAAGGATGCAAAAAACTCCTAGAATCGAGCCCGAAGCACAGCCAGGTCGTGTCTTAGAACACAGCCGTGCTTCGGGTCCATACATAACGTGATTTTTTGGGTTTTTGGCAGCCAAGTTGATACATATTGATGGGGAAATGTAGCCAAGGACATTCATACTTTTTCAAATCTTCTTTTACTCAGTTTTAGGCTTAGGAAACACTATTAGATTAGGTTTTTACATACCTATTGATTTTGTTATTTTAAAGATAGAGGAAGATGACAAAATCCCCATAATTCTTGGAAGGCCTTTCCTAGGTACGGCTGGTGCCAATATAAATGTGAGAGATGGAAAATTTTCTTTGAATGTTGGGGATGAAAAATTTGAATTTAATTTAAATGATAGAATGAACCCAACTTCTCTAAATGAATCTTGTTGCATGATTGGCTTAGCTGAACCTAAAATGAATAATAATGCCATGAATTTTCCTCCTACTAATCCATTTGAGTTATACTATGTGGAAAGTTCTTGTATTTATGTCAAACAGGGGGAAGAAAAGAAGGCTGTTGAAGACGTAATCCAAGCTCCAAAATTAGAACCTAAGCCACCTCCTCTCAACGTCAATGGAGCTAAGGAGAAAAAGAATGAGCCAAGAGGATCTTTGAAGGGCATTAGGCAAAGCCTCAAGTCTTATACTAAGAGGCAATGGATTAAAAAGAGAGTCATTCAAACTCTCTTCAAGCCTCCTTGAATGGAAAGCATGAAAAAGGAGTCAAGCTAAAGACTTTAAACAAGCGCTTTGTGGGAGGCAACCCACATTTTAATTTCTAAGTTTCTTTTGGTTTTGTTTTCTAGCTTTTTGTTTAGTTTTTATTTTTAATTTTAGTTGATTTCTTAGGTTATAGTTGAATGAGTGTTTCCATATGATCTATAGGTATATTCCCATGTGCCCAAAGTTGAATTAAAGAATGAAAATCAAGGGAAATTGAAAAGGGTTGAAAACTGCAGCAATTTTTGAAAAAATGGTGAAATCTGCCAGCAACACGGGGTGGCCGTGTCCCAGGACATGGCTGTGCCCCAAGACTAGACCAAGCAACCTTCACCCGTGTTGACTAACACGGGCCAAATCCAGGAATTTTGGAATTCCAGCGCCAAGCATGGGTGGGCCATGCTGTGAAGCACGGCCGTGCTCCAGGTAAAAAAGAAAAAAAAGAGAGGAAAAGAGCCATCTGCTATTGGCATCACAATTATAGCTTCCCTCTAGGTATAATTTTAACCTTTTCTTTGTGCTTAATTTCTTTTATCTAGATTGAGTTTTCCTGATGGTTGGACTGGATTATTCCTCTGGATTACTTTTCTTGATGCAATTTATGGCTTAGTTGTTAACCTAGATCATCTTCCTTATATTTGGCATTTGCCTTGAATTGAATTTAAAATCCCATGCTCCTTAATTTTGGACTTATTGACCATGGTTTGAGCTCCAATTCAAAAGTGCTACATTACTTAAATCTGACATACCTATTGCGGATGAAAGCATGGTACAATTGGCACTTCAACGAGAACTCACCTCCACCTCTTTCAAAAGACCTTTAAGCAAGTAAGTTACTTCTTCCTTTCCCTGTACTTTCAGTTATTACTGACATTGAGGACAATGTCAAGTTTAAGCATGGGGGAGTAGATTTAGGCTTGTGGTTTTCTCTGATTAGTTATTATTGGCTGAATATCTCATGTTGCACTGCAAAATCACATAGTTTACTATTTCAGAGATAGATTGATGTAATATAGGTTGATTTTAGCTCATAAACATGTGATGCACAATTGGATATGAAATAGGTAGTTTAAATTTTAGTCTCTCTCTTCTAGTATTAAACCTCTAATTTTTTGAAAAATATCTCTCATATTGTGCTTTGAATTGTATACCTTTATTGATTTTTAACACTATGAGAGTGTGAAGGCTGGGAGAGGTGAAAAATGAGGGAATTTAACACCCAAAAAGTTTTTACTATGGGTACCCCTTCAAGGCACCAAAAAGGCCCTAATATGAGTACCTAGCTGCCTTTACCCTAGTGAGATGGAGCATAAAATGCACTCACGGCATATTTTTATAAAAAAAATGATGATGAATGAAATAGAGACAAAAATAATGAGGATGAGAAATAAAAGAAATTGAGTGAGAAAAATATAAATAAGGGTAAGGCAACATAAGGAGATCTAAAGGATGAGGTGGCCTACTTGAGTGCTTAAAAATTAATTAGATGCATACATTCAATGATATCAATAGAAGCAGATATATAATAGGGAAATTTTGGTTTAGTCTTAGAAGAACAAAGACTATCTGATAAATGTCTATTCATATATCTATTTTGTGCACATTGATTGAGTGAAAAATTTCATGTATTACATTTATCTGTTATTTGAAATTTTTATGCATCATCTCTCTTTCTTCTAATATGACATGTATTTGCTTGAGGACAAGCAAAGGTTTAAGCATGGGGGAGTTGATAAAGGGGAAATTTGAGTGTTTAATGGTTATATTTTATCTCCTAATTAGTAGTAAACTTCTGATTATTTCCTCGCATTTGGTTATGCTTTGCTCTAGATACTGCTTTGGTTTGTTTTATGTTTGTAGGAGAGCAAAAGAGGCCAAGAAGTAAGGGAAAACACCCATGAGAAGTGCCATATGGATTTGGAACATGCTAAGGAGGAAGCAAGGAGGCAACACACCAACAATTGGCAAGAAAGGAGCATGGCAGCCCCCAACACGGCCAGGTTGTGCTCTGGGCGAAGGATGCAAAAAACTCCCAGAATCCAGCCCGAAGCACGGCCATGCTTCGGGTCCGTACATCATGTGATTTTTAGGGTTTTGGGCAGCCAAGTTGATACATATTGATGGGGAAATGCAGCCAAGGACATTCAGACTTATTCAGATCTTCTTTTACTCAATTTTAGGCTTAGGAAACACTATTAGATTAGGTTTTTACTAGAATCATTGTTTAATTTATGTTCTTGGAGTAGATATGAGATTGATTCAAGTGTGTATTGTAACAAATCCATTTAGGTAACAATTTTTTTTTAAATACCATGAAGTTATTATCTCGTTACAACTTAACTCGAAATAACATTTATTTAATTTATACAATACAGAGTTTACATACATATCATTAATCAATAACATCCGTACAAAAGTCTAACACATATATAATTACATCTTATTCATCCCTGTTAACCAGTTCCGAAGATACGGGAGTAGGTGGTTGAACCTTCACCGAGATCTTAGTCAACTTGACCATAGACACCATATATATTACTGGGATCAGCTCAAAATAGAGTAACTCGATCCAACATACGCTAAAAGCAAGTGCCATAGAGAAAATATACATAATTATTCTTATGAACATGACATGGAAATATAGTGAGAATTAAATCTCAATAAGTTCAATAATAAATCATCATCAATATAGCTCATCACGTCATGTTTATCTGTATAAACTACAGCAAATATCTTTGGTTACATGAATGCACTATATCTATGCACATGAGAATCGTACAATAATGACATGTATGACAAGATTAACTATTTTCAGAATATCATATGATAACTATCAATTCAATTTATTCTCATATCAAGTTACCCCGGTCAAGGTGAGCATTTTCTACTCTCCGGTATGGGCTTTTCTCGCTCCGTCTGACATGACACACTTTCTCTTTCTTTTCTCATTAGCATAATCATTATTGTTGGTATGGCGTCCCCTACTGGTACACCACACGGATTGCCATGTGACCGTGCTCAAATTTCACAATGATAGCGAAAAATATGCTTTCAATAACAAGTATGTTTATCAAAATATAATTATTACAAAAAATCATTGGTAATCATGCCATGAACATAACCATTTCAAATATCACTTTATAAAATATTTTCATGTCAAAATTTCACACATAAGATGGTAAGAAGTTCATACAATGGCAATGGCTATGGCATATACTAGTCATTTATTATTTTTATTTATAAGATTCTTCTTCTTTTTTAAATATTAATTTTATTTATTTATTTTCTTGATGTAGGTTTTCATCCTATCTAACCTTCTCTTACTAATTAGAGCATAACACCCACAATTTAACTCTGATGTAGGTGATCTTGATGTCAATTTAAAGATAAAACAATTATCTAAAATTATTATGTTGAATAGTTTAGCGAAATATTAAGAAATCAACGTGATATAACTCTCTCAATGTATAGGTTATTTCTTCTCGGGTAGGTTTTGACTTGTACCTACTAAATTATCCATATTTCCCTCACAAGAATTCCAAATTAAGTGATTCTAGTGGCTAAAAATATGTGACACATATATCTATAATTCTTATGTTAACAATTTATTTTAATTCCCTACAGAATGTTCCCAGAAATTAAAACACCGAAGCTATCCTCATATATTCTTTCCTGATTAACCATTTTCTGACCACTGCTTACTAATCAAACCATATCTACCTCATATGGACTCCAAATTGAGTGATTTCAGTGGCTAAAAATCCGTGACACATATATCGATATTTGTTATGTTAACCATTTGTTTTAATGCCCTATATAATGTTCCCAGAAATTAAAACACAGAAGCTATCCTAAGATATTATTCCCTGATTAATCATTTTCTGACCTTTGCTTACTAATCAGACTATATCTACCTCATATGGACTCTAAATTGAATGATTACAGTGGCTAAAAATCCGTGAGACATCTGCATTTGTTATGTTAACCATTTGTTGTAATTCCTTACTAATTCTTTCCAGAATTTTAAAAATAGAATCTTAAAAGTTTGCCACCCATAGCCATATATATGCAAAACTATCTACACCAGCCTAAGTATTCAAACATACATAATATGTAACATGATACAGCAACATCCATGACCAATCATTAAAGTTCTAAGATCAAAATCCCATATAAATATTACAAGTTTCAAAACTTTTCTTAAAAAAGAAATATTGTTAAACTTACCTTGAGCACTTGGTCCTTTAGACTTCTCATTTCTCTTTCTTCCTTTTTTCCTCTCCTTTCCTCACTCTACCTTGCTTCTATTTTTTCTCACCCTCACTTGGACCAAAATTCTAATGTTATAGGGGTTGGTTTTGCTTAAATAGACCACCAAATAATTCACCTTTCATGATCATGGGTCTACCTTATCACAATTAGGATACACTTGATTGAATATTTTGGAAAACAAACAACTCATGTTCTTGTCTTCCTCTTCCTTAGTTAAGATATGCATAGGAAAATGAGATTTGTATTTTAAAAATTATGATAATATGTTCTTAAGATAAGGGACAAGGTCCCTTTGATTTAGGGATTCATTTCCTTTTTCTTTTGTCTTAATCAATTATGATAGGTTTGCCTTTTTAGGTGGCAAATTTCTAACACTTGGAATCTCCATTATTTGGTTGAAATTATTTGTGTGGGATAGGAATTTTTTGTCCTAATGTCATGTATTATCATACCACTTGCTAAAATTATGAGTGTAGGATATAGATTTTTTGTCCTAAAGCCTTGTATTATCATACCACTTGCTAAATTTTTGTCTTAAAGCCATGTAACCTAATCTTTATTATATTATCACATTATTTATTTTATTTTATTTTTCTTCTTGGATTTGGTCTTATTCCTACCCATTTCCTTTGCTTTGGATAAAATTCTACCTTTCTTGGAGGGCTTAGACACATTTTCATAATTTTTGGGCTATCGGTCCAATTTCTTTATCCTAGTCCAAGTCTATGTTTTATTTCTTATTTAGGTTATCCAATGGGCTTGCTAGAAACTTATGTGAAGTGGAAAAACTCTATATGAAGTGTCCATAGGTGAAAGCCCAATGTATGGGTGAATATGTTAAACTTAGTGAGTCTAGTTCTTGAATTAGGAAAAATTACCCTAATCCAATGTTTTCTTGAAATTTTAAGACCTTTACTTGTTTCCAAAAATTTCTCTTTCTTACCCAAGAATTTCACCTTTCTTTAGTATATTATTTCTAATTTTTCCTCTTAGATTTTCTCTCTTTACCTATTCCATTAATGTTAGAACATGTCTATGCATACACGTAAGGAGAAGAATTTCTAAGGATTATATTTCCTTAGATATCTAAAAAATTGTCTAATAAATTTTATTTCCTTAATTAAATATTTATGTACCTTAAAAAGAAAAGAAATTAGGGATGTTACATGTATCTCTTATTCTTGACATTCAGCAATTCAGGTTCTATCTTTCTATCTCTACACTTATCTCTACTTCTACTCTTTCTCTTGGTTTGTATTGAACATTGATGATTACTTTAATGAATTTGATTATGATTTATCTTTCTATCATGCTTGAGTAGATTTGATCTAGGGTTTCGGTAAACCCACTTATTATGTAATGATACACTGTGCACATTGAATCATTGAAACCCTAATTGTGTTATCCATGGTTAATTAGGATTAGCTATTATGCATTGATTATATGAGTTGACGAATGTTTGGCCAATGTTTTATCAAGTCTTAGGATATTAATTGATGAACAAAAAGGTGAAGATTAATACTGGAACCTAATAGTTAATTAGGGATATCTCAATCACGAAAGTAGTTTAAAGTTCTCTAGGAATGAATCAATTAGTGGGCACGAGAAAACCGATTAATTGTATTCCATGGTTGGCATAGAACTTAATGGACCTAGGTTGAACTAAGAACCACGAAAGTAGGCAATTGGATTAACCTAGGTATGATTAGTAACGCTTGAAAGAGGTTTCTAGTTAATTAAGGCTAAACCATCTCCAATAACCTAGATAATTGCAATTAGAGGTACATGCTGAATGTTGAATATCATAAATGTGGTGAACCCTAACCCTAGGCTTTTATTAATTGAATTACTTGTTAGTTTAATTGTGAAAAACTTTCTATCGCATTATATCGATTTAGATAGCATATTTTGTATTATTCTAGTAATTGACATTGTTCTTTGTGGGATACGACCCATACTTGCCGGACTAACTATTGCTACATCGTGCGCTTGTGGTAATTAGTAAAATAAACACAACAAACACTTGCCAACAAAGTTAAATGTTCTATAAGAGCCCCTTTAGCCACTATTTTCATTGATGCTGCAAGACACTACAGGAAACCATAAAATTTTTAGATCTTCCAACAATATGGATTACACATTTAACTTTACTTTAGGGTATATTTCATCAAAATTTGTTTGGCAAATTGGGTTTTGAAGCTATCCAACCTAGAATCCCTTGTTTTAATGAGTAAATAATTCAATCTATGGCATGTTAAAGTAGTAATTGATTTCTAAAAATGTATGTCTTAGATTTTAAAATTTGGATTTATGAAGTTAGATATTGTGAATTGGTGTGATGAATTATACGTATATAAGTATGTATGTGACTTTTAGATGGATATCAGTTTACTGAATATATGTTATTTTCGAAATAATGGAATTAGTTTATGTAGTGTGTTATATAAATTTTGTTTTGGAAAATATGAGACAAATGAGGAGTTATAAGATGTTGGTTTGCTAAGGGATGGAATATGTGAATGGTGGAGTGTTTAACTTTAAAATGGTTCGTTATGACAAATTTTGTATTTTGATAATAGGTATGAATTGTATTCTAGGGAGGATAAGTTAGAATTTCTTGTATATGGTTATAATTAGAAAATTGTAAGCTTAAGTGAAGTTAAAGATGAGAAACCTATGTCATTAATGCTTCTAGAGTGCTAAAATTTTGTTTAAGAATGTGATTGTAGGAGTATTTTGGTTTTTAGACTTCTTAGGGTTTGGTACTTAATTTCATATATGTTAAGGATTAAGGAAGATTGGTTGTGAAAATTGAATTTTATGATTATGTGATAATGTAGGCTGTAGAGGACTTATATTAGAGGTATCTCGCTGAGCATACTAGAGCCTTTTATGTAACTACACAAATCATTGTATTGAAAAATTAGTTGACCATAAGAGGAAAGAAATCCAAGGAATTAAAGAATTTTGCTAGTAAGGACGATAGTAAGTTTCTTGGAAGCATTATATAGAAAATAAAAGTGGGATTTATGGATATTTAAGATACTAGATGAATGGCTACAAAGAAAAATATAAGTTTGAAGAACGAAGAGGAGTTGTAGCTCTAAATATATAGTCATAAGCATGATAAGGTGAAAGTTGTAGTTTGGCATAAGTTGTTAGTGGGGAAACTTGGCATAAGTGATTTAATTAAGTTGGAAAATAGTTTAGTAAAGAATATAAGTAAGGTTAGGAGCCAAAAGGAAAAACAAAATTAGAGACATAATTTATTTTGTCTCTAATTTCATCATTGCTAACTGTTTAGAGACAAAATATAAATTTTGTCTCTAATTAAAGACAAAAAAACTCCATCTCTACATCTAAAATTTCTATCTTTAATATTTGCATTGTAGAAGAATGGATTCTATCTTTGTAGAAACGAAATATTTCCATCTCCAAGTATAGACAAAAAAAGTTTTCTTCTCTAAATTTAAAAGATGTCTATATCTATTTTCATCTTTAAATGTTATCTCTAATTATTCTGTCTCTAAAGAAACTAAATTTTTAAATTTTTTTATTATCCTAAACAAATGATCCTATAGATGATTATATGCCATTAAAAATATAAATCTCAAGGAAAATTCAACAATTTTGCACCCAAAATGTATCGCATTATATTAATACATAACACAAAATAATCAATTAATAATGTAATATATATAATGTAATCTTAATACAAAATTTATGGCCGAATCAAGGGTTGGAATATGTATTTTGATTAGCAGCATCGCATATTTCTCCATCATCATCGACCTCTTCTTCTCTAAGTATAAGTGATGTAATTCTTATATTATTATCTATTATGAGACGCTTGGACATATGATCTCATTCCTTAACCTTTTGCTTCATCATCATATTTTAATCTTCACTTTGTTGAAGCTAAGTAGATAAAGCCTTAATTTTTGCATTCATGGCAGTAACTTGTTTTTTGTTTTTTTGAGACTCCAGCAGGTTTAAGAGCAAAGGATGTAGAAGAGGAAACTGTTGCTAATACATTATGAACTTAAGATCCTAGCCCATATATCCATCATTTATTGTTCATTCCTCCAACCACATCCAAATAAATGACGTCATCTGAATGTTTGGTGGAGTGTTGGCTGAAACCCTCATCGCTCTGGCATTGGGATTGTCTCTTAGCTAATCTTAACTTATGCATTTCCTAAAATGATAGAGTTATTAAACAAATTTAATGTTTGTAAAGTGCTGTAAATAAAATAGTAGTGATTACATACATCAATCCTTCTCTGCTCCTTGTTGAACTACTTTAATGGCTTCCCTTTAGGCCAGTGAAGCCACTTATACAACTCAAAAAAGATTAGATCTTTGTTCATTTGTACCTTTTCAAAAAATAAAAGTAAGTATTATGGGAGTAAAAACTCAATCACTATTATTTTGGCAGAAGTTACTCACTATTCTCTTGTCATGCTATTATGTAGATATATACTATGTACATTTAGTCTTTCTTTGAAGAGCCTATTTTTTTGTTTTTTGTAGCTTTATCTTGCCAACCTTTGCTGTCCCATTTACCCCTTAGTTATTGTACCATCTCGGGGGGGGATCCAATCACCCTTGTCCTAACCATTATGCACCTTAAACAATGCATTTTTAGGGCCATTGATCTCTTATTGTCAAATGACCTTCTAATATTGAGCTCATCATCCTTCAACAACTTAAAGCTTCTATAAATAAAGAAAATAAGCAAGTTACCATAACATTCATACATTTATAAAAACATATCAACAATTATGATAGGGAGTGTGTCATATTACCTTGAATTCATCAAACCACATTCCAATAGTATTCTCATCCACCTTTCCTTAACTGGACCAAGCACCTTCAATTTTTTTCTTAAAAATCATTGTGATAAAAGCTCTTGTTGGGAAGTCAAGTTAAAAGTTAAAAGTATAATAGTCAAATTTGATATATTGACAAATAAGAAAAAAAAACACATATCACTTACATGTTCCTAAATGCTAATATAATCCAAATCCAACCATTTGCATCCCTTGCTCCCCATCGGATGTCCTGTGGTGCGAAGGAAACTACATTAATGTTTGGATATGCAGATGAACAACAAACTAGGCATATGTAGTATGTGAAGTTAGGGTAGGGGCAATTGTACTTAAAAGAGGAGGAGATGGGGCAATTAAAGACCCTGTATGTGAATGGGGAGGTAAGGTATATGTATGCCAAGTTTGGGGATAAGGAGATGATGTAGTTGTATGTCCAACCAAACCATATATTTACATGTATCAAGGAACACATTTTTAACATATGTTTGTCCCGTACCCTAAAAGCTCTATTAATGGGAGTATAAAAAATTTAACATCAACCAAAAATAAGTAATAAATATCAAACATGTAATAACATCAAAGTACTAATAAATTATATGGTACACAATTTAGAATTTTAAAATAATATTTAAAAACAAATTATAGTATATTTTATCTACTTACCAACTTTGAGCTTTTACTCAACTTACCTTTTTCAGCTATTTTCCCAAAATAAACTAACTACTCGAACCCTAAATTTGTGGTCTATAACTTAAAACAATTAGATTGCAAAATCCTTCACATAGATATTGTTCTCGTCACTATTCACATTTTGGTTCACTGAAGAAAAATTCATGATTTTAGACAAAAATTGGTGTTATATGATCATAAAAACTTTAGTTCTCAATTAATGTTTGTGATTTTTCGGCATCCTCGAACAAAATCAATCAGTGCAACTTGTTTTCATCTTCGTGCTTGTTCCAATGACATGTTCAATTTCAAAATAGTGATCTAGATTGAGAGAAAACTTAGAGAGAAGATGGAAACCCTAGAAAGAGATATGGATGAGCTTTTGTTTCTCTTCTCATGGGTATGCTTTATGGATATCCTTCCCTTCTTATTTTTCACTATCATTATTATTATTATTACATATACATTTATCCAAGCTCTTGCAAGTTTCCACGATGAAATGCCTTCTTTTTTTTGGTTGTTTATTAATATTTTATTACTTTATTATTATCTTTCTCTTATATATACATATATACGCTAAATAATCTTAAGAGCCTCCAAAACTTGTATTTTTTTAAAACTACAGCTAAAATATTAAACCATAAATTTTCTTAACAAAAAGTACTCATTAAAGTAAAAAAAATTATTTAGGGCAAACATAATTACTTTAATTAAAACACAGTAATTTAATAGAAATATAGTTGTTTATAACAAAATGTGGTCATTTAGAAATATGAGATATTACAATGGTGGAAGGATGGAGGAACACCCATTGAAGTTACAACGAACAACAACGCCAGTGACGAAAGAATGGTGCCGAGCGAATGAGGGAGCCATGACTAAATAGAAGGATGAACTGATTTGGAAATTAGGGCTCTCAAATGTTATCTAAAGTTAGAGACGGAAATATTCCCTCTTTAACTTGCTTTAACTAATTAGAAAAATATGTTGACTGAAACTTTAGAGACGAACTAAGTTGGTCTCTAAATTCCATCTCTAACAATAATTTCATTACTATTTTTAAAAAAGTAGACATGAAATTAGAGATGAAAAGTTTAGAGATGGGGAAATTTTGTCTATAAATTTTATCTCAAACAAAATAGAGATGGATTTAGAGTTAAAGATATAGATAGAATAGTTTCATGTCTAATATATGTCTCTATTATAAAAATTAGCTTACTGTCACTAAGTTGAAAAATACGTCTATATTTCCATCTCTATGAGAGATGAAAAATTTTCAAACACTTTTTATAGTAGTGTATGTATATAGATAGTTTATTTCTATATGAAACAATGATATAATTATATTAATTTTCTTTTTGGTTTAGCATAATTAATTCAAAGAACATAGAGATGAAAATGTAGTTTGGTGTGGTTTAATTTTAAATCCCCTAATAAATTAGAAATGAACCTATTATGGTTATCTATGATTTATATAAAACAATAGTTTGTTAGGTGTAATATCCCTAATTTTCATTTATGAATAAGGCGTGTAAAATATTGAAATAAGGGAACAAAGAAAAGAATAAGCACTTACCAATAAATTCTAGAGAAATACTTAATAAAATGTACATTAGAAATTTTCAATGTGTAACCATAGGAAATTTTTATAACACTTGAGAAAAAGGAAAAGAAAGAACCTAAGAGGCAAATTTTGGAAATAATGGCTTAGTGAGGGACGAAATTCTTGGGCAAGGAAAATAAATTTTAGAAGTTGGATGGAGGTTTTGGAATTTCAAGAAGTTGAATTATAGGAATTTTCTTAATTCAAGACCTAAATTCCCTATGCTTGACACCTCACCCTACACTATTTGGCTTCCACCAAGGATGTTAACTCATAGACACTTCATCTAGGATTTTCCACATCACATGAGTTGTTGGCTAGCCACATGGATGGTTGAATGGAGAAACACACCATGGACTTGAGTTAGGATAAAGGAAGTGGACCAAATCCAAGTTTGCATGCATGCAAAGAGCAAACCTCCCATCTCTAGGGAGCACATCGGTCCAAAGCAAGGGAAGGAATGGAGCCCAAATTCAAGAAGGGACGAAGCCTCACATAATGTAATAGTAACCCCTAATGAGGAGCAATCATTACTTTTGTTGAGTGTTCATTAAGCAAAGCCATGGAGTGTCCAACAAGTTAGAAAAATTAATTTTGAGTACCCCACAAGTAAAGTAAGTCATTGTATGATTTTGAGAAGGTTGTTACCATTTATAAATGGTAGGAGGTTGTTATCATCATTTAGTTGTTTCACCAAACTTTTAGGAGGTTGTTACCATTCATATCACCTATCCTAACATGATTTTCTTCTTGACTTGTTAGTTATTCTGAAAAAATTTGTGTCCTTTCTTGTTCTATATCTACTCATTCAGTTGTAAAACTCATTCCCTATTGTTTACAAGCTTTTCAAACAAGGATACAAAGAATAGTCCATCTCCTATAGTAAAGTAAGTGGTCAGGTTATCTCTGCTAGGTGAGTCTATTTTATTCGGAGGGATCATAATATTCTATCTATATATATTGTATATGGCACTTTAGAGTAAGATCCACACACATAGGTAGGATCTATGTTTCTACTGTGTAACTGATATGAATACTTTGACTATTGATATTGTATAAAAATGAGGACAAAATTCTTAACTACATGTATGTTTAATCATCTAAATTACTGATATATGGTTATATAGAATTTTACTTGATATATTCCAATTAAGCTTCTATGAATTTAAGGCTCATGAAATGAGATTATTCTTAATAATGTGCTGGTTGCGTACTCCTAAATTGGGGTTGTGACAGTAAGAGTGTATATTATTACAAGAAACTAGTTTTTTATGTACCAAAATATTGGAAGACTACTACACTACATGTGTAAAGCTATTCTTTCATGCTTTGTTGTTTATCATCTTTTTTTAAGGGTTCAAGCATTGCTAAAACAAGTTGAATAGCCCTTATGGTTGATCAATGTGTAACTATTTTTTCTTAACTTTGATTGTTTTTTTATCGCCAAAAATTACTGAACTGCATATAAAAACTGAGCAACAAGGAGTTTCAATTGCCATGGTTTTGGGATTTTCTACATTTCTTTGTTTTGGATTAGTTTTGTTGGTCAAGGGTCTTGATTATCATACCAATAAGTCAAATTTTTTGTTTAAGAATTTCATGTAACAATGACCTATTTCGTGTTAAGTATATAGCTTGGTTGTATTGTTTATACTGTTCAATTACCATGTAAGTATGCTTTAAATTCTATTCAAATTTATGAGCATGCAAAATTCATTCTTGAAGTAGAGTTATCTCTTTGTAAATTTGTTTTCCTATTGAATGAAACGATGACTCTACTTTTACATGGCTTGACTTTCTAATGTTAGATTTGCTTTATTTGCATTATTTCATTTGTGTGCTATTGTTGTTTTAATTACAACTCGCAAGTGCACGAATCTATTGGAGTATAGATTTAGTGGTATGCAAGGTCGATCCCACAGGGATTACCAATTCAGAGAAAATTCTAATTTAGATCCGAAATAAATACTTCTAACCTAGTTGCCAATGTCTTGTTTTGTGAGAGGAATATTGAACAAAGTATGTAAAAAACAAATATAATGAAATTAAATGAAGATGTATTCAAAGTAAAAAAGCATGCTAAGGTTAGGGGATCTACTCTTGGTATTTCAAATAAAGATAAATTTAACTCTTTTATTACTCAATTAGAATCCTTACATGAATAAGTTTCCAATCGGAAGATATGTTAATTTAAACTCATCTTTGTTTATACATGAATTATATTTACCTCCTTTTTATTGTATTACTAATATATAAAACACTCTTGTAAAATGGATTCAAGTGTACATTGTGCCAATCATATTGTCTACAATAAATCAAGACTGATTCAAGTATTTATTGTACCAAAAATTGTCTACAATGTATCAAGGTTTACACTTTACAAGATTAAAAAGATAACTTGTAAATGGATTCAAGCATAAATTGTACCAATCATTATATTGTCTACAATAAATCAAAATTGATTCAAGCATTTATTGTGCCAAAGATTATCTACAATATATCAAAATTCACATTTTACAAGATTTAACTTATGCAGAAAATGAAAGAGGTAGAAAACTAATTAACATAACAAAATAAAATGAAATAGAATAGGTCGCAAAGCCAACCATGAACAATAAAAATAAGAAGTAGACGGCAAAGCCAGCCATTAAACAAGAAGAAAAAATAGGTGACTCAGCCAGCCAGTAAAACATAACATAAGAAAAGAAAGAGGTAAATACAACATCAAATATAAATATTAAAATTAAGAGTTAAATGAATTATTATTCTTCTACCAAGAGTTTCACCCATTCACCTTAGCATGAGGAAATTAGTTCTCCATAATTAAGGCAAGAAAGTAAAATGAGAGATGAAGAAACATGATAATACTATGAAAAAAATGAAAAATAAAAAATGTCTAAAGAAAGAAGAACATTACAAGTACGTAGAATTCCAAAAAAGTTTTCCCAAGCTCTCTCCAAAAGCTCCCCAACTCACTCCTTAAGCCCTCTATTTATAGATACAATTTGGTGTGGTAGGTGTGGTAATTGTCAAAATTGTTAGGTAGGAAGTTGTACAAAGTTGACAATTTGGATTCCATCTTGTGCACCAAAATTGAAACTTGAATAGCTTCTTGAAATCCACCGAATTGGCTGCCTCCGTCAACATGAAAGTTGTAGAAAATTTCATTAGCGTTCCGTCAAGACAAATTGTGGACAAATTGGATACGTAATTTGTGACTTATGGTCAAACTACTAGAGCAAAGTCGGGCTAGACTGCAGCAGTAGACATATTCTTTTCTAGGCCACTTTTGGCCCTTTTAATGTCTAAATTATCTAACCACTTGAACATGATAGTTGTACCCAACTGTGTCAGCTACACACCTACCAAATTTCATACATATTGTATATGTATTTTGTGAGATATGGCCCAAGTACTGCAGCAAGGTTAGGCTGGACTACAAACAACAAACACATTCTCAACATCGGGTGCTTTGCCTTAAGTCTTTATTTTTTTACTTCTTTTGAAAATGTGATCTGATAAGAGTCAAATTATTGCATTTTTGTTATGATTTAAATATTGATATTTGTTTGAAAATTGTGTTTATTTGATTATTTAATCCACAAATGTCATTTCACGGGTATTTCATGTTTAAAGTGCAATTTCACGTAAAATCATAATTTTGGAGAAGTTTGGGACAAATTTCAATGATCGGGATTTAGTGAGAATCAAGAAAAGAGAGTTTCAAGATTTAGAATTCTCGCCGCCAGTGAGAATGCTGCAACGAAATTTTCCCGAGAGCGCGAGTTCTGACAGATTCAAATCTAGCCGTCGGCGAGATTATTTCGCCGCCGGCCAATTGCATCTCACCGCCGGCGAGAACTGGATATCCAACATTTTAGTTTTTTCCAGAAATCTCGCAGCGGCGAGAATAATTACGCCGCCGACGAGTTTCGTCTAAAAATACATTTTTTATATCATTTTGTTCCAAAATTGCCCCCAAAACCCTAGATCTATATATACCATAAGATAGAGAAAGAGGGGACGGCAAAATAGACTGGGCCAGAGGCATTTTTGGAGGAAAGGAAGCCATTTTGGAGAGAAAGCTTGGAGAATCTTGAAGGATCATCACCATTGTTACTGCCAAGTGTTCATTTCCAAGAGTTCTTCATCTCTTCTCCTTAGCTTTCTTTTTTTGCAGTTTATTCTGATTTTGTATTCATGGATTCAGTTGAGATAATAGTTGTTCTTATTTCCATTATGAACTAATTCATTTTTTGCTAAGGCTATGATGTAGTTGAATCAAGAAAATCTGATTTCTTTTGTTATGGTTATATGAGTTCATTGTCTTCAAGTTGAGTATTTATTTCAATGCTTAATGCTTCTAAATTTTTGGCCAAGATTTAGATGATTTGTTGCATTATATTGAGACCGAGAGGAGATGTGTAATGAATGCTTCTCGTGATAAATACCATATGTTGAATGCGAGTGTGAGACCTAATGCATGATGTATGTTGTTATTCTAGAAATTCCATAAATCATAATGTGCTTGTTTGTGAGTAAATCTTCATAGAAATATAGTTGGTTATCATAGATAAGTAATTCTAACATAACTCGAGAGAGAGTATTAGATAAGTTTGGGTTTTTCAACCATCACTTTTAGCTTTGATTCTCATATAACATGACTTGAAATCAGATTGAATTGATTCAGCGAAATCAAATTCCTTAGTGTTTTTAATCATTTGTGAACAACATTCAATTGTGTTCTTTGCATTTATTTATAAGTTAATTTGCTTCTTAAACAATTTCAACAATTTGGTTTTCAAATAAAATTAGGATTAGTCAATTTCGTTACTTAGTAACGCCATTTCTTGTGGGTTCGATATCCATACTTTTGTACACTTTATTACTTGAACGATTCGTGCACTTGCGAAAATAAGCATCATGATCATAAATCAAAAATAAATTTTTGCATATATCTATTAGGATGTGTTTCAAGAGTCAATATGATAATGCTCCTTACTCAGCCATCCTTAATGAATTTGTTTTATCTGCTTGATTTATAGACATCATTCCAAAAAAACCACAATTTAGCTCTGATTCCTCCAATTAAGTCCATTTTCTACTCTTCTCTCCATCTGTAAGAAATACAAAAAACTAAAGATAAGTAAGGGAGATTTATGCTTAATTATGGCAAAAAAGATCAGATGAAAATATTTAATTCATGAGTATAAAATTCACTCATCAAATACCCCCACACTTAATCTTTTGCTTGTCCTCAAGCAAAACACATAAACTTCAAAATTCAAACGATGAGTAAGTGATGAGTTGGTTTTGACTTACTAAGCATTCCTCAAGGATCTAAAATGTGCAACCATGGAAAATATCAGAATCCCAAGGTTATGTAGAACTTTTATTCAAATGCAACATATCGATCCAATATTTACATTCAAATAAATTTATGTAATCCAATATTTAAAACAAATCTCTAGATATATGCATTTGAGACTCTATAAGCTTATTTTTCATGTCACTCTCCACTAATGTAGACTAATCATAACATTTAAGATCATTAGGACTTTCATTAGGCTTGTAATGTATGTCATAGGTTAAAGGTGGATAAAATGATATGAATGAAAGCTCAATTCACTCTTCAACGTACATGATAATTTAAAGCCTCCCAAATACTTTTGATATTATACTGTGAATTCTATCTCCAACCTTTTCATTATCCGTACATTTATTTGCTCATACTTCTTTTTAATATAAAAACCCCCAAACTTATTTATTTAGGGAGTATTAACTTTCTTTTTCTCTTTTTTTTTAAAAAAAACTTCTACCATCCACCTCTGAACCATAGCTTTTCAAATGATCATTCCTATGAGTGAAAGGTAAGAGTTAGAAATATTTTTATTTAAAGGCTAGATAATAATATAGGTGTTCAAGAAAGGATGAATATAGGCTCAAAATAGGTTGTTAGGGATAGCATAATGTATAGGTTGATTTGAAAGGCTCAAACGATTCCAACAATGCCTAATTCATTTTTTAAATGGATAGTAGTCTAGGATTTCGCCTCAAGTGACAATCAAATAAGTTATAGACTCTTATGAGATCACTCAGCATATTTGAATCACATAAATCTTCTCTGAATAAACAATCAGTCAAATGTACAAGATTAAGTGCTCAGGATATTAGGATTCTCAAGTAAAAACATAAGTTACATTAGAATTCAAGTTCACACATAACACTCAGAAATCATCTGTTTTCCAAATGTTACAAGCATTTTAAACCATTTTCATCATTGGTGCTAGCTTTACCTAGTCCCAAAACATCACTCAAAATATTTTTTTCTTTTTGAAATCTAGGTGCTGGAACTTATATAAAGATAGGAGGCTAGGCACCCACGCCTTTTTTTTGAAGATGAACAAACACAAAACAAATAACAAAGATTGATAGAGATATTACCTGAAAGGAGATCTAGGAAAAGATGAACCTGCAGGAAACTAAACAGAGAATAAAAATTTATGAAATCAAATAAAATGAGTTACAGATGAAAATCTAAGTCCAGTTTGTGCTTTTTGCTGTTTTCTATTGTTCAATCTATTTGAGCTATTATTGGATCAAGCACATGAACAAATGCTTGTAATGCATCAATCAGCTCGTCAGTATTTGAAGCTGAGATGGGAATCTGTCTTGCTGAGTTTGAGATAAACCTTTGTTCCACAGCTTGATCAAGAAAATACAATAAACCATCAAAGAAATTGTTAACATTTAACAAACCTATGGGTTTATGGTGGATATTTAGTTGTGCTTAGGAGACTACTTGAAAATTTTCCACCAAAGTACCTAAACCACCTGGTAAGGCGATAAAGGCATCAGGATTGCTTATCATTCTACCAATGTGCTCATGCATGGAGGACACCCTACATTCTTCCCCAATTGTTTTTCCTACGATGTTTGATGCAGCTAAAGCTGTAAAAATAATACCAGAACTTAGCATCCTCCTAGATATGCAGATCCAGACACACTCCCCATTAACCCTCGACAACCTCCACCATAAACTAAATGAATCTTTCACCTGGCTAGTACCATACCCAAAGTTTGTGCTGCTTTTATATACTCTCCATTTTTCTCAAGACTAGAACCACAAAAGACACAAATATTTCGAAAGTGACGAACTGCGATTCTTTCCATATTTGCACTCACCTTAACTTTGAGTATGAAGATGAAGATAATGAGGTGTGCATTTATAAGACTCAGATAAAGGCATACTTGTAATAGCTATGTGAATAGGCCAGTGGCATAATTTTAATAGCAGTGAATGTCAACTAAATTAAAGGTGAAAAATTCAAAAATGATGGCACACATGCATATGTATAGTAGTTGTGATTGTGGCCAACATCTTCCTCTGGATTTACGTCCAGTAATAGCTTAAACGCCCTCTATGGGTCAAGGATATGCTTCCCATCCAATTTTCTTATAAATTGGCAAACAGGGTCTTTTAACGTCAGATTTCCAAGACTGTACCATTTCTGTTCTTTTTTAAAATGGAGCCAAAAATCGACTATCCCGGTGTGCACAAATCCACTAGGATGCGTCTCAAGAGATGTTGGATGAAAGTCATCATCCAATGACTCTTTACTCAAACCATCCTTAATGAACTTAATTTTGTCTTCCCGATTTACTGACACCCAACCCAAAGAACTACAACATGTGTTGCAAGTTCCATGTCCACATTTGTGACAAACACCCATTTTTTTAACTCTGGGCTTTTTAGCAAAGTTGCTATTTCCTAAACCAGGCATGTAAGAGATGAAACCATTTGTAAACTCACCAGATAATCGTACCTTAGCTTCAATTAGCCAACAGACATCAACAGGTATTCCCATGATCATCATTAACCTCAATCTTTTTGCACGTGCTTTGTAAATTTTTGTCAATGTATTCGGTGGAAGAGAAGGAAAATGATTTTTCAATTGTGCAAGAATGTCCTCCATTATCAACTCAAAAAAATATTTTTTTTCAGAAAGAGAAAAAGCAACAAAAGCACGAAAATAATAGAACTAAAAAAAGAAGATAACACTGAGGGAACCAATTAATGCAAGTTAAATAAAGAAAGATCTTACCTAGATAGTGTGCACGACAACCTTTAACAATCGAAGAAAATCAATCCTGGTAGACAAGATCACGCAAAGGTGTCTCCTCTATCTCCGTGTTATGTAATTCCAAAAATGCTTTCAATCTTTGACCATTTACTTTAAACACATTACCGTCCTCGGGATTTTCAATCTTTACTGCACTATATAGGTAAACAGCATGAATAACAGATGGCAGTGGAATTGATTCAAAGGGTAAAACTATTTCTTTTTTGGCTTTCCATTTATCAGTATCCATTAGTGGAGTTATTTCTAATAAAGAATCTACTTCACTAACCAGATAATCCTCATCTTTATCCTTATTGAAATGAGTCAAATATTTTTCTAGATGATCATTACTAAAGGAGTCTAAAAATGAATCATAAATGGCACTTTCAATCAGGTTGACCTCACATAAATCATCCATGTCCATAGGTTGATGAGAGACATTAAAAACATTTTGTTCCACAGTCATATTTCCAAAAGATAAATTCAAAATTCCATTTCGACAATTAATGATTACATTGGATGTTGCCAGAAATGGTCTACCTAAAAACTGGAATTTGTGTCTCTGTATTCTCAACCAGTTCAGTGTCAAGAACAATGAAATCTACTGGAAAGTACATTTTATCAACCTTAATGAACAAATGCTCTATGACACCTCTAGGAATTTTTGTGGACCTATCAGCTAACTGAAGGGTCACTGGTGTAGGTTTCAGTTTTCCTAACTCAAGTTTCTCATACACAGAGTAAAGCAGTATATTCACACTTGCTCTTAGATCAAGTAAGGCTCAGTTAATCACATGGTCACCTATCACACAAGAAATTGTAGGACAACCAGGATCTTTGTACTTGATAGAAGTTTTTTGTTGAATTATAAAGCTTACTTGTTCAGTCAAGAATGCCTTTTTTGGAACATTGGTTTTCCTTTTCACCGTGCAAAGATCTTTTAGGTATTTTGAGTAAGCAGGTACTTGTTAGATAGTGTCAAGAAAAGGGATGTTAATGCTTACTTGCTTAAACACCTCTAAAATGTCACTATATTGAGTACCTTTCTTAATTGATGCAAGTCTTTGTGCGAAAGGAGCTTTAGGGGCATAAGGAATCTGTTCACTTTTCTTTTTACTTGAGTCATTATTTTGGGATTCATGTTGACTTTGTTCCTTATTTTCTAGCATGTGAACATGATTATCAATAACTTTTCCAGATCTAAGGGTTGTTACAGACTTTACTTCTTCCTTAGGATATGTTGATGATCCTACTTCAAATTGACCCTTAAGATTAGGAACAGGTTGACTGGAGAATTTCCCTTTTTCTCTCTCTCCTACAATATTGGATATTTGACCCAATTGCATTTCAAGCTTTGAAATAGCTTGAGTGTGAGATTGCAAGACTTGTTGGGTCAATTGCATGAACTATTGCAAGGTATCCTCCAAAGAAGGTTTTCTTTGTTGTGGTACCCCAAAAAGAGGAGCATGTTAAGGAACTTGAGGGTATGAATTAGGGGGCAAATTGTTGTCCACCTTGATTCATGAGAGGCTGATTTTGTCTCCATGAAAAATTTGAATGATTCCTCCAATTTGGATTATATGTGGATGCAAATGGGCTGTCTGATGACTTTCCATAAGATTGAAGAGAATTAGCTTGCTCAGAAAATGCTTCTTGGTAAGCTAGTATGGATGGAAAAAATTGTGCAATGTGAGATGTACTAGAACATAAGGCACATGCCTTTATCCTAGTATTGGTAGAAGGGTTCAGAGTGTGGCTTAAAGTTAAAGCTTCTACCTTTCTAGTCAGGCTAGCTAAGGCAATTCTCACATCTGTGTCATCACTCTCTTCGTAAATTCCTCTTGTTTTTTGTATTTGAGACTTCTTTTCCCTGGGATCTATGCAATTCCAATGTTGAGAATTTTCAGATAAAGATCCTAAGGATTCCCAAACTTCCCCCTCATTCAATTGTAAAAATCTCCCGCCATGCATGTTTGGGATCATTTGACAATTCAATGAAATTAAACAATCATAGAAATATTTCACCAATCTCCAAGTTTCAAAATCATGATGAGGACATTTCAAAAGAAGATCATTAAATCTTTCCCTACATTCAAAAAATTGTTCACCTTCTTTTTGACAAAAATAAAAAATTTCTCTCCTAAGGGCATCAGTTTTAGACATGGGAATTTTTTTGCTAGAAACTTATTTACCAATTGATTCCAACTAGTAATAGTTATTGTGGGAAGCCAGTTCAACCAGGATTTAGCTTTATCTTTCAATGAAAATGGAAACATTCTAAGCCTAATTGACTCATCATTGAAATTTTGGAAACGAAATGTCGAGCAGATTTCAAGAAACTCTTTAATGTGCATGTATGGATCTTCTCTTTCCAAACCATAAAATGATGGTAAAAGTTGGAGTATGGATGGTTTGATTTCAAAATGAGTTGCAGTAGTTTGTGGCAAAACTATGCAAGATGGAGTATTGGCTATGACAGGTGAGAAGTACTCCATAAGAGTTTTATTATGCACAACTTGTTCTTCCATTTTTAATGGTGATCCAGTAGAATCTAATGTCTCTGTTGTACAATCAATGATTGACACAAAAATTTTCCTAACCAACCGCTTATCTTTATCACATTTCCAAGCACGCATAAACTAAAAAAAATAAATTGCTTCCTAATTATGAAAAGGAATCTAACTACACAACGGCAACAAAATGTAAATACCACAAAAAGAAAAAAATCAAAAAATTATACAAACTCTTTTTTTTTCAAAGTGTTAGTAATAATGGGTAATATTTAATCAGTAGACTCCCAGGAAAATATAGAGGAATCACAATGGTTTCTCTTAAAACCCATACTCCTTAGGCGCTTTTAGCCTTGTTGACAGAATCAACCAATTTTATACACCCAAATTACTACACTAATTTTCAAGAAACAATTTTTTTAAAAAATTCTATACAGAGAATAAAAACAAGTTTTCTAAATAATAACTAGTGGAAGAAATATACTTACCTGGATCCAAATAGCATTTCCGTCGTAATCCCTGGCAACGGCGCCAAAATTTTTTTGTTGTTTTAATTAAAACTCGCAAGTGCATGAATCTATTGGAGTATAGATTTAGTGGTATGCAAGGTCGATCTCACAGGGATTGCCAATTGAGAGAAAATTCTAATTTAGATCTGAAATAAATACTCCTAACCTAGTTGCCAATGTCTTATTTTGTGAGAGGAATATTGAACAAAGTATTCAAAGAACTAATATACTAAAATTAAATAAAGATGTATTCAAAGTAAAGAAGCATGCTCAGCTTAGGGGATTCACTCTTAGTATTTCAAATAAAGATAAATTTAACTCTTTTATTACTCAATTAGAATCCTTACATGAGTAAGTTTCCAATCGGAAGATATGTTAATTTAAACTCATCTTTGTTTATACATGAGTTATATTTACCTCCTTTTTATTGTATTACTAATATATAAAACACTCTTGTAAAATGGATTCAAGCGTACATTGTGACAATCATCATATTGTCTACAATAAATCAAGACTGATTCAAGTATTTATTGTTCCAAAAATTGTCTACAATGTATCAAGGTTCACACTTTACAAGATTAAAATACAAAGATGCAAAAGATAACTTGTAAATGGATTCAAGTATAAATTGTGCCAATCATTATATTGTCTATAATAAATCAAGATTGATTCAAGTATTTATTATGCCAAAGATTGTCTACACTATATCAACATTCACATTTTACATGATTACTTATGCAGAAAATGAAAGAGGTAGAAAAATAATTAACATAACAAAATAAAATGAAATAGAATAGGTGGCAAAGCTAACCATGAACAATAAAAATAAGAAGTAGACGGAAAAGCCAGCCATTAAACAAGAAGAAGAAATAGGTGGCTCAGCCAGCCAATAAAACAAAACATAAGAAAATGAAAAGGTAAATGCAACATCAAATATAAACATTACAATTAAGAGTTAAATAAATTATTATTTTTATACCAAGAGTTTTACCCTTTCACTTTAGTATTAGGAGATTAGTTCTCCATAATTAAGGTAAGAAAGTAAAATGAAAGATGAAGAAACATGATAATATTACGAAAGAAAATGAAAAATACAAAATATCTAAAGAGAGAATAACATTACAAGTACGTAGAATTCCAATAAAGATTTCCAAAGCTCTCTCCAAAACCTCCCTAACTCACTTCTCAAGCCCTCTATTTATAGATACAATTAAGTGTGGTAATTGTCAAAATTGTTAGGTAGGAAGTTGTACAAAGTTGACAATTTGGATTCCATCATGTGCACCGAAATTAAACCTTGAATATCTTCTTGAAATCCACTGAATTTGCTGCCTCCATCAACATAAAAGTTGTAGAAACTTTAATTAGCTTTCCGTCAAGACAAATCGTGGACAAAGTGGATACGTAATTTGTGACATATGCTCAAAATACTAGAGCCAAGTCGGGTTGGACTGCAGCAGTAGACAGATTCTCTTTTAACCCACTTTTGCCCCTTTTAATCTCCGAATTTTCTGACCACTTGATGAAAGTTGTACCTAATCATGTCAGCTACACACCTACCAAATTTTATACATATTGGATATGTATGTTCTGAGATATGGCCCAAGTACTACAGTAAGGTTGGGCTAGACTGCAACCAGCAAACATATTCTCAACATTGGTTGCTTTGCCTTGAATCTTTATGTTTTTAGTTCTTTTGGAAATGTGATCATAAATCAAGAATAAATTTGTGCATATATCCATTAGGATGCATCTCAAGAGTCAATATGATAATACTCTTTACTTAGCCATCCTTCATGAATTTGTTTTATCTGCTTGATTTATAGACATCATTCCCAAAAAACCATAATTTAGCCCTAATTCCTCCAATTAAGTCCATTTTCTACTCTTCTCTCCATATGTAAAACATACACAAAATTCAAGACAAGTGAGGGAGATTTATGCTTAATTATGGCAAAAGATAAGATGAGAATATTTAATTCATGAGTATAAAAACTCACTCATTATGTCCTCTACTTGAATTACTTTTTTAGTTCATCCATGATTGTGGTTCTAAATTTTGTGAAATAAGTTTTTTTATTTGCATTACTTTTCAAGCTATGTATTAATTTGTTACATTAATATGAACATGGGAAACTTTTAATAGCCCTCACAGGTAGTGCTACACCAAGCTTTGTAGCTAATACAATGAGGAATGCAACACCATCTCCAAGAGAATTGTAGAGTTGCTAGTTTTTTGTCAATATTTGATTACCTATATTTTTTTTGTTAACTAACATGGTGTTAGTTATTAACAAATGTTTGTTCTATTTAAAATTATTACAATAGTATAAAATGTAAATGCAAAAAAAAATCCAAAACAGGGTATTTAGTGACAACCCAAGTTGCCACTAAATGTCCGCCTTTAAAGGGATTTAGTGGTCACTTGATAGGTCCCCACTAAATCTATTTTTAGTGTTAACCCTTAATTGATATTGAAAGTCCACTTTCAGTGGTAACTTATTAATGTCACTACTAAAAAGAGATTCAGTTACAACTTAAGTCATCACAGATAGTGGACATTCGGTGGCGACTTCTTATATGAATGAAATATATTTTGTTTTCACCCCATAATGTCTAGTGTTTTATGTTTATTTAGTACTTAATTACACTCACTAAGCTTATATTTTGATTTAGGAAGTAATTGAGAGCACTAGAATAAAAAGTTTCCTAACTTGGATAGAATTGGAGCAAAGAAGCAAAAAAGATAAAAAATAAAGAAAAAAGAGCTAGAGTTATGACAGTAGAATTACACCATCGTGACATCATAATTAAGAGAAAAAGTGCAAAATCTCAAGACCTCAACATTGCAAGGGTGGCTTTCCAATGCCGTGATGCTAGAAAGTAGAATTTCACATCCAAAATCCAATAGCTTTAGTATTACGACTATGTAATGTTGGCATTGTGATGCCAGAAATAAAGCATCAGACACCAGAATTTTGGAGATTGCAACATCACAACAATATGATTGCACCACAGTGATGCCAAAAGAATTGCAATATTATGAGGATTTCTGAATTACTAGCATTGTTACAATGGAACTTTAACACTGTTATGCTAGTTTTGTTTTTAAACAATCAAGTTAGGGCTTTAAGCGAGATATCTTTGACACCTTTTAGCAACCTTCTTAGGCGAATTTCCAAAGAAATCTCATCCATCTCTTTTTCCCCTTTCTTCTTTAGTTTATTTTAGGTTTTTAGGATGTCCTTATGTGGCTCGTTCTCTTTAGTTGATTGAGGAAGACTGAAACCTCAATACTTATTGATTGTGAGATGTAATTATGTTTTCAGTTGATCAGTTTATAATTAGGTATTAATTGTCCTTCTACTCTTAATTTTATGATTATGCTTTGGATTGGTAGGTGGCTTACTAGTTTATTGATTGATTCAATCGATTGCTAAATTAGATATCAAATTTGAAAATTTTTGTATCCCTCTAATTTAAAAACCAACTAGGATTAATGATTTGTTATGTCAAGAATTGTCAAAACCAAGGAAGAACACTTAATTAAATTAAATAAAACCTCTTGTATTTGTGTTGTTTAGCTTTATTGATTCCTCTAAATCTTATTCTGCTATTGAATTAAACATTGTAGTTCTTGTCTAGGGATGTTTGGTAGTAGGGTTAATTGGATCACTTGTTTCTAATTAATTAGACTTAAGAAGGGATGAGAATATAAACCTAATAGAAAATATTAAAGTACGAATGTATATTAATATTGACGATCAATGGTAAGAAGTTGAGACTCTAGTAAAGAAGATAGCTACACAACTAAAGCAAGAAGATGAGAAGACTAGCACCCCTATTGGTGATGATAACCCTAATCCACATGATGATTATGAACTAAATGGAAAGGAAAAAAAGGGACGTTGACACTAGTAAGTGTAACATCCCATAATTTTTAGATATTTTCCTTAAAAAAATTTCACCTTACATATATGCATAGAAATGTTCTAATATTAATGGAATAGGTAAAGAAAAAAAATCTAAGAGGAAATATTAGAAATAAACATGTTAAAGAAAGGTGAAATTCTTAGGTAAAGAAAGATAAATTTTTGTGAAGTAAGTAAAGGTCTTAAAATTTCAAGAAGATCGGATTAGGGTAATTTTTCTTAATTTAAGAGCAAAAGTTACTAAGTTTAGTATCTCCACCCGTAATTGGGCTTTAACCTATAGACACTTCATATAGAGTTTTTCTACTTCACATGAATTTTTAGCAAGCCAATAGGATAGCACAAGGAAGAAATAAAACATAGACTTGGACTAGGATATAGAAATTGGACTGGTAGCCCAAAAATCATGAAAATATGACCAAGCCCATTATGAAAGGTAGAATTTAACCAAAGTAAGGAAAATGGACAAGAATGAGCCCAAACCCAAGAGGAAAAAAAATTAAAGTGATGAAATATTGGTGTAATCAAGATTAAGTGACATGGCATTAAGACAAAAATTTAGCAAGTGGTGTGATTCTACATTCATCATTTTGGCAAGTGGCATAATAATACAAGGCTTTAGGACAAAAACATCTATATCCTACATTCATAACTTTAGCAAGTGGGTAATAATACATAGCATTATGACAAAACATCATTTTCCTACACAAATAATTTTAGTTAAGTAAGGAAAATTCAAGGGCTAGAAATTTGCCACTTAAAAAGGCAAATCTATTATACTTGATTAAGACAAAAGAAAATGGAAATGAATCCCTAAATCAAAGGGACCTTGTCCCATATCTTAACAACATATTATCATAATTTTCAAAATACAAATCTCCTTTTCCTATGCGTATCTTGACTAAGGAAGCGGAAGACAAGAACATAAGTTGTTTGTTTTCCAAAAATTCAACCAAGTGTAATCTAATTGTGATAAGGTAGACCCATGATCATGAAAGGTGAATTATTTGGTGGTCTATATAAGAAAACTCAACCTTACAACATTAGAATTTCATCCAAGTGAGGGAGAGCAAAAATAGAAGCAAGGTAGTGTGAGGAAAGGAGAGGAAGAAAGGAAGAAAGAGGAAGGAGAAGTCTAGGAGACTAAGTGCTCCAGGTAAGTTTAACAATATTTCTTTTTGAAGAAAACCTTTGAAACTCATAATATTTATATGAGATTTTGATCTTAGAACTTTGATGATTGCTCATGGATGTTGCTATATCATGTTACATATTGATCTTCCATGTGATGTATGTTTGAATACTTAGGTTGGTGTAGATAGTTCTGCATGGATATGGCTATGGTTGACAGAATTTTAAGCTTCGGTATTTTAATTTCTGGGAACAATCTATAAGGAATTAAAATAAATAGTTAACATAAGAATTAAAGATATATGTGTCACGGATTTTCACCCATTGGAATCATTCCATTTGGAGTCTATATGAGGTAGCTATGGTCTGATTAGTAGTCAAAGGTCAGAAAATGAATCATCAGGGAAGAATATGTTAGGATAGCTTCGGTAATTTAATTTCTGGGAATTATTTGTAGGGAATCAAAATAAATGGTTAACATAAGAATTAAATATATGTGTGTCATGGATTTTAAGCCACTGGAATCATTCAATTTGGAGTCCACATGTGGTAGATATGGTCCGATTAGTAAGCCAATGTCAGAAAATGGTTCATCAGGGAAGATTATGTTAGGACAGCTTTTATATTTTAATTTCTGGGAATTATCTGTATGGAATTAAAACAAATGGTTAACATGAACGTTATATATCTATGTCTCATGGAAATATACCCATTGGAATTATGCAATTTGGAGTTCATATGAGGTAGATATGATCCGATTAGTAAGCAGAGGTCAGAAAATGTTTATTCAGGGAAGAGTATGTTATTAATATTTTAGTTTTTGAATTTCTGGGAATATTCTGTAGGGAATTAAAATAGCGCGCCAACATAACAATTATAGATATATGGCTCATGGATTTTTACCAACTGGAATAACTCAATTTGGAGTTCTAATTTGGGAGATATGGTCTAATTAGTCAGTAAAGGTCAGAACCTATCTGAGAGGAACTATCCTGTACTTTGAGGGAGTAATATCACCTTTGTTTCTTAATTTTTCGCTATAATGTTCAACATAATAATTTTATATAATTGTTTTGTCTTGAAATGGACACCAAGATCACCTACATCAGAGTTAAATTGAGGGAGTTATGCTTTGATTAGTAAGAGAATGTTAGATAGGATGAAAACCTGCATCAAGAAAATAAAGAAATAAAATTAGTATTTTAAAAAGAAGATGAATCTTAATAAATGACTAGTATAGCCATAGCCATTGCCATTGTATGAACTTCTTACCATCTTAAGTGTGAAATTTTGACATGGAAATATTTTATAAAGTGATATTTGAAATGGTTATGTTCATGGCATGATTACCAATGATTTTTGGTAATAGTTATATTTGGATGAACATACTTGTTATTGAAAGCATATTTTTGGCTAACATTGTGAAAAGAAAAGAAATGAGCACGGTCACATGGCAATCCGTGTGGTGCACCAGTAAAGGACGCCCTACCAACGGTTATGATCATGATAATGAGAAAAGAAAGAGAAAGTGGGCCATGTCGGACGGAGCGAGAAAAGCCCGTACCGGAGAGTAGAGAATACTCACCCTGACCGGGGTAGCTTGAAATGAGAATAAGTTGATGGCCATCATATGATATTTTGAAAATAGTTAATCATGTCATACATATCATTAAAGTATGATTCTTATGTGCATAGATATAATGCATTCATGTGACCAAAGATATTTTCTGTAGTTTATACAGCTGAACATGACGTGATGAGCTTTACTGATGATCATTTATTGTTGAACTTACTGGGATTTAATTCTCACTATATTTCCATATCATGTTCAGAAATTTATTTATGCAGCTTTTGTTTCTAAGGCTCTGGCTTTTAGTGCACATTGGATCGAGTTACTTTATGTTGGGCAGATTTCAGAATCAAATAAGATGTTTGTGGTCGAGTTGGCTCAGATCCCGGTGAAGGTGCAACCACCCGCACCTGTATCTCCGGAATTGGTCAACCAAAATAAACAAGATGTAAATATCTATGTGTTTGATATGTTATACGTCTGTTTTGATTAATGACATATATGTGAACTCAATATTGTTTAATAATAATAAAAAAAAAGGTTGTTACAGTAAGCCTATTGAGAAAGAGGTTGAGGGATTGACCTTAAATATTGAAGTGTAGAAAAATAATGTTGTATTAAATGATGACCTAAAACTACATCAATAAGGTAAGGTCCCTCATATTATATTTCATTTTCAAACAAAGACCTTCCACCCTTATTTTTGTAAGACCCTACAATAAACCTAAATCCCCTCCCTAGCCCAACTTAAGCACATATTCCTTGAAGAAAGAGAAAAATTACCATTAATCATCTTCAACAAGTTGAGTACACTACAAGAAGAAAAGCTAGTACAAGTGCTTCTATTGACCCCATCTATGTGCTTTAATGATTTTGATGATAACAAACAAAACAAAAAGGGTTTTTAGGAAATGAAAAAATTTCCGAAAGTTGTATCTTGAGCGTTAATGAAGATTTCAAAGGATGCACTAAAGATTTGCATGGAACCAAGGCCTAGGAACCAAGCCTTGAAGGTTATTTGTTTCTTTAGGTTATCCTAACTTTAGTTTTATTTGAATTAGAAAACTTTAGCAAATATTGAGCTTCTAATTGTTTTTAAAATATTTGAACATGATTTTTCTATGTTTATTGGTTATTTGCTTTATAAAGTTTGCTCAAAATTTGTTTTTCAAATTTCCTTAGGTGTCTAATAAGTTTTATGGTTGTTTAGTGGCTTAAAAGTGAGCAAAATTGTAAAACTAAGTGACCATTAGGCACCTAAAGAAGCTTTAGAAGTCTTAAAGGTTTAAAATTTTCAAATATAATGGTCACAAGGACCTTTAATAGCCTCAAGCATGAAAATATGGAACACTATGTGCCTATTGATAAAGGGAAATTTTGAGTGCTTAATGGCCATATTTTATCCCCTAATTCATAGTAACTTGTGATTATTTCTGTGCTTTTGGTCATACTTTGTTCTGGGTACTGCTGTGGTTTGTTTTATGGTTGCAGGAGAGCAAAAGAAGCCAAGAAGCAAGGAAAAATAATCATGGAAAGAGCCAAAAAGACTTGGGACATGATAAGGAGGAAGCAAGGAGGCTACACGTAAAAAATATGAAGAAAGGAGCATGGCAACATGCAGCATGGCCAAGCCATGCTTGGTGGCATGCAACACGGCCAGGTCGTGTTCTGTGCAAGAAGCTGCAGAAAATCCAAGAAACTCGCCCGAAGCACGGCCAGGCGTTGTCCTAGGACACGGCCATGCTGCGGGTCTTCGAACACCATATTTTTTAGGGTTTTGGCTGCCCAAACTGATATATATCGAAGGGGATACGCAGCCAAAGGGGAGAGATGCATTGGGGCTCATTTTTACTCAGTTTTAGGCTTAGGAAACACCTTAGGAATAAGTTTAGAGTAGGATTAGAGTTTACTTTCATGTTCTTAGCTTAGATTTGACAGCAATTCAGCATTGTATTTCATTCTCCATCTAGGTTTTATCTTTATATCTCTGCACTCATCTCTATTCCAACTCTTTCTCTTGGTTTGTATTGGATATTGATGATTTACTAAATGATTATGCCTTTGATTTATCTTTCTATCTTGCTTGAGTAGATTTTGATCTAGGGTTTTGGTAACCCACTTATGATGTGATGATACATTGAGCTGATTGAGTTAAAATTGTCTTATCTATGGTTAATTAAGATTAGCTATTAAGTATTGGTTATATGAGTTGATGAATATTTGGCCAATATTTATCACATCTTAGGATATTAATTGATGGATTGAAAGGTGAAGATTAATACTGGAACCTAATAGTTAATTAGGGATATCTTAATCACAAAAGTAGTTTACGATTCTCTACGAATGAATCAATTAATGGGCACGAGAAAACCGATTAATTGTATTCCATGGTTGGCATAGAACTTAATGGACCTAGGTTGAACTAAGAACCACGAAAGTAGGCAATTAGATTAACCTAGGTACGATTAGTAACGCTTGAAAGAGGTTGGTAGTTAATTAAGACTAAACCATCCCCAATAACCTAGATAATTGCAATTAGAGGTATAAATTGGATGTTGAATATCATAAGTGTGGTGAACCGTAACCCTAGGCTTTGTTTATTTGATTATCTTTATTTATTTAATTGTGACACTCTCTGATCGAATTACATCGATTTAGATAGCATATTTTGTGAAATTATAGTAGTTGACATTGTTCTCTGTGGGATACGACCTGTACTCGCCAGACTAGCTACAGCTACGCCGTGCACTTGCGGTTATTTAGTGAAACACACACAACAAGTTTTTGGCGTCGTTGCCGGGGAACAAAGTCAATATTAGATATTTTACGAAATAGCTAGAATAAATCAGTTTTTTTTCTTTTCTATTTTTCTGCATAATTTTCCTTTGCTGATTTTTGCATCTTTTCTTCCTTTATAGGTGTGTTTCTTTTTTATGCGAAGAGAACGTGAGATTGTTGCTGAATTTGATCCGAAAATTTAATGCACACTTCGAAGGATAAGAAGAAGACAGTAGCAAGGAAATTCTGCAGCTACTATAGGGGAAAGAGATAACCGATCTCTGAAGGAATGTACTACCCCAGACACTCATGGCCTGAATCCCAACATAGTCAGGCCAGTGGTTGAAGCTAATAATTTCGATCTGAAGCCATCTCTCTTGCAGATGGTTCAGCAGAATCAGTTTGGAGGGTCGCCTACTGAAGACCCTAATCTCCACCTGTCAGTCTTTTTAGAGTACTGTGACACCTTGAAGCTAAATGGGGTATCCTTAGATGCCATCAGGTTGAGACTATTCCCTTTCTCTTTGAGGGACAAGGCCCGTGCATGGTTGCATTCTCTTCCATCAGGGTCTATCACCACTTGGCAACAGCTTTCTCAAGCTTTTCTCACCAAGTACTTCCCACCGAGCAGGACGGCCCACCTTAGAAATCATATCACTACATTTGGTCAGAAGGATGAGGAGTCATTATATGAGGCTTGGGAAAGATTTAAAGAGCTCCTCAAAATATGCCCACACTATGGGTTGGAGAAGTGGCTTATAGTCCATACCTTCTACAATCGACTGATTTACAGCACCCGTATGTCTGTGGATGCTGCAGCTGGTGGAGCCATTATGAACAAGACAGTTGATGAGGCATACGAGCTGATAGAGGATATGGCTCAAAACCATTATTTATGATCTAGTGAAAGGCAGCCAAGGAAACCAGCAGGTATGTATGAAGTAGATGCATTTAATCATCTTACTTCTAAGATTGATGCATTATTTCAGAAGTTGGAAAAGTTAAGCGTCAACAATGTTGGTTCCTCTTCATCATCTTCTACTTGTGAGATCTGTGGTTGCATAGGTCGTATGGCCAGTAATTGTCAACTTAGAAATTCTGCACCTCAGGATTGTGAACAGGTGAACTTTGTGAACAATAATCAGAAAATCAATCCCTATAGCAACACCTACAATCCAAGTTGGAGGAACCAACCGAATCTTTCATACAAGCTGAATGCAAATCAGCCTCAAAATAATTTTAGGCAGCCTTTAGGCTTTCAAAATCAGAGGCCATTCAACCCAGCTCCTCAGCCAAAGTCAAATTTGGAGGCTCTGATGGAGAATCTCATCTCCACACAGAGTAAGCAGAATGATGAATTCAGACCCCAGAACCATTCCATGAATGAGGCTATAAAAGATTTAGCCTCTAAGGTAGACTCCCTTGCTACTCATAGCAAGATGCTGGAAACTCAAGTAGCACAACAAGTAAGTCTATCTAATAGGAACTTTGGCAGACTTCCAGGCCAAACTGAGAACCCCAGAGAGCATTGTAATGCCGTTACTTTCAGAAGTGGTAAGTAGTTGGTTGAACCTGAGAGAAGTGGGGAGGTAAAGACAAATGAACCTCAGGCTGCATCTGAAAAGAAAAGAGAAAAAGAACAAGAAGAAGAGGAAAAGAAGGAAGAAGAGCTAAAATATGTGGCTCCGGAACCATACAAGTCACTAATTCCTTTTCGTCAAAGGTTGGTTAAGGCCAAGTTATAGAAGTAATTTGGGAGATTTCTAGATGTGTTGAAGAAGCTGAATATCAATATCTCATTTTTAGAAGTCATCTCCCAAATGCTATCCTATGCAAAGTTCCTGAAAGAGATCCTCTCAAACAAGAGGAAAATTGAAGAGTATGTTGTGGTGGCATTAACAGAGGGATCCAGTGCTTTAATACAGAATCAGCTTCCTCAAAAGCTTAAGGATCCTGGAAGCTTCTCTATTCCTTGCTCCATTGGTGATATGAAGATTGATAGAGCCCTATGTGACCTTGGAGCAAGTGTCAGCCTCATTCCTCTTTCAATTTGCAAAAAGCTTCAGATGGGTGACTTAAAGTCTACCACCCTTTCTCTTCACTTGGCTGACCAATCCATCAAGCATTCGGTAGGTATATTAGAGGATGTTCCTCTAAAGGTAGGTAAATTTTATATACCGGTTGATTTTGTTATTTTAGAGATAGAGGAAGATGATAAAATCCCCATCATTCTTGGAAGGCCTTTCCTAGCTACAGTTGGTGCAAATATAAATGTAAAAGATGGAAAGCTTTCTTTGAATGTAGGGGATGAAAAGGTAGAGTTTAATTTGAATGATGCTATGAATCCCCCATCTCTAAGTGGATCATGCTGTATGATTGGCTTAAATGAACCTCATGTGAATGATAATGCCATGAATTTTTCTCCTTTTGACCCACTTGAGTTATGCTCTGTGGAAAGTTCTTTGGTTTATGTCAAACAGAGGGAGGAAAAGCAAGATATTGAGGAGGAAGTGAAAGATACAAACTTAGAACCCAAACCACCTCCTCAAAGCTTGAATGGAGCAAAGGAAGAATTGAATGAGCCAAAAAGATCTTTGAAGGCTATTAGGAAAAGCCTCATACATCACACTAAGAGGCAATGGATCAAAAAAAGGGTTATCCAAACTCTCTTCTAACCTCCTTGAGAAGAAAGCATGAAAATGGAGTCGAGCTAAGGACTATAAATAAGCGCTTTGTGGGAGGCAACCCACCTTTTAATTTTTCAGTTTCTTTTTGTTTTGTTTTCTTGCCTTTTGTTCTAGTTTTTATCTTTAATTTTAGTTGATTTATTAGGTTATAGTTTAATGAGTGTTTCGATTTGATTATTAGGTCTATTCACATGTGCCCAAAGTTGAAATAAAGAGTGGAAATCAAGGGAAGTTAAGCAGGGTTGAAAAATGCAGGAAATTTCGAAGAATTGGAAGATCCAGCCTCAAACACGGGCAGGCCATGTCCCAGGACACGGCTGTGCCCCAAGCACAACCCAAGCACCCCTCACCCGTGTTGCTCAACACGGGCAAAATCTAGGGTTTTTGAAATTCCAGCGCCAAGCACGGGTAGGCCGTGCCCTAGGTATAAAAAAAGAAGAGGAAAAGGGCCATCCAACCCAAAACATAAATGGTCCGTGTTTTTATCCCAGCTCCAATACAAAATGCTGCATTGCTTATATCTGGCTTACCTATTGCTGATACTATACACTTGGCACCTGAGCCAGAACCCTCCACTTCCTCCTTCAGAAGACTAGAAAGCAAGTAAGTTACGTCCTCATTTGCCTATACTTTCATCTATATTGACATTGAGGACAATGCCAAGTTTAAGCATGGGGGAGTGACATTAGGCTTGTGGTTTTCATTGACTGAATATTTTATCTCCTGTTTCATTGTATAATCATAAAGTTTGCTATTTTAGAGATAGATTGGCATAATATAGGTTGATTTTTAACTCATGAACATGTGATACACAATAGGATATGAAATAGGTAGTTATTATTTTAGTCTCTCTCTTCTAAGATTAAACCTCTAATATTTTGAAAAATATCTCTCTATTGTGCTGTGAATTGTATGCTATTTTTTATTTTTAACACTATGAGAGTGTGGATGTAAGGAGAGGTGAAAAATGAGGGAATGTGCACCCCAAAAAGTTTTCACTCTGAGTACCCCTTCAAGGCACCAAAAAGGCATTAGTATAAGTATCTAGATGCCTTTACCCTAGTGAGATGGAGCATCAAATGCACTCACTGCATATTTCTAATAAAATAAAATAAAATAAATGAAAAAAAATGAAAAAAAATTGATGATGGAAAGTAAAAGAGTTTAAGTGAGATAAAGAGTGATAAAATAGAAATAAGGGTAAGGCAACATAAGGAGATCTAAAGGATGAGGTGGCCTACTTGAGTGTCGGAAAATCAATTAGATGCATACATTCAATGGTACCAATAGAAATAGATATATAATAGGAGAATTTTGGTTTAGTTTTAGAAGAACAGAGACTATCTAGTAAATTTCTATTCATATATCTATTGTGTTCACATTGATTGAGTGACAAATTACCTGTATTGCACTTTTCTATCTTCTAGAATCTGATTGCATCTTTCCCCCTTCCTGATATGATATGTTATTTGCTTGAGGACAAGCAAAGGTTTAAGAATGGGGGAGTTGATAAAGGGGAATTTTGAGTGCTTAATGGTCATATTTTATCCCCTAATTCATAGTAACTTGTGATTATTTCTGTGCTTTTGGTCATACTTTGTTCTGGGTACTGCTGTGGTTTGTTTTATGGTTGCAGGAGAGCAAAAGAAGCCAAGAAGCAAGGAAAAACAATAATGGAAAGAGCCAAAAAGACTTGGGACATGCTAAGGAGGAAGCAAGGAGGCTACACATCAAAAATCATGAAGAAAGGAGCATGGCAACATGTAGCACGGCCAGGCCGTGCTTGGTGGCATGCAACACGGCCAGGCCATGTTCTGCGCAAGAAGCTGCAGGAAATCCCAAAAACCCGACCGAAGTACGGCCGTGCTGCGAGTCTGCGAACACCGTATTTTTTAGGGTTTTCGCCGCCCAAATTGATATATATCGAAGGGGATACGCAGCCAAAGGAGAGAGACGCATTGGGGCTCATTTTTTACTCAGTTTTAGGCTTAGGAAACACCTTAGGATTAAGTTTAGAGTAGGATTAGAGTTTACTTTCATGTTCTTAACTTAGATTTGGCAGCAATTCAGCATTGTATTACATTCTCCATCCAGGTTTTATCTTTCTATCTCTGCACTCATCTCTATTCCAACTCTTTCTCTTGGTTTGTATTAGATATTGATGATTTACTTAATGATTATGCCTTTGATTTATCTTTCTATCATGCTTGAGTATATTTTGATCTAGGGTTTTGGTAACCCACTTATCATGTGATGATACATTGAGCTGATTGAGTTAACAGAACCCTAATTGTATTATCTATGGTTAATTAGGATTAATTATTAAGTATTGGTTATATGAGTTGATAAATGTTTGGCCAATATTTATCACATCTTAGGATATTAATTGATGGACTGAAAGGTGAAGATTAATACCGGAACCTAATAGTTAATTAGGGATATCTTAATCACGAAAGTAGTTTAAAATTCTATACGAATGAATCAATTAATAGGCAGGAGAAAACCGATTAATTGTATTCCATGGTTGGCATAGAACTTAATGGACCTAGGTTGAACTAAGAACCACGAAAGTAGGCAATTGGATTAACCTAGGTACGATTAGTAACGCTTGAAAGAGGTTGGTAGTTAATTAAGGCTAAACCATCCCTAATAACCTAGATAATTGCAATTAGAGGTATAAATTGGATGTTGAATATCATAAGTGTGGTGAACCGTAACCCTAGGCTTTGTTTAATTGATTATCTTTATTTATTTAATTGTGACACTCTCTGATCGAATTACATCGATTTAGATAGCATATTTTGTGAAATTCTAGTAGTTGACATTGTTCTCTGTGGGATACGACCCGTACTTGCCGGACTAGCTACAGCTACACCGTGCGCTTGCGGTTATTTAGTGAAACACACACAACACCTATAGGTTTCACTAGAAGGCTAGTGAGCACATGAAAGCCAAAAATTAAGGATTTTAAAGGGCAATAGCCGCCTAAAGGCCTCGTTAGGCACTTGTAGCATTTTAGAAATGCAATTTATAGTTGTATAACAGTCAAAACTCATTGATTTCAATCTCAAATGATCCCTAACAACTATAAACTTCATTTCTCTATAAATATCATATACCTAAGTCATTGGAAAACAATAAAGAAAGAAACTATGCTTTCATCTTGAATCATTCTTATGGCCTTATTTTCCCTTGTTTTTCTAATACAAGCTTACATTGTATTACATACGCTCTAAAAAGTGTATTTTAGCCTTGTTTATCTTTCATTTTATGAGGATTGGTCAATGGGTGGTAATCTTGATGGAATTTGGGTATGGAAAACACCATTGGTTATTATAATAGGTTGTAAGGGGAGTGAATCTAAAATTTTCAAATTGATTAAGTTGTGGTTGTGTAAGAGGCTCACAAGTGTCCGGTTCAAGCTTGTGGTATAGTGAAAATCTCATGTTACAACTTGAGGATATGATGTAAGCTTAGTGGTTGAGTTGAACCACGATAAACTTCGTTGTGCCGTCCCCACTCCCTTGCTTTCTTTATGGTTTTTCTAAGTGCTCTTTCTTTCATCTCTAAGATTTTTTATTTTTAGCATTATTGTTTATCATTTGATTTAATTACTAAACTTTGGTTTTTATTTAACCTTACTTTGAGATTCTATTTTTTTTTATTTTGATTATTGATACCTTTTTCTTTTATCAAAGTGTGTTCTTGAATTTCATTTTGTACAAACTTTGTTAAAGAAACTTGTTTTCCATTTTTGTGAAAGAACTAGTATTTTAAAATGTTGCAGAAGAGTTTTCAAACTCATTCTACATCTTGAACTTCAATGAAATTTTTTTGAAACACCCAATTTACCCCCTTTTTAGGTGTAAGCCATTCTTAACAAGTGGTTTTAGAGTTTGGGCTCTAAGAAGAAGACTTAACCATATCAAGAGTTACATAGCCCGAATAGGTGATAGTGTTTTGTTTAGAGGGTATTCCATAAACAGACATCTAAGTTTTAATTGTCAAAACTACACCTGTTTGAAGCTTAGAATAAAGCTTTTTATAGATGCTATTAACATTAATTTATGAAAATTCATAGAAAAAGGTTTCTTCTTTCTAACTATTGTTGAGGTTGGCCAAGAAAGACTCAAACCTAAAACTGCTTAGACTAAATCTGATAAAAGGAATGTCCAACTCAATGCCAAGGCTAAAAACAATCTCACATATATATTAAGTCAAAAAGAGTACTTTAGAGTCTCAAATTGCACCACAACTATAGAAATGTGGAATGCTTTATAAATATCCCATGATGGCACAAGAGAAGTAAGGGAAGTTAAGGAATCTAGAGTCAACACGCTCACACAACAATATAAGCTTTCCAAAATGAAAAATGGAGAAACTATCAAAGATATGCAAATACATTGTACTCATACTATAAATCATTTAGAAGCTCTAGGTAAGGAGTATAAACCCAAAGATCAAGTAAACAAAAAAGTGGTAGCCTAAAGTCACTACTCTCCAAGAGGTACAAGGACCCTCTACACAATTTATGCCAACATTATTTGGAAACATTTTGGAGCATCAAGCTTGCCTTGCTGGGTTCAATATTGAGGAAGATAAAGATAGAAAAAAAGGTCCATAGCACTTAAAGCTACATTATCTCAATAAGAGGAGGAAGATGATAATGATGAAGGTAATGAAACCCCTATGAGTAATTTTGAACCTACACCTAACAACCTTACTTTGTTTATTAAACATTTTGATAGGCTTATGATAAAGGGGTATAAAAAAAGACTTCTTTTCAAAAGAAATCAACAAGGAGGAAGTAAAGATTCCATTACTTCCTATGAATGTGGTAAGCTACAACACATGAAATAGGAGTGCACAAAATTTTTGAAAAAGCAAAAGTCCTTTGATAAAAGAGAATACTTTAGAAGAGGAGAAGAAAAGGATATATGGCTATATAGGGAAATAGTGACATTTACCCAAACGAGGATAAAGAAGCAAATCTTTGTTTAATGGCAAAGAATGAGGCAAGTAGTTAAAAACCCTTCTATGATGAATTGCAATATGCCTTTGAGGAATTGCATGATGAATATGTCATTATTGCTAAAATGCTTACCTTCTTGAAAAATAAATATTCTTTATTGAAAAGAAAGCTTTTGATTTAAAGAAAGAAAATAATTCTATTTTAAGTAAGAAAATATCTTATTAAAATAAAAAATTATATCTTTAAAGACATGTGCATATTTCTCTTCTTCTTCTGTTAACTGTAAGTGTAACATCCCTAATTTCGTTTCTTTTATTGATAAAAGTACATAAATATTTAATTAAGGAAATAAAATTTATTAGATAATATTTAGATATCTAAGGAAATATAATCCTTAGAAATTCTTCACCTTATGTATATGCATAGAAAATGTTTCCAACATTAAGAGAACAAATAAGGAGGGAAAACCTAATAGGAAAAACAATTAGAAATAACATACTAAAGAGATGCAAAATTCTTGGATAAGGAAGATAAATTTTTTAGAAACAAGTAAAGGTCATAAAATTTCAAGAACATTGGATTAGGGTAATTTTTCCTAATTCAAGAACTAGAGTTACTAAGTTTAAAATCTTTACCCATACATTAGGCTTTTACCTATGGACACTTCAAATAGAGTTTTTCCAATTCACATAAGTTTCTAGCAAGGCCATTGGATAACCTAAGTAAGAAATAAAACGTAGACTTGGACTAGGATATAGTAATTGGACCAATAGCCCAAAAATTATGAAAATGTAACCAAGCCCTCCAAAAAAGGTAGAATTTTATCCAAAGCAAAGAAAATGGTTAAGAATAAGCCCATAATGGGTAGGTATAAGCCTAAATCCAAGAGGAAAAATAAAATAAAATAAATTAGGTGATGATATAATAATGTAATAATAATAAAGATTAGGTTACATGGCATTAAGACAAAAATTTAGAAAGTGGTATGATTCTACATTCATAATTTTGGCAAGTAGCATGATAATACAAGGCTTTAGGATAAAAATATCTATATCCTACACTCATAATTTTAGCAAGTGGTATGATAATACATGGCATTAGGACAAAACATTCCTATCCCACACAAATAATATCAACCAAATAATGGAGATTGAAGGGCTAAAAATTTGCCCCCTAAAAAGGCAAACCTATCATACTTGTTTAAGACAAAAGAAAATGGAAATGAAACCCTAAATCAAAGGGACCTTGTCACTTATCTTAAGAACATATCATCATAATTTTCAAAATACAAATCTCCTTTTCCTATGCATATCTTGACTAAGGAAGAGGAAGACAAGAACATAAGTTGTTTGTTTTCCAAAAATTCAACAAAGTGTATCCTAATTGTGATAAGGTAGACCCATGATCATGAAAGGTGTATTATTTGGTAGTCTATTTAAGCAAAACCCACCCCTACAACATTTTAATTTTGTCCAAGTGAGGAAGAGAGAGAAATAGAAGCAAGGTCGAGTGAGGAAATGAGAGAAAGAGAGGAGAAGAAAGGAAGGAAGAAGAAGGAGAAGTTTAGAAGGATAAGTACTCAAGGTAAGTTACCTTAATCTCCACTTGAATCCATTTTTCTTCTTCATCCTTCAGGTTCAAAAACTCACCCTGCTTCTCTTACCTAAGCTGCTAGAAAAGCTAAGGGAAGGAAAGAATCTTGCTACTTCTTTCAAGAGGAAACAAGAAAACCAATTCACTAAGTGAGCTAGGGAGATTCTTAGGTAAGTTTAACAATATTTCTTTTTGAAGAAAACTTTTTAAACTTATAATATTTATATGAGATTTTGATCTTTGATGATTGGTCATGGATGTTGTTATATCATGTTACATATTGATCTTACATGTGATGTATGTTTGAATACTTAGACTGGTATAGAAAGTTCTACATAGGTATGGCTATGGGTGGCAAAATTTTTAGCTTCTGTATTTTAATTTTTGGGAATTATATGTATGAAATTAAAATAAATAGTTAACAAAATAATTATAGCTATGTGTCTCACGGATTTTTATCCACTGAAATTATTCAATTTGGAGTCCATATGAGGAAGATATGAGCTGATTAGTAGTCAAAGGTCAGAAAATGGTTCATCAGGTAAGAATATGTTATGATAGCTTCTGTATTTTAATTTCTGGGAATTATCTGTACGGAATTAAAATAAATGGTGAACATAAGAATTAAATATATATGTGTCACGGACTTTTAGCCACTAGAATCATTCAATTTGGAGTCCATATGAGGTAGATATGGTATGATTAGTAAACAAAGGTCAGAAAATGGTTCGTCAGGGAAGAATATGTTAGGATAGCTTCTGTATTTTAATTTCTGGGAATTATCTGTAAGGACTTAAAATAAATGGTTAACATAAGAATTAACGATATATGTTTCATGGATTTTTAGCCATTGGAAGAGTCCGTATAAGGAAGATATGGTCCGATTAGTAGTCAAAGGTCAGAAAATGGTTCATCAGGGAAGAATATGTTAGGATAGCTTCTGTATTTTAATTTCTAGGAATTATCTGTATGGAATTAAAATATATGGTTAACATAAGAATTATAGTTATGTGTGTCATGGATTTTTATCCACTGGAATAATTCAAATTGGAGTCTATATGAGGAAGATATGAACCAATTAGTAGTCAAAGGTCAGAAAATGGTTCATCAGGGAAGAATATGTTAGGATAGCTTCTGTATTTTAATTTCTGGGAATTATCTGTATGGAATTAAGATAAATGGTTAACATACGAATTATAGTTATGTGTGTCACGGATTTTTAGCCACTGGAAACATTCAATTTTGAGTCTATATGAGGATGACATAAGTAGATTACTAGTCAAAGGTCAGAAAATTGTTCATCAGGTAAGAATATGTTATGATAGCTTCTGTATTTTAATTTTTGGGAATTATCTGTATGGAATTAAAATAAATGGTTAACATAAGAATTATATATATGTGTGTCACGGATATTTAGCCACTGGAATCACTCAAGTTAGAGTTCATATGAGGTAGATATGGTCTGATTAGTAGGTAGATGTCAGAACCTATCCGAGAAGAAATAACCTGTACATTGAGGGAGTAATATCACCTTGACTTCTTACTATTTCGATATAATGTTCAACATAATAGTTTTAGATAATTGTTTTATCTTGAAATTGACACCAAGATCACCTACATCGGAGTTCAAATGAGGGAGTTATGCTCTGATTAGTAAGAGAAGGTTAGATATGATGAAAACCTGCATCAAGAAAATAAAGAAATAAAATTAATATTTAAAAAAGAAGATGAATCTTATAAATGACTAGTATATGCCATAGCCATTGCCATTGTATGAACTTCTTACCATCTTAAGTGTACAACTCTCACATGGAAATATTTTATAAAGTGATATTTGAAATGGTTATGTTCATGGTATGATTACCAATGATTTATGGTAATAGTTATATTTTGATGAACATACTTGTTATTGAAAGCATATTTTTGGCTATCATTGTGAAAAGAAAAGAAATGAGCACAGTCACATGGCAATCCGTGTGGTGCACCAGTAAAGGACGCCCTACCAACGGTTATGATCATGATAATGAGAAAAGAAAGAGAAAGTAAGCCATGTCAGACGGAGCGAGAAAAGCCCGTACCGGAGAGTAGAGGATACTCACCCTGACCGGGGTAGCTTGAAATGAGAATAAGTTGATGGCCATCATATGATATTCTAAAAATAGTTAATCCTGTCATTCATATCATTATTGTATGATTCTTATGTGCATAGATATAATGCATTCATGTGAGCAAAGATATTTTCTGTAGTTTATACTGCTGAACATGATGTGATGAGCTATATTGATGATGATTTATTGTTGAACTTATTAGGATTTAACTCTCACTATATTTCCATATCATGTTTAGAAAATTAGTTATACAGATTTTTTTATAGCTCTGGATTTTAGTGCACGTTGGATCGAGTACTTTATGTTGGGCAGATCTCAAAAGCAAATAAAATATTTGTGGTCGAGTTGGCTTAGATCCCGGTGAAGGTGCAACCACCCGCACCTGTATCTCTGGAATTGGTCAACCAGAATAAATAAGATGTAGATTTTTATGTGTTTGATATGTTGTACGTATGTTTTGATTAATGACATGTATGTGAACTCTGCATTGTATAAATTAAATAAATGTTATATTGAGTTAAGTTGTAACGAGGTAATAACTTCATGGTATTTAAAAAAAAAATTGATACTTAAATGGAGTTGTTACATATTTGGTATCAAAGCAGGTCGATCCTAGATGGCCAGTGGGTGGATGGTTATCTGAATCAATCTTATAGTGTCTTGAGTATGTTATGGTTGTTCTGTGTAGGGGATCGGTGATTCATATAGGTAAGAAATTACTAGTGTTTCCTATCTATATGCCGAGGTGGTGTTATAACTACTATTAAATATTTTTGAACTAACTATTGGGCTTGATCACCTCAATAGCAGCATAACTTTGTTTTGCCACAGTAGGAAATGGCACCAACAAGGAGGAATCCAGCAACCAATGCAGAGGAAACCCTACACAACCTGGCCACGGCAATTCAAGACCAAGTCATGACAACTAACCAAATTTTACAATATCTCTAGAATGCTAATAACCCAAATGGTGAGAATGGTGCTAACAACCGGATGGCTGGAAAAGATAATGGCATATCCGAGTTCTTGAGGACTAGACCACCTTGTTTGGCTATGACCCAATGGTAGCCGAAAGGTGGATAAGGGAATTATAGAAAATCTTTGAAGTGATGGGCTGTACTAAAGAGCAGCAAGTTATTTTTGCTACATATATGTTAAAAGATGAAGCAGAATACTGGTGGCGTGGAGCTAGAGAACTTTTAGCTCATCAGGGAAGACAGATCACCTGGCAAGTGTTCAAGGACATTTTTTTTGAAAAGTACTTTCCAAGTACTGTACGAGTAGAGAAAGAGATAGAATTCCTCTAACTCAGGCAAGGTAGCATGACTGTGGACCAGTAAATTGCAAGGTTCGAGGAGCTATCTAAGTTCTCCTCTTATCTGCGATATAACCCAGATGAAACATGGAAGGCGGTTAAGTTTGAAGCGGGACTAAACCCGGAGATAAAGAATGCTGTTATAGCTATGGAGATCAGGGAGTTTGTACCTCTGATAAATAAATGCAGACTCTTGTAAAAGAGTTTAAAGGCAGTAGAGGACGAAAAGCAAAGGTGAAACCTATGGAAGAGGAAGAGAAATTTTCGCAACCCTGGAAAGAACATAAGAAGAAGTGGATATGGAGCTGGAAAGAGCCCATTGATTGCAGGTCCTAGACCTTTTCAACAAGACCTCGCCCCAGTCAAGTGCGCTAAGTGCGGACGCATGCATGGTAACCGGCCATGCTACATGGGACAAGATGTCTGCTTCAATTGCGGACAGAAGGGACATTTTGCGAGAAACTGCCCACAGAATGAGGGGAAGTAGCCAGAGCAGAGGCCTCAGGTGAAAGGAAGGGTTTTCACCCTGAGCGGCCAAAATGCAGCTCAATCTTCTGAAATGATTCAAGGTACATACTATATCTATGGATTTGCTCTTATGGTGTTATTTGACTCTGGTGCTAGTCATTCATTTATATCGGAAGAATGTATTAGGAAGTTTCAGTTTCCTATTTCTGAAACTCCCTATGAGCTATCTGTAGTAACCCCTACAGGGGAACGGTTATTAACTTCCTTTGTATGTAAGGACTGTCAAGTCACCATTCAGGAGAAAGCTTTTTCTGTAGACCTCGTCTGTTTACCTTTAAGAGGTATTGAGGTCATTCTAGGGTTAGACTGGATGTCTAAAGATCGAGTCTTACTGAATTGTTGTAACAAGACCGTTGAATTTCTACCTCTTACTCCGAAAGAGGAGATCCAGTTATTGATGCTAAATGCCAATCAAGTTAATAGGGAGTTGAAGAATGGAGTACTTGGATACATTCTCTTGTATTTATCAAACCTAGAAGTCGAATCGAAGCTTGATGAAATCTCAATACCCAACGAGTTTCCTGAAGTATTTCCATCAGATATTCTAGGCTTACCTCCCAAGAGAGAGATAGAGTTCTCTATTGATCTCCTACCTAGGACAGGGCCTATCTTTATTGCACCATATTGAATGGCCTCGAAGGAACTACAGGAACTCAAGAAGGAGTTGGAGGAACTATTAGACAAGCAATTCATTAGACCGAGTGTATCACCTTGGGGAGCTCCTGTATTGTTTGTTAAGAAGAAAGACGGGAGCTTGAGACTATGCATAAATTACAGATGGCTGAATAAGGTGACTATAAAAAACAAGTACCCTCTTCCTAGGATAGATGACTTATTGGATCAATTGAAGGGAGCCTCCATCTTTTCTAAAATTGACTTGAGGTTAGGATATCATCATATTAGAATCAAGGAGGAGGACGTACTAAAAAATGCTTTCAGGACTAGGTATGGGCACTATAAGTTTCTCGTAATGCCTTTCAGGTTGACGAATGCACCTGCAATTTTCATGGATTACATGAATCACATTTTTCGACCCTACCTAGATCAATTTGTTGTAGTGTTCATTGATGACATCTTGATATACTCTAAGAGTGAGAAAAAACATGAACAACATCTCTGAATCGTGCTGCAAGTGCTGAAAGAGAAAAAGTTATATGCCAAAATGGAGAAGTGTGAATTTTCGTTGTCAGAGGTGAAGTTTCTCGGACATGTCATCTCTAATAGAGGGGTAGCCGTAGATCCTAGCAAGACGGAAGCAGTGATTCAGTGGGAAAGACTAAAGACGGTTACGAAAGTCAGAAGTTGCTTGGGTTTAGCAGGATACGACAGGAGGTTTATACAAAACTTCTCTCGTATAGCATTGCCATTGACTAAATTGATCAGGAAGGGAAGTCCTTTCAAATGGACTGATCAATGTGAAGCTAGTTTTTAGGAGCTTAAGACAAGATTGACCACTCCTCTAGTTTTAATTATTCCAGACCCCACAGGACATTTTGAAGTGTATAGTGATGCTTCAAAGAAAGGACTAGGGTGTGTGCTAATGCAAGACAAGAGAGTAGTTGCTTACGCCTCTAGACAACTAAGACCCCACGAAGGAAACTATCCAACCCATGATCTTGAATTGGCGGCGGCGGTGTTTTCTTTAAAGATTTGGCGACATTACTTATATGGAGCAACCTTTGAAGTATATTGCGATCACAAGAGTCTTAAATATCTCTTTGATCAAAAGGAGTTAAATATGAGGCAATGAAGATGGGTGGAATTTCTCAATGACTACAAGTTTGAGATAAAGTATCATCTAGGAAAGGTGAATGTTATAGCTGATGCCATAAGTCAAAAATCTTTACACATGGGCCAGATGATGTTGTATGAGATGCAAATGCTAGAGGAGTTTCGGAATTTGAAGCTGGACACTACTTTTTCCTCAAAGAAGCTAACCATTAATGGTTTAAGTATAGGGTGTGACCTTAGAGCCCAGATCAAAGAGGCTCAAGTTCACAACCAATACTTATAGGATCATAAAGATCAAGGAAATTTTTCTGTCATGGAAGATGGAGCAATCATGTATCAAGGAAGGATTTGTGTCCCTCAAGAACGAGAGTTAAGGACTAAAATCCTACAGGAAGCACATCAGAGTAAATATACTGTCAATCCTGGATGCACTAAAATGTACCGAGACTTAAAGATGATGTATTGGTGGCCATGGATGGAAAAGGATATTGCGGAGTTTGTGGCGAAATGTCTAAATTGTCAAAAGGTGAAGGTGGAGCATCAAAAGCCAGCGGGATTTCTACAACCTCTTGAGATCCTTAAATGAAAATGGGACAGTATCTTGCTAGACTTCGTTATGGGTTTACCTAAGACTTCAGTGGGGCATGACTCTATCTGGGTAATAGTTGACAGATTAACCAAATTTGCTCACTTTCTGCCCATAAAAATTAACTTTTCACTGGATAAATTGGCCCAACTGTACGTCCAGGAAATAGTTAGACTGCATAGGATTCCCTTAACTATTGTTTCTGATAGAGATCCGAGGTTCACGTTGAGGTTTTGGAAAGCATTGCAGGAAGCTTTTGGTACTCAATTGCAGTTCAGTACTGCCTACCATCCTCAGACTGACGGGCAGATATAACGGACCATTCAAACTCTAGAAGACATGTTAAGGGCCTGTGTGATAGAGCAAGGTAAAGGATGGGATAAGTACCTACCTTTAGTAGAGTTTTCTTACAATAATAGTTATCACTCCAGTATTAAGATGGCCCCCTACGAAGCTTTATATGGTAGGAAGTGCCGATCACCACTATGTTGGTTTGAGGTAGGAGAAAAGAACTTGTTGGGTCCTGATCTAGTTCAACAAACCACTGAACAAATCAAGATGATACAAAACAAAATACTTATAGTTCAAAGTCGGAAAAAGAGTTACTACGATAAGAGACATAGACCTCTAGAGTTTGAGGAAGGAGACCATGTATTTCTGAAACTTTCCCCGACTACTGGAGTTAGTAGGTCTCTCAAAACAAGAAAGCTAAGTTCGTGATTTTTGGGACCCTACCAAATTTTGAAGAAAGTAGGGACATCAACATATCAAGTTGCTCTCCCACCTAATTTGTCCAACCTGCATAATGTTTTCCAAGTATCACAGCTGCGAAAGTATTTTCCAGATTCATCACATGTAATACAAGATGAACCAATCCAAATAAAGGAGAACATGACATACCAGCTAGTACTTGCATCCATATTGGACACTGACGTGAAGCAATTGAGAAAGAAAACCATTCCCCTTGTTAAGGTGTTATGGGAAGGTTTGACTCCGGAAGAAGCAACTTGGGAGCTGGAAGAAGTCACGAGGAAGAAATATCCGCAACTGTTCTTATTCGGTAATTTCTAAAATTTTGAGGACAAAATTTCTTTTAGGGGGAGAGAAATGTAACATCGCTAATTTTGTTTCTTTTATTGATAAAAGTACATAAATATTTAATTAAGGAAATAATATTTATTAGATAATATTTTAGATATCTAAGGAAATATAATCCTTAGAAATTCTTCACCTTATGTATATGCATAGAAAATGTTTCTAACATTAAAAGAACAAATAAAGAGGGAAAACCTAATAAGAAAAACAATTAGAAATAACATACTAAAGAGATGCAAAATTCTTGGATAAGGAAGACAAATTTTTTAGAAACAAGTAAAGGTCGTAAAATTTCAAAAACATTGGATTAGGGTAATTTTTCCTAATTCAAGAACTAGAGTTACTAAGTTTAAAATCTTTACCCATACATTGGGCTTTTACCTATGGACACTTCATATAGAGTTTTCCCACTTCACATAAGTTTCTAGTAAGGCCATTGGATAACCTAAGCAAGAAATAAAACATAGACTTGGACTAGGATATAGTAATTGGACCAATAGCCCAAAAATTATGAAAATGTGACCAAGCCCTCTAAGAAAGGTAGAATTTTATCCAAAGCAAAGAAAATGGGTAGGAATAAGCCCAAATCCAAGAGAAAAAATAAAATAAAATAAATTAGGTTATGATATAATAATGTAATAATAATAAAGATTAGGTTAGATGGCATTAAGACAAAAATTTAGCAAGTGGTGTGATTCTACATTCATAATTTTGGCAAGTAGCATGATAATACAAGGCTTTAGGATAAAAACATCTATATCCTACACTCATAATTTTAGCAAGTGGTATGATAATACATGGCATTAGGACAAAACATTCCTATCCCACACAAATAATATCAACCAAATAATGGAGATTCAAGGGCTAGAAATTTGCCACCCAAAAAGGCAAACCTATCATACTTGTTTAAGACAAAAGAAAATGGAAATGAATCCCTAAATCAAAGGGACCTTGTCCCTTATCTTAAGAACATATCATCATAATTTTCAAAATACAAATCTCCTTTTCCTATGCATATCTTGACTAAGGAAGAGGAAGACAAGAACATAAGTTGTTTGTTTTCCAAAAATTCAACAAAGTGTATCCTAATTGTGATAAGGTAGACCCATGATCATGAAAGGTTTATTATTTGGTGGTCTATTTAAGCAAAACCCACCCCTAGAACATTTTAATTTCGTCCAAGTGAGGAAGAGAAAGAAATAGAAGCAAGGTAGAGTGAGGAAAGAAGAGAAAGAGAGGAGAAGAAAGAAAGGAAGGAAGAAGAAGGAGAAGTTTAGAAGGCTAAGTACTCAAAATTAGTTACCTTAATCTCCACTTGAATCCATTTTTCTTCTTCATCCTTGAGGTTCAAAAACTCACCCTCCTTCTCTTACCTAAGATGCTAGAAAAGCTAAGGGAAGGGAAGAATCTTGCTACTTCTTTTAAGAGGAAACAAGAAAACTAATTCACTAAGTGAGCTAGGGAGATTCTTAGGTAAGTTTAACAATATTTCTTTTTGAAGAAAACTTTAGAAACTTATAATATATATATGAGATTTTTATCTTAGAACTTTGATGATTGGTCATGGATGTTGCTATATCATGTTACATATTGATCTTATATGTGATGTATGTTTGAATACTTAGACTGGTATAGAAAGTTCTGCATAGGTATAGCTATGGGTGGCAAAATTTTTAGCTTCTGTATTTTAATTTCTGGGAATTATCTGTATGGAATTTGTAACATCCCATAATTCTCATTTTTAAATAATAATTTTTTGTTATAAACAAATATATTTTTATTTGTTTAAAAATGATTATGTTTTGCTAAAACGAAGTATATTTTTAAGTGAAATGATTTATTTTCTGGTTAAAACAATTATATTGGCCTCTAATGAATTTTTGTTATATTTTTAGAAATATTCTTTCTTTTAATATGAATAAAGATATTTATATCGAGATTTGTTTTATTGCGATTTTTATTAAGAAAAATTATGATTTAAGAGTTTAACCAAAGGCTTATGAGAATGAAAATTTTTAGAAATTTTTGGAATATTTTAGGATGGAAAACGGAATTTATATAAAAGAAAATCCTATTATTAGTTATTAAATAATAATAATTATTATTAATAAAAAATAAAAATAAACGAAAGAGGGAAATGGAGCAACGCAGGCAGAGGCAGAATTTCAGAAAAAATCTGAGTGAATAGTGAGTGAATAGTAACCTTCAACTTTTTCTCTAGATTTGGAGTGCCTATTGGCTTCCAATCTTAAAACTGAGGGTGTTACTGGAATCAGGACAAAGAATACTACGGTTTTGACCGATCAGTTTTTCAAATCAACTGTTGAATCGCCGTAGATCTGAAGTAGAAAATCTCGGTAAAAGGTAAATTTTGAAAAATCTCACTTAGAGACCTCCAATTCAAATTCTGACATCGTAGATAGATCCAGAAGCTAGATAAACCTTAGGATAGGTATATTTTCGGCCATCTAACAGCCTTTTTATTCGTCGTGAATAGTGTTTTTCGGCGGATGAATAGTGATTCTCGGCGAGTGAATAGTGTTTTCCGACGGTGAATAGTGATCAAGTTCCTGAAATTTCTTTCTTGATTGTTTGGACCCTCCGGATACGTTTTTGAGGTCTAATTGGTCAAAGTCGGATTGGAAAAGTACATTTTAGGGCTGTCCAATCTGGAGCTCTTATCAGGTGAGTAGATACTTCTTTCTATGACTTGCCACATGCTCTTCTTGAACTATAAATGTATTATTGTTTCTGTTTATAAATTATTTATACTATTATAAGTTTCTGAAATGTGTTAAAATATCTATTATACTTACGAACTTGCACATAGTTCAAGAAGAGTATGGTTTTAGAAATGTATTTTGGAACTCATTGAATATGTGGTTCTAAATGTATTTATCATTATTTGATAAAGTGAATATTATGTGCACGATGCATTGATTTGTAAAGCGATATACTTGTGAAAATTATGTATGTCATATTATAAATGAGATTGAATGGCAAGCATAAAGCTCATGGCGAGTTGCTTGATATTTTAAATGTATATATATGTATTGATGTATATCGGCTGGTTGTATGGCTTGTGACGGTAATGTGAGGAGGCAGTTGGGTGATGTACTCACATTCCCTGATCACTTATTGTGACTAGGGTCGAGGTCACTATGCGTATAGCATATTTTCAACCGGGTGACAGTGGTAATGTGAGGAGGCAGTTGGGTGATGTACTTACATTCCCTGATCACTTATTGTGACTAGGGTCGAGGTCACTATGCATATAGCAAATGAGTTATATTTTCATTGCATTGACCAGATTGCCGAGTGAGGTAGGTGCATTAAAAGTGATGATTTTATCCCCAAATCATAACTTTTTACTATAGCTTATACAGCTGAGAATAACAACATTTGTTTAATGATCATACCATAGTGCATATGATTTTGGATATCTGAATATCCTTTGATTTGAGAATATTTGAAATACGGGTCTCATATGAATGTACTTCTGAACTGTATTTTCTATGTAAAAAATTTTAAAATATAAGTACATCCATATGCTGACCTAAGAGGTCATAGGAGGAATTATTTGCTCACCAAGTTGTCAAACTCACTACACGATATTTCCACATTTTTCAGATAAGAATATCAGAGTCTGATTCGGAAGATAGGTGATATATTCTCTGGGTGAGTCTACGTTGCTTCCAAGACTCACAGTCTTTGAATTATACTGTGGTTGTATTCTAGAGTGCTTTGAACGCTACACGCAAGATCTTCGTTTTTGTTGTACTTTAATGTTTATAGACTTGGTCTGTATTTTGTGTATACATGAGAGATACTATATGTATTTGTTTCCTTCATAAAGAATTGAATTATGTATCTTTCTGGGAAATATCTAATTGCAAAAACAATTGTAGGAAAAAAATGTTTATTTTACGTAACGTAAATTGGGGGCGTTACAAGTTGGTATCAGAGCATTAGGTTTCCATGTGGCTAACAGAGCAAAGAATTCTGTAGTAGGACTTTGAGTATGGGTATGTAACTGCAGGCATATTTATACTCATGGTGTTGTTGTGGAATTCTATAGGGTGTCGTCCTCTTATTTCCTTTGACTCTTTTCCTTAGATATGCAATGTTTAAGAACCAATAAGTATGTCTTAGACAATGTTTCTTGAGTGTGGACTACCAGTTCTGCTTTTGAACTCGTGTTGATGAACAATGATAAAGAGAACACTATTGGGTATAAAGAAAAAGAGTTAGCTAAAAATAAGATTTCATCCAAACACAAAAGTAATGGCTTGTTTGAATGTCAAGAAGGTTTGAATTGATTGTTTAATTTGCTTATGTGAAATAATATGACGAATGTCTAATATAATATTGACAGTGGATTGAATTTGAGAGCAGAGAATTTATAAAGATAATATTTTCAATGATATATTTTTGTTGATATAAATAATTCAAAGACAATTGGGTTTTCAATAATATTATGTATAAGCATTATGATAAAGAAAGATGGACCACTATGACTATACATAAATTATAGACAGTTGAATAAGGTGATAGTGTGGAATAAATACCTATTACCTCGTATAGATTATCTGTTTGATCAGTTACAAGGTGCTCAATGCTTTCCAAAAATTGATTTGGAATATGAGTAACATTAATTAAGGATAAGAGAAGAGGATGTACAAAAATTTTCTTTTAGGACTCATTATGGGTATTATGAGTCTTTAGTTATGTTATTTAGTTTGACAAATAACTTAACTGCATTCATAGAGTTAATAAATAGTAAGTAGGTCCTTAAATCAACTTGTTATTATATTTATTGATATACTAGAATATTTCAAAAGTTCAGAGGATCATAAGCAAAATTCAAAGATAGTTTTACCAACTCTAAGGGAGTATGGTTGGTAAATATGATATCCAAGTAGACTCTAAGAAAGTAAAAGTAGTACAACAATGGCTACGTTTTACTACTTCTAAAGATGAAGATCCAAATCCAATTTTTGCTTCCTGCGGTTGTCTGCCGTCCATTCTATTTAAGTCATAATTGGATCAGGTACATGAACATATGCTTGTAAAGCATCAATCAACTCTTCAGCATTTGAAGCAGAAATGAGAATTCGTCGTGCTGAGTGTGAGATAAACCTTTGTTCCACAACATGATCAAGAAAAGACAACAGACCATCAAAGAAGTGGTTAACATTTAACAAACCTATCAGTTTGTGATGCATATTCAGTTGTGCCCAAGAAACTATTTGGAATATCTCTTCTAAAGTACCAAAACCACCTGGTAAAGCAATGAAGGCATCAACATTGCTCATTATTCTAGCCATGCGCTCATGCATGGAAGCTACCCTAAATTCCTCTCCAATTGTCTTTCCTACGATAGTAGATGCAGCTAGAGCTGTAGGAATAATACCTAGAACTTGACATCCTCCTACATGTACAGCTGTAGACACACACCCCATTAACCCACGGTTACCTCCACCATAGACTAAATGAATTTTTCTCCTGGCTAGTGCCATACCCAGGTTTTGTATTGCTTTCACACACTCTCCATCTTTTCTAGAACTAGAACCACAAAAGACACAAATATTTCGAAATTGACGAAATGCGATTCCCTCCATAGCAGCACACACCTTAACTTGGACTATGAAAATAAAGAAATTAATGTGTGTATTTATAGAACTCAGAGAATGGCATACTTATGATAGCTATGTGAATAGGCCGGAAATAATTAGAATAGTATGTGAGTGATTTGTGGATATTAGCTAAATTAAAGGTGAAATTTTCAAAAATGACGGCAAGTATGTATATGTACAGTAGTTGTGATAATCGCTCATATTAGGCATATAAAGAGAATAAGGTTAAGATATTACCATAAATTTGTCTTTTCCTAGTTGTTCTCGATGCAGCATTGATGTCTTGATTCTTGTAGGGAAGTTGTAGGTGATAGGCGTAATTGTGAAAAAAGAAGTGAAAATACAAACAAGTTAGTTGTTAAAGAAGGAAAATCAAATGATTTATTTTGTTTTCCCAATATTTTGCCAGTCGACTATCGGTATTATTAAGTCGACTAGCTATTTTGAGAAATTTTAATTTGGACTGGTTATTTTACAGTTGATTGATTACATCTATTTTGAAGCAATCAACTGCATCCTACCAGTTAATTATGTATTCTTTGATTTTCAGAGACTTTTATAACTCAAAAATGTTTCTTTTTCCATGTGCTATCTTTCCACCGAATACCAACAGATTTAAAATAGATTTTGGCACATATATTCAAATCCTGCGGCCACCGATTTTAACCAATATAGCAGCCAGATTTGTTTACAGATTTTCAAAAATTACGGCCACCGATTTTTAATTTTATTTCAATGCTTTGTTCAAATTTCTAACTTCCTATTTTGGCACCATGCTCTATTAAGTATTCCACTTTTTCTACTGCATTGTCCTACATTAATATTTGATATTAAATGAAAGATTCTTTTTCCATATTATAAGGAAGGTTAATTTCTTTTCGTTGAAACTTAGTTTTTATGGTGTACAATTGGTTAATAGGTTAAAGTAATAAAAAGTTTGCAAGGATTGGACGGATGATGGCCTTATGGTGCCATGACGAATGTAATCAAGAGAATTAGTAGTGTTGAAGTTCTTAAGGAAGAAATTATGAGAAGTAGGATTTAAATTAATCTTGGAACTCTTAATTTAGAAATATGGAGAATACTATGAGAATCATATCCGAAAATAATGTAAGTGATTAAGATATTTGTGTTAAAGGTTTATATTATGCTAAATTGAGTCTAGTATCTAAGAAGTGAATTATGTTAAAATTGAGAATTCATGTAGGAGTAATTGTTAGGGAAAATCTTCTTGAAATAATTGGGTGAATTAAACGAGATTAATATAAGTTAGAATGAGGTGCTTTTAGATATGATAGAGGAAAGGTTTGATATTTTTGATAATGAGTTTAACGGTGTTAATAAGATGGTATAGAAATACTGTGATGAGGTAAGTTGAAATTATTATACATGTGTTAATGGTACATAAACGTTATAAAGGTTTGGTGGATTTATTGCTACGTATGTTTAACAAGTTGATTAAAGGATTTCAGAATAAAAATAGATGATGGATTAAGGTGATGATATTCATGGGATGATGTTGACATTTGAAAACCAAAAATGACTTGATAGAAAACTAGAATAAGAAAAGATAGTTATCCAATATGGGTGTAAAGATATTCTGTTATGTGTATGTTTTCTAATAACGACTTATAGATATCTGCATGCGAGCTTGAGGATATAAAGGAATGAGATACTCAATGGTTTAAGAGTTCCTTATATGTGTGTGTATATATATATATATATATATATACACACACAATGTGTTGAATATTTTGCATCAAGTGAATTGATTAGAAAAGAATACAAGCAACTCAATACCGGTCAAAAGTCTATAAGTACCATGAATGTTGAGCACTAGAAATTATCAGTTGGTGACCACATATTTTTGAAGGACTCACCAATAGAAGAGGTAATGAGATTTGGAAAGAAGAAAGTACCTATCAAATTTTTCTCATGTTATCGAATTTCAAGAAATTCAACTGAATAAAAATTTGGCCTAATTATGAAAAAAAATATCAATGATTATTGTTGATTGATAAGTAAAGAACTTATGAATGAAAGAAATCCCTATAGTTAAATTTATATGACAAAACCACTCAAGTGAAGAAGCCACCTGAGAAGTACAAGATGACATACAGATGAGATATCACCAATTATTTGAGTAATAAGGTTGGTAACTCCGAATATTGTCTTGATTTTATTCCCTACATGGGGTAGGATGAGCTGAAATTCGGGGACCAAATTTCTTAAGGGGGGAAGAATGTAACATCCCATAATTGTCATTTTTAAATAATAATGTTTTGTTATAAACAAATATATTTTTATTTGTTTAAAAATGATTATGTTTTGCTAAAAGGAAGTATATTTTAAGTGAAATGATTTATGTTCTGGTTAAAACAATTATATTGGCCTCTAATGAATTTTTGTTGTATTTTTAGAAATATTCTTTCTTTTAATATGAATAAAGATATTTATTTTGAGATTTGTTTTATTGCGATTTTTATCAAGAAAAATTATGATTTAACAATTTAACCAAAGGTTTCTGAGAATGGAAATTTTTAGAAATTTTTGGAATATTTTAGGATGAAAAATGGAATTTATTTGAATTTATATAAAAGAAAATCCTATTATTAGTTAGTAAATAATTATTATTATTATTAATGAAAAAATAAAAATAAACGAAAGAGGGAAAGGGAGCAACGCAGGCGGAGGCAGAATTTTGGAAAAAATATGAGAGAGTGAATAGTGAGTGAATAGTAACCTTCAACTTTTTCTCTAGATTTGGAGTGCCTATTGGCTTCCAATCTCAAAACTGAAGGTGTTATTGGAATCAGGATGAAGAATACTACAGTTTTGACTAATCAGTTTTTCAAATCAAACGTTGAATCGCCGTAGATCTGAAGTAGAAAATCTCGGTAAAAGGTAAGTATTAAAAAATCTCACTTAGAGACCTCCAATTGAAATTCTGACATCGTAGATAAATCCAGAAGCTAGATAAACCTTAGGATAGGTATATTTTTGGCCATCTAACAGCCTTTTTGTTCATCGTGAATAGTGTTTTTCGGTGAGTGAATAGTGTTTTCCGATGGTGAATAGTGACTAAGTTCCCGAAGTTGCTTTCTTGATTGTTTGGATCCTCCGAATACGTTTTTGAAGTCTAATTGGTCAAAGTCGGATTGGAAAAGTACATTTTAGAGCTGTTCAATCTGGAGTCCTTATTAGGTGAGTAGATACTTCTTTCTATGACTTGCCCCATGCTCTTCTTAAACTATAAATGTATTATTGTTTCTGTTTATAAATTATTTATACTATTATAAGTTTTTGAAATGTGTTAAAATATCTGTTATACTTACGAACTTGCACATAGTTCAAGAAGAGCATGGTTTTAGAAATGTATTTTGGAACTCATTGAATATGTGGTTCTAAATGTATTTATCATTATTTGATAAAGTGAATATTATGTGCACGATGCATTGATTTGTAAAGCGATATACTTGTGAAAATTATGCATGTCATATTATAAATGAGATTGAATGGCAAGCGTAAAGCTCATGGCGAGTTGCTTGATATTTTACATGTATATATATGTATTGATGTATATCGTCTGATTGTATGGCTTGTGACGGTACCGAGTAGGGGACGCCCTATTAGCCTGAGTGAGCCAGGGGAGGGCCGCTCCAATTGGGTGACAGTGGTAATGTGAGGAGGTAGTTGGGTGATGTACTCACATTCCTTGATCACTTATTGTGACTAAGGTCGAGGTCACTATGCGTATAGCATATTTTCAACCAGGTGATAGTGGTAATGTGAGGAGGCAGTTGGGTGATGTACTCACATTCCCTGATCACTAATTGTGACTAGGGTCGAGGTCACTGTCCGTATAGCAAATGAGTTATATTTTCATTGCATTGACCAGATTACCGAGTGAGGCAGGTGCATTAAATATTTTTATTGCATTGACCAGATTGCCGAGTGAGGCAGGTGCATTAAAAGTGATGATTTTATCCCCAAATCATAATATTTTACTATAGCTTATACAGCTAAGCAAAACAACATTTGTTTAATGAGCATACGATGGTGCATATGGTTTTAGATATCTAAATATCCTTTGATTAGAGAATATTTGAAATACAGGTCCCATATGAATGTACTTCTGAACTGTATTTTCTATATAATAAATTTTAAAATATAAGTACATCCATATGCTTACCTAAGAGGTCATAGGAGGAATTATTTGCTCACTGAGTTGTCAAACTCACTACACGATATTTCCACATTTTTTAGATAAGAATATCAGAGTCTGATTTGGCAGATAGGTGATATATTCTCTGGGTGAGTCTACGTTGCTTCCAAGACTCACAGTCTTTGAATTATACTGTGTTTGTATTCTAGAGTGCTCTAAACACTACAGGCAGGATCTTCGTTTTTGTTGTACTTTAATGTTTATAGACTTGGTCTGTATTTTATGTATACTTGAGAGATCTTATATGTATTTGTTTCCCTGATAAAGAATTGAATTATGTATCTTTCTGGGAAATATCTGATTGCGAAAATAATTGTAGGAAAAAAAATGTTTTTTTTATGTAACGTAAATTGGGGGCGTTATAGAATTAAAATAAATGGTTAACAAAATAATTAGAGCTATGTGTCTCACGGATTTTTAGCCACTGGAATCATTCAATTTGAAGTCAATATGAGGAAGATATGAGCTGATTGGTAGTCAAAGGTCAGAAAAGGGTTCATCAGGTAAGAATATGTTAGGATAGCTTCTGTATTTTAATTTTTGGGAATTATCTGTAAGGAATTAAATAAATGGTTAACATAAGAATTAAAGATATATGTGTTACAGATTTGTCTCCACTGGAATCATTCAATTTGGAGTCCATATGAGGTAGATATGGTCTGATTAGTAAGCAAAGGTCAGAAAATGGTTCATCAGGGAAGAATATGTTAGGATAGCTTCTGTATTTTAATTTCTGGAAATTATCTATAGGGAATTAAAATAAATGGTTAACATAAGAATTAACGATATATGTGTCATGGATTTTTAGGCACTGGAATCATTCAATTTAGAGTGCATATAAGGTAGATATGGTCCGATTAGTAGTCAAAGGTCAGAAAATGGTTCATTAGGGAAGAATATGTTAGGATAGCTTCTGTATTTTAATTTCTGGGAATTATATGTATGGAATTAAAATATATGGTTAACATAAGAATTATAGCTATGTGTGTCATGGACTTTTAGCAATTGGAAGCATTCAAATTGGAGTCCATATGAGGAAGATATGACCTAATTAGTAGTCAAAGGTCATAAAATGGTTCATCAAGGAAGAATATGTTAAGATAGCTTCTGTATTTTAATTTCTGGGAATTATCTGTATGGAATTAAAATATATGGTTAACATAAAAATTATAGATATGTGTGTCACGGATTTTTAGCCACTGGAAGAATTCAAATTGGAGTCCATATGAGGAAGATATAAGCCAATTAGTAGTCAAAGGTCAGAAAATGGTTCATCAAGGAAGAATATGTTAGGATAGCTTTTGTATTTCAATTTCTGGGAATTATCTGTATAGAATTAAGATAAATGGATAACATAAGAATTATAGCTATGTGTGTCATAGATTTTTAGCCACTGGAATCATTCAATTTTGAGTCCATATGAGGTTGATATGAGCTGATTAGTTGTCAAAGGTCAGAAAATGGTTCATTAGGTAAGAATATGTTATGATAGCTTCTGTATTTTAATTTATGGGAATTATCTGTATAGAATTAAAATAAATGGTTAACATAAGAATTATATATATATGTATCACGGATTTTTAACCACTGAAATCACTCAAGTTGGAGTCCATATGAGGTAGATATGGTCTGATTAGTAGGTAGAGGTCAGAACCTATCGTAGAAGAAATAACCTGTACATTGAGGGAGTAATATCACCTTGACTTCTTACTATTTCGCTATAATGTTCAACGTAATAGTTTTAGATAATCTTTTTATCTTGAAATTGACACCAAGATCACCTACATCGGAGATAAAATGAGGGAGTTATGCTCTAATTAGTAAGAGAAGGTTAGATATGTTGAGAACCTGCATCAAGAAAATAAAGAAATAAAATTAATATTTAAAAAAGAAGATGAATCTTATAAATGACTAGTATATGCCATAGCCATTGCCATTGTATGAACTTCTTACCATCTTAAGTGTAAAACTCTCACATGGAAATATTTTATAAAGTGATATTTGAAATGGTTATGTTCATGGTATGATTACCAATGATTTATGGTAATAGTTATATTTTGATGAACATACTTGTTATTGGAAGCATATTTTTGGCTATCATTGTGAAAAGAAAAGAAATGAGCACGGTCACATGGCAATCTGTGTGGTGCACCAGTAGGGGACGCCCTACCAACGGTTATGATTATGATTATGATTATGAGAAAAGAAAGAGAAAGTGTGCCATGTTTGACGGAGCGAAAAAATCCCGTACCGGAGAGTAGAGGATACTCACCCTGACCGGGGTAGCTTGAAATGAGAATAAGTTGATGACCATCATATGTTATTCTAAAAATAGTTAATCCTATCATACATATCATTACTGTATGATTCTTATGTGCATAGATATAATGCATTCATGTGACTAAAGATATTTTCTGTAGTTTATACAGCTGAACATGACGTGATGAGCTATATTGATGATAATTTATTGTTGAACTTACTGGGATTTAATTCTCACTATATTTCCATATCATGTTCAGAAAATTAGTTATGCAGATTTTTCTATAGCTCTGGCTTTTAGTGCACGTTGGATCGAGTACTTTATGTTGGGCAGATCCCAGAAGCAAATAAAATGTTTATGGTCGAGTTGGCTTAGATCTCGGTGAAGGTGCAACCACCCGCACCTGTATCTCTGGAATTGGTCAACCAGAATAAATAAGATGTATATTTTTATGTGTTTGATATGTTGTACGTATGTTTTGATTAATGACATGTATGTGAACTTTGTATTGTATAAATTAAATAAATGTTATATTGAGTTAAGTTGTAACGAGGTAATAACTTCATGGTATTTAAAAAAAAAGTGATACGTAAATGGAGTTGTTACAGTAAGAAACTTGAAAATTATAAAATGGACCTAAACAATGTGCTAGATAAGCTTACTAAAGGAAGAGATAATTTGAATACATTGTTAGGCAATCAAAGATGTGTGTTTAATAAAGTTGGTCCACATTATAAACCGAAAGCCAGAGGAAAATACTGTTGGAGTTTATGCGCTACTACTATGACAAGCAACCCAAATATGACTTTCTCTTATTGCTGTAAAAAGTTTCATAATCTAAACAAATGTTTTTGTGAGAACAATCCTATGTATGGCAAGAAAATGAAATGGATGCCTAAAAATAATATTGATTCTCTTAACTCCAAAGAACCCAAGAAGGCTTGGTTACCTACGAAAAATTAAGTGTGTTTTATAGTGAGACATTAATAATGGATGTATAAATTGTTTATTCAAAGAATTAGTCCAAATGTCTCACTCAGGTGAATGGATACCCTCCAATTTAATGAAAGGTAACCTTCGAGGGGTAAACAAATAAATAAGATCATTCATTTCTTATACTTGTTTATTTTATACTAGTGTCATTTCTATATATTATATTTTAAAACCAAATGAAGTTACTTTGTTCTAAATTTTTAAATTCTTTTGAAAGGGAATTCAATCTTGTTTTATCAATTCTTTTTTCAAATTCATATATATTGTTTCCTATCGGTGTGCTGAAATCTTTTTTTGATGCCTATGAACTTAGGCATCAGATTAGCCTTAAATTTTTGTTTTTGCAGGTTCTCCCTACTCTTTGACATGCCCTCATTAAGCTACGCAAGTGGATTTGAAGTTTTAAGAGTGGAAATGGGACAAAAAGCTAAGTTTGGAGAAGTTTATAAAGGTTTACTATGAGCTATAAAACCTACAAGAAGCTCTAGATGCCTAACTAGTTGTATTTTGTCTAAACAAAGGCTTTAGGTGCCTAATAATTCCTTTGGACACCTAAAAACCCCTCTCAAGCCTTATTTTACAAAAACACAAGAGCACCCCACGATAAGCGCCTAATGGGTCCTTGAAATGTTTTAAAACCTTTTTTCTCTCATTTTGGTTCATGAAAAACCGTTGGCAACATCACAAATTCTCTCAACCTCATCCAACTTTTGCAAATTCCTTTAGAAAATCCTCTCATAATCCACTAAAAAACATAAACTATAACCATTTTAGTGAAGTTTGCACAAATTAAAGCTACGTTCTCTCTCTCTCTCAAAGTAATGAGTCAATGTTCCATTTTAGGGATTTTTGGTTTCTCTTTATTTTTCAAGAGCAACTGGCACCAAAGACTACTACAAAATGTCCAAAAAAGCAAGAAGAAACCTCAAGTTCATCCCAAAGCACAAATCTTCTATTCATAGACAATGATCAATTCAAAAGGTACCTTGATAAGTTTATGAGAAAAACTATTATTAATGTAAAGTATTATGATTTAAGATTCTTGCATAATGAGAAAATATTGATGAGTGATCTTATCCATACACAAAAACTTGAGCATTTGTTACCTTAAGGGAAGCTTGCTCACCCACTATAGTAAAAGCCTTTTATACAAACTTGCACTTTGATGAAAACAATTGTGTCATTATTAGCTCATCTGTTAGATGAACTAAGCTTGCTTTTGATACAAAACTTTTAGCTGAAATCCTCTAGCTACCTAAACCTAATGATAATGATGCTAGAATTGGTAAAGGGGAAATTCAAAAGAACTTATGCTAGTATGCAAAGAAGGAAGCTCAATCTAAGTTATTTGGCATAACTTTAAATGATGAATCTATTAAGATATTGACCAAGGATATGAATTTTAAATATATAATGTTGCATTATCTTATTTGTCACGTGTTACTACCAAAAATCGAGGCTCTCAATTATAAGACAAAAACTTATCATTGTTTAATGTATTGCATACTAAAAGATAAAGTAGTTGATAATCCTTACTTGATCATAAAGATGATGATTTATCTCTGCAATAAAACAAAAGATCCGTTGTCTTTTGGTTCAGCTATCTAAAAAAATTCTTCAATATTTTGGAATTGAGTTCAAGGATAATCAAATTGAAAATTCCTCTATGTTTTAACTTTACTACTATCTTGAGGATGGCATTTGAGAAGAAAGATGGTAAATGTGTAAGAAAAAAAGAAAGTACTCCAAGTGTTCCAAGGCCACCTCTACCTTCAGGCATGTTAAGTCAAATAAGTCAAAGGATGGTTAGCATGGATGAAAGGTTCATAAGCTTGGAACAAAAATCTCAAGTGCTAGTAAATCTCTTGGATAGAAGATTGAGAGCTTGCATATAATGATCGATGGAAAAATAGCAAACATTCAAGACCATGTGGACATAATGGGTGGTAGAATCACTTATCTAGAAAAGAGCTATCAGAGTTATCAGCAGTAAGGGCATCAACATAATCCTTAGCTTTTATTTGCTATTTATCTATATTTTCCAAATCTTAACAAGTGGCATCTAACATGTGATCTTTATTTTGTTTAAACTTTTATGCCTTTTTCCCTTTGTTGCTAAAAAAGTTGAAGAAATGTATGGATCACACATTGTTTTTTTTGTTACTATGCAAGCTATATACATACACATTATCCTGAATATATGTTGGTTATATGTATTGCTTACTACAATACTCTGAAAAATGTATGCTGGAAAATATTGCTTATGATTAAAATATAGTGTATGCTCAATTGATAAATTAAATGGTTTCATTTTTTTGAAAACCATAGCAAAAATTTACAACTTGCCTTTCAAGAATTTCTCTGCTATATGCTTATTTATTGGCTAAGAAGTATGCATATTTTTAGGGGCATCTTTTTCCAACTAACAAAATATATCTTAATTGTTTTGTCTTTTTATTTGGTTTGTCATCATCAAAAAGAGAGAGAGTGTTGACCCTATTGATGTTCTTCAATGATTTTGATAATAACAAACAAAATAAAAAAAGGTTTTTTAGGAAATAAACAAAATTAGAGAAGTTGCATCTTGAGCTTTAATGAAGATTTCAAAGGATGCACTAAAGACTTGTATGGAACCAAGGCCAAGGAACCTAGCTTTGAAGGTTTTTGTTTCTTTAGGCTATCCTAGCCTTAGTTTTATGTAAATTAGAAAACCTAGAAAATCTTAAGCTCTTAATTTTTTTCAAAATGTTTGATCATGATTTTTCTAATTTTAATAGTGATTTCGTTTGCTAAAAAGTTGTCTTTCAAAGTGCCTTAGATGCCTATTAAGTTTAATGGGTGTTTAGTGGATTAAAAGTGAGTAAAATTGTAAACTAAGTGACTATTAGGCATTAAAAGGAAGCTTTAGAATTCTGAAGGGTTCAAAATTTTCAAATACAATGGTCCAGTACCTTTAGAAGCCTAAAGCTTGAAAATAAGGAACACTTATGCACTTAATGGTTTCACTGGAAACCTAATTACTAACTAGAAGCTAAAAATTAGGGATTTTAAAGGGCAATAGGTGCCTAAAGGCCTTGTTAGACAACTATAGCATTTCATAAATGCAATTTATAGTTGTATAACAATTACAACTCATTGATTTTGCTCTAAAATGATCCCAATGGCTATAAACATCATTTTTCTATAAATACCAAGTGTCTAAGTCATTGGAAAGCAAGAAATAAAATTTGTGCTTTCATCTTCAATTATTGTTGAGCTCTTTTTTCCCTTGTTTCTCTAATATAAGATTACATTGTACTACATTCACTCTAAAAGAGAGTATCTAAGCCTTGTTTATCTTTCATTTCATGAGGATTTATCATTTAGGTGTGGGAAACACCATTGGTTGATGTAATTGGTTCTAAAGGGAGTGAACCCAAAATTTCCAAATCAATTTTATTGCTGTTGTGTAAAAGAATCATAAGTACCTAATTTAAACTTATGGTATAGTAGAAATCTCAAATTGTGGCTTATAGACTAAATGTAAGATTGGTGGTTGAACTGAACCAGGATAAATATCACTGTTCCAGGATAAATATCATTGTTCCTTCCTCACCCACTCGCTTTCTTTATGGTTTTTCTTAGAGCAATTTCTTTCATCTATAAGCTTTGTTGTTTATCATTTGATTTAATTGCTATATTTTTGTTTGTATTTAATCTTGCTTTGACATTTTATTTTTTGGTTTGATTATTTCTACCTTATTATTTTATCAAAGTATGTTCTTGAATTTCATTTTGTTCAAGCTTTGTTGAAGAAACTAGTTTTCTATTTTCTTGAAAGAACTACTTTTTTAAAAGCTTACAAAAGAGTTTTCAAAGTCATTCTACTTCCATAACTTTAGTGCAATTGAAATACCTAATTCACCCTTCTCTCGAGTGTAAACCATTTCTAATAGCTTTAAAAGCAAAAGATAACATCTACTTGCATGCAATGGATTTTTCCTAAAGAAGGAACAAAGCCACATCCTAACTGGGCTAAGGCCAAAACAATATGTGGTCAAGAGTGATGCCAAACACCAACCAGGACTTCAGTTATTTCCACATAAGTTGCATTCTCGTTTGATTGAATATTTAGCTATCACTAACATTCTTCCTTATGGTACAGTTGAATTCCAAAGCTTAGCAACTTCCAAAGCATTATGGATCAAAGTGGACATTGAGGATCCAATTCTTGCTAATTAAAAAAGGAATTATAAAGTCGAGCTAAAGAAAATAAACAAAGGCTTTACTTAGGAAGCAACTTAAAGGGAGTTCACTCCACTTATTTTTACTTTCTGTAATTACCAATTCCTAGTTTTTAGCTTTTTTCCTTTTTTTCCTTTTCTACATTTTACATTACATTGGGGACAATGTAAGTTTTAAGTGTAGGGGAGGGATTTGGGTGCAATTTAGAAATGTTGGTCTATTTGAAAATTTTCTACCCCTTTTATGCTTATAAACTGCAGTTGAATATGCCCTAAGCAAGGTTCAATTTAGCCTAAAAATTCATAACATGATTGAACAAGTAATCTTTTCGACAATTTGATTAGTGATTTTACTTAAGAATGGTAGTGACTAAATATAGTAGATATAAGCTAGTCATACTTTGCGCCTTTAGATTGAATTATCTATAGTAGTCTTATTTTTCCTTCATGAGAGATATTTTTCCATGGATTTGCTCTCTAGAAATTGCATTGATTCTTTTCAAAGTCACATTGACATATACATTCATGAACATGACTAAGGATTTCTTTGTATGAACTTTATAAGCCAATTAGCCAACCCTGCAATTAATTTTCATTTTCTAACTTCTTTTTTAGCTTTATTACCATTTTTCATGAAAAGTAATTTCTTTACCTAAGCCATAAAGTTAGATGGAACACAATCCATCATTGAGATGTGTATAGATGTACAAAAAGAAATAAGTGTGGGGGTATATGAAATTGTCGTATGGCTATAAATGATGAGAAAGAAAAAGTGAAAAGAAAAGAAAGTATATGCAAAAGGTAGTCCCCTACTATAATTGAAAAGTATTCCTTTAAGAAATCTACATAGGAGTTCTTACAAGGCTAAAATTTCTTTAAAAGCCAAGGTAAAGAAGCGAAGGAATGGAATGATTGAACTTACATGTCTTATATATTTGAGCTAAGTTGAATTATTTTGTTCCACTAGTTTTAAAGGTTGTTCAACTAGTTAACCAAACACTTTCCACCTTAATCCTAAGGCCATTAAAACATTTGAAAGCCGTTATGATTTATGTTATGTATGCAATCATAGTAATGGAGAAGGAGAACATATGAAATCCTATGGTGGAGCATTTCTTTTGGAAAGAATTTAAGTGAAACATATACCTTTCAAACGCATGAAAGAAGAGCTCTTATTCCTCTGGGGGTCTACATGTTTATTTTATTATCGTCTTCAAAGAAAAGTTGCTTATTAAGTTATCGAATGGCATGTTTGATTTATAATACGTTATAAGTTTTAGATGGCTTAATTCTTCCTTGATAATGACCTTACAACCTTGATATAGCAAAGAAATTGATATTTCATGCGGATGATAAAAGGTTAAGTGTAGGTGAATACTAATTTAAATATTCTTGAAGTCATTACCTTCAACAACTTACTACTAACTTACTTACTTCAATTAAATTATAATAATTAATCTCTTAATTCAAAACAGACATAATTGAGGTCAAGAGGTGTAATATGTCATTAATTAGTATCAATGCTGCTATGGGATTGTATACATATCACAGTGTCTTGGGTGTTACCGGTAGTACACTAGACTATTAAGATTATATCTTCTTTACTTTATGTTTTCTAAGTTTTTCCTCCAATGGCTTTAAAAACTTAATCTCTAAATATAACTCCTTTTTATTAGAAATTTTCACTTATTCATCTGCTAAAAGAGGTTTTCTAATCATCTACTTCTTTAGAAAATTTCAATGATATTTATTTATTTCTCTTAACTTATTTAAAATATTCTTCACTCCTTATTCTTTTCTTCTCTTTTACTAAGTCTTTATCAAAAGACCTACCTGGAAATTTTCTTTCATTCAAGTCCCAAAATTTCATTTTTTATTAATTTAGAGTTGCATATAAGATTAAATACTTAAATGAAACTTTCCTTTACCTATACACTATCTCCCTTCCTCCCATATGTTGTTATTTCTACTTATTATTTGCTATAGTTATATTTCAAGCATTATTACCTTCAAATTTTGGCCTACTTACAGTGAAACCCATAATTATTTACTTCTTCCATCTATTTGGTCTTCTTCAAGAATCAAATATTATTTTTCTTAAGCACTTCCCATTTCAAGTACTTGTCAACTTTTCCTACATATTCATTATCTTGTAATTTTTCCTAGACTAAGGTTTAATATTTCCTTATTGTTTTTCTACCACTTTAAATGAGTCCCTTCCATCTAATCTTATCATCTTTTAACACTTTAGTTCTTCGAAAGCAGAATTTTTCTAGCAAGCCTATTAAAATCTTAAAAAACCGAAACTTGCTACCTTTTTCTTCCTAATTTCTAACTTACACATATATCTACCAACACACTCGTCTCTACCTTGGTTTTCATAGACCAAACTTTACCTAAAGAAAACGATATAAAAAGCCCCCAAAATCACTCCACCCATAGCCATACCATGTAAGAAATTCAAAACCAACCTAGTCATATTTGCAAGCATCACATGCAAGATTCACATGTATCAAGATATAGACATTCAAGGCCAATCATCAAGAGTATCAAATATTAAAATTTCATCAAGGTCCTAAGGTTAAAACCTCATATAAATATTAAAAAATTCAAAGCTTTTCTACAAAAGAGATATTGTTAAACCTACCTATGACAATCTCCTAAACTTTGTTAACTAGTTTTCTTCTTTATTCCTCCCTTTGAATGGCATAAAGGCTTTCTACACCATTCAACGGGAGGAATAAAGAAAAGAATATATTAAGGTGGGGGTTTCCTATGTTACCTTGCTCTCCCACTTTGCTCACACTTTCTTCTTCTTTTTCCTTCCTCCTCCTCTTCCCTTTCCTTATGCCAAACTTTGGTCTCCCTTTTTTTCCTTGGCCAAAATGAGCTCCCTAGGTGGTTAATAGAAATGCTTAAGACCATGTGGTCAAATATTTTAAGGCATGTCGTTAAATCCGCTTACTTGTGGATCACTCAAAGGGATATCAATTTGGTTCATTATTTCATCATGTATGGCACCCTCCCTTAACAACATTTTGGCTCCCCTTCCCCTTACCTAGCTTGGCCAAAACACACACATGGGAATAGGATATTTTCCCTCAAAGTCATGTGACCAAATCTTAACCATATCCTTGACCTAGTGATTTTCTCGATGAGCTGCCCCTAATTTGCACTATTCATCCATATGGCTTACTATTCATCAATGTGAGGTGGCTTTTCTTCATTAGTGTGAATTGACAAAATTTGACGAGGTGTCCCATGATGTGGCTATCCTATATAGAGGTAAAATGATGAAGTGTAGGGTGAGGTATCATGCTTATTCTTAAATTAAGATAATTTCTTTAATTTATTTTCTAGAAATTTCAAGGCTTACACTGTTTCTTAAAATTTCTTTTCTTCTCCACAATTTCACCCCCTATCAAGAAAATATATCCAAATTATAGTTCTTTGGGATCTTCCTTTCCCTTCCTTAGTCTTATACAAAATTTCTATGCTTACCCATTAAATTAGGAATTTCTAATGTCCATATTTTATTGAATATTTCTCTAGAAATTTCTCGATCAAATTTCCTTCTTTTCCTCACTCCTTTAAATTAATATTTTTCATGCCTTTTTTATAAGCAAAAATAGGGGTGTTACATTTCTCTTCCCCTAAAAGAAATTTTGTCCTTAAAATTTCAAAAGTTTCTGATTAAAATAATTGTTGATATTTCTTCCTCATGACTTCTTCCAGCTCCTAAGTTGCTTCCTCTAGAGTTAATCATTTCCACAATACTTTTACTAAGGGAATTTTCTTATTCCTTAATTGCTTCACATCAGTGTCAATAATTGACATTGGTACTAACTAATACATTAGGTTTTCTTTTACTTGTATTGGTTCATCCTATATTACATATGAAGAATCTATGAGGTACCTTCAAAGCTAAGATACAAGAGGCCTTAATTGCTTAGAGGCATAAGCAATTACTCTGTTATCCTACATCAACACACATCTCAGTCGCTTTTTAAAGGCTTCACTATATACTTCAAAATGTCCCGTAGGATCCGAAATAACTAGGACATGAGGAGTAATTAATCTAGTCTTGAGTTCTTGAAAACTAGCTTTGCATTAAGCAGTCCACTTAAAAGGGTTTCACTTCCTAGTTAGCCGAGTTAGGGGTAAGGCTATATGAGATAATCATTGTATAAACTTCTTATAATATCCTTTTAACCCCAAGAAACTTCTGACTTCCGTGACCATCTTCAGTCTTTCCCAATTAATAAATACTTCAGTCTTACTAGGATATATTATTACTCCTTTATTTGAAGGGACATGTCCAAGAAATTTCACTTCTTTTTGCCAGAATTCACATTTCTCTAATTTGAAAAACAATTTCTTTTCTTTCCACACTTGTAACACTACTCGAAGATACTGTTAATGTTTCCTTTCATTTTTAGAATATACAAAGATGTCATTAATGAACACCATTACAAATTGATCTAGGTATGGTCAAAAAATACGATTCATGTAATCCATGAAAATTGTAGGTGCATTTGTGAACTCGAAAGGCATTACCAGAAACTCATTGTGGCTATACCTGGTCCTGAAAGTCATCTTAGGTATATCTTCCTCTTTGATCCTAATTTGGTGTTACCTTGATCTTATATCTATCTAAGAAAAGATAGAGGCTCTCTTTAACTAATCCAACAAATTGTCTATTCTAGGAAAAGGGTATTTATTTTTAATAGTCACTTTGTTTAACTTTTTATAGTCTATACACAACTTGAAGTTCCCATCTTTCTTCTTAACAAATAATATAAGAGCTCCTCAAGGTGATACACTTGGTCTAATAAATTGCTTTTCCAATAACTCTTATAACAATTTCTTAAGTTCCTTTAATTCCATTAAAGACATCATATAGGGCGCAATGGAAATAAGTCTTGTTTCGAGTAATAGCTCAATGGAAAATTCTATTTCTTTCTGAGGAGGTAAGTCTGAAATCTCCGATGGAAATACTTCAAGAAATTCATTGACTATTGAGATTTTAGCAAGCTTTGGGTTAGCTTCAAGATTTGATGAATATAAGAGAATATATCCAAGTACTCCACATTTTAACTCCCTATTAACTTGGTTAGCATTAAGCATACTCACATTCAACTCTCATTGTGAGGTACAAAGTAGAAATTCAATAGTTTTCGTGCAGCAATTTAACAAAACCTAATTTCTTGACAACTAGTCCAACCCTAGAATAACATAATACCTCTTAGAGCTAAACATACAAGGTTTACTTTAAAGGTTTTCCCTTGAATCAAAATTTGACAATTTTCACACAAAAAGGAAGTTATAACACTTTTCCTTGTGGGGGTTACAATAGATAATTCATAATAGAGATCAAAAATAGGATATTGTAATTTTCTCGTGTATTCTTTTGATAAAAGGAATAGCTAGCACCCGAATCAAATAATGACATTAGAGGATTGAATTGCTTCCTTACCAATTAGATTGAAAACTCTACCTTTTACCTGTAGTATATGCTCTAACTACTTCCCTATATTCTATGGATAACTCTTTGTAAAATGTCCTTCTATCCACAGATGTAGCAAACCTTGTCCTACATAGCGTGGTTAGTTCCCGTGCATATGCCGCACTTGGTACACTTAGTTACAAAGAATTTGGTTGAAATCGTCTGGAGCCTATAACTAAAGGTCTCTTGTCGATTATATTAACTTTACCTCTGATGTTTCTTCCAAGATTATACATACCTTTCTTCCTCTTCTAAAATTTTTGCTTTTGTTTTTCATCTTCTATATCCTTCAAACATTTCTCAAAGAACCTACACTTATTAATCAGAGGCACAAACTCTCTAATTTCCATAGCTACCATTGCATTTCTAATTTCTATATTCAGTCCTCCTTCAAACTTTATTGCCTTCCATGCCTCATCAAGGTTGTACTTCAGATATAATGAAAATTTAGAAAATTCTTTAAGCCTAGTAATATACTGATCTACGGTCATATTGCCCTATCTAAGCTAAAGAAACTTGATTTCCTTCTTTACCCGTATACTATTCAGAAAATATTTCTCTAGGAAAGTATCTTGGAATACCTACCACTTAATATGCTTGCCCTAATGAGTTAATGGCTCTTTAGCTCCTCGCCACTAATGTTCAGCTTTATCCTTCAGCATGTATGCAACAAAAATAACCTTCTACGTATCATTGCAACCTAATATTTTAAAGATTTTGTAAAACTCCCATAACCATCTTTTAGCAATAGTTGGGTCATAGCTGCCCTAGATAAAGGTGGCCTAATCCTTATGAACCCATACCATCCACTATCATTCCCAACCATTTTATTATTCGTATTAGTCTCACCATTATGATTATTATTGTTCTGAAGGTGCTGCAAGATCTGGTTAATGGCTGAAACTTGGTCTCAAATTGCTGTAATCAAGCTGTATAAGGTTTCCTCCGTATTATTCACTAGATCCCTCTTTTGTGTTGCTATGTTCCATTATGGAAAAAAAAATTAAGTTACTATTAAGTTGATCCAACTCAATAGTTATTTCAAAATATTTAACAACAGTCATAACACTACTTTAGCATATAAATAGGAAAAACTAGTAATTTTTTACATATATGTAAACACTAATACCCTACAAGTATATATACATATATATATGTATATATACATATATACATATATGTATATATGTATATATACATATATACATATATGTATATATGTATATATACATATATGTATATATGTATATATACATATATATATGTATATATACATATATATATATATAGACACACACACACACACACACACTAATTTAAATATTCTTGAAGTCATTACCTTCAACAACTTACTACTAACTTACTTCAATTAAAAGATCGATTTAGATAACGATCCACCAATTAGCCATATAGGATCGACCTGCTCTGATACCAACTATGTAATGACTCGATTATATATATATATACATATACATATATATATATATATATATACATATATATATACATAGATATATATATACATACATAGATATATACATAGATATATATATACATACATAGATATATATATACATATATATATATGTATATATACATATATATATGTATATATACATATATACATATATGTATATATGTATATATACATATATGTATATATGTATATATACATATATATATATATAGACACACACACACACTAATTTAAATATTCTTGAAGTCATTACCTTCAACAACTTACTACTAACTTACTTCAATTAAATTATAATAAGTAATTTCTTAATTCAAAAGAAACATAATTGAGGTCAAGAGGTGTAATATATCATTAATTAACATCAATGATACCATGAGTTTGTATACACATCACATTGTCCTAGATATTACCTGTAGTACAAAAAGCAGGAGGATACATAAACGTTATGTCTAAAAACAATTAGTATCAGGGTAAGGTTAGTCAAAATAAAACTCATATATAAAACTATCAAGCATACACATGCCTACACCCTAATCATTTATGCTAGCCTTTTTTAAGGATATAGGTGCAGGTCAATGCACCTCTACTAGAATCTCAACTAGCTTGACCATGAACACATTATGTATCACCGGAATCTGCCCAAAGTATGGTATCTCTATCCAACGAACACTAAAGACAAAGGTGGTAGAGAAAATCTGCATATTATCCCTACTTCTGTGACCATAACATGGAAACATAGTGAAATTTGATATTCCCAACAGGTTTAACAATAAAATGTAATCATCACATGTGTAATTTATTGTAACATCCCGAATTTCATTTCTTTTATTAATAAAAGTACATAAATATTTAATTAAGGAAATATAAGCCTTAGAAATGTTTCTAACATTAATGGAATAAGTAAAGAGAGAAAACCTAATAAGAAAAATTAGAAATAACATACTAAAGAGAGGCAAAATTCTTAGGTAAGCAAGATAAACTTTTGGGAAATGAGTAAAGGTCTTAAAATTTTTAGAAGATTGGATTATGGTAATTTTTCTTAATTCAAGAACTAGAGTTACTAAGTTTAACATCTCCACCCATAAATTGGGATTTCACCTATGGACACTTCATATAGAGTTTTTCCACTTCACATGAGTTTCTAGCAAGCTAATTGGATAGCGTAAGCAAGAGATAAAATATAGACTTAGACTAGGATATAGAAGTTGGACCGATAGTCCAAAAATTATGAAAATGTGACCAAGCCCTCCATGAAAGGTAGAATTTCAACCAAAACAAAGAAAATGGGTAAGAATGAACCCAAATCCAAGAGGAAAAAATAAGAACTATGTGAGGAAATAATAGTGTAATAATAATCAAGATTAGGTTACATGGCATTAGTACAAAACATCTATATCCTATATTCATAATTTTGGCAAGTAAGTAATAATACATGAAATTAGGACAAAACATCTATATCCTACATTCATAATTTCAGCAAGTAGGTAATAATACATAGCATTAGGAAAAAACATTCTTATCCTGGACAAATAATTTCAGCCAAGCAAGGGAGACTCAAGGGCTGTAAATTTACCACATAGAAAGGAAAACTTATCATACTTGAGTGAGACAAAAGAAAAAGAAAAAGAATCCCTAAATCAAAGGGACCTTGTCTCTTGTCTTAAGAACATTTTATCATGATTTTCAAAATACAAATATCCTTTTGCTATGCATATCTTGATTAAGGGAGAGAAACACAAAAACATGAGTTGTCTTCCCCCCAAAAAACAACCAAGTGCATCCTAATTGTGATAAGGTACACCCATGATTATGATATGTGAACAACTTGATAGTTTATTTAAGAAAAACCCAACCTTATAACATTATAATTTTTTCCAATTGAGGGAGAGGAAAAATAGAAGCAAGGTAGAGTGAGGAAATGAGAGAAAGAAAGGAGAAGAGAGGAAGGAAGAAGAAGGAGAAGTCTAGAAGACTAAGTATTGAAGATAAGTTGGCTTAATCTCCACTTGAATCCATCTTTTCTCTTCATCCTTGGGGTTCAAAACTCACCCTCCTTCTCTTATTTAAGCTGCTAGAAAATTTAAGGGAAGGGAGGAATCTTGTTGCTTCTTTCAAGAGGAAAAAAGAAAAAGAATTCACTAAGTGAGCTACGGAGATCTTTAGGTAGGTTTAACAATATCTCTTTTTGAAGAAAAGTGTTGAAATTTGTAACATTTATATGAGATTTTGATCATAGAACTTTGATGAAAATTTACAATATTTGCTACTTTGATGATTGGCCATGGATATTGCTATATTATGTTACATGTTGATCTTGCATGTGATGGATGTTTTGAATACTTCGATTGGTATGGAAAGTTCTGCATAGATATGGCTATGAGTGGCAAAAACTTTAGGGCTTTTATTATGCTATTATGTATATTTTAATATGGTAAAATGGGATGGAAGATGGTTAGGTTGGTAAAATAAGTATGGCCTTAAACACCTAAGGGAAGACCATGAGAAATTTCTGTTCAGAAACAACCTTAGTTATGCATGATTTGATTCTGTTTTTCTTTTGAAGTGGATGATAGAATATGTTAAATTAAGTAAGAAATATAATTAAATGTTGAGATGAGTAATTCTATGGTTAAGTGGAAATTTGGAAGATAAATTAATAAAAGGATGCATTATAACTTTAAGAATGGCTAGGCTACGAAAACTAGATTTCAGATTAACCAGGTAAGCTTCTATTTTTGAAATTTAGGGAAGAATCAGTTAGGAATTAAAATAAATGGTTAAAATGAAAAATGTAGATATATGTCTCATAGATTTTTAGCCACTGGAAACACCCAATTTGAAGTTTAAATGAGGGAGATATGTGCCAATTAGTAATCAGTAATCAAAAAATGGTTATCCATGGAAGAATTTGTTAGGTAAGCTTCTGTGTTTGAATTTCTGAGAAAAATATATAGGGAACTAAAATAAATAGTTAATGAATAATATATATATATATATATATATATATATATATATATATATATATATATATATATATGTCTTAAGAATTTGTAGCCACTAGAATCATTCAATTTGGAATCCATACTAGGAAGATATAGTCAGATTAGTAAGCAGTGGTCAAAAACATGCTGACCAGGAAATAATTTGTTAAGTATGCTTATGTTTTTGAATTTCTGGACAAAATCTGTAGGGAATTAACGAAAATTGTTAACATAATAAATAAATAAATAAATAAATATATATATATATATATATATATATATATATATATATATATGTATCATGGATCTATAGGCTCTAAAATAACTTAATTGGGAGTCCATATAAGGGAGATATGGCTGATTAATGAGTAGAGGTCAGAATCAGCCTAGAATCTAGGGTGGTAAATGTAAGCATTTTGGTGTTTGATTTTCTGGGAATAATTCGTAAGGAATATGAAGAAATGCTAAACATGAAAGTTGTAGATAAATGTCTTAGAATTTTATTGGTTTTGATATCACTTCAATTAGAGTTCGTATGAGAGAGATATGGTTGAATAAGTGAGGAAAGGTCATAGAACACGGCCAGACTGTGTTTTGGGTTGCTTCAGCACGGGTAGGCCATGTTCAGTATTGTTTTTTAGTACGTTTGAAGAATTTTTCGAGTATGGTCGTGTCTTAAAACATGTCTAGGTCGTTTTGGGAGCTGGTAAAGCTTATTTTTTACACTTTTCTACCTTAAATGACCCTCATTAACTATTGGGTAATAATAGAAACCAAATTGGAGAAGAATGCCCTATAAAATTTGTGAAAACATGTGTTGAAAATGATATAAGCAGGAGAAATGTAACTAAAGGCCAAGTATAAAGAAAATGAAAGGATGAAAATAATATTTAAAAAAGAAGAAGAATCTTATAAATAGAAATAATAAATAACTAGTGTATGCCCTAACCATTGCCATTGCATGAACTCCCTACCATCTTAAGTATGTAATTTTGACATGGAAATATTTTATAAAGTGATATTCAAAAATGGTTATGAGCATGACATGATTACATTTTGTCAATGATTTTTGGTAGTGATTATTGTAACAACTCCATTTTTTTACACACACACACACACACATATATACATACATACATACATATATATATATATATATATATATATATATATATATATATATATATATATATATATATATATATATATATATATATATATATATATATATATATATATATATATATATATATGTATGTATGTATATATGTATGTATATATATGTATATATGTATGTATATATATGTATGTATATATATGTACATATATATACATACATATATACATATATATACATACATATATACATACATACATATATATATATATATATATATATATATATATATATATATATATATATTAAAGTCCTATGAAGTCATTACCTTTATTTCACTCATAATAACACTCAATTAATTTAATCAAGCATAATTAAGGTTTACACATTATTAATTAACAACATCTGTACACAAATCAAACACATATATGTCTACATCTTATTCATCCATATTGATCAGTTCTGAGGATACGGGTGCGGGTGGTTGCACCTTCACTGGGATATTAGTCAACTCGACCACAAACACCTTATTAATTTTTGGGATCTACCCAACATAGAGTAACTTGATCCAACATACACTAAGAGCTAGAGCCAAAGAAAAATATGCAAAACTAGTTTTCTGAACATGATATGGAAATATAATAAGAATTAAATCCCAGTAGGTTCAATAATAAATCACAATTATCATCAATATAGATCATCATGTCATGTTCATCTGTATAAACTACAACAAATATCTTTGGTCACATGAATGCACTTTATTTATGTACATAAAAATCATACAGTAATGACATGTATGGCATGAATTACTATTTTCAAATTACCATATGATAGTTATCAACTTATTTTCATATCAAGCTATCCCAGTCAGAGTGAGTACTTTCTACTCTCCGGTACGATCTTTTCTTGCTCTGTCCAACATGGCACACTTTCTCTTTCTTTTCTCATTAACATAACCATAGCTATTAGTAGGGCGTCCCCTATTAGTGCACCACATGGACCGCCATGTGACCGTGCTTATTTCTTTTCTTTTCTTTGCTCATTAATAGCCAAAAATATGATTTCAATAACAAGTATGTTCATTATACTAACATGCCATAATTTTTTATCAAAATATAATCATTATCATTGGTAATCATGACATGAACATAATTGTTTCAAATATCTCTTTATAAAATATTTTCATGTCAAAATTACACACTTAAGAGGGTAAGGAGTTCATGCAATGGCAATGACTATGCGATACACTAGTCATTTATTATTTTCATTTATAAGATTCTTCTTCTTTTTTAAATATTATTTTTATCTCTTCATCTTCTTTATGCTTGACCTCTAGTCACTTTCCTCCTACTTATATCATTTTCAACACTTGTTCTCACAAATTTAATATGCCATTCTTCTTCAATTTGGTTTCTATTAATATCCTATAGTTAATGAGGTTTATTTAGGGTTAAAAAAGTTGAAAATAAGCTTTACCAACTTCCAATACAGCCTCAATGTATCCTATAACACAGCTTGGCTATTTTCTGTAAAAAAAACCATGCTTTAGGCTTCAAAATGCCCTTTCTAGTTCAGAACACGGCCTGGCCACGCCATAGAACACAGTCATTCTCTATGTTGTGTTATTCCCTGATGCATGTTTTCGTTCAGCCTGACATTCTCTCACTAATCAGAGCATAACTCCCTCATTTTAACTCCAAATTTGGTGATCTTGGTGCATATTTAAAGATAACACAATTATCTAAAATTATTATGTTGAAAATTTTAGGAAATCTTAAGGGATCTTGGTGATATTACTCCCTCAAGTTAAACATTATTTCTTCTCGGGTAGGTCCTGACCTTTACTTACTAATCTGACCATATCTCCTCATATGAACTCTAAATTGAGTGATTCCAGTGGCTAAATTTTCATGAGACATATATCTATATTTTGTATGTTAACTAGGTATTTAATTCCTTACATAATTGTCTCAGAAATTCAAACACAGAAGCTTTCCTAATAGATTCTTCCCTGTTTAACCATTTTTTGACCACTGCTTACTAATCTAACTATATCTACCTCATATAGACTCCAAATTGAGTGATTCTAGTAGTTAAAAATCTGGGTGACATATATCTATATTTTTCATGTTAACCATTTCTTTTAATTCCTAACCGATTCTTCCAAGAATTTGAAGAACAAAAGCTTCCTTAGTTACTCCGAAATCCAGTTTCCTAACCAAACTTTTTCTAAGGTTTTAGTTCATCATTTTATTATGTCCTCTTCCATTTTCTTCTTAATTTACATCTAATCATAGTCCATCAATTTTTTACCACATTTAAATATACAAAATAGCATCATAAAAATCTTAAAATTTTGCCACCCATAACCATACCTATGCAAAACTTTCCACACCAACCTAAGTATTCAAACATACATCACATGCAAGATCAACATGTAACATGATATAACAACATCAATGGCTAATAATCAAAGTAAAAAATATTGTAAATTTCATCAAAGTTATAGGATCAAAATCCTATATAAATGTTTCTAATTTCAAATCTTTTATATAAAAAAAATATTGTTAAACGTACCTAAAGATCTCCCTTGCTCACTTACAGAACTTTTTTGCTTGTTTCCTCTTAAAGGAAGTAGCAAGATTCCTCCCTCACCTTAGCTTTTCTAGCGGCATAAATAAGAGAAGAAGGGTAAGTTTTTGAACCCTAAGAATGAAGAAGAAAGATAGACTTAATTGGAGGTTAAGCTAACTTACCTTGAGTAATTAGTCCACTAGACTTCTCCTTCCTCTTTCTTCCTCTCTTTCTCTCCTTTCCTCACTCTACCTTGCTTATGTTTTTCTTCTCCCTCACTTGGATGAAATTATAATCTTATAAGGGTGAGTTTTGCTTAAATAAACTATCATGTGGTTCACCTTTCATAACCATAGGTCTACCTTATCACAATTAGGATGCACTTGGTTGTTTTTTGGGGAAAAACAACTCATATTCTTGTCTTCCTCTCTCTTAGTCAAGATATGCATAGAAAAAGCATATTTGTATTTTGAAAATCATGTTAAAATGTTCTTAAGACAAGGGACAAGTTCCCTTTGATTTAGGGATTCATTTCCTTTTTCTTTTATCTTAATCAAGTATGATAGGTTTGCTGATGCGTATTTTTGCAAGTGCACGAATTGTTCAAGTAATAAAGTGTACAAAATTACGGATATCGTACCCACAAGGAATGGTGTTACTAAGTACCAAAATTGACTAATCCTAATTTTATTTGAAAACCAAATTGTTGAAATTGTTTAGGAGGCAAATTAACTTATAAATAAATGCAAAGAACACAATTGAATGTTGTTCACAAATGATTAAAAATGCTAAGGCATTTGATTTCCTTGAATCAATTCAATCCGATTTCAAGTCATGTTATATGAGAATCAAAGCTAAAAGTGATGGTTGAAAAACCCAAAATTATCTAATACTCTCTCTCGAGTTATATTAGAATTACTTATCTATGATAACCAACTATATTTCTATGAAGATTTAATCACAAACAAGCACATTATGATTTATGGAATTTCTAGAATAACCACATACATCATGCATTAGGTCTCACACTCGCATTCAACATATGGTATTTATCACGAGAAGCATTCATTACGCATCTCCTCTCGGTCTCAATATAATGCAACAAATCATCTAAATCTTGGCTAGAAATTTAGAAGCATTAAGCATGGAAATAAATACTCAACTTGAAGACAATGAACTCATATAACCATAACAAAAGAAATCAGATTTTTTTGATTCAACTACATCATAGCCTTAGCAAAAATGAATTAGTTCATAATGGAAATAAGAACAACTATTATCTCAACTGAATCCATGAATACAAAATCGGAATAAACTGTAGAAAAAGAAAGCTAAGGAGAAGAGATGAAGAACTCTTGGAGATGAACACTTGGCAGCAACAATGGTGATGATCCTTCAAGATTCTTCAAGCTTTCTTTCCAAAATGGCTTCCTCTCCTCCAAAAACGCCTCTCCCCAGTCTATTTTTTCCGTCCCCTCTTTCTCTATCATATGGTATATATAGATCTAGGGTTTTGGGGGCAATTTTGGAACAAAACGACATAAAATATGCATTTTCGGACGAAACTCGCCGGCGGCTCAATTATTCTCGCCGCGGCGAGCTTTCTGGAAAAAAAAAACTAAAATGTTGGATCTCCAGTTCTTGCCGGCGGCGAGATGCATTTGGCCGGCGGCGAAAAAATCTCGCTGGCGGCTAGATTTGAATCTATCAAAACTCGCGCTCTCGGGAAAATTTCGCTGCAGCATTCTCACCGGCGGTGGGAATTCTAAATCTTGAAACTCTCTTTTCTTGATTCTCACTAAATCCCGGTCATTGAAATTTGTCCCAAACTTCTCCAAAATTATGATTTTACCTGAAATTGCACTTTAAACAAGAAATACCCGTGAAATGACATTTGTGGATTAAATAATCAAATAAACACAATTTTCACACAAATATCAATATTTAAATCATAACAAAAATGCAATAATTTGACTCTTATCAACAACCCCCAACCAGCTTCTTGCTAGTCTCTAGCAAGAAAAGCGATCTATGAATATATTCAAAGGAGACATTAAAAGAAAAATTCAAAGAAAATTTATTCTATTTACAAAATTACATTAAGCGTATGCAATAAGCCTTTAAACCCCTAGGCGGCCCTAGTAGGACGAGTTATAGTCTCGTCAGAGCTTCCAATGATGATACCCACAAACATCTTACCTAAAACTATCCTAACTCAAAACAATAAAATCACACAACAATTAATTTGCACAAATGTCTCAAAAATTGTAAATAACACACAACACATAGAATAATTAAATGTCACCTAAGCTTTAAGAAATCTCAAATACCAATGTCACTTTTGTTATTGACTCTTAAACATCCATCAAACCACCAACCAATAGCCATAATGCCTGGATAATATTATGCACAACATCCACAAACTAAAAGGTGAAATCTCAAACTCCATAGGCTCACTTTTCAAACCTCTCTCCACTAATGAAGGAAAAATACACCACTTTGGATCAATAGGACTTTATGAGGCTTGTAATGTTAGGCTTAGGTATTTGGTTAAGAAAGAACGGGAAGTGTCAAAATACAAATAAGAGAACTTATTAGATTAAACACAACCAATTAAGTAAAAGAGTAACACCATTAAACCCAAATTGTTTCTTCCGATCATATCCCATTTTTCCAAAGATAAACAAAATTCTTCCTCAATCATTCACCTCAGTACATCCATCACTAACACTCTTTTATTTACTAGAATGTGAAGCCTTTTTTTTACAATAGATAACCCCCAACCAATTTCTTCCAATATATGTGGAAGATATTTTTTTTATTCCATCCTTACTCCAATTGCTCTTGAAACGTTTGTGTTCAAAATTAAGTGCTCTTAACAAATAAGGTAGGAATTATATATATATATATATATATATATATTGGCTAAATAAAAGGTGGGATATAGAAGGGAAAAAGAAAGAAAAATAAAGCTAACAATATATTTAAATAGGCTCAAAGAGGTAACTAGTGATATAAGGAGAACAAGGTAGGCTTAAAATGGCACAATCGATCCAAAAATGGCCTACATCATATCCTAAACAGTGCAATTCCAAATTATTTCACCTCAAGAGGTTTTCAAATGAGCTCTAGAGTTTGTTGAGATCACAAAAATGTCCATGAAAAATTCGCACATAAGACTTCTCTAAGCATTTAGACTAATCAACCAAGTCATACCACATACCAAAAGAGTCGCCAACTAAGTAAAATCAACATTTGAAATTATCTTTAAACCAAAGCAAAATTTAATGTCTTCTAAAAGCTACGTGTTATCACAATCACACTATTATCATCAACGTGCAAATTAAAACAAGTAAAATGCAAATGAGACAAAAAATAAAAAATAAAAATAAGACAATAAAAGAAATTAAATCGGAATGCAGAAAAATAAATGGAAAATCAAAATTAAACACAATTAAACACACAAATAAAACTACTAAAAATGAAGCTAAGAAAAATTTACCGTTTATCGCACCTTAACCAAAACCTTACATTGTCCTCAATGTAAGAAAGAAAAACTGCAAATGGCCATCGACATCACAAAGAGAAAGAGAGCTAGTTGCACCATCACAGTCACAGTAATTCGTTAAATCACGGGGTTAATAATAAAAGAAAGTCAATCATAAAGAAACAAAACAAAAAAGGTGACAAAAAGTAAAACACTCAACAAAAATCCACAAGATGAATATCAGAAACTAAACAGAAAATATGAAAATAAATACAAGAAGTACTGAAAACAACTGAAAGCAAAATAAAACATCACTCCTCATCCTCAGCATCATCATCATCATCATCATCATCGGTCCCAATGTAAACAGGTGCATCGGGCATAGGGGGGAAAGTTGGCATCGCAGGATAACCACTCATATCACTCCCAGACTACAGAGCCATCCTCTGAAGGTAGTCATGAAGGAACTGTGTACTCTCGGTCTGGAAGTTCCTCTGCTGTATAAGTAACTGACTCTGATAAGAAAGATGCTCCCTCTGGTAATCCAAAATACACTCAATCCTACCCAGATGGTGTTCAATAGACTTAACCCTAGGCTGGGAGGAATTCGCACTAGCCCCTCTAGTAGAATGAGGGCGTTTCTTGGGACGCGATGCGATACCCAGAAACTCAGCAAGCTTTGGCCCATCAATAGGCTTCATCACACCACCAATTTCTTCATTTTTGTCCCAAATCAATCCCTGGTTTTCGCAGATAGCAGAAATCAAAGATGGGAACCCAAGGCCTCCAGATGCAGCCCTCGCACTTTGCATGATATAATCAAAGATAACCCTGCCAACATCAACAGAGGCCTCTAACACAATGGCATAAAGTAGGATGGCCCGCTCTCTAGTGAAATCACTAAGGTGTGCAGTAGGCAATAAATTAGCACAAATGAAAGCATACCAAGGCCGTACATCGTCTAATAAAGCACTTCGGGGGAAATGTTTATACACATCCTTGACATCTTCCATACTGTGCCTGGCTTACAAACCGAAGCACTAACTGTCGCCATGTCAATATCTGAAAGGAATCGAAGAAAATCCTCATCATCCCCCATTGTGGGCAAACTGTAATGGCTGTTAATCACTTCTTTGGTGAAGAGTACCCATTGTCCACGCACATAAACCTTATAATCCACCCACTCAGGGAGCATTAGTATAGAATTCCCTTACCAAAGAAAGGCAGCCCCCCTCAATAGGACGACATAAAACCTCCCACTTCCTAGCCTGAAGATGGGGGACATAATTACCCCAACAAGGAGTTTGATCAATCGAAAACCACCTATGAGGTATGATTGCCCTCTTAACAACCTTTTCAACAAAACACTTTGCAGCATACTCAGAAATAAACAAACTCCTATCAAATGAAGAGGCATGACCTCTCTGGGCTATGGTTTTCTTAGGCATTTTCACAATATACTTTCAAGCCAGACAATCCAGACAATTTAGACAAATTCACAATATCCCAATGCGTCTATATATCAGAAATCAAAGCAAGAATGACAGCAATTTAACCAAAATATTCTCAATATCAAAAAGCCCTAAATTGCCAAATCAACTTCAAATTCAAAACCCTAGCTTGCAATTCATCTTTCATAATCCAATTTATCCTCCAACAATCTCTTATAATTTAAGAGAAATGAAAATAAACAAAACTTTATACCAAAATTACTCACTGGCTAGAGGAAAAATCAAGCTCCAATATGCTGAAATTTCAGGTCCAAAACACCCAAAATCTTCTCCAAAATCACGCACAAAACAGCCCCAAAATCTTCTCCAAAGTCGCGCACAACACAGCCCCAAAATTGCTCCAAAATTGCGCACAACACAGCCCCAAAATCGCACATTAATCAGATGAAATGGCAACAAATCTCGATGGAAACAAATGGATGGTGATCGATTTGATGTTTGATGAGGATGGGTAATGAAGATTTGAAGTTAGGATGAGAGAAAATTGAAGAAAATCGTGTGAGAACTAACCTGGCCGCAGCGAAAATGTGCTCTAAAACGAATCCAGTCGGCGGCCAAAATTTTCTAGCCGCGGCGAGATCTCCTTTCCACTAACGTAGGGGTTTTTTTTTTGACCTGCAAAATGAATAAAACAAATAAAATTAAAAATAAAATTATCATTGAATGAAGTGCAGAATTAACTAATAATTTACTAAAACTAAAAATCAATTTAAAATTTTAAAATTTAAAATTGCTAAAATAAAATGAGATAAAAGATGAGAAAAAAAATCTGATGGATTGCCTCCCATTGAGCGCTTTAAGTTATAGTCATTAGCTAGACTTTTTGTCATTCTTTACTGTGGTTGTTGTAACTCTAGAGAATCCTTCTGCTTGCTGAATTTTCCGTCAAAATATGGCTTCAACCGTTGTCCATTCACCTTGAAAGTTCCCTTGGTTTCATGACTGATCTCAACTACTCCATAAGGAAACACCTTGGTTACTAGAAAAGGTCCTGACCAACGAGATCTTAGCTTTCCTAGAAAAAGTCTGAGACGGGAATTATAAAGTAGCACTTTCTAACCCACCTCAAAGTTTCTCCTCAGAATGTGCTTATCATGCCAAACCTTTGTCTTGTCCTTGTATATTCGGGCATTCTTATAAGCATCATTCCTCATTTCATCCATCTCATTCAATTGCAACACCCTCTTTTCACCTGCTGCCTTAAGATTAAAATTCAAAATTTTAATTGCCCAATATGCCCGATGTTCCAATTCAACTGGAAGGTGACAAGCTTTTCCATACACCAATCGATATGGAGACATGCCAATAGGTGTCTTGAAAGCTGTCCTATAAGCCCAAAGTGCATCATCTAATTTTCTTGACCAATCCTTGCATGAGTTATTTATGGTCTTTTCAAGGATCCGCTTCAACTCTCGGTTTGACACTTCAACTCTCGGTTTGACACTTCAACTTGTCCACTAGTTTGAGGATGGTAAGGTGTTTCTATCCGGTGTGTTACTCCATACTTTTGCAGCAAAGTTTCAAATTGGTTATTGCAAAAATGCTTACCTCCATCACTTATAATTGCTCTAGGTGTGCCAAATCTGGAAAATATGTTCTTCTTGAGGAAATTGATCACAACCCTAGCATCATTAGTAGGCAAGGCAACTGCTTCCACCCATTTAGAGACATAATCTACACCAACAAGAATGTATTTATTAGAATGAGATGAAGGAAAAGGCCCCATAAAATCAATACCCCAAATATCTAATAAATCAATTATCAAAATATTATTTAAGGGCATTTCATGTCTTCGTGAAATATTGTCGATCCTTTGGCAATCATCACACATTGAAACAAACTTGAAAGCATCTTTAAACAATGAAGGCCAATAGAATCCGGATTGCAAAAATTTTGCCGCAATTTTTGTTCCACCAAAATGTCCTCCAACTTCCTTTGAATGGAAATGACAAAGAATGCTTCCCATTTCTTCATCCGGCACACATCTTCTAATGATTTGATCTGCACAATGTTTATACAAGTAAGGTTCATCCCAAAAATAATGTTTCAAATAAGAAAAGAATTTCTTCCTTTGTTGATAAGACATGTCAGGAGGTAAAATTTTCTTGACCAAATAGTTTGCATAATCAGCAAACCATGGAGCCGTTTGGATAGCAAGCAATTGTTCATCAGGAAATGTTTCATTAATTTGTTCTTCAACCTCAAAGTAATCTTCCTCCAACCTGCACAAATGGTTAGCAACCAAATTTTTGGTCCCCTTTTTTTCACGGATTTCTAAGTCAAATTCTTGCAAGAGAAGAATCCATCTTAGTAATCGCGGTTTGGCATCTTTCTTGGCTAGCAAATACTTAAGAGCAGAATGATCAGTATAAACAATGATTTTAGACCCAATTAAATAAGATCTAAACTTATCAAATGCAAACACGACTGCCAAAAGCTCTTTCTCAGTTGTTGCATAATTAAGTTATGCATCTGTCAGTGTCCTGCTTGCATAATAAATCACATGCAACAACTTATTCTTCCTTTGACCCAAAACAACACCTATAGCATAATCACTAGCATCACACATTACCTCAAATGGAAGACTCCAATCCGGTGCACAAATTATAGGGGCAGAAGTGAGCTTTTCCTTCAAAAGGTTAAAAGCTTGCAAACATTCAAAAGAGAAATCAAACTGTGCATTTTTAACTAGCAAACTGCAAAGAGGTTTTGTTATTTTTGAAAAATCTTTAATAAATCTTCTATAAAACCCAGCATGTCCCAAGAAACTTCTGATGCCCTTTACAGTTGTTGGAGGTGGTAATTTTTCAATCACTTCCACCTTTGCACGGTCCACTTTTATTCCCTTTGCTAAAATTCGATGGCCAAGAACAATTCCTTCTTGAACCATGAAGTGACATTTCTCCCAATTTAGCACTAAATTTGTGTCTTTACAACGCTGCAAGACTAAAGAGAGATTATGCAAGAAATTATCAAAAGAATGGCCAAAAATAGAAAAATCATCCATAAAAACCTCAATAAAAATTTTTGACCATATCAGAGAAAATTCTATCATGCATCTTTGGAAAGTTGCAGGTGCATTACATAAACTGAATGGCATCCTTCTGTATGCAAAAGTACCATAAGGGCATGTAAATGTTGTCTTATCTTGATCCTCTGGTGCAATTGCAATTTGGTTGTAGCCCGAATATCCATTCAGAAAATAATAATAACATGTCCAGCCAATCTTTCCAGCATTTGATCAATAAATGGCAAAGGAAAATGATCTTTTTGGGTGGCGTCGTTCAACTTTCGGTAATCAATACACACTCTCCACCCAGTCACTGTCCTTGTTGGAATAAGCTCATTGTTTTCATTTTCTACAACTGTGATTCCTCCTTTCTTTGGTACACAATGAATTGGGCTTACCCCAGCACTATCTGAAATCATATAAATTACCCCAGCATCCAAAAGCTTAATCACCTCAGCCTTGACCACTTCTTGCATTGTTGGGTTTAAGCGCCTTTGTGGCTGAATTGTGGGCTTGTAATCCTCATTCATTAAGATTTTATGCATGCAAACAGAGTTGCTAATCCCTTTGATGTCTGCCATTGTCCATCCAATTGATGCTTTGTGAGTCCGAAGAACTCCAAATAGCTTGTTTTCCTCTTCATCATTCAAAGAATTGTTAATAATAACAGGAAAAGATTCAGAGTTTTCAAGATATGCATACCTTAGATGGGATGGCAGTGGCTTTAGCTCAATCTTGTTGTCTTCCTTCTTTACCATTGAGGTTGGAGTTTCATTTATTCCCAACTCCTTGTGTAACATCTCTAATTTCATTTCATGTATTAATAAAAGTACATAAATATTTAATTAAGAAAATAAAATTTATTAGACAATATTTTAAATATCTAAGGAAATATAATCCTTAGAAATTCTTCACCTTATGTATATGCATAGAAAATGTTTCTAACATTAAGAGAACAAATAAAGAGGGAAAACCTAATAGGAAAAAAAATTAGAAATAACATACTAAAGAGATGCAAAATTCTAGGATAAGGAAGATAAATTTTTAGAAACAAGTAAAGGTCTTAAAATTTCAAGAACATTGAATAAGGGTAATTTTTCCTAATTCAAGAACTAGAATTACTAAGTTTAACATCTTTACCCATACATTGGGCTTTTACCTATGGACAATTCATATAGAGTTTTTCCAATTCACATAAGTTTCTAGCAAGCCCATTGGATAACCTAAGCAAGAAATAAAACATAGACTTGGACTAGGATATAGTAATTGGACCGATAGCCCAAAAATTATGAAAATGTGACCAAGCCCTCCAAGAAAGGTAGAATTTTATCCAAAGCAAAGAAAATGGGTAGGAATAAGCCCAAATCCAAGAGGAAAAATAAAATAAAATAAATTAGGTGATGATATAATAATGTAATAATAATAAAGATTAGGTTACGTGGCATTAAGACAAAAATTTAGCAAGTGGTGTGATTCTACATTCATAATTTTGGCAAATGGCATGATAATACAAGGCTTTAGGACAAAAACATCTATATCCTACACTCATAATTTTAGCAAGTGGTATGATAATACATGGCATTAGGACAAAACATTCATATCCCACACAAATAATATCAACCAAATAATGGAGATTCAAGGGCTAGAAATTTGCCACCTAAAAAGGCAAAACTATCATACTTGTTTAAGACAAAAGAAAATGGAAATGAATCCCTAAATCAAAGGGACCTTGTCCCTTATCTTAAGAACATATCATCATAATTTTCAAAATACAAATCTCCTTTTCCTATGCATATCTTGACTAAGGAAGAGGAAGACAAGAACATAAGTTTTTTCTTTTCCAAAAATTCAACAAAGTGTATCCTAATTGTGATAAGGTAGACCCATGATCATGAAAGGTGTATTATTTGGTGGTCTATTTAAGCAAAACCCACCCCTACAACATTTTAATTTCGTCCAAGTGAGGAAGAGAGAGAAATAGAAGCAAGGTAGAGTGAGGAAAGGAGAGAAAGAGAGGAGAAGAAAGGAAGGAAGAAGAAGGAGAAGTTTAGAAGGATAAGTACTCAAGGTAAGTTACCTTAATCTCCACTTGAATCCATTTTTCTTCTTCATCCTTGAAGTTCAAAAACTCGCCCTCCTTCTCTTACCTAAGCTGTTAGAAAAGCTAAGGGAAGGGAGTAATCTTGCTACTTCTTTCAAGAGGAAACAAGAAAACCAATTCACTAAGTGAGCTAGGAAGATTCTTAGGTAAGTTTAACAATATTTCTTTTCAAAGAAAAGCTTTGAAATTTGTAACATCTATATGGGAATTTGATCTTAGAACTTTGATGATTGGTCATGGATGTTGCTTTATCATGTTACATATTGATCTTGCATGTGATGTATGTTTGAATACTTAGGTTAGTTTAGATAGTTCTACATAGGTATGGCTATGGGTGGTAAAACTTTAAGCTTCGGTTTTTAAAATTCTGGGAAGAATCGGTAAGAAATTAAAATACATGGTTAGCATGAAAAATGTAGATATATGTCTCACGGATATGTAGCCACCGGAATTACTCAATTTGGAGTTCACATGAGGCAGATATGAGCCGATTAGTAAGCAAAGGTCAGAAAATGGTTAATCAGGGAAGAATCTGTTTGGAAATCTTCAATTTTTGAATTTTTGGGAATACTCTGTAGGGAATTAAAATAACTTGTCAACATAACAATTATATATATATGGCACGCGGATATTTAGCAACTAAAATCACTCAATTTGGATTTCAAATGTGAGAGATATAGTTAGATTAGTAAGTAGAGGTTAGAACTTACCCGAGAAGAAATAATATTGAATTTAAGGGAGTCATAACACCAAGATTTATTACTATTTGGCTGATATGATTAACATAATAGTTTTGGATAATTGTCTTAGCTCTCCACAGACACTAAGATCACCTCAATTCGAGTTAAAATGAGGGAGTTATGCCCTGATTATTGAGAAAACGTCACAGAACACGGCAGGTGCTTCAAGCACGGGTTAGCCGTGTTCGGGGCTGTGTTTTTAGTACATTTGAAGTTTTTTTAAAGCATGGCTGTAACATTCCATAAATTTTACTTTTAAATAATAATATTTTGTTATAAATAAATATATTTTTATTTGTTTAGCATAACAACATTTGTTTAATGATCATACCATGGTGCATATGGTTTTGGATATATGAATATCCTTTGATTTGAAAATATTTGAAATACGGGTCTCATATGAATGTACTTCTGAACTGTATTTTCTCTGTGATATATTTTAAAACATAGGTACATCCATATGTTGACCTAAGAGGTCATAGGAGGAATTATTTACTCACGGAGTTGTCAAACTCACTACACGATATTTCCACATTTTTCAGATAAGAATATGAGAGTCTGATTCGGCAGATAGGTGATATATTCTCTAGGTGAGTCTACATTGCTTCCAAGACTCACGGTCTTTGAATTATAGTGTGTTTGTATTCTAGAGTGCTCTAAACGCTAAAGGCAAGATCCCCGTTTCTGCTGTACTTTGATGTTTATAGATTTGGTCTGTATATTGGGTATACATGAGAGATCATATATGTATCTGTTCCCATGATAAAGAATTGAAGTATGTATCTTTATGGAAAATATCTGATTGCGGAAATAATAATAATAAAAAAAATGTTTTTTTTTCGTAACGTAAATTGGGGGCGTTACAAGTTGGTATCAGAGCATTAGGTTTCCCTGTCGCTAACAGAGCAAAGAATTCTGTAGTAGGACTTTGAGTATGGGTATGTAACTGCAGACATATTTATACTCACGGTGCTGTTGTGGAATTATATAGGATGTCATCATCTTCTTCCTTCTAACTCTTTTCCTTAGATATGCGAGATTTAACATCTATGCGTATGTCCTAGATAGTACCTTTTGTGTGTGGACTACTAGTTCAGTTTTTGAACTTGTTTTGACAAAAAGTGATAAAGAGAACCCTCTTGAAAAATTAGTTGAAAATAAGAAAATTCTATGCGAACACAAAGGGAATGGCTTGTTTGGATGTTAAGAAGGTTTGAATTGATTGTTTGATTTACTTATGTGAAACAATATGACGAATACTCCAATATAATGATTTGGAATAAAGTGAGTGTTTTGGAAATAGATTTAAATCTCTTTTTGGATGGATGAGTTGTAATCTATTTATATAAATGGATTTGGTAAGTTGTGGGTTGGATTGAATTTGAGAGCAAAGAATCTATAAAGATAATATTTTTGATGATATATTTTGTTGATATAAGAAATTCGAAGAGAGTTTGGTTTTTAATAATACTATGTATAAGCATTATGATAAAGGAAGATTAATCCATGGAAATTTAAGATTTAAGGTATGCAAAATGGGTAATTCATGTGAAGGGCTCTTGGATAGACATAAGTTTTCCATGATTGATTGTTAAGATATTGCATAAGAATGTTAAAGAACAAAGTCAAAATGGGTTGACCTCGTTTAGGTGTTTCGAAATGCGTTTTAGCTAATACAGTTGAATAAGGTGACAGTGTGGAATAAATACCAATTACCATGTATAGATGACCTGTTTAACCAATTACAAGGTACTCAATATTTGTTTTTAAAAATTGATTTGAGATATGAGTAACATTGATTGAAGATAAGAGAAGAGGATGCACAAAAATTTTCTTTTAGAACTTATTATGGGCATTATAAGTCCTTAGTTATGTTATTTAGTTTGACAAATATTCTAACTGCATTCATAGATTTAATGAATAAAAATTATGTCATTCCTGGATCTTTATATTTATTGATGATATATTGGAATATTCAGAAGTTCAGAGGATCATAAGCAACATTCAAAGCTAGTTTTACCAACTCTAAGGGAGTATGGTTGGTAAAGATGATATCCAAGTAGACTCTAAGAAAGTAAAAGTGGTACAATAATAGCTATGTTTTACTATATCTAAAGATGAAGATCCAAATCTAATTTGCGCTTCATGCAGTTGTCTATCGTCCATTCTATTTGAGTCATAGTTAGATCAGGTACATGAATATATGCTTGTAAAGCATCAATCAACTCCTCAGCATTTGAAGCCGAGATGAGAATTCGTCGTGCTGAGTGTGAGATGAACTTTTGTTCCACAACATGATCAATAAAAGACAATAGACCATCAAAGAAGTGGTTAATATTTAACAAACCTATTGGTTTGTGATGCATATTTAGTTGTGCCCAAGAGGCTATTTGAAAAATTTCTTTTAAAGTACCAAAACCCCCTGGTAAGGCAATGAAGGTATCAGTATTGCTCATCATTCTAGCTATGCGATCATATATGGAAGCTACCCTAAACTCTTCCCCAATTGTTTTTCCTACGATGTTAGATGCAGCTAGAGCTATAAGAATAATACCTAGAACTTGACATCCTCCTACATGTACAGCTGTAGACACACACCCCATTAATCCACGGTTACCTCCACCATAGACTAAATGAAATTTTCTTCTAGCCAGTACCATGCCCAAGTTTTATGCAGCTTTTACATACTCTCCATCTTTTCCAGGACTGGAACCACAAAAAACACAAATATTTCGAAATTGACGAAATACGATTCCCTCCATAGCTACACACATCTTAACTTGGAATATGAAAATAAAGAAATTAATGTGTGCATTTATAGAACTTAGAGAATGGCATACTTATGATAGCTATGTGACTAAGCCGGGAATAATTAGAACAATATGTGAGTGATTGGTGGATATTAGCTAAATTGAAGTTGAAATTTTCAAAAAAATGACGGCAAGCATGTATATGTACAGTAGTTGTGATAGTCGCTTATATTAGGCATATAAAGAGAAAAAGGTTAAGATATTACCAGAAATTTGTCTTTTCCTAGTTGTTCTTGATGCAGCATTGATGTCTTGATTCTTGTAGAGAAGTTATAAGTGATAGACGTAATTGTAAAAAAGAAAAAGTGAAAATACAAACAAGTTAGTTGTTAAAGAAGGACAACCAAATGAGTTATTTTGTTTTCCCAATATTTTGACTAGTCGACTATCGGTATTATTAAGTCGACTAGCTATTTTGAAAATTTTAATTTGGACTGGTTATTTTACAATTGATTGATCACATCCATTTTGAAGCAATCAACTGCATCCTACCAGTTAACTACATATTATTTGATTTTCACAGGCTTTTATAAGCTCATAAATGTTTTTTTTCATGTGCTATCTTTCCACAAAATACCAACAGATTTAAAATAAATTTTGGCACGTATATTCAAACCTTGCGGCCACTGATTTTTTTTGACATAACAGCTAGATTTTTGTTTACAGATTTTCAAGAATTACGGCCACCGATTTTTGCCGATATAACAGCTAGATTTTTGTTTATAGATTTTTAAGAATTACGGCCACCGATTTTAATTTTATGTCAATGCTTTGTCCAAATTTCTCACTTCCTATTTTGGCACCATGCTCTATTAAGTATTCCACATTTTCTGTTGCATTGTCCTACATTAATATTTGGTATGAAATGCAAGATTCTTTTTCCATATTATAAGGAAGGTTAATTTCTTTTCTTTGAAACTCAGTTATTATGGTGTCCAATTGGTTAGTAGATTAAAGTAATAGAGATTTTGAGAGGAGTGGACAGATGATGACCTTATGGTGTTTTGATGAATGTAATCAAGAGAATTAGTGGTGTTAAAATTCTTGAGGAATAAAATATGGGAAGTAGGATTTAAATTAATCTTTGAACTCTTAATTTGGAAATATGGAGAATACTATGAGAATCATATTCGAAAATAATGTAAGTGATTAAGATATTTGTGTTAAAGGTTTATATTATGCTAAATTGAGTCTAGTATCTAATAAGTGAATTATGTTGAAATTGAGAATTCATGTAGGAGTAATTGTTAGGAAAAATCTTCTTGAAATAATTGGGTGAATTAAATGGGGTTAATATAAGTTAGAATGAGGTGCTTTTAGATATGATAGAAGAAAGGTTTGATATTTTTAATAATGAATTTATTGGTGTTAATAAAAAGGTATAGAATTACTGTGATGAGGTAAGTTGGAATTGTTAGACATGTGCCAATGGCACATAAACGTTAAAAAGGATTGGTGGATTTATTATTACGTATGTTTAACATATTGATTAATGGATTTTAGAATAAAAATATATGATAGATTAAGATAATGATATTCATGGGATGATGTTGACATGTGAAAATCAAAGATGACTTAATAGAAGTCTGAAATAAGAAAAGATAGTTACCCCAATATGGATGTGAATATGTTTTTTAATGAGTGTTTTCTAATATTGATCCATAGATATAACCATGTGAGCTTGAGGATATAAAGTGAAATTGATTAGAAAAATGATAATTCAATACAAGGCAAAAGTCTAAAGGAATCATGCATGTTGAGCACTAGAAATTATCAGTTGGTGACCACATATTTTTGAAGGAATCACCAATGACAAAGGTAATGAGGTTTGGAAAGAAGTACATATTAGATTCTTCTTATGTTACCTAATTCCAAGAAATTCAATTGGACAAAAATTTGGCTTAACAATGGGTACAATTGATGTTTAATATTGATCGACAAGTGAAGAACTTATGGATAAAAGAAATACCTATAGTTAAATTATATGGAAAAATTACTCAAGTGAAGAGACATTTTAAAAAGTAAAGATGTTTTACAAAAAATATATCCTCAATTATTTGAGTAATAAGGTTGGTAACTCCGAATTATGCCTTGATTTTATTCCCTACAAGTGGTAGGATGAGCTGAAATTCGGGGACCGAATTTCTTAAGGGGGAAGAATGTAACATCCCATAATTTTTATTTTTAAATAATAATATTTTGTTATAAATAAATATATTTTTATTTGTTTAAAAATGATTATGTTCTGAAAAAAGTAAGTCTATTTTTAATTAAAATAATTATTGTTTTGCTGGAAATAATTATATTGGCATTTAATAAATTTTGTTATATTTTTAGAAATATTCTTTCTTTTATTATGTATAAAGATATTTATTTTGTGATTTGTTTTATTGAGATTTTTATCAAGAAAAATTATGATTTAAGAGTTCAACTAAAGTTTTATGAGAATGAGAATTTTTAAGAATTTTTAGGAGGTTTTAGGATGAAAAACAGAATTTATATGAATTTATATAAAATAAAATCTTATTATTAATTAAATAATTGTTATTATTATTAAAAAATAAAATAAAAAGGGGAGGGGGAAGGTCGGAGACAACGAATGGATCGAAAACAAATTTTGAAACGGATGCATAGTGAGTAAATAGTGAGTGAATAGTAACATTCAACTTTTTCTCTAGATCTGGAGGGCTTATTGGCTTCTGATCTCAAAACTAAAGGTGTTACTGGATTCAGGACGAAGAATACTATGGTTTTAACCGATCAATTTTTCAAATCAACCGTTGAATCACCGTAGATCTGAAGTAGAAAATCTCAGAAAAAGGTAAAGTCTAAAACTCTTACTTAGAGACCTCTAATTGAAATTCTGACACCATAGATGGATTCAGAAGCTAGTTAAACTTTAGGATATGAATTTTTTCAGCTATCTTTCAACCTTTTGTTCATCGTGAATAGTGTTTTCCGGTGGGTGAATAGTGTTTTAGGCGAGTGAATAGTATTTTCTAGCGATGAATAGTGACCAAACTCCCGGAGTCATTTTCTAAGTCTTTAGACCCTCCAGACACGTTTTTGAGGTCTAATTGGTCAAATTCAGTTTTGAAAAAATACATTTTTAGGGCTATCCAATCAGGAGCCCTACCCTGTGAGTAGATACTTCTTTCTATGACTTGCCACATGATCTTCTTGAATTATAAATGTATTATTGTTTCTGTTTATAAATTATTTATACAATTATAAGTTTTTGAAATGTGTTAAAATATCTGTTATACTTACGAAATGGCACATAGTTCAATAAGAGTATGGTTTTAGAAATGTATTTTGGAACTTATTGAATATGTGGTTCTAAATGTATTTATCATTATTTGATAAAGTGAATATTATGTGTACGATGGATTGATTCGTAAAGCGATATACTTGTGAAAATGATGCATGTCATATTATAAATGAGATTGAATGGCAAGCGTAAAGTTCATGGCGAGTTGCTTGATATTTTACATGTATATATATGTATTAAAGCATATCGGCCAGTTGTATGGCTTGTGACGGTACCAAATAGCAGACGCCCTATTAGCTTGAGTGAGCCGGGGGAGGGTCGCTCCAACCGGGTGACAGTGGTAATGTGAGGAGGCAGGAGGGTGATGTACTCACATTCCCTAATCACTTATTGTGACTAGGGTCGAGGTCACTATGCGTATAGCAAATGAGTTATATTTTCATTGCATTGACCAGATTGCCAAGTGAGGCAGGTGCATTAAAAGTAATGATTTTACCTTCAAATCATAATATTTTACTATAACTTATACAGCTGAGCATAACAACATTTGTTTAATGATCATACCGTGGTGCATATGATTTTGGATATCTGAATATCCTTTGATTTGAGAATATTTGAAATACGGGTCTCATATGAATGTACTTCTGAACTGTATTTTCTATGTGATATATTTTAAAACATAAGTACATCCATATGTTGACCTAAGAGGTCATAGGAGGAATTATTTACTCACGGAGTTGTCAAACTCACTACACGATATTTCCACATTTTTTAGATAAGAATATGAGAGTCTGATTCGGTAGATAGGTGATATATTCTCTGGGTGAGTCTACATTGCTTCCAAGACTCACAGTCTTTGAATTATACTGTGTTTGTATTCTAGAGTGCTCTAAACGCTACAGGCAAGATCCCTGTTTCTGCCGTACTTTGATGTTTATAGATTTGGTCTGTATATTGGGTATATATGAGAGATCATATATGTATCTGTTCCCATGATAAAGAATTGAAGTATGTATCTTTATGGAAAATATCTGATTGCGGAAATAATAATAATAAAATTTTTTTTTGTAACGTAAATTGGGGGCGTTACAATGGCCGTGTCCTGGAACATGGCGAGACCGTGTTGGAAGATGGTGAAGCCTATTTTTAACATTTTTGTACCTTAGATGAACCTCTTTAACTATAAGGTAATAGAAGAAATCAAATTGGAGAACAATGCTCTATAAAATTGTAAGAACATGTGTTGGAAATGATATAAATAAGAAGAAAATGACTAAAGGCCAAGCATAAAGAGAAGGTTAGATATGATGAAAACCTGCATCAAGAAAATAAAGAAATAAAATTAATATTTGAAAAAGAAGACGAATGTTATAAATGAAAATAATAAATGACTAGTATATGCCATAGCCATTGCCATTGTATGAACTTCTTACCATCTTAAGTGTGAAATGTTGATATTGAAATATTTTATAAAGTGATATTTGAAATGGTTATGTTTATAGCATGATTACCAATAATTTTTGGTAATAGTTATATTTTGTTAAACATACTTGTTATTGAAAGCATATTTTTTGCTATCATTGTGAAATGAAAAGAAATGAGCACGGTCACATGGCAATCCGTGTGGTGCACCAGTAGGGGACGCCCTACCAACGGTTATGAATATGTTAATGAGAAAAGAAAGAGAAAGTGTGTCATGTTAGACGAAGCGAGATAAGCCTGTACCGGAGAGTAGAAAATACTCACCCTGACCGGGGTAGCTTGATATGAGAATAAATTGATATTCATTATATGATTTTCTGAAAATAATCAATCCTGTCATACATGTCATTACTGTACTATTCTCATGTGCATAGATTTTGTGCATTCATGTGACCAAAGTTATTTACTGTAGTTTATATAGCTGAACATGACATGATGACTATATTGATAATGATTTATTGTTGAACCTACTGGGATTTAATTCTCACTATATTTCCATATCATGTTTAGAAGAATAATTATGCAGATTTTCTTAATGACACTTATTATTTCCGTACGTTGGATCGAGGTGCCCTACCTTGGGCAACTACCAGTTATATCAGATGTATTTGTAGTAGATGTGATTGAGATTTCGGTGGAGGTACCACTTGCACCAGTGTCCCCGGAAGTAGTCGACATAGATGATTAGAGCTAATATGTATCTTTGTACAACTGTTTGTAAAATAATGGTGTGTAGTTTGTAAAATAATGGTGTGTATGGAAACTTAGTATTGTATCACTGTTAATAACAATTATGCTTGGTAAAAATGATTATTATTACGAGTTAAGTGGTTAGAATTAAAGTAGTAATAACTTCATGTAATTTTACAAATATAACAAAAAATTGTTACATTTACATAAATGGAGTTGTTACACCTTGAATGTTTCATTACTGAACAAATATTCATTAAGTGATACCCCAGTAATTCTGAACATTGTCTCACTCCCTCATCTTCATCCTCAATTGTTGCAAATTTTACAAGGCAAGCTTCTAGTGGTAGCAATGGAGTTCTCTCCTCAAAAGTTTCTGAGATTAACCTGTCAAGAGTGTTAATTTGAAAACAAGAATGTACCTCACTCGAAAATTTCATTGCTTCAAAAACATCGAAAGTCACTTGTTCATCTTGCACCCTTAGAATGAGTTTTCCTTGCTGAACATCAATCAATGTTCTTCCAGTTGCAAGGAATGGTCTCCCCAATATCAACAGTATCTCTCTATCTTCCTCCATGTCAAGCACCACAAAATCTGCAGGCAAAATAAATTTGTCAACTTTAATTAAAACATCCTCAATTACCCCTCGAGGATATTTCACCGATCGATCCACTAATTGTAGAGAAATTGAAGTAGGTTTTACTTCTCCCAGGTCTAGTTTCCTGAAAATAGAAAGTGGCATCAAATTAATGCTTGCTCCTAAATCACATAGGACTTTATCAAAATTACAACTTCCTATAGTACAAGGTATAGTAAAACTCCCTGGGTCTTTCAATTTCTGTGGCAGTTTTCTTTGAAGAACTGCACTGCACTCCTCATTTAGCATGACAGTTTCATAATCTCCCAGCTTCCTCTTCTTTGATAGAATTTCCTTCATGAATTTTGCATACTTGGGCATTTGTTCCAACATCTCTGCAAAAGGAATGTTAATATGCAATTTCTTAAAAGTTTCAAGAAATTTACCAAATTGATTATCAAACTTTTTCTTATGCAATCTTTGAGGATATGGGATAGGAGGTGTAATATCCCGTAACTTTATTTTTTAAATGGTAATGTTTTGCTATGAACAAATATATTTTTATTTGTTTAAAAATGATTATTTTTTGCTAAAAGCAAGTATATTTTTAATTAAAATGATTTATGTTTTGGTTACAACAATTATATTGGCCTCTAATAAATTTTTGTTGTATTTTTAGAAATATTCTTTCTTTTAATATGTATAAAGATATTGATTTTGAAATTTGTTTTATTATAATGTTTATCAAGAAAAATTATGATTTAAGGGTTTAACTAAAGGTTTATGAAATGTAAATTTTTAGAAATTTTTGGAATATTTTAGAATGAAAAACGAAATTTATATGAATTTATATAAAAGAAAATCCTATTATTTAATCAATAAATAATTATTATTATTATATAAAAAAGGAGGCAAGCAGAAGGGGGACGACATTGCAGGTTTTGGAAAACTAAAAAAAAAAAAATTTCGATGAATAGTGAGTGAATAGTAACTTTTAACTTTTTCTTTAGATTTGGAGTGCCTATTAGCTTCCGATCTCAAAACTGAAGGTATTACTAGATTCAGGACGAAGAATACTTCAGTTTTGACCGATTAGTTTTTTAAATCCACCGTTGAATTGCCGTAGATCTAATGTAGAAAATCTCAGAAAAAGGTAAATTCTAAAACTCTTACTTAAAGACCTCAAATTAGAAATCTGACACCGTAGATGGATTCAAAAGTTAGATAAACATTAGGCTATGTATTTCTTTCGGTCATTTGATAACTTTTTATGTGGCGGTGAATAGTGATTTCTGGCATGAATAGTGACAGTGAATAGTATTTTTCGGCAGTGAATAGGGGATGCCCTATTAGCCTGAGTGAGCCAAGGGAGAGCCGCTCCAACTGGGTGACAATGGTAATGTGAGGGGGCAAGAAGGTGATGTACTCACATTCCCTGATCACTTATTGTCACTAGGGTCGAGGTCACTATGCGTATAGCAAATATTTTCATTGCATTGTGACAGTGGTAATGTGAGGAGGCAGTAGGGTGATGTACTCTCATTCCCTAATCACTTATTGTGACTGGAGTCGAGGTCACTATGCGTATAGCAAATGTGTTATATTTTCATTGCATTGACCAAATTGCTGAGTGAGACAGGTGCATTAAAAGTAATGATTTTACCTTCAAATCATAATATTTGACTATAGCTTATACAGCTGAGCATAACAACATTTGTTTAATGATCATACCATGGTGCATATGGTTTTGAATATCTGAATATCCTTTGATTTGATAATATTTGAAATACGGGTCCCATATGAATGTACTTCTGAACTGTATTTTCTATGTGACACATTTTAAAATATAAGTACATTCATATGTTGACCTAAGAGGTCATAGGAGGAATTATTTACTCACGGAGTTGTCAAACTCACTACACGATATTTCCACATTTTTCAGATAAGAATATCAGAGTCTGATTCGCTAGATAGGTGATATATTCTCTGGGTGAATCTACGTTGCTTCCAAGATTCATGGTCTTTGAATTATACTGTATTTGTATTCTAGAGTGCTCTGAACGCTACAGGCAGAATCCCTGTTTCTGCTGTACTTTGATGTTTATAGACTTGGTCTGTATATTGTGTATACATGAGAGATCCTATATGTATTTGTTCTCATGATAAAGAATTAAATTAGGTATCTTTTTGGGAAATATCTGATTGCAAAAATAATAATAGAAAAAAAATTGTTTTTTTTACGTAACGTAAATTAGAGGTGTTACAAGTTGGTATCAGAGGAATAGGTTTCCCGGTGGCTATCAGAGCAAAGGATTCTTTAGTAGAACCTTTAGTATCGATATGAGTCGGACATATTTATACTTCAGGTGCTACTAAGGGATTCTATAGGGTTTCCAATTCCTTTCTATTCCAAGTTGCTAAAGTTTATAGTATGAGATAGATGGTGACATTTTAAGAAGTATCTATGGATCAATTATAGCTTGAAAGTGAAAGAGATATGCGTCTTAAAGAATTTAAAGAATTGATACAAATACCAAATATGGTGGTTTCTGAATGTGACATCCGATGTACCCGATTGTCTAGATATGGTAGACTGTGATGTGATATTTAGAATGGATTAGTTGGCATTATGTCATGTCATTATGAAATGTCACTATAAAGTGATTAAATTCAATATTCTTAGGGAATTTTCTTTCTTGATATAAGGAAATCATAGTGAGATACCCAGTAACATAATCTCTGTTTTACTATCCCATAAGTGATTATAAAAGGTGTCAAGAATATTTGACAATGATGAGAGATGTTGATATAAAGTATATCAGTGTAAATCAAGTTCCAGTGGTTAAAGAATTTTCTGATGTAATTCTTGAAGAATTGCCAGGATTACCTCGAAACGTAGAATATAATTTGGTATTGATTTACTTCCTGTAACCCAACCAGTGTCTATACCTCTATATAGAATGGCACCGACTAAACTTAAAGAATTGAAGGATCGATTGTAACACTTGTTAGACTAGGGATTTATATACCCTAGTACTTTTACTTGGGGTGCCCCAGTTTTATCTGTGAAAAAGAATGATGGATCACTATGACTATGCATAGATTATAGACAATTGAATAAAGTGACAGTGTAGAATAAATACCCATTACCTCGTATAGATGATCTATTTGATCAGTTACAAGGTGCTCAATGTTTTTCAAAAATTGATTTGAGATATGAGTAACATTAATTGAGGATAAGAGAAGAGGATGTACAAAAAAAAAATTTCTTTTAGAACTCATTATGGGCATTATGATTCTTTAGTTATGTTATTTAATTTGACAAATATCCTAACTGCATTTATAGATTTAATGAATAGTAATTAAGTCATCCCTGGATCAACTTGTTATTATATTTATTGATGATATACTAGAATATTTCAAAAGTTCAAAGGATCATAAGCAACATTCAAAGATAGTTTTACCAACTCTAAGGGAGTAGGGTTGGTAAGGATGATATCCAAGTTGACCCTAAAAAAATAGAAGTAGTACAACAATGGCATGTCCTACTACAGTTACAGATGAAGATCCAAATCTAACTTGCGCTTCCTGCGGTTGTCTGTCGTCCATTCTATTCGAGCTATAGTTGAATCAGGTACATGAACATATGCTTGTAAAGCATCAATCAACTCTTCAGCATTTGAAGATGAGATGAGAATTCGTCGTGCTGAGTGTGGGATAAACTTTTCTTTCACAGCATGATCAAGAAAAGACAACAGACCATCAAAGAAATGGTTAACATTTAATAAACCTATCGGTTTGTGATGCATATTCAATTATGCCTAAGAGACTATTTGGAAAATCTCTTCTAAAGTACCAAAACCACCTGGTAAGGTGATGAAGGCATCAGCATTGCTCATCATTCTAGCCATAAGCTCATGCATGGATGCAACCCTAAACTCTTCCCCAATTGTCTTTCCTATGATGTTGGATGCAGCTAGAGCTATAAGAATAATACCTAGAACTTGGCATCCTCCTACATGTGCAAATATAGCCACACACCCCATTAACCCACGGTAACTCCACCATAGACTAAATGAAGTTTTCTTCTGGCCAACACCATACCAAGGTTTTGTGCAGCTTTCACATACTCTTCATTTTTTCCAGGACTGGAACCACAAAAGACACAAATATTTCAGAATTGACGAAATGCAATTCCCTCCATAGCTGCACACACCTTAACTTAGACTATGAAAGTAAAGAAATTAACGTGTGCATTTATAGAACTCAGAGAATGACATACTTGTGATAGCTATGTGAATAGGCTGGGAATAATTAGAACAATATGTGAGTGATTGGTGGATAGTAGCTAAATTAAAGGTGAAATTTTCAAAAAATGACGGCAAGCATGTATATGTACAATAGTTATGGCTATGACCCATATTAAGCACATAAAGAGCATAAGATAAGATATCACCAGAAATCTGTCTTTTTCTTGTTGTCTTTGATGAAGCATTGATGTCTCGATTCTTGTAGAAAAGTTGTAGGTGATAGCCGTGATTGTAAAAAAAAAGTGAAAATGCAAACCAACTAATTGTTGAAGAGGAACAATCAAATTATTTATTTTGTTTTCTCAATGTTTTTGCCAGTTGACTATTGGTATTATTAAGTCGACTGGCTATTTTGAGAAATTTTAATTTGGATTGGTTATTTTACAGTTGATTGATTACATCTATTTTGAAGCAATCAACTGCATCCTACCAGTTAGCTACGTATTCTTTGTTTTTCATAGACTTTTATAAGTTCGGAAATGTTTCTTTTTCACCGAATATCAACAGCTTTAACATAGATTCTGGCACATATATTCAAAATTTGCGGCCACTGATTTTTGCCGATATCGTAGTTAGATTTTATTTACAGATTGTCAAGAATTACGGCCACCGATTTTAATGTTTCAATGCTTTGTTCAAATTTCTGACTTCCTATTTTGGCACCATGCTCTATTATGTATTCCGCATTTTCTGCTGCATCGTCCTTCATTAATGTTTGGCATTAAATGTAAGGTTCTATTTTTCCTTATTACAAGGAGGTTTAATTTATTTTCTTTGAAATTCAGTTATTATGGTGTCATAGTGGGTATAGGTAAAAGTAATGAAAATTTTGAGAGGAACAGAAGGATGATGACCTTATGATGTTTTGATGAATGTAATCAAGAGAATAAACCATGTCTGAAAATAATGAAAGGCAATCAAGGTATTTGAATTAAGGGATTATACCATGCTAAGTTGAGTTTAGTATCTAGGATTTGAATTATGTTAAGATTGAAAATGTACGTGTGAATAATTGTTGAGAAAGGAGAAATTATTTGTCCTTAATTGAATTTGCTCATATCAATAGTTATCAAGCCAATATACAAATGGCACCATTTGAGATTTTATATAAAACATTATAGGTCTCCTAATGGATGAGTGAGTTGAGTAAATTTAGGTCCACAAAAATCGGTCCAATAGCTTACCGTTGGGCTTTGCCATCTGAATTGGATAATGTTCATCTAGTCTTTCACGTATCTATGCTACGAAAGTTTCTACCAGACCCAACACATGTTATTCAGTGTTGGGAAATTCAATTAGACAAAGAGTTGTTATATGAGGAAAAATCAGTGACTATAGTAGATAGTCAAGTGAAGAAATTAAATTCAAAAGAAATGTCACGGTGAAAGTGATGTAGTAAAAGTACTTTTCAGGGGAGGCTACTTAGGAAAGAGAGAATAATATGTGCGCTAGATACCCACATATTTTTTAGTGAGAAGGTTAGTATCTATTTGCAAATATGGCGATGAAATTGATTAGAAAAAAGAATATAAGCAACTCAGTACAGGCTAAAAGTCTATAAGGACCATAAATATTAGAGCACTAGACATTATCAGTTGGTGACCAAATATTCTTGAAGAATTTATGGTTGAAGAAAATCCCTATGGTTAAGGTTATATGGTAAAATCACTAAAGTGAAGAGACTTCTTAGAGAGTAAAGATAATATGCAAAGGAGATACTCTCAATAGCTGGAGTAATGAGGTTAATAATTATAATTTATGCCTTGACTTCATTCCCTATTTGTGATAGAATGAATTGAAATTCGGGGACCAAATTTCTTAAGGGGGGAAGAATGTAATATCCCGTAATTTTATTTTTTAAATGATAATGTTTTGCTAGGAACAAATATATTTTTATTTGTTTAAAAATGATTAATTTTTGCTAAAATCAAGTATATTTTTAATTAAAATGATTTATGTTTTGGTTACAATAATTATATTGGCCTCTAATAAATTTTTGTTATATTTTTAGAAATATTCTTTCTTTTAATATGTATAAAGATATTTATTTTGAAATTTGTTTTATTATAATTTTTATCAAGAAAAATTATGATTCAAGGGTTTAACTAAAGGTTAATGAAAATGTAAATTTTTAGAAATTTTTGGAATATTTTAGGATGAAAAACGGAATTTATATGAATTTATATAAAAGAAAATCCTATTATTTAATTAATAAATAATTATTATTATTATAAAAAAAATAAAAAGGAGGCAAGGGGAAGGGGGACGATGTTACAGGTTTCAGAAAATCGAAAAAAATATATATTTCGATGAATAGTGAGTGAATAGTGAGTAAATAGTAACTTTCAACTTTTTTTTTAGATTTAGAGTGCATATTAGCTTCCGATCTCAAAACTGAAGGTGTTACTAGATTCAGGACGAAGAATACTTCAGTTTTGATCGATCAGTTTTTCAAATCCACCATTGAATCGCCATAGATCTGAAGTAGAAAATCTCAAAAAAAGATAAATTCTAAAACTCTTATTTAGAGACCTCAAATTAGAAATCTAACACCGTAGATGGATTCAGAAGTTAGATAAACATTAGGATATGTATTTCTTTCAGTCATTTGGTAACTTTTTATGTGGCAGTGAATAGTAATTTTTGGCATAAATAGTGACGGTGAATAGTGATTCTGATGGATGAATAGTACCCCTTAGCGTTGACCAAGATTCTGAGGTCATTTCCTAAGTTTTTGGACCCTTCAGACACGCTTAGTCAAATTTAACTTGAAAAAGTACAATTTAGGGTTGTCCAATCAAGAGTCCTACCCTATGAGTAGATGATTCTTCCTATGGCTTGCCCTATACTCTTCTTGATATTTGAGCATATATATGATTATGTTTATGAGATATTTACACTTTGATATGTTTCTGAAATCCATTAAAATGATATGAACTGCTTATAATTTGAAATATGATTCAAGAAGAGTATAATATTTGAAAATGGATTTCTGAACTCATGATGTATCTGATTTCACTTGTATTTATCATTATTTGATAAAATGTATATTATGTGCACGTTGCATTGATTTATAAAACTATATACTTGTGAAAATGATGTATGTCATATTATAAATGAGATTGAATGGCAAGTGTAAAGCTCATGGCAAGTTGCTTGATAATTTTACATGTATTTATATGTATTGATGAATATCGACTGGTTGTATGGCTTGTGACGGTACCGAATAGGGGACGCCCTATTAGCCTGAGTGAGCCAAGAGAGGGCCGCTCCAACCGGGTGACAGTGGTAATGTGAGGGGGTAAGAGGGTGATGTACTCACATTCCCATATCACTTATTGTGACTAAGGTCGAGGTCACCATGCGTATAGCAAATATTTTTATTGCATTGTGACAGTGGTAATGTGAGGAGACAGTAGGGTAATGTACTCACATTCCCTGATCACTTATTGTGACTGGAGTCGAGGTCACTATGCGTATAGCAAATGTGTTATATTTTCATTGAATTGACCAAATTGCCGAGTGGGACAAGTGCATTAAAAGTAATGATTTTACCTTCAAATCATAATATTTTACTATAGCTTATACAGCTGAGCATAAGAACATTTGTTTAATGATCATACCATGGTGCATATGGTTTTGGATATCTGAATATCCTTTGATTTAATAATATTTGAAATACGGGTCCCATATGAATGTACTTCTGAACTGTATTTTCTATGTGACACATTTTAAAATATAAGTACATTCATATGTTGACCTAAGAGGTCATAGGAGGAATTATTTGCTCACTGAGTTGTCAAACTTACTACATGATATTTCCACATTTTTCATATAAGAATATCAGAGTCTGATTCGCTAGATAGGTGATATATTCTCTGGGTGACTCTACGTTGCTTCCAAGACTCACAGTCTTTGAATTATACTTTATTTGTATTCTAGAGTGCTCTGAACGCTACAGGCAGGATCCTTGTTTCTGCTGTACTCTGATGTTTATAGACTTGGTTTGTATATTGTTTGTACATGAGATCCTATATGTATTTGTTCCCGTGATAAAGAATTGAATTATATATATTTATGGAGATTATCTTACATTTAAAAAAAAAATATTTATTTTACATAACGTAAATTAGGGGCGTTACAGGAGGCTCATATTTTGCATTTGGGGAAGGTTGAACATCTTGGGATGTTGATGGCTTTTCTTTAGATTCTTCATTCTTTTTCTCCGATTTCTTCTGCCATTCAAGTTCTTTACCACTTCTCAATGTGATAGCCTTTACATGCTCTTTGGGATTTATTGTGTCACTTGGCAACGATCCTTGAGACCTTTCTGCAATCTGCTTTGAAAGCTGCCCCAGTTGGTTTTGGATGTCCCTGTTGATTGTCTCTTGATTTCTGAAATTTGTTCTTGACTCCTCAATGAACTTCCCCAAAATTCCTTCCAAATTTGTTTGTTTCTTCTCTTGGGGTTGGTAGGAAGATGATGATGGTTTGAATCCCCCAAGGTTATTTCCCCATGACAAATTTGGATGATTCCTCCAACCTAGATTGTAGGTGTTCGAATAAGGGTTGTGTTGAGGTCTTTGGAAATTTGAAAGATAATTGGCTTGCTCAGCATTTGGTGAAGGAAATGGATTTCCAACTTGGCACTCGATACTAGCATGATTTCCACCACATAAATCACATTCTGCAGTTGGTTTAGATTCGAACTTGGATGACAAAGAATCCATCTTTCTTGAAAGAGCAGCAACTTGAGCCGACAAAGCATTCACTGAATCAATTTCATGCACTCCTGCTGGTCTTTTTGCAGTTACCCACTCTGAATGCCACTGATTGTTGTTTTCTACCATAATCTCTAACAACTCATGAGCATCCTCTGGTGTTTTTCCCATTAAAGACCCTCCAGTTGCAACATCAATCATTGCCCGATAGTTTAAAACCAACCCATTATAAAATGTAGAGACTTGCAGCCAAATCGGTATACCATGATGTGGGTACTTTCGCAACATTTCTTTGAATCTCTCCCAAGCTTCATACCATTCTTGATCATAATGTGTAAAAGATGTGATTTCATTGCGTAATTTTGCCGTCTTAGCAGGAGGAAAGAACTTGGACAAGAACTTTTGAACCAACTCATTCCATGTTGTAATTGATCCCGGTGGTAATGAGTTTAGCCACTCCTTGGCTCTATCCCAAAGTGAAAAAGGAAAAACCCTTAATCTTACGGCATTTTCAGAAACACCATTTATCTTGTAAAGATCACACACCTCCAGAAAGTAAACAATATGTGCATTTGGATCATCCTTTGACATTCCCCTAAACTGATTTGATTGAACCATTTGGATAAAGGATGGTTTATCTCAAAGTTATTGGCTTGAACAATTGGCCTCCTTATACCCGAAGTGGTCCCAGCAACATTAGGCGTAGTATAATCCCTCAAAGCTCTACAATTTCCACCTCCCTCGACAAATTGTGGATCCATGGCTGATTGTCTATTAGGAGCTGAGGTTGAATGCCTTCTCTCTCTGTTTAGACGCCTATATGTTCGATCAATCTCCGGATCAAATGGAAGAAGGTTAAGGCTTCTTGCACGTCGCATACAAAAATCCTACAACCTGAAAATCAACAAGCACTCAAACAACACAAAGTTACCCTTTTTTTATGATAAATAAAATAAAAGAGCAAAATAAAAAAAATGAAAAATTTGCAAGAAATGACTAAAATAAATAATGCAAACAAGTAGCAACAACTATAAATGAACAAATGTTTAACACAACTCAACAAACTCAATTTAAAATAAAAATAAAAATAAAAATGAAACAATGATAAAGCAAATTAACTTCAAATTAAAACTAAGATTAGGTAGTATCGATATTAATAAAATCAAACCATTCACCGGCAACGGCGCCAAAAACCTGATGCGTATTTTCGCAAGTGCATGAATCGTTCAAGTAATAAAGTGTACAAAAGTACGGATATCGAACCCACAAGGAATGACGTTACTAAGTACCGAAATTGACTAATCCTAATTTTATTTGAAAACCAAATTGTTGAAATTATTTAAGAGGCAAATTAACTTATAAATAAATGCAAAGAACACAATTGAATGTTGTTCACAAATGATTAAAAACGCTAAGGCATTTGATTTCGCTGAATCAATTCAATCCGATTTCAAGTCATGTTATATGAGAATCAAAGCTAAAAGTGATGGTTGAAAAACCCAAACTTATCTAATACTCTCTCTCGAGTTATATTAGAATTACTTATCTATGATAACAAACTATATTTCTATGAAGATTTAATCACAAACAAGCACATTATGATTTATGGAATTTCTAGAATAACCACATACATCATGCATTAGGTCTCACACTCGCATTCAACATATAGTATTTATCACGAGAAGCATTCATTACGCATCTCCTCTCGGTCTCAATATAATGCAACTAATCATCTAAATCTTGGCCAGAAATTTAGAAGCATTAAGCATGGAAATAAATACTCAACTTGAAGACAATGAACTCATATAACCATAACAAAAGAAATCAGATTTTCTTGATTCAACTACATCATAGCCTTAGCAAAAATGAATTAGTTCATAATGGAAATAAGAACAACTATTATCTCAACTGAATCCATGAATACAAAATCGGAATAAACTGCAGAAAAAGAAAGCTAAGGAGAAGAGATGAAGAACTCTTGGAGATGAACACTTGGCAGCAACAATGGTGATGATCCTTCAAGATTCTCCAAGCTTTCTCTCCAAAATTGCTTCCTCTCCTCCAAAAATGCCTCTCCCCAGTCTATTTTTTCCGTCCCTTCTTTCTCTATCTTATGGTATATATAAATCTAGGGTTTTGGGGGCAATTTTGGAATAAAACGACATAAAAAATGCGATTTCGGACGAAACTCGCCGGCGGCTCAATTATTCTCGCCGCGGCGAGCTTTCTGGAAAAAAAACTAAAATGTTGGATCTCCAGTTCTTGTCGGCGGTGAGATGCATTTGGCCGGCAGCGAAAAAATCTCGTCGGCGGCTAGATTTGAATCTGTCAAAACTCGCGCTCTCAGGAAAATTTCACTGCAGCTTTCTCGTCGCAGCGAGAATAGTCTCGCCAGCGACGGGAATTCTAAATCTTGAAACTCTCGTTTCTTGATTCTCACTCAATCCCGGTCATTGAAATTTGTCCCAAACTTCTCCAAAATTATGATTTTACCTGAAATTACACTTTAAACACGAAATACCCTTGAAATGACATTTGTGGATTAAATAATCAAATAAACACAATTTTCACACAAATATCAATATTTAAATCATAACAAAAATGCAATAATTTGACTCTTATCATTTGCCTTTTTAGGTGGCAAATTTCCAGGCCTTGAATCTCCCTTGCTTGGCTGAAATTATTTGTTTAGGATAAGGATGTTTTGTCACAATGCTATGTATTATTACCCACTTTTTTAAATTATGAATATATGATATAGATGTTTTGTTCTAAAACCATATATTATTACCTACTTGTTGAAATTATGAATGTAGGATATAGATGTTTTGTCTTAATTCCATGTGACCTAATCTTGATTATTATTACACTACTATTTCCTCACATGATTCTTATTTTTTCTTCTTGGATTTGGGCTCATTCTTACCAATTCCTTTGCTTTGGCTGAAATTCTAACATTCATGAAGGGCTTGGTCACATGTTCATAATTTTTGGGCTATCAGTCCAACTTCTATATGCTAATTCAATTCTATGTTTTATTTCTTGTTTGGGCTATCCTATTGGCTTGTTAGAAATTCATGTGAAGTGAAAAAACTCTATATGAAGTGTCCATAGGTGAAAGCCCAATTTATGGGTGAAGATGTTAAACTTAGTAATCCTAGCTCTTGAATTTAGCAAAAATTACCCTAATCCAATCTTCTTGAAATTTTAAGACCTTTACTTATTTCACAAAAATTTATCTTCCTTACCCAAGAATTTTGTATCTCTTTAGTATGTTATTTCTAATTTTTCCTGTTAGGTTTTCTCTCTTTACCTATTTCCTTAATGTTAGAAACATTTTCTATGCATATATATAAGGTGAAGAATTTCTAAGGATTATATGTCTTAGATATCTAAAAATTGTCTAATAAATTTTATTTCATTAATTAATTATTTATGTACTTTTATTAATAAAAGAAACGAAATTATAGATGTTACATTAAATATTTATATACCTTTATTAATATATGAAATGAAATTAGGGATGTTACAATTATGCTTTGATGATAAATTATGGCATATGAGTATAATGAACATACTTATTATTGAAATCATATTTTTGGCTATTAACGTGAAAAGAAAAGAAAAGAAAAGAAAAGAGCATGGTCACATGGCGGTCTGTGTGGTGCACCAGTAAGGGACGCCCTACTAACAGCTATGGTTATGCTAATGAGAAAAGAAAGAGAAAGTGTACAATGTTGGACGAAGCGAGAAAAGCCCGTAACGGAGAGTAGAAAATACTCACCCTAACTGAGGTAGCTTGATATGAAAATAAGTTAATAACTATCATATGATATTCTAAAAATAATTATACATGCCATACATGTCATTACTATACAATTTTAATGTGCATAGATAAAGTGTATTCATGTGACCTAAGATATTTGCTGTAGCTTATACAAATGAACATGACATGATGAGCTATATTGATGATGATGATAATTTATTGTTGAACCTACTAGGATTTAATTCTCACCATATTTCCATATCATGTTTAGAAAACTAGTTATGCATATTTTTTTATGGCTCTAGATTTTAGTGCATGTTGGATCAAGTTACTCTATGTTGGGCAGATCCTTTAAATCAATAAGATGTTTGTGATCAAGTTGGCTAAGATCCTAGTGAAGGTGCAACCACCCGCACTCGTATATCCGGAATTGGTCAATATGGATGAATAAGATGTAGATATTTATTTGTTTGATTTTTGTACGAACATTTTGATTAATGATGTGTATGTGAACTTAGAATTATATCAGTGTTAATGGGAGACCTTAAACCTTGATTATACTTGGTTAAATTAATTGAATGTTATTATGAGTTAAGTAATTAGAAGTAAAGATGTAATGACTTCATGGGACTTTACAAATATATACATTTTTTTAGAAAAAAAGAATTGTTACATTTATCATGTCATGTTTAGCTATATAAGCTATATAATTTCTCAGGCCATAGCAATGTATTGTACCTATGCACATGGAACTCATGCAGTCATGACAATTATGGCATGAATAATTGGTTCAGAATATCATGGGCATGAATAACTATTTTGTAATATCATCAAATCTTTTTCTTTTTTAGTCAAGATAAGCATGCTTCTCTCACTCCACTCACTTCAGAACATATTTCTCGCTTTGTTCAGACATGGCACAAATCTCTTTCTTTTCTCATAGCTATGAATAGGGTATCCTCTATCTGGTATACTGAACACGAAAAGAAATGTGACCCTCGGTTTTCTTTTATTTTTTCATTAATAGCCAAGATATGATGTCATTAACATAATATGCCTACATGCCACAAATTGCACATTAGATCATCATCATTTCATATAACTTTCATAAAAACATGCCAAATAATGTGCTTAGGATGGTAAAAAGTTTATGCAATGGCCATGGCTAGTGTATAAATTATATTTAAGTTGAGGTATGTAACACCCCCAATTTACAAGCAGGTGAAACAAACAATTTTTTTTCCGCAATCAGATATTTTTTATAAAGATGCACAATTCAATTTTTTGTCATTTCTTTCATGTATACACAATATACAGATTAAGTCTATAAACATCAAAGTATAGTAGAAACGGGGATCCTGCCTGTAGTATTCAGAGCACTTTAGAATACAAACACAGTAGAATTCAAAAACTGTGATCCTTGGAAGCAACGTAGACTCACCCATAGAATATGTTACCTAACTGATCACCTATCTGCAAGATCAGACTATATATTCTCATCTGAAAAATGTGGAAATATCGTGTAGTGAGTTTGACAACTCAATGAATAAATAATTACTCCTATGACCTATTAGGTCAACATATTGATGTACTTATATTTTAAAATTTGTCATATAGATAATACAGTTCAGAAGTACATTCATATGGGACCTGTATTTTAAATATTCTCAATTCAAAGGATATTCAGATATCCAAAACCATATGCAGCATGATATAATCATTAAACAAATGTTGTTATGCTCAGCTGTATAAGCTATAGCAAAATATTAAGATTTGGAGATAAAATCATCACTTTTAATGCACCTGCCTCACTCAACAATCTGGTCAATGCAATGAAAACATAACTCATTTTCTATACGCATATTGACTGATCGACTATAGTCATAATAATTAATTAGAGAATGTGAGTACATCACCCTCCTGCCCCCCCCCACATTACCACTGTCACCCGGTTGGAGCGGCCCTCCCTCGGCTCACTCAGGCTAATAGGGTGTCCCCTATTCGGTATCGTCATAAGCCATACAACCTGGCGATATTCATCTATACATATAAATACCTATAAAATTATCAAGCAACTCGCCATGAGCTTTACGCTTGCCATAATTACCAAGGAACTTGTCATGAGCTTTATGCTTGCAATTCAATCTCATTTATAATATGACATGCATTATTTTCACAAGTATATAGTTTTACAAATCAATGCATCATGCACATAATATTCACTTTATCAAATAATGATAAATACATTAGAACCACATATTCAATGAGTTCCAAAATCTATTTCTAAAACTATACTCTTCTTGAACTATGATGTGATCTTAATTAAGCATGATATTAATACATTCAAACTTACTTTTTGTTTGATTTAAGTAAAATATAATTATGAATTAGCTTAGTTTTGTGTTTTGTGTTGTAGGAATAAAGGAAGGAGAAAAGAGAAGAAAAATATAAGAAATTCATGAAAAAATGCTACATTGTAGGGATTCCAGACCTTTCAGTACTGTTTTGAGCATATCTCCCTCTTATGAACTCCCATCAAAGTGATTCTAGTGGCTGTGAAAAGATAATACAATTATATACAACTTTTATGTTGAACACTTGGTCCAGTTGGGGAGAGTTAATAGCGTTATAGAGCTTGCAAATCAGAATCACAGTGCAGCAGGATGAATTCTAACCTTTAGTCACTAATTTTATCATATCTCCCTCAATTCAGATCCAATTAAGGAGATTCCAGTGGCTATGGAAAGAAGAGACATAGAGATAGAACTTTCATGTTCGAAACTTTTGCAAATTATGGAATTTTGGGGGCCTTGTGGCACTCTCAATTTAGAGTCGTGGCGCTGCATCATTGCAGGTCCATAGCGTCGTGGCGCCGCCGCTGTACAGGTCGTTAAAATCACGATTTTTATGGTTTTTTAACTCCAATTGAATCCCGATGGGCTGGAATTTGACCTAGATACAATCCTACTTCGATTAGGAGGAGTTAATCTATAAAAAGGGAGGAAAGCAAGCAGATAATTCATTTAATCCTTCATCCAAGTTCTTAGTTACATTCTTCAATTCTTCTTTAGATGTTCTTATGGCCCTGCGTGGCTAGTTCTTTTTAGTTGGTTGAAGTAGATTGAAACCTCAAGGGATGTTCATGCATTGTGAGATGTGGATTTGATTTTATTATTTCAATTTGAATTGAGTATTGATTATTCATTTGCTCTTCTTCTCAATGATTATTCATATAATTGCTAGAAGGACTACTAGTATATTGTCTATCTTAATCTACCGCTAAATTATATTTTGAACAAAGTCTTCAATTTTGTTATTCATGAGACAAATAGGTTTGAGGATTTTGGATTATAAATCATTGAACCTATGATGAATAATTAACTAAATTAGATATAACCGATGTGTTTATATTTGTTTAACTCTGTTAGTTTCTCTAGTTCTTCATATGGTTAATAAGTTATGCTTTACCGATGTGCCAAAGAATTGCTTGTTAATTAGGGTTTAATTGGTGCGATTGTCATTAATTTACTAGACTTAAGGAGGAATAGGGTTAGAAACCCAATGATAGATATTCAATTACTGATTGATTATGTTGTCAATGATCAATGCAATCCCTTGACGGTGGATATCAACTGAAACCAACGTCTTTATCATTAATCACTCTCTCTTAATTACTTTCATTATTGTTTACTTGGTTTTATTTACAAGTATCAATCCCCCCTTTTCTCAATCACATAAGGTAATTCTAGTCTCTGTGGGATCGACCCTTACTCCCACTACTACAGGTTAGTTTTGAGGTAAGGTATCAATTTGGGTGTACCTTCGACAGTACGCACCAAATTTTGGCGCCGTTGCCTGGGACTGCGTCTATTAATTTTTTTTATTTTATTTTGATTTATGCCTGTGACTCGTTCTTCTAATTCTCAAAATTTAGAATCCAATCCAGATATTGGAAAATCTGTATACAGGCACAGAAGAGAACTTCAAGAGGACATTGATCAAGAAAAGGAGGAAGTAACCATGGCGAGGTACCCCACTCTGAAGGAGCTTACAGCTCCAGATTTGCATCAGCAACCCTTATGCATTACTTTTCCTAATCTTGATGACAATGTTAATTTTGAGTTGAAATTTGGATTAATTCATCTCTTACCTAAGTTTCATGGTCTTGCAGGTGAAGACCCATATAAACACTTGAAGGAATTCCATGTGGTATGTACCAGATTGAAGCCCTCTGGGGTGACTGAAGAACAAATAAAACTCAAGGCTTTTCCTTTTTCATTAGGAGATTCAGCCAAAGATTGGTTGTATTATTTGCCCTCTGGTACTATCACTACTTGGAATGAGATGAAGAGAATGTTTTTATAACGTTATTTTCCTGCATCTAGAGCCACTACTATCAGGAAAGAAATATGTGGCATTAGGAAATTGCATGGAGAGACACTTTATGAATATTGGGAGAGGTTTAAAAAACTTTATGCAAGCTGCCCACATCATCAAATTAGTGAGCAGCTACTAATCCAATATTTCTATGAAGGTCTTTTGCAGGGAGATAGGAGTACGATAGATGCAGCTAGTGGAGGAGTACTAGTAGATAAAACTCTTGAAGCAGCCAGAATCCTGATATCAAATATAGCTGCCAATTCTCAATAATTTGGCATTAGGCATAATACTCCTATTAGACATGCCCATGAGGTAAGTACTACTTCTCTTCAGAATCAAATATCTGAACTTACCTTTCTTGTGCGCCGTTGCCAACAATTTAATCATGTGGTGCTGGGTGATTGAGCCTAATTTTGTATCCATTATCTTACCTTATACCCTGGCCACATTACAAGTTAAACAAAGTCCTATTGATCCTAGAGGTAGTTTTGGCCTACATTAGTGGAGAGTGGCATGAAGAATAAGCATATGGAAATCTTAAAATAATTAGAGATCTACAATCAAAAGTCTGGGATATCTAAACTCATCCGGGTAAAAGAAAATTTATTGACCCAAAAACACACACACACTAGGGATTCAGAAGGATAAAATAATAGATTGCATTTGTGTTAATCTTGTGCAAGATTATGACCTTCCAAAATTTTTCTAGAGTATATTTTTATGTTATGAGGCAAACTTTTGGTGAGCCTAACACTCACTACATATATTGATTGTTGTTTTTCGTCTTTAGGGATTATTTTGCTTGAGGACAAGCAAAAGGTTGAGTGTGCGGGTATTTGATGTGATCTTAATTAAGCATGATATTAATACCTTTAAACTTACTTTTTGTTTGATTTAAGTAAAATATAATTAGGAATTAGCTTAGTTTTGTGTTTTGTGTTGTAGGAACAAAGGAAGGAGAAAAGAGAAGAAAAATATAAGAAATTCATGGAAAAATGCTACATTGTAGGGATTCCAGACCTTTCAGCACAGTTTTGAGTATATCTCCCTCTTATGAACTCCAATCACAGTGATTCAAGTGGCTGTGAAATGATAATACAATTATCTACAACGTTTATGTTGAACACTTCGTCCAATTCAAGAGATTTAATAGCGTTACAGAGCTCGAAAATCAGAATCACAGTGCAACAGGATGAATTCCGACCTTTGGTCACTAATTTTGTCATATCTCCTTCAATTCAGATCCAATTAAGGAGATTTCCAGTGGCTATGGAAAGAAGAGATATAGAGATACAACTTTTATGTTCGGTACTTTCGCAAATTCAGGAATTTTCGAGGCACCGCGGCGCTGCATCATTGCAGGTCCATAGCCTGATGGGCTGGGATTTGACCTAGATACAATCTTACTTCGATTAGAAGGAGTTAATCTATAAAAATGGAGGAAAGCAAGCAGATAATTCATTCAATCCTTCATCCAAGTTCTTAGTTACATTCTTCAATTCTTCTTTAGATTTTCTTATGGCCCTGCGTGGTTAGTTCTTTTTAGTTGGTTGAGTAGATTGAAACCTCAAGGGATCTTCATGCATTGTGAGATGTGGATTTGATTTTATTATTTCAATTTGAATTGAGTATTGATTATTCATCTGCTCTTCTTCTCAATGATTATTCATATGATTGCTAGGAGGCCTACTAGTATATTTTTTATCTTAATCTACCGCTGAATTATGTTTTGAACAAAGTCTTCAATTCTGTGATTCATGAGGCAAATAGGTTTGAGGATTGTGGATTATAAATCATTGAACCTATTATGAATAATTAACTACATTAGATATAACCGATGTGTTTATATTTATTTAGCTCTGTTAGTTTCTCTAGTTCTTCATGCGATTAATAAGTTATGTTTTACCGATGTGCTAAAGGATTGCTTATTAATTAGGATTTAATTAGTGCAATTGTCATTAATTTACTAGACTTAAGGAGGAACAGGGTTAGAAACCCAATGACAGATATTCAATTACAGATTGATTATGTTGTCAATGATCAATGCAATCCCTTGACGGTGGATATCAACTGAAACTAACGTCTTTATAATTAATCACTCTCTCTTATTTACTTTCATTATTGTTTACTTGGTTTTATTTACAAGTATCAATCCCCCCTTTCTCAATCACATAAGGTAATTCCAGTCTCTGTGGGATCGACCCTTACTCCCACTACTACAGGTTAGTTTTAAGGTAAGGTATCAATTTGGGTGTACCTGCGACAATACGCACCAAACTATGTGCTAGTTCGTAAGCAAACTAAATATTTTAACACATTTCAGAAATTTATGATAGTATAAATAATTGTAAACAGAAACAATTATACATTTATAGTTCAAGAAGAGCATGGGGTAAGTCATAGAAAGAATTATCTACTCACAAGGTAAGGGCTCTAGATTGGAAAGGTCCAAAATGCAATTTTCCAATCCACATTTAACTAAACAAACTTTAAAAACGTGTCCGGAGGGTCCAAAAACAAGAAAATGACTTCAGGAACTTAGTCACTATTCATGGCTAAAAAACACTATTCATCGCCAAAAAATACTATTCACCAAGAACAAAAAGTTGTCAGATAGCTGAAAAATTTTATATCCTAAAGTTTATCTAACTTCGAAATCTATCTACAGTATCAGATTTTCAATTTGAGGTCTCTAAGTAAGAGTTGCAGAGTTTATCTTTTTCTGAGATTTTCTATTTCTGATCTGTGGCGATTCAACGGCTGATTTGAGAAATTGTTCGGTGAAAAACATAGTACTCTCCGTCTTGAATCCATTGGTACCATTAGTTTTGAGATTGGAGACCTGTAGTCACTCCAGATCTAGAGAGAAAATATGGAGGTACTATTCACTATTCACACTATTCATTTTTCTCTCTGTTTCATCCTTTTGCATTCTATCTCCCTCTTTCCATATTATTATTATTTTTATAATAATAATTATTATTATTTAATAATTAAATATTTTGATTTATTTTGATTTTATTTCATATATATTCATATAAATACCATTTTTTTATCTTAAAACATCCAAAAAATTTCTAAAAATTTACATTCTCATAAACTTTTAGTTAAACTCTTAAATCATGATTTTTCTTGACAAAAATCTTAATAAAACAAATCACAAAATAAATATCTTTATACATAATAAAAGAAAGAATATTTCTAAAAATACAACAAAAATTTATTAAAGGCCAATATAATTATGTTAAACAAAACAATAATTATTTTACTTAAAAGTATATTTGCTTTTAGCAAAACATAATCATTTTTAAAAAAATAAAAATATATTTGTTTATAGCAAAATATTATTATTTACAAATAAAATTACGGGATATTACATTCTTCCCCCTTAAGAAATTTGGTCCCCGAATTTGCAGCCCATCTTACCACATGTAGGGAATGAAATCAAGACATAATTTGGAGATACCAACCTTATTACTCAAATAATTGTGGATATCTTTTCTGTGTATTATCTTTATTTTTTAATATGTCTCTTCACTTGAGTGATTTTGCCATATAACTTAACCATAAGGATTTTTTTATCCGTAAGTTTTTCACATGTCGATCAACAATAAACTTCGATTGTACCCATAGTTAAGCCAAATTTTTATCCAATTGAATTTCTTGGAATTAGGTAGCATAAGAAGAATCTAATAGGTACTTTCTTAGCATTGATGCAAGAAAGTCTGTATCCACATTACTCAATCTTGATGGTAAGGCTAGGCAATGTATTACTATGCCTACTTTGTTCAAGTTTTCAAAAGAGACTATATACATAGATATTAACTTTTTCCTTCTTTTCAAACCTCATTACCTCTTTCATTGGTAAGTCCTACAAGAATATGTGGTCACCAACTGATAATTTCTAGTGCTCAACATTCATGGTCTTTATAAACTTTTGACTAGTATTGAGTTGCTTGTATTTCTTTTCTAATCAATTCCACTTTATGCAAAATACTCAATAGATTATATATATACATTTAAAGAACTCTTAAACCATTGTGTATCTCATTTCTTTATATCCTCAAGCTTGCGTGCATATATCTATAGGTCGATATTGGGAAACACACACATAAAATATTATATTCACATCCATATTGGGTAACTATATTTTCTTATTCCAGACTTCTATCAAGTCATCTTTGATTCTCACATGTCAACATCATCTCATGAATATCATCTTAACCTATCATCTATTTTTATCTTAAAATCCATTAATCAATATGTTAAACATACGTAACAATAAATCCATCAATCCTTTTTAACGTTTATGTACCATTGGCATATGTCTAACAATTCCAACTTACCTCATCACAGTAACTCTATACCCTCTTATTAACAACAATAAATTCATTATCAAAAATATCAAGTCGTTCTTCTATCATATCTAAAAGCACCTCATTATAACTTATATTAATCCCGTTTAATTCACCCAATCATTTCAAGAAGATTTTTCCCAACAATTACTCATACATAAATTCTCAATTTCAACATAATTCACATCCTAGATACTAGACTCAATTTAGCATAATATAAACCTTTAACACAAATATCTTAATCACTTACATTATTTTCGGACATGATTCTCATAGTATTCTCCATATTTCCAAATTAAGAGTTCAAAGATTAATTTAAATCCTAGTTCCCATATATTATTCCTCAAAACTTCAACACCACTAATTCTCTTGATTACATTCATCAAAACACCATAAGGCCATCATCCGTCCATTCCTTTCAAAATTTTCATTACTTTAACCTACTAACAACTTGGACACCATAATAATTGAGTGTCAAAGAAAATAAATTAACTTTTCTTGTAATGGGAGAAAAGAACTTTGCATTTAATGCCAAACATTAATAATGGAGAATGCAGTAGAACAGACAAAAAAACATAATAAAAAACGGTGCCAACATAGAAAGTCAAAAATTCAGACAAAGCATTGAAAGAAAATTAATATCGGTGGCCGTAATTCTTGAAAATCTATAAACAAAATCTAGCTATTATTTCGGCAAAAATCGGTGGCCGCAAATTTTGAATATATGTGCCAAAATCTACTTTAAAGCTGTTGATATTCGGTGGAAAAAAAAATTTATGAGTTTATAAAAGTCTGTGAAAATCAAAGAATACGTAATTAACTGATATGATACAGTTGATTGTTTCAAAATAGATATAATCAATCAACTATAAAATAACTAGTCCAAATTAAAATTTCTCAAAATAGCTAGTCGATTTAATAATACAGATAGTCAACTGGTAAAAATATTGGAAAAACAAAATAAATCATTTGATTGTCCCTCTTCAACAATTAATTTATTTGCATTTTCACTCTTTTTTTTATAATTACGCTTATCACCTACAACTTCCCTACAAAAATCAAGACATCAATGCTTCATCAAGGACAAGGAAAAGACAAATTTCTGGTGATATCTTAACCTTATTCTCTTTATATACCTAATATGAGCGACTATCACAACTATTGTACATATACATGCTTGCTATCATTTTTGAAAATTTCACCTTCAATTTAGCTTATATCCACCAATCACTCACATAGATGTTCTAATTATTCCCAGCCTATTCGCATAGCTATCATAAGTATGGCCTTCTCTAAGTTTTATAAATGCACACGTTAATATCTTTACTTTTATAATCAAAGTTAAAGTGTGTACAACTATGGAAGGAATCACATTCTGTTAGTTTCAAAATATTTGTGTCTTTTGTGGTTCCAGTCCTGGAAAACATGCAGAGTATGTGAAAGCTGCACAAAACCTAGGTATGGTGCTGGCTAGGAGAAAGATTCATTTAGTCTATGGTGGAGGTAACTGTGGGTTAATGGGGTGTGTGTCTACAGCTGCACATGTAGGAGGATGTCAAGTTCTAGGTATTATTCCTACAGCTCTAACTGCATCCAACATTGTAAGAAAGACAATTGAGAAAGAGTTTAGGGTAGCTTCTATGCATGAGTGCATGACTAGAATGATGAGCAATGCTGATGCCTTCATTGCCTTACCAGGTAGTTTTGGTACTTTAGAAGAGATTTTTCAAATAGTTTCTTGAGCACAACTGAATATGCATCACAAATCAATAGGTTTGTTAAATGTTAATCACTTCTTTGATGGTCTGTTCTCTTTTCTTAATCAAGCTGTGGAATAAAAGTTCATTCACACTTAGCACGACGAATTCTCATCTCAGCTTCAAATGCTGAGGAGTTAATTGATGCTTTACAGGCATTTGTTCATGGACCTGATCCAACTATGGCTAAAATAGAATAGATGGCAGACAACCGTAGGAAGCGCAAATTAGATTTGGATCTTCATCTTTAGATGTAGTAAAACGTAGCCATTGTTGTACCACTTTTACTTTCTTAGAGTTTACTTGGATACCATCTTTACCAACCATACTCCCTTAGAGTTGGTAAAACTATCTTTAAATGTTGCTTATGATCCTCTGAACTCTTAAAATATTATAGTATATCATCAATAAATATAATAACAAATTGATCCAAGGATGACTTAATTATTACTCATTAAATCTATGATTGCAGCTGGGGCATCTGTCAAACTAAATGACATAACCAAGAACTCATAATGCCCATAATGAGTTTTAAAAGAATTTTTTTTTGAATATCCTCTTCCCTTAACTTCAATTAATAATACTCATATCTCAAATCAATTTTTGAAAAAATTATTGAGCACCTTGTAACTAGTCAAACAGATCATCTATACGAGGTCATGAGTATTTATTCCACACTATCACCTTATTCAACAGTCTATAATCTACGCAGAATCCCAATGATCCATCTTTTGTTTTTCACAAATAGTATTGGAGCTCTCCAAGAAGGAGTACTAGGGTATAAAAATCTCATGTGCAACAAGTCCTACAACTAATTCTTCAATTCCTTGAGTTTAGTCGTTACCATTCTATATGGGGGTATAGACACTGGTTGGGTTTCAGGAAGTAAATCAATACCAAATTCTATGTTACGTTTCAAGATAATCCTGACAATTTCTCAAGAATTACATCAAAAATTTTTCTAACCACTGAAACTTGATTTACACTGGTATACTGTATATTAACATCTTCCACCACTGCCAAATATCCTTAGCACCTTTTTGTAATAATTTATAGACTGCTAAAATAGAGATTAGATTTTTGGGTACCTCACTACCGTCTCCTTGTATCAAGGAAGAAGATTCTCAAAGAATATTGAATTTAATCATCTTCGGATGTCATTCTAAAATGGCATAACATATTGTCAACCAATTCATTACTAATATCACATCAAAGTCTACCATATCTAGACATTCAGTTAAAACGGATATTATATTCAAAAATTATCATATTTGACATTTTTCTCAATTTTTTAACCTCTTAAGATGTCACAATATTCAATCAACTTTATATTAGGAAATTTAATAACTTGGAATAGAAAGGAAATTGAAATCCTATAAAATTTTTCAGCAACACCTGAAGTATAAATATGTCCGGCTCATACCCATACTAAAGGTCTTACTGAAGAATCCTTTGGTCTGATAGCTACAGGGAAATTTAATGCTCTGATACCAACTTGTAATGCCCCTAATTTACCAGCAGGTGAAACAAACTTTTTTTTCGCAATCAGATATTTTCCATAAAAATGCACAGTTCAATTTTTTGTCATTTCTCTAATGTATATACAATATACAGACTAAATCTATAAACATCAAAGTACAGCAGAAATGAGGATCCTGCATCTAGAGTTTAGAGCACTCTAGAATACAAATAGAGTGTAATTCAAAAATCGTGAGCCTTGGAGGCAACGTAGACTCACCCACAGAATATGTCACCTAACTAATCACCTATCTGCAGGATCAGACTCTGTATTCTCATCTGGAAAATGTGGAAATATCATGTAGTGAGTTTGATAACTCAGTGAGTAAGTAATTCCTCCTATGACCTCTTAGGTCAGCATATGGATGTACTTATATTTTAAAATTCGTCACATAGATAATACAGTTCAAAAGTACATTCATATGTGACCCATATTTCAAATATTCTTAATTCAAAGAATATTCAGATATCCAAAACCATATGCAGCACAATATGATCATTAAACTAATGTTATTATACTCAGTTGTATAAGCTATAGTAAAATACTAAGATTTGGAGATAAAATCATCACTTTTAATGCACCTGCCTCACTCGGCGATTTGGTTAATGCAATGAAAACATAACTCATTTGTTATATGCATATTGACTGATCGACTACAGTCATAATAAATCATTAGGGAATGTGAGTACATCACCCTCCTGCCCCCCCCACATTACCACTGTCACCCGGTTAGAGCAGCCCTCCCTCGACTCACTTAGGCTAATAGGGCATCCCTTGTTCGATACCTTCACAAGCCATACAACCTGTAGATATTCATCCATACATATAAATACATGTAAAATTATTAAGAAACTCACCATGAGCTTTACGCTTGTCATATTTATCAAGCAACTCGCCATGAGCTCTATGCTTGCCATTCAATCTCATTTATAATATGACATGCATTATTTTCACAAGTATCTAGCTTTACAAATCAATGCATCGTGTATATAATATTCACTTTATCAAATAATGATAAATACATTTAGAACCACATATTCAATGAGTTCCAAAATTCATTTCTAAAACTATACTCTTCTTGAACTATGTGCTAGTTCGTAAGCAAAATAAATATTTTAACACATTTCAAAAATTTATGATAGCATAAATAATTGTAAACAAAAACAATTATACATTTATACTTTAAGAAGAGCATGGGGTAAGTCATAGAAAGAATTATCTACTCAGAGGATAAGGGCTCCAAATTGGATAGGCCCAAAATGCACTTTTCCAATCCACATTTAACTAAATAGACTTCAAAAACGTGTCCGGAGGGTTCAAAAATAAAAAAAAATGACTTCGGGAACTTAGTCACTATTCATGACTGGAAAACACTATTGATCGCCAAGAAATATTATTCACCAAGAACAAAAAGTTGTTAGATAACTGAAAAATTTCATATCCTAAAATGTATCTAACTCCGAAATCCATCTACAGTGTCATATTTCCAATTTGAGGTCTCTAAGTAAGAGTTTCAGAGTTTATCTTTTTCTGAGATTTTTTACTTCCGATCTGCAATGATTCAACGGTTGATTTGAGAAATTGTTCAGTCAAAATTGTAGTTCTCTCCATCCTGAATCCATTGGTACCATTAGTTTTGAGATCGGAGGCATGTGAACACTCTAGATCTAAAGAGAAAATATGGAGGTACTATTTACTATGCACACTATTCATTTTTCTCTCTGTTTCATCCTTTTGCATTCCGTCTCCCCCTTTCCCTTTTATTTTTTTATAATTATAATTATTATTTAATAATTAAATATTTTGATTTTATTTCATATATATTCATATAAATACCATTTTTTATCCTAAAACATCTCAAAAATTTCTAAAAATTTACATTCTCATAAACCTTTAGTTAAACTCTTAAATTATGATTTTTCTTGATAAAAATCTTAATAAAAAATCACAAAATAAATATCTTTATACATAATAAAAAAATAATATTTCTAAAAATACAACAAAAATTTATTAGGGGCCAATATAATTATGTTAAACAAAACAATAGTTATTTTACTTAAAAGTATATTTGCTTTTAGCAAAACATAATCATTTTTAAACAAATAAAAATATATTTGTTTATAGTAAAATATTATTATTTACAAATAAAATTACGGGATATTACAAAGTGCACCTTCATGACTATATTTTTCAAAAAATTCATTATTTTAGTCCATAAAAGAAGTATTCTACATTGAAATTTTCTTCTAAATTATTATTTCCTTCACCTTGTACTAAGTATTCTAGTTCACCTTTTGGTAACTTATTTCTTTTTATTTTTCGGCTACTCATTTTATTTATCTACTAATTACACTTATTTATTCATAAATTCTTTTCTTCTTGTACTTATATTTAATTAATTATGTATTAAAATATCAACACAACTACATTGTTAACTTGCCCAAAAAAAATTCTTTTTAATCTTATTGTGTCTCCGTCCACAAGCTTCTTAATCCTAGGTCTCATGCCCGTTACTTTTGCTTTATTTCAACACACATATCTCTTCCTAGGTTTTCATGTACTAACTTTTACCTAAAGAAAAGAATATAAACAGGACCTAAAATCATGCCATCCTTAGCCAAACCATGCAAGAAATTCAAAACCAAATCAAGCATATTTGCAAGCATCACATGTTAATATGATATTATTAAACCTACCTATGACAATCTCTTAAACTTTGCCAACTAGTTTTCTTCTTTTTCCTCCCTTTGAATGGTGTAAAGGCTCCTTGCTTTCTACTATTCCAATAGAATATTCAAGAGGAGAAGATTAGATATAAGCCCTAGAAATAAAAAGAAAATAAGAGATTAAGGTAGGGGTTTCCTACATTACCTTGCTCTCCCACTTTTTGTCATGCCACTAATTTTAGGGCACGTGAAACACATATTTTATGAACATATATTTTTCATAACATGTACAATACACTCTATAATAACTCCATTTTTTTTACATATATACTTATATGTATATTTCTAAAATTTCATGAAGTCATTACCTTCTTACTTCTAACTATTTAACTCAAAATAACATTCAATTAAATTAACCAAACATAAATAAGGTTTAAGAAATACTATTAACACATACAATTCTGGGTTCACATACATATTATTAATCAAAACATATGTACAAAAATCAAACACATATAAGACTAAATTGTCTTCATCCATATTGATCAGTTTTAGAGATACGGGTGCGGGTGGTTGCACCTTCACCGGGATCTTAGCCAGCCTGACCCAATGTATGCTAAAAGCCGATCATAGAGAATATCTGCATAACTTAAATTTTTGAACATGATATGGAAATATAGTGAAAAATAAATCCTAGTAGGTTCAACAATAAATCATTATCAAAAAGGCTTGTCACGTCATGTTCATCTGTATAAGCTACAACAATTATCTTTAGCTCACATGAATGCACTTTATATATGCACATGAAAATCATACAGTTATGACATGTATGACATGAATAACTATTTTTAGAATATCATATGATGGCTATCAATTTATTTTCATATCAAGCTACCCCAGTTAGGATGAGTATTTTCTACTCTCCAGAACGGGCTTTTCTCGCTCCATCCGACATGGCACACTTTCTCTTTCTTTTCTCATTAACATAATCATAACCGTTGGTAGGGCCCTACTAGTGCACCACATGGACTGCCATGTGACTGTGCTTATTTCTTTTCTTTTCTTTTCACATTAATAGCCAAAAATATGATTTCAATAATAAGTATGTTCATTATACTCACATGCCATAATTTTTCATATAATCATTATCAAAAATCATTGGTAATCATGCCATAAACATAATCGTTTCAAATATCACTTTAAAATATTTTCATGTCAAAATTACACACTTAAGATGGTAAGGAGTTCATCCAATGGCAATGGTTATGTCATACATTAGTCATTTATTATTTTCATTTATAAGATTCTTTTTTTTTTAAATATTACTATCCTCTCTTCACTAAATAGAGCATAACATCCTCATTTTAAATATGATATCGGTGATCTTGGTGTCAATTGAAAGATAAGACAATCCTCTAAAACCCTTATGTTGAAAATTTTAGTGAAATCTTAAGTGATCATGGTGTTACTACTCCCTCAAATTCAATGTTATTTCTTCTTGGATAGGTTCAAACCTCTACTTACTAATCGGACCATATCTGCCACATACAAACTCCAATTGAGGTGATTCCAAAGTCTATAAAATGCTAAGATATTTATATACAAATTTTTTGCTTATCATTTCTTCAAATTCCTTACCAATTACTCCCAAAAAATCGAAAACAAAAATGTTTACATTTACCACCATAGATTCTAGATTGATTATGATCTTTACTCATTAATTAGCCATATCCCTCTCATATGGACTCTAAATTAAGTGATTTCAGAACCCATAGATCCCTGATACACACACACACACACACACAAATAAAAGCTTCCCTGGTTACCCCGAAATCCAGTTTCCTAACCAATCCTTTCCTAAGGTTTTAGTTCATCATTATATTACATCCTTTTCCATTTTCTTTACATATAATCATATTCCATCAATTTTTCACCACATTCAAATATACAAAATAGTCGCATAAATATCATAAAATGTTTACCTCCCAAAGCCATACCTATGCAAAAATTTTCACACCAACCGTAATGTCCAAAACATCCATCATATGCAAAATAACATATAACATGATATAGCAACATCCATGACCAATCATCAAAGTAGCAAATATTGTAAATTTCATCAAAGTTCTAAGATCAAAATCCCACATCAATGTTACAAATTTCAAAGTTTTCTTCAAAAAGAGATATTGTTAAACCTACCTAAAGATCTCTTTAGCTCACTTAGTGAATTCTTTTTCTTGTTTCCTCTTGAAGGAAGTAGCAAGATTTCTCCCTTCCTTTAGCTTTCCTAGTAGCTTAAATAAGAGAAGGAGGGTGAGTTTTTGTACCCCAAGGATAAAGAAGAAAGATGGATTCAAGTGGAGATTAAACTAACTTACCTTGAGTACTTAGTCTTCTAGACTTCTCCTTCTTCTTCATTCCTTTCTTCTCCTCTCTTTCTCTCCTTTCCTCACTCTACCTTGCTTCTATTTTTTCCTCTCTCTCACTTAGACGAAATTATAATGTTATAGGGGTGGGTTTTGCTTAAATAAACTATCAAATGATTCACCTTTCATGATCATGGGTCTACCTTATCACAATTAGGATACACTTGGTTATTTTTTAGGGAAAAATAACTCATGTTCTTGTCTTCCTCTTCCTTAGTCAAGATATGGATAGAAAAAGGAGATTTGTATTTTGAAAATTATGATAATATGTTATTAAGACAAGGAAAAAGGTCCCTTTGATTTAGGGATTCATTTCCTTTTTCTTTTGTCTTAATCAAGTATGATTGGTTTGCCTTTGTAAGTGGAAAATTTTCAGCCATTGGATCTCCCTTGCTTGACTAAAATTATTTGTGTAGCATAAGGATGTTTTATCATAATTCTATGTATTATTATCCACTTGTTGAAATTGTGAATGTAGGATATAGATATTTTGTCCTAATGTCATGTATTATTACCTACTTGTTGAAATTATGAATGTAGGATATAGATGTTTTGTCTTAATGCCATATGACCTAATCTTGATTATTGTTGCACTACTATTTCCTCACATGATTCTTTTTTTTTGTAACAACCTTTTTTATATTATTATTTATTATACAATATAAAGTTCACATACACGTCATTAATCAAAACGTATGTACAACAAAATCAAACACATAAATAACTACATCTTATTTATTCTGGTTGACCAATTCCGGAGATATAGGTGCGGGTGGTTGCACCTTCACAGGGATCTGAACCAACTAGACCACAAACATATTATTTGATTCTGAGATCTGCCCAACATAAAGTAACTCGATCCAATGTACACTAAAAGCCAGAGCCATAGAAAAATCAGCATAACTAATTTTCTGAACATGATATGGAAATATAGTGAAAATTAAATCCCAGTAAGTTCAATAATAAATCATCATCAATGTAGCTCATCACGTCATGTTCAGCTACCCCACCCAGGGTGAGTATTTTCTACTCTCCGGTACGGGCTTTTCTCGCTCCGTCCGACATGGCCCACTTTCTCTTTCTTTTCTCATTAACATGATCATAACCGTTGGTAGGGTGTCCCCTACTGGTGCACCACACGGATTGCCCAGTGACCGTGCTCATTTCTTTTCTTTTCACAATGATAGCCAAAAATATGCTTTCAATAACAAGTATGTTCATCAAAATATAACTATTACCATAAATCTTTGGTAATCATGCCATGAACATAACCATTTCAAATATCACTTTATAAAATATTTCCATGTCAAAATTTCACACTTAAGATGGTAAGAAGTTCATACAATGGAAATGACTATGGCATATATTAGTCATTTATTATTTTCATTTATAAGATTCTTCTTCTTCTTTAAATATTAATTTTATTTCTTTATTTTCTTGATGCAGGTTTTCATTCCATCTAACATTCTCTTACTAATCAGAGCATAACTCTCTCAATTTAACTCCAATGTAGGTGATCTTGCTGTCAATTTCAAGATAAAACAATTATCTAAAACTATTATGTTGAATTGTTTAGCGAAATATTAAGAAATCAAGGTGATATTACTTCCTCAATGTACAGGTTATTTCTTCTCGAATAGGTTCTGATCTCTTCCTACTAATCGGTCCATATCACCCTCATAAAAATTCTAAATTAAGTGATTCCAGTGGCTTCAAATCCGTGACACAGATATCTATAAATCATATGTTAACTATGTATTTTAATTTCATACATAATGTTCCCTGAAAATAAAACACCGAAGCTATCCTAACATAATCTTCCCTGATTAACCATTTTCTGACCACTGCTTACTAATCAGCCTATATCTACCTCATATAGACTTCAAATTGCGTAATTCCAGTGGCTTAAATTTTGTGACACATATATCTATACTTCTTATGTTAACCATTTATTTGAACTCCCTACAGAATATTCCCAGAAATTAAAACACATAAGCTATCCTAAAATATTCTCCGCTGATTAACCAATTTCTGACCACTGCATACTAATCGAACCATATCTACCTCATATGGACTCCAAATTGAGTGATTCTAGTGGTTTTAAATTCGTGAGACATAGATCTACAGTTTTCATGTTAACCATTTGTTTTAATTCCAAACTGATTCTTCCCAAAATAATAAAAACAGAAGCTTAAAAGTTTGTCATCCATAGCCATACCTATGTAGAACTATCTACACCAGCCTAAGTATTCAAACATACATAATATGTAACATGATATAGCAACATCCATGACCAATCATCAAAGTTCTAAGATCAAAATCTCATATAAATATTATAAGTTTCAAAAGTTTTCTTCAAAAAGAAATATTGTTAAACTTACCTTAAGTACTTAGCCCTCTGGACTTCTCCTTCCTCTTTCTTCCTTTCTTCCTCTCCTTTCCTCACTCTACCTTGCTTCTATTTTTCCATTCCCTCACTTGGACGAAAATTCTAATGTTATAGGGGTGGGTTTTGCTTAAATAGATCACCAAATAATTCATCTTTCATGATCATGGGTCTACCTTATCACAATTAGGATACACTTGGTTGAATTTTATGAAAACAAACAACTTATGTTCTTGTCTTCCTCTTCCTTAGTCAAGATATGCATAGCAAAAGGAGATTTATTTTTTAAAAATTATGATAATATGTTTCTAAGATAAGGGACAAGGTCCCTTTGATTTAGGGATTCATTCCTTTAAATTCATATTTTTCATGCCTTTTTTATAAGCAAGAATAGGGGTGTTACATAATACATATTGTTTTTACCCACTAATTTCTAGTGTTTTGTGTTTATTTAGTGCTTAATTACACTTACTGAATTGATATTTTGATTTCGGAAGCAACTAAGAGCACTATAATAACACATGAGTTAACTTGGATAAAATGGGGCAAAAAAGCAAAAAGCTAAAAAATAGGACAAGAGATCCAAAGTCACAACAGTAGATTACACCATCGCAATGCCATAATTGAGAAAAAAGTGCAAAATCAAGAGACCTAAGTGTTACAACATTATTTTTCCAATGTCACTATGCAAGAATGCAGAATTTCAGAGCCAAAATGTAGGAGCATCATTGTTACAACAGTATAATGTTGGCATTGTAACGTCGAAAATAGACCATAAAACACTATATTTCCAGAGACTCTAGCTTTACAATGGTATGATTGCACTGACGCAATGTTAGAAGAAGTGTAATTTAACAAGTATTCTAAAATCACCAATGTCGCAATGGTGGAACCCTACCAATGCATTGCCAGTGCATTAATTTTGTTTTTAAATAACAAAGTTAGGGCTTTTAGGGAGATATCGCCATCACCTTTTAGCAAACCTCTCAGGTGAATTTCCTGAGATAAATCACCCATCTCTTCTTCCCATTTCTTCTTTACTTTATTTTAGTTTTTTATTATGGACCTACACTACTAATTATCTTTAGTTGGTTAAGGAAGATTGAAACCTTGAGATTTACTCATTGTGAGATATGACTCCTGTAACATCCCTAATTTCATTTCTTTTATTGATAAAAGTACAAAAATATTTAATTAAGGAAATAAAATTTATTAGACAATATTTTAGATATCTGAGGAAATATAATCCTTAGATATTCTTCACCTTATGCATATACATAGAAAATGTTTCTAACATTAAGAGAACAAATAAAGAGGGAAAACATAATAGGAAAGAAATTAGAAATAACATACTAAAGAGATGCAAAATTCTTGGATAAGGAAGATAAATTTTAAGAAACAAGTAAATGTCTTAAAATTTCAAGAACATTAGATTAGGGCAATTTTTCCTAATTCAAGAACTAGAGTTACTAAGTTTAAAATCTTTACCCATACATTGGGTTTTTACCTGTGGACACTTCATATAGAGTTTTTCCACTTCACATAAGTTTCTAGCAAGCCCATTGGATAACCTAAGCAAGAAATAAAACATAGACTTAGACTAGGATATAGTAATTGGATCAATAGCCCAAAAATTATTTAAATGTGACCAAGCCCTCCAAGAAAGGTAGAATTTTATCCAAAGCAAAGAAACTGGGTAGGAATAAGCCCATAATGGGTAGGAATAAATCCAAATCCAAGAGAAAAAATAAAATAAAATAAATTAGGTGATGATATAATAATGTAATAATAATAAAGATTAGGTTACATGGCATTAAAACGAAAATTTAGCAAGTGGTGTGATTCTACATTCATCATTTTGGCAAATGGCATGATAATAAAAGGCTTTAGGACAAAAACATCTATATCCTATACTCAAAATTTTAGCAAGGGGTATGATAATACATGGCATTAGGACAAAACATTCCTATCCCGCACAAATAATATCAACCAAATAATGGAGATTCAAGGGCTAGAAATTTGCCACCGAAAAAGGCAAACCTATCATACTTGTTTAAGACAAAAGAAAATGGAAATGAATCCCTAAATCAAAGGGACCTTGTCCCTTATCTTAAGAACATATCATCATAATTTTCAAAATAAAAATCTCCTTTTCCTATGCATATCTTGACTAAGGAAGAGGAAGACAAGAACATAAGTTGTTTGTTTTCCAAAAATTCAACAAAGTGTATCCTAATTGTGATAAGGTAGACCCATGATGATGAAAGGTGTATTATTTGGTGGTCTATTTAAGAAAAACCCACCCCTACAACATTTTAATTTCGTCCAAGTGAGAGAGGAAAAAATAGAAGCAAGGTAGAGTGAGGAAAGGAGAGGAAGAAAGGAAGAAAGAGGAAGGAGAAGTCTAGGGGACTAAGTGCTCTAGGTAAGTTTAACAATATTTATTTTTGAAGAAAATTTTTGAAACTTATAATATTTATATGAGATTTTGATCTTAGAACTTTGATGATTGGTCATGGATGTTGTTATACCATGTTACATATTGATCTTGCATGTGATGTATGTTTGAATACTTAGACTGGTATAGAAAGTTCTACATAGGTATAGCTATGGGTAGCAAAATTTTTAGCTTCTGTGTTTTCATTTCTGGGAATTATCTGTAGGGAATTAAAATAAATGGTTAACATAAGAATTAAAGATATATGTGTTACAGATTTTTAGCCACTGGAATAATTCAATTTGGACTCCATATGAGGAAGATATGAGCTAATTAGTAGTCAAAGGTCAGAAAATGATTCATCAGCGAAAAATATGTTAGGATAGTTTATGTATTTTACTTTCTGGGAATTATTTGTATGGAATTAAAATAAATGGTTAACATAACAATTATATCTATGTGTGTCACGGATTTTTAGCCACTGGAATCATTCAATTTGGAGTCCATATGAGGAAGATATGAGTCGATTAGTAGTTAAAGGTCAGAAAATGGTTCATCAGGGAAGAATATGTTAGGATAGCTTCTGTATTTTAATTTCTGGGAATTATATTTATGGAATTAAAATAAATGGTTAGCATAATAATTATAGCTATGTGTGTCAAGGATTTTTCAGCAACTGGAATCATTCAATTTGGGGTCCATATGAGGAAGATATGAGTTGATTAGTAGTCAAAGGTTAGAAGATGGTTCATCAGGGAAGAATATGTTAGGATAGCTTCTGTATTTTACTTTTTGGGAATTATCTGTATGGAATTAAAATAAATGGTTAACATAAGAATTATAGATATGTGTGTCATGGAATTTTAGCCACTGGAATCACTCAAGTTGGAGTCCATATGAGTTATATATGATTCGATTAGTAGGTAGAGGTCAGAACCTATCTGAGAAGAAATAACATGTACATTTAGGGAGTAATATCACCTTGATTTCTTAATATTTCTCAACAATGTTCAACATAATAGTTTTAGATACTTGTTTTATCTTGAAATTAACACCAAGATCACCTACATCGGAGTTCAATTGAGGGAGTTATGCGCTAATTAGTAAGAGAAGGTTAGATATGATGAAAACCTGCATGAAGAAAATAAAGAAATAAAATTAATATTTAAAGAAGAAGATGAATCTTATAAATGATTGGTATATGCCATAGTCATTGCCATTGTATGAACTTCTTACCATCTTAAGTGTAAAATTCTCACATGGAAATATTTTATAAAGTGATATTTGAAATGGTTATGTTCATGGCATGATTACCAATGATTTATAGTAATAGTTATATTTTGATGAACATACTTGTTATTAAAAGCATATTTTTGGCTATCATTGTGAAAAGAAAAGAAATGAGCACGGTCACATGACAATCTGTGTGGTGCACTAGTAGGGGACACCCTACCAACGATTATGGTTATAAGAAAAGAAAGAGAAAGCGTACCACGTCGGACTGAGTGAGAAAAGCCCATACCGGAAAGTAGAGGATATTCACCCTGACCGGGGTAGCTTGAGATGAGAATAAGTTGATGGCCATCATATGATATTCTAAAAATAGTTAATCCTGTCATACATATCATTACTGTATGATTCTTATGTGCATAGATATAATGCATTCATGTGACCAATGATATTTTTTGTAATTTATACAGCTGAACATGACGTGATGAGCTATATTGATGATGATTTATTATTGAACTTACTAGGATTTAATTCTCACTATATTTCCATATCATGTTCAGAAAATTAGTTATGCAGATTTTTCTATAGTTCTGGCTTTTAGTGCACGTTGGATCGAGTACTTTATGTTGGGTAGATCCCGGAAGCAAATAAAATGTTTGTGGTCGAGTTGGCTTAGATCCCGGTGAAGGTGCAACCACCCGCACCTGTATCTCCGGAATTGGTCAACTAGAATAAATAAGATGTAGATTTTTATGTGTTTGATATGTTGTACGTATGTTTTGATTAATGACATGTATGTGAACTCTGTATTGTATAAATTAAACAAATGTTATATTGAGTTAAGTTGTAACGAGTTTATAACTTCATGGTATTTTAAAAAAAATTGATACTTAAATGGAGTTGTTACATAATTGGTATCAGTGCAGGTCTATCCTAGATGGCCAGTGGATGGATGGTTATCTGAATCGATCTTATAGTGTCTTGAGTATGTTGTGGTTGTGCTATGTAGGGGATCAATGATTTATATAGGTAAGAAATTACTAGTGTTTCTTATCTATATTCCGAGGTGGTGTTATGACTGCTCTTAAATATTTTTGAACTAACTATTGGGCTTGATCACCTCAATAGCAGCATAACTTTGTTTTGCCACAGTAGGAAATGGCACCACCAAGGAGGAATCCAGGAGCTAATGCAGAGGAAACCCTGCACAACCTAGCCACGGCAATTCGAGACTAACTCATGACCACCAACCAAATTTTACAATATCTCCAGAATGCTAATAACCCAAATGGTGAGAATGGTGCTAACAACCGGATGGTTGGAAAAGATAATGGCATATCCGAGTTCCTGAGGACTAGACCACCTTGTTTCCAAGGTGGCTATGACCCGACGGTGGTCGAAAGGTGGATAAGGGAATTAGAGAAAATCTTTGAAGTAATGGGATGTACTGAGGAGCAACAAGTTATTTTTGCTGCATATATGTTAAAGGATGAAGCAGAATACTGGTGGCGTGGAGCTAGAGAACTTTTAGCTCATCAGGGAAGACAGATCACCTGGCAAGTGTTCAAGGACATTTTTTTAAAAGTACTTTCCAAGTATTGTACGGGTCGAGAAAGAGATCGAATTTCTCCAACTCAGGCAAGGCAGCATGAACGTGGATCAGTATATCACAAGGTTTAAGGAGCTGTATAAGTTTTCCTCTTATCTGCGATATAACTCAGATGAAGCATGGAAGGCGGTTAAATTTGAAGCAGGACTAAACCCGGAGATAAAGAATGCTGTTATAGCTATGGAGATCAGGGAGTTTGTACCTCTGATAAATAAATGCAAACTCCTGGAAAAGAGTTTAAGGGCAGTGGAGGACGAGAAGCAAAGGCGAAACCTATAGAAGAGGAAGAGAAATTTTCCCAACCCTGGAAAGAACATGAGAAGAAGTGGATATGGAGCTGGAAAGAGGCCATTGACTGTGGGTCGTAGACCTTTTCAACAAGACCTCGCCCCAGTCAAGTGCGCTAAGTGCGGACGCATGCATGGTAACTGGCCATGCTACATAGGACAAGATGTCTGCTTCAATTGCGGACAGAAGGGACATTTTGCGAGAAACTACCCACAGAATGTAGGGAAGCAGCCAGAAAAGTGGCCTCAGGTGAAAGTAAGGGTTTTCACCCTGAGCAACCAAGAGGCTGCTCAATCTTCTGAAATGATTCAAGGTACATGCTATATCTATGGATTTACTCTTATGGTGTTATTTGACAATGGTGCTAGTCATTCATTTATATCGGAAGAATGTATTAGGAAGTTTCAGTTTCCTATTTCTGAAACTCCCTATGAGCTATCCATAGTAACCCCTACAGGGGAAAGGCTATTAACTTCCTCTGTATGTAAAGACTATCAAGTCACCATGCAGGAGAAAACGTTTTCTATAGACCTCGTCTGTTTACCTTTAAGAGGTATTGAGGTCATTATAGGGTTAAACTGGATGTCTAGAAATCGAGTCTTGTTGAATTGTTGTAACAAGACCGTTGAATTTCTACCTCCTACTCTGAAAGAGGAGGTCCAGTTATTGATGCTAAATGCCAATCAAGTTAATAGGGAGTTGAAGAATAGAGTACTTGGATACATTCTCTTGTATTTATCAAACCTAGAAGTCGAATCGAAGCTTGATGAAATCCTAATAGCCAACGAGTTTCCTGAAGTATTTCCATAAGATATTCCAGGCTTACCTCCCAAGAGAGAGATAGAGTTCTCTATTGATCTCCTACCTGGGATAGGGCCTATCTCTATTGCTCCATATCGAATGGCCTCGAAGGAACTACAGGAACTCAAGAAACAGTTGGAGGAACTATTAGACAAGCAATTCATTAGACCGAGTGTATCACCTTGGGGAGCTCCTATATTATTTGTTAAGAAAAAAGATGGGAGCTTGAGACTATGCATAGATTACAGACAGCTGAACAAGGTGACTATCAAAAACAAGTACCCTCTCCCTAGGATAGATGACTTATTGGATCAATTGAAGGGAGCCTCCATCTTTTCTAAAATTGACTTGAGGTCAGGATATCATCAGATTAGGATCAAGGAGGAGGACGTACCAAAAACTGCCTTCAAGACTAGGTATGGGCACTATGAGTTTTTCGTAATGCCCTTCGGGTTGACGAATGCACCTGCAATTTTCATGGATTACATGAATTGCATTTTTCTACCCTACCTAGATCAATTTGTTGTAGTGTTCATTGATGACATCTTGATTTATTCTAAGAGTGAGAAAGAACATGAACAACATCTCCGAATCGTGCTGCAAGTGCTGAAAGAGAAAAAGTTATATGCCAAATTGGAGAAGTGTGAATTTTGGCTGTCAGAGGTGAAGTTTCTCGGACATGTCATCTCTAATAGAGGGGTAGCCGTAGATCCTAGCAAGACGGAAGCAGTGATTAAGTGGGAGAGACCAAAGACAGTTACGAAAATCAGAAGTTTCCTTGGTTTGGCAGGATACTACAGGAGGTTTATACAAAACTTCTCTCGTATAGCCTTGCCATTGACTAAATTGACCAGGAAGGGAAGTCCTTTCAAATGGACTGATCAATGTGAAGCTAGTTTTTAGGAGCTGAAGACAAGACTGACCACTCCTCCTGTTTTAATTATTCCAGACCCAACATGACATTTTGAAGTGTATAGTGATGCTTCAAAGAAAGGGCTAGGATGTGTGCTGATGCAAGATAAGACAGTAGTTGCTTACGCCTCTAGGCAACTGAGACCCCACGAAGGAAACTATCCAACCCATGATCTTGAATTAGCGACAATAGTGTTTGTCTTAAAGATTTGGCGACACTATTTGTACGGAGCAACCTTTGAAGTATATTGTGATCATAAGAGTCTTAAATACCTCTTTGATCAGAAGGAGTTAAATATAAGGCAACGAAGATGGGTAGAATTTCTCAATGACTACAAGTTTGAGATAAAGTATTATCCCAGAAAGGCGAATGTTGTAGCAGATGCCTTGAGTAGAAAATATTTGCACATGGGTCAAATGATGGTGTATGAGATGCAGATGCTAGAGGAGTTTCGAAATTTGAAGCTAGCCACTACTCTTACTCCAAAGAATCTAGTCATTAATGGTTTAAGTATAGAGTGTGACCTTAGAGTATAGATCAAAGAGGCTCAAGCTCACGACCAATACTTACAGGATCATAAAGACCAAGGTAATTTTTCTGTCATGGAAGATGGAGCAATCATGTATCAGGGAAGGATTTGTGTCCCTCAAGAACGAGAGTTGAGGACTACGATCCTGCAGGAAGCGCATCAGAGTAAATACACAGTCCATCCTGGATGGACTAAAATGTACCAGGATTTAAAAAGGATGTATTAGTGGCCAGGGATAAAAAGGACATTGCTGAGTTTGTGGCGAAATGTCTCATTTGTCAAAAGGAGAAACTAGAGCATCAAAAGCCAGCAGGATTTCTACAACCTCTTGAGATCCCTAAATGGAAATGGGACAGTATCTCAATGGACTTTGTTGTGGGATTATCTAAGACTTCAGTGGGACATGACTCTATCTGGGTAATAATTGACAGATTAACCAAATCTGCTCACTTCTTGCCCATAAAAATTAACTATTCCCTGGATAAATTAGCCTAATTGTATGTATAGGAAATAGTTAGACTACATGGAATTCCTTTAAATATCGTTTCTGATAGAGATCCAAGGTTCACATTGAGGTTTTGGAAGGCGTTGCAGGAAGCTTTGCGTACTCAGTTGTGGTTCAGTACTGCCTACCATCCTCAGACTGATGGGCAGACAGAACGCGCCATTCAAACCTTAGAAGATATGTTGAGGGCCTGTGTGTTAGAGCAAGGTAAAGGATGGGATAAGTACCTACCTTTAGTAGAGTTTTCTTATAATAATAGTTATCACTCTAGTATTAAGATGGCCCCTTATGAAGCTTTATACAGTAGAAAGTGCCGATCTCCACTGTTGGTTTGAGGTAGGAGAAAAGAACTTGTTGGGTCCTGATCTAGTTCAACAAACCACCGAACAAATCAGGATGATACAAGACAAAATACTTACAGCTCAGAGTCGGCAAAAGAGTTACTACGATAAGAGACATAGACCTCTAGAGTTTGAGGAAGGAGACCATGTATTTCTGAAACTTTCCCCAACTACTGGAGTTGGTAGGTCTCTCAAAATAAGAAAGCTAAGTCCGCAATTTTTGGGACCCTACCAAATTCTGAAGAAAGTAGGGACATCAGCATATCAAGTTGCTCTCCCACCTAATTTGTCCAATCTGCATAATGTTTTCCACGTATCACAGCTGCGGAAGTATCTTCCAGATTCATCACATGTAATACAGGATGAACCAATCAAAATAAAGGAGAACATGACATACCAGCTAATACCTGCATCCATATTGAACACTGACGTGAAGCAACTGAGAAATAAAACCATTCCCCTTGTTAAGGTGTTCTGGGAAGGTTTGACTCCAGAAAAAGCAACTTGGGAGCTGGAAGAAGTCATGAGGAAGAAATATCTGCAATTGTTCTTATTAGGTAATTTCTGAAATTTTGAGGAAAAAATTTCTTTTAAGGGGAGAGAAATGTAACATCCCTAATTTCATTTCTTTTATTGATAAAAGTACAAAAATATTTAATTAAGGAAATAAAATTTATTAGACAATATTTTAGATATCTGAGGAAATATAAACCTTAGATATTCTTCACCTTATGTATATGCATAGAAAATGTTTCTAACATTAAGAGAACAAATAAAAAAGGAAAACCTAATAGGAAAGAAATTATAAATAACATACTAAAGAGATGAAAAATTCTTGGATAAGGAAGATAAATTTTTAGAAACAAGTAAAGGTCTTAAAATTTCAAGAATACTGGATTAGGGTAATTTTTCCTAATTCAAAAACTAGAGTTACTAAGTTTAAAATCTTTACCCATACAATGGGCTTTTACCTATGGACACTTCAAATAGAGTTTTTCCACTTCACATAAGTTTCTAGCAAGCCCATTGGATAACCTAAGCAAGAAATAAAACATAGACTTGGACTAGGATAGAGTAATTGGATCAAAAGCCCAAAAATTATGAAAATGTGACCAAGCCCTCCAAGAAAGGTAGAATTTTATCCAAAGCAAAGAAAATGGGTAGGAATAAGCCCATAATGGGTAGGAATAAGCCCAAATCCAAGAGGAAAAATAAAATAAAATAACTCAGGTGATGATATAATAATGTAATAATAATAAAGATTAGGTTACATAGCATTAAGACAAAAATTTAGCAAGTGGTGTGATTCTACATTCATCATTTTGGCAAGTGGCATGATAATAAAAGGCTTTAGGACAAAAACATCTATATCCTACACTCATAATTTTAGTAAGTGGTATGATAATACATGGCATTAGGACAAAACATTCATATCCCCCACAAATAATATCGACCAAATAATAGAGATTCAAGGGCTAGAAATTTGCCACCTAAAAAGGCAAACCTATCATACTTGTTTAAGACAAAAGAAAATGGAAATGAATCCCCAAATCAAAGGGACCTTGTCCCTTATCTTAAGAACATATCATCATAATTTTCAAAATACAAATCTCCTTTTCCTATGCATATCTTGACTAAGGAAGAGGAAGACAAGAACATAAGTTGTTTGTTTTCCAAAAATTCAACAAAGTGTATCTTAATTGTGATAAGGTAGACCCAAGATCATGAAAGGTGTATTATTTGGTGGTCTATTTAAGCAAAACCCACCCCTACAACATTTTAATTTCGTCCAAGTGAGAGAGGAAAAAATAGAAGCAAGGTAGAGTGAGGAAAGGAGAGGAAGAAAGGAAGAAAGAGGAAGGAGAAGTCTAGGGGACTAAGTGCTCCAGGTAAGTTTAACAATATTTCTTTTTGAAGAAACATTTTGAAACTTATAATATTTATATGAGATTTTGATCTTAGAACTTTGATTATTGGTCATGATGTTGCTATATCATGTTACATATTGATCTTGCATATGATGTATGTTTGAATACTTAGACTGGTATAGAAAGTTCTGCATAGGTATGGCTATGGGTGGCAAAATTTTTAGCTTCTATGTTTTCATTTCTAGGAATTATCTGTAGGGAATTAAAATAAATGGTTAACATAAGAATTCAAGATATATGTGTCACGGATTTTCAACCACTGGAATCATTCAATTTGGAGTCCATTTGAGGAAGATATGAGCTGATTAGTAGTCAAAGGTCAGAAAATGATTCATCAAGGAAGAATATGTTAGGATAGTTTCTGTATTTTGCTTTCTGGGAATTATCTGTATGTAATTAAAATAAATGATTAACATAATAATTATATCTATGTGTGTCATGGATTTTAAGCCACTGGAAGCATTCAATTTGGAGTCCATATGAGGAAGATATGAGCCGATTAGTAGTCAAGGATCAGAAAATGGTTCATCAGGGAAGAATATGTTAGGATAGCTTCTGTATTTTAATTTCTGGGAATTATCTTTATGGAATTGAAATAAATGGTTAACATAAGAATTATAGCTATGTGTGTCACGGATATTTAACCACTGGAATAATTCAATTTGGAGGCCATATGAGGATGATATGAGCTAATTAGTAGTCAAAGGTCAAAAGATGGTTTATCAGTGAAGAATATGTTTGGATAGCTTCTGTATTTTAATTTTTGGGAATTATCTGTATGGAATTAAAATAAATAGTTAACATAAGAATTATAGATATGTGTGTCATGGAATTGTAACCACTGGAATCACTTAAGTTGGAGTCCATATTCGTTAGATATGATCCGATTAGTAGGTAGAGGTCAGAACCTATCCGAGAAGAAATAACCTGTAAATTTATGGAGTAATATCACCTTGATTTCTTAATATTTCACTACAATGTTCAACATAATAGTTTTAGATAATTGTTTTATCTTGAAATTGACACCAAGATCACCTACATCGGAGTTCAATTGAGGGAGTTATGTGCTGATTAGTAAGAGAAGATTAGATATGATGAAAACCTGCATCAAGAAAATAAAGAAATAAAATTAATATTTAAAAAAGTAGACGAATCTTATAAATGACTGGTATATGCCATAGCCATTGCCATTGTATGAACTTCTTACCATCTTAAGTGTAAAATTATGACATGGAAATATTTTCTAAAGTGATATTTGAAATGGTTATGTTCATGGCATGATTACCAATGATTCATGGTAATAGTTATATTTTGATGAACATACTTGTTATTGAAAGCATATTTTTGGCTATCATTGTGAAAAGAAAAGAAATGAGCACAGTCACATGGCAATCTGTGTGGTGCACCAGTAGGGGACGCCCTACCAACGGTTATGATTATGATTATGAGAAAAGAAAGAGAAAGTGTGCCATGTCAGACGGAGTGAGAAAAGCCCGTACCGGAGAGTAGAGGATACTCACCCTGACCGGGGTAGCTTGAAATGAGAATAAGTTGATGGCCATCATATGATATTCTGAAAATAGTTAATCCTGTCATACATATCAAAACTGTATGATTCTTATGTGCATAGATATAACGCGTTCATGTGACCAATGATATTTTCTGTAGTTTATACAGCTGAACATGACGTGATGAGCTATATATGATTTATTGTTGAACTTACTGGGATTTAATTCTTACTATATTTCCATATCATGTTCAGAAAATTAGTTATGCAGATTTTTCTATAGCTCTGGCTTTTAGTGCACGTTGGATTGAGTACTTTATGTTAGGCAGATCCCAGAAGCAAATAAAATGTTTGTGGTCAAGTTGGCTTAGATCCCGGTAAAGGTGCAACCACCCGCACCTGTATCTCCAGAATTGGTCAACCAGAATAAATAAGATGTAGATTTTTATGTGTTTGATATGTTGTACATATGTTTTGATTAATGACATGTTTGTGAACTCTGTATTATATAAATTAAATAAATGTTATATTGAGTTAAGTTGTAACGAGATAATAACTTCGGGCACTGTTAACTACGTGGACATCACTTGCTTGGTTCCGTCTACAATAGATAAAGTTAATGTGTTAGTTCAACAATAAGAAATAAATATCAATGAAAGAGTATTATGATACTTATCAATAACGTCAACTAACCAACTCCTCCTGTGTCTCGCAAGCTCCTAGTGCTTAGGCTGACGCTCCTCTTCCACGTCGTTGAATAAGTCATCAATGTCAATGGCAATGTCATCCTCTGGTCCTTGAGCATTTAGAAGGAGGAGTGTAGATGGGACAATCTCATACTCTAAAGTGTCAATGTGATTGGACTGTCTGCCCTTACTGATCACTGGGCGAGGCAAAGAATTATCTGAACTGGATGCACCTACCCTACCCATGAACAATAATCTAGCTCTCCCCATCTTCACAATTCATGTAAGACAAAAAAATAATATAAGTTCAAATATAATAAACATGTAACAATGATAAATTTATTGTAAGCAGAATAAAATATAATTAAAAATAAAAATTAATATTGAGTCAACCATAGATTAACTTCTCCATTTAAAAATAATATTTCTAAATTTTGAGCATATAACGGATCACTTTTGTATAAAATATGATCATCATCCTCGCCCATGTCGTATAAGTCACAGGGTTTCAAATGCACTACCATACTCTATTTGTTATCCATCTCATCTTGTACATAGTATACCTGATGAGCCTCAAAGGCTTAGATATTTGGCTCATCATCATCATTTTCACCATAATGAATCAATCATGGAAAATCAACAAAGGTCACCCTAAATTTATCTATTGTAATGCCTTTAGAATTAGTTGTATTGGCCCACACACACTTGAATACAATTACCGTAAAGCATCCATGGTAGTTCAATTCAATAATGTCCAATAATTTACCATAATACAAGACACCGCCGAATAACATGCTGTTATCGCTACTACTTGCATAACTTTTCATCTCGAAAGTCCCACAAACTTGACTATTTTGAGTTCTTAGTTCTTGTTCTTGCTCTAATGTCCAGAATCTAAATCCGTTAACATTGTATACACTGTATCGCCTTGCTTTATCCAGTGACCCAAGTACAAGGAATTTCAAATTAGTCAATTGAGAACCACCACCATTATTTGTAGTATGGAAAGAAAAGAAATTATGATTTAAAGTGTTCTCATGATGGACATCATATACATTAACCATAGTTTTTATACTTACATTGCGAGAAAACCATGAGACAAATTTCTTGTGGACTTTTTTATCTATATTAGAGGATGATCGTGTTTGACTTCTTAAACTATGCTTTACGTAGTCTCTAAATTCTCTGGAAAGAAAACAATATAGAGAAACTGAATGTGACACCTCAACCAAGTAAACCATAATGTAGTTAATAGATTTAGTTTACTTATTGTAGGTAAGGGTAAACTTATTTACATTTTGTGAGAACATAACGATGTGCTTACAATTTTTGTTGCAAGAAAAAAGTGAAATTTTCAAACCCACCAACTGGTCTTCCTACTGGTAAGAACAAAAGTATCCATATCAGATGTCCCAACATCGAGTTGATTATCCCAACGAATAGGTCAATTGAAGAACGTCTCTATGCCATCAAAGTACCTTGAACAAAAAATTAGAACTTCTTCAGCCACATAAAACTCAGCTATTGAACCTTCTAGCCTTGCTTTATTTTGAACAAAAGACTTTAACTTACCTAAGTATCTATACAAATAACATTAACGCATAAACATTAAGGAAAAAAACTATTAATAAGGCATAGCTAGATATTTTATTTTACCTTTTGATGGGATACACCCATTGATATTCGACTGATCCTGTAAGAGACAAATTCTTCTCTCTCTTTTTGGGTACTCTTGGATTTTGTATTAAAATATACTATAAAAGAGATTCCATTAACATGCAAGATAAAGTAGCCCATATTTCATTATCTTAAAGTTAAAAGAGGTTACATCAGTGTTTAGAGTCATACAAGAGTAACTCTGGGTACTACTCATGGCATCAAAACAAAGAAATACCAAGGGTTACTCCCTCAAAAAGGGTACACTGAGTCACACACTACACAATTTATATTCTCCTATTTCTAACCCTAGAGAAGGGGGTGGTATTGGCACATGGATCTCTACCACGTTGGCCACTAGGATGTCCTGGAGGAAGGTGAATTGACCTAAATAGGGTATCTCCACCACTTAAACCTCCAAAATTAATGGCAATAGAAATGCCAACATCTTAACCTCTTTTATCTGAACACATCACCAAAATTAATGAGAATATAATCTCAATAGGTTCAACATTAACATATTATATAGTAAATAACAAGATGATATGTTCAGTTGTATAATCTATAGGAAAACATTTTTTAATAATCAAGCATAATATTCACATATAGTATGTATAACTAAAATTCATAAATCGTCAATGAACACATCCGCAATATGTTTAACATCATGCATAATAGTTAATTATCCGTCATCCATCTATATTTTAGTAACAGGGTAGTATGAGTCATTCGCCCTACTGCTACTCATATACCACTGTTACTTGGTCAAAGTGGCCATACTCCCCCTCGACTCACTTAAGGCTAAAAGGGCATCCCCTATCCGCTACCATCTCAAAGCCATATGACCCCGTCAGCTCACCTTACCGCCACAAGGTGCCATATGTCGCCGAGATACCTTGCTATTGTTAGGATCATCCTAAGGATTCTATCTCATAAATATATCACACATGCACATCATCAACATGTATTTCATCCATACATTAAACATACATCTCATATGCATCTCATCAACACGTATTTTATCCACTTTTTTAAACATACATCTCTTTTATCAACATGTGAATTAGTTTCTCATAATAAAATGACGGAGTCAACACCACAATGCATCACTAAAAAGGAATTTATATGTATTTTGGTTCCTATCATCATTATTTATTCATTGGAGTTCATTTAGAGCCTTTAAATAGTAAAACATAGCAAAATCAGCCTCAAGCATGACCTGGCCATGTCATTAAGCACGGCCATGCTTTGGCTGCACCTAAATCCTTACCTGCGTACAACACAGCTGTGTTAGGGTTTCCACCCAACACACACCTTGACCGTGTTCTGAAGCACGGCTAAAAATAGGTCAACAGTGCCGAACATAGTCTTGCTCGGTGCTGTCCTATTTTCTTTTTTTGTTTTCTCACTTCGATACCATACCACAACCACCAAATAGCCACTTGTTATGTCTATTTTATAATTAACCGCAAGCGCATGGTGTAGTTGTAGCTAGTCCGACGAGTACGGGTTGTATCCCACAGAGCACAATGTCAATTATTAGAATGATATGAAATATGCTATCTAAATCGATGTAATTTAATGGAGACCTTGTCACAATTAAGTTAATTAAGAATTCAATTAACAAAAGCCTAGGGTTAGGGTTCACCATACTTATGATATTCAACATCCGACTTGTACCTTTAATTACAATTATCTAGGTAATTGAGGATGGTTTAGCCTTAATTAATTAGCAACCTCTTGCAAGCATTACTAATCGTACCTAGGTTGGTCCAATTACCTACTTTCGTGGTTCTTGGTTCAACCTAGGTCCATCAATCTCTATGCCAACCACAGAAGTCAATTAATCGATTTTCTCTTGTCCACTAATTGATTCATTCATAGAGAATCTTAAACTACTTTTGTGATTAAGATATCCCTAATTAACTACTAGGTTCGGGTTTTAACTTTCACCTTTTGGTTCATCAATTAAATACATAAGACATGATAGATTGGTGATCAGGCATTCTACCAACTCTTACTCATGCATATAATATTTAATCCTAATTAATCTAGAAGTGATCACAATTAGGGTTCCAACATTCAACTCAACAACATACTATCATCATATCATAAGTGGGTTTACCAAAACCATAGATAAATATCTACTCACACTTCATAGAAACAGAAACCAAATTCATATCCATTAAGTAATTCATTCAACTTCAACACAATTCAAGAGAAGGAGTAGAAGTAGAAGTAGAGAGTTAAAGTAGAAAGATAAAACCTAATTTGTAGAAAAGTAAAGATGAATTACAACCTTCAATTGCTGTAAATCCTACTCTAGAAGATAAAATCAACAATAATCCAAGTATAAAACTAATCTAAGAGTGTTTTCTAGGCCTAAAAACAGAGTCTAAGATGTTTGTCCAGGTCTGAATGTGTTCTTCTACGTTTCCCCATGTATATGTATCAATTTGGCTGCTCAAAACCCTAAAAATCACGTGGTGTAGCATGGCCTGGCCGTGCTTTGTGCTGGATTCGGGGACTTTTCTCCAACTTCTGCACAGAGCATGGCCTGGCCGTGCTTGTTAATCTCAAAATTTGCTAATTTCTTCAGGGTTGCCTCCTTGCTTCCTCCTCAACATGTTCCAAGTCCATATGGCTCCCCTCATGAGTGTTTTCGCTTGTTTCTTGGCCTCTTTTGCTCACCTACAAGCATAAAACAAACAAAAACAGTATCCAAAGCAAAGTATAACCAAATACAGGGGAATAATCACAAGTTTACTTTAAATTATGGGATAAAATATAGCTGTTAAGTATTCAATTTCCCCTTTATCAACTCCCCCATGCTTAAACCTTTGCTTGTCCTTAAGCAAATAACATGACATATGAAAAGAATGAAAGATGATGCATACAAATTTTAGATAACAGATAAATGCAATATAGGAAATTCTTCACTCAATCAATGTGCACACAATAGATATATGAATAGACATTTACCAGATAGTTTTTATCCTTCTAAAACTAAACCAAAATTCTCCTATTATATATCTGCTTTTATTGGTAACATTGAATGTGTGCATCTAATTGATTTTCAGACACTCAAGTAGGCCATCTCATCCTTTAGATCTCCCTATGTTGCCTTATCCTTATTTCTATTTTTCTTACTCAATTTCTTTTATTTCTCATCATTTTTTTCTTTCTTTTGTATATTTCATTCATCATTTTTTTATAGAAATATGCAGTGAGTGCATTTTATGCTCTATCTCAATAGGGTCAAGGCAACTAGGTACTCATACTAGGGCATTTTTGGTGTCTTGAAGGGGTAGTCAGAGTGAAAACTTTTTGGGTGTTATATTCCCTCATTTTTCACCTCTCCCAGCCTTCACACTCTTATAGTGTTAAAAATCAATAAAGACATACAATTCACAGCACAATAGGAGAGATATTTTTCAAAAAATTAGAGGTTTAATCCTAAAAGAGAGAGACTAAAATTTAAACTACCTATTTTATATCCTATTATGCATCACATGTTCATGAGCTAAAATTAGCCTATATTACATCAATCTATTTCCAAAACAGCAACCTATGTGATTATGCAATAAAACAAGAGGGATGTGATATATACAGTATATACATGCAAAAGACAACTAAATCAATCAGTGAAAATAACCAATGCAGATCATAAGTTCATCCAGGGCAAACCTAAAAGCTAAAGTCTACTCCCCCATGCTTAAGGTTAATATTGTCCCTAATGTCAATAATAATGAAAGAAGAGGCAAAGGGATAAGTTACTTACATGCTTACTGGTCATTTGGAGGAGGTGAAGGTGGGTTCTGACCCAAGTGCCAGGTGTACCATGCCTGCATCATTCCCTCCATGCTTTGGATGGAATCTTGCATGGCATACAAGGTAGCTCTTTGTGATAGTTGCTCTACCTCAATATGGCTAAGCCTCGAAGAGATGAAGTCCTGATCCTCTGAGGAAGCATATGATGTACCTGTACAATCAGTAAAATGGGAATAAGGTAGGGGTGGGAGAGCCAAAAGTGGCTCAAGGGGGAAATTATCCCCCTCTGGTGAATCTCATCACTCTCTCAACCCTCCTCTAAAGGATATAAACCAGTTCTTCTCACTGGTAACTGCAGTCCTAGTAGGGTTAGAGAGGTGGTAGATTCTATGTCCTCTAAGATACAACCAATAGTCAGCATTTTTCTTGACAATGAGTTTTATATGCAGGTAAGATTCCAAATCAATCTTGTTGTTGCCAACTACTGGTTGCATTCCCTGGAGATGTGCCTCAAATCCCAGCCCTCTAGTTATTATAGTAACCAGGCCTCCTATGACCACCTTACCATTCATTGCACTACCTACTCGGGCCATCTACTAAGCCATAAAGGCTCCAATATCAACCTTAGTACCATGTACTATGGCATAAAGAAAGTAAAGCTCCCTTTGATTTGCAACCCCATCACTTTCAACCGAACCAAAAACAGTATGGGCCATTAGGCGCTATAAATATCTAAAATTGGGGTTGCAAATGAAAAAGGCTTTTGAACTCGATGCATTATACTGCCCCCAACAGAAATTGAGTTCTAAAAATGTTAGGCAAGAAAAATGGAGGGGACTAATCTATTTCCTCTGGGAGGTAGTCTAAATAGTTTATTAAATTTAGCCAATGTTAAGCTAAAAGTACGGTTAAACATTCTAAAATTAACGTGGCCATGATTGACGTCAGGACCCCGAAACAGGACTACATTAACTGAGCTAAAAAATTCTGAAGTGGTCCTAGTATAGGCTGGGTATCATAGTGTGATGAATGTATTCCACCCAATCCTATCAACTAAGTAGTGGACGTCATTTAGAAGACCTAACCAGTCCAAACATTCTTCATCCATGTACCGGGACTCAGCATTCCCCATTTAATTAGAGTATCGTATCATGTCCATTGACTATCATTAACAAACACAATACCATACTCATTAATTTGGTGAGGAAGTTGGAGCAGTTGTTGAGTTCGTCCTCTACGTGGTTGTTGGGATTGGGAGGATGATTGGCCAGTTTTGGCTCTTTTGGGACCCATATGTGATGATATGCAATGTAAGATATAAGAAGGAGTGGGGTGAGCAAGGCCAAAATGTAACAACCTCTTTTTTTCTTTATTATTACACAATATTGAGTTCACATACACGTCATTAATCAAAACGTACATGCAACATATCAAACACATAGATATTTACATCTTGTTTATTTTGGTTGACCAATTCCGGAGATACAGGTGCGAGTGGTTGCACCTTCACCGGGATCTGAGTCAACTTGATCACAAACATCTTATTTGGTTCTGAACATAAAGTAACTCGATCCAATGTGCACTAAAAGCCAGAGCCATAGAAGAAAACTGCATAACAAATTTTTTGAACATGATATGGAAATATAGTGAGAATTAAATCCCAGTAAGTTCAACAATAAATCATCATCAATATAGCTCATCACGTCATGTTCAGCTGTATAAACTACAAAAAATATCTTTGGTCACATGAATGCATTATATCTATGCATATAAGAATCATATAGTAATGATATGTATGACAGGATTAACTATTTTCAGAATATCATATGATGGCTATCAACTTATTCTCATTTCAAGCTACCCTGGTCAGGGTGAGTATCCTCTACTCTCCGGTAAGAGCTTTTCTCGCTCTGTCCGACATGGCACACTTTCTCTTTCTTTTCTCATAATCATAATCATAACCGTTGGTAGGGTGTCCCCTACTGGTGCACCACACGGATTGCCCCTGGTCAGGGTGAGTATCCTCTACTCTCCGGTAAGAGCTTTTCTCGCTCTGTCCGACATGGCACACTTTCTCTTTCTTTTCTCATAATCATAATCATAACCGTTGGTAGGGTGTCCCCTACTGGTGCACCACACGGATTGCCATGTGACAGTGCTCATTTCTTTTCTTTTCACAATGATAGCCAAAAATATACTTTCAATAACAAGTATGTTCATCAAAATATAACTATTACCAAAAATCATTGGTAATCATGCCATGAACATAACCATTTCAAATATCACTTTATAAAATATTTCCATGTCAAAATTTCACACTTAAGATGGTAAGAAGTTCATACAATGGCAATGTCTATGGCTATACTAGTCATTTATTATTTTCATTTTTAAGATTCATCTTCTTTTTTAAATATTAATTTTATTTCTTTATTTTCTTGATGCAGGTTTTCATCCTATCTAACTTTCTCTTACTAATCAGAAAATAACTCCCTCAATTTAACTCCGATGTTGGTGATCTTAGTGTCAATTTCAAGATAAAACAATTATCTAAAACTATTATGTTGAACATTGTAACAAAATATTAAGAAATCAAGGTGATATTACTCCATCAAAGTACAGGTTATTTCTTCTCGGGTAGGTTCTGACCTCTACCTACTAATATGTTCATATCTCTCTCTCAGAAATTAAAACACCGAAGCTATCCTAACATATTCTTCCCTGATTAACCATTTTCTGACCTTTGTTTACTAATCGGAACATATCTACCTCATATGAACTATAAATTGAATGATTCTAGTGGCTAAAAATCCGTGACACATATATATTTAATTCTTATGCTAACCATTTATTTTAATTCCCTACAGATAATTCTCAGAAATTAAAACACATAAGCTATCTTAACCTATTCTTCCTTGATGAACCATTTTCTGACTTTTGACTACTAATCGGCTCACATCTTCCTCATATGGACTCCAAATTGAGTGATTCTAGTTTCTACAAATCCGTTAAACATATATCTATAATTTTTATGTTAACTATTTATTTTAATTCCATACAAATAATTCCCATAAATTAAAACACAGAAGCTATCCTAACATATTCTTCCCTGATGAACCATTTTCTGACCTTCGACTAGTAATCGACTCATATCTTCCTCATATGGACTCTAAATTGAGTGATTCTAGTGGTTAAAAATCAGTGACAGATGTAGCTTTAATTCGTATGTTAACCAATTATTTCAATTCCCTACAGATAATTCCCAGAAATTAAAACACAGAAGCTTAAAATTTTGCCACCGATAGCCATACCTATGCAGAACTTTCTATACCAGCCTAAGTATTCAAACATACATCACATGCAAGATCAATATGTAACATGATATAGCAACATCCATGACCAATCATCAAAGTTCTAAGATTAAAATCTCATATAAATATTATAAGTTTCAAAACTTTTCTTCAAAAAGAAATATTGTTAAACTTACCTGGAGCACTTAGTCTTCTAGACTTCTCCTTCCTCTTTCTTCCTTTCTTCCTCTCCTTTCCTCACTCTACCTTGCTTCTATTTTTTTCCTCTCCCTCACTTGGATGAAAATTCTAATGTTGTAAGGGTGGGTTTTGCTTAAATAGATCCTCAAATAATTTACCTTTCATGATCATGGGTCTACTTTATCACAATTAGATTACACTTGGTTGAATTTTTGGAAAACAAACAACTTATGTTCTTGTCTTTCTCTTCCTTAGTCAAGATATGCATAGGAAAAGGAGATTTGTATTTTGAAAATTATGATAATATGTTCTTAAGATATGGGACAAGATCCCTTTGATTTAGGGATTCATTTCCTTTTTCGTTTGTCTTAATCAAGTATGATAGATTTTCCTTTTTAAGTGGCAAAATTCTAGCCCTTGAATCTCCATTATTTGGTTGAAATTATTTGTGTGGGATAAAGATGTTTTGTCATAATGCTATGTATTATTACCCACTTGCTAAAATTATGAGTGTAGGATATTGATGTTTTGTCCTAAATTCTTGTATTATCATACCACTTGCTAAATTTTTGTCTTAGTGTCAAATCACCTAATCTTGATTACACCATTATTCCATCACTTTATTTTTATTTTATTTTCATTTTTCCTCTTGGATTTGGGCTCATTATTGCCCATTTTCTTTACTTTGGTTAAAATTCTACCTTTCATAATGGGCTTGGTCACATTTTCATGATTTTTGGGCTATCGGTCCAATTTCTATATCCTAGTTCAATTCTATGTTTTATTTCTTCATTGGGCTATCCTATTGGCTTGGTAAAAATTTATGTGAAGAAGAAAAACTCTATATGAAGTGTCCGTAGGTGAAAGCCCAATTTATGGGTGGAGATACTAAACTTAGTAACTTTTACTCTTAAATTAGGAAAAAAATTACCCTAATCCAATCTTCTTGAAATTTTTAAGACCTTTACTTCACAAAAATTTATCTTCCTTACCTAAGAATTTCACCTTTCTTTAGCATGTTTATTTCTAATATTTCCTCTTAGGTTTTCTTTCTTTACCTATTCCACTAATATTAGAACATTTCTATGCATATATGTAAGGTGAAGAATTTATAAGGAAAATATCTAAAAATTACGGGATGTTACATTCTTTCCCCCCTAAGAAATTCGGTCCCCGAATTTCAGTCCATCCTACCACATGTAATAAATGAAATTAAGGCATTATTCAGAGTTACCAACTTTATTACCTAAATAATTAGGGATATCTTTTCTGTATAACATCTTTACTTTTTAATATGTCTATTCACTTAAGTGATTTTGCCATATAACTTAACTATAAGGATTTCTTTCACTCATAAGTTCTTCAATTTATATCCTCTAGCTCGCATGGATATATCTATGGGTTGATATTAGAAAACACACATATAAAGGAACATATTCACCTTCATATTGGGTAACTATCTTTTCTTATTCCAAACTTCTATCAAGTCATTTTTTTGGTTTTCATATATCAACATCATCCCCTGAATATCATCATCTTAATCTATCATCTATTTTTATCCTCAAATCCTTTAATCAATATGTTAAACATATGTAGCAATAAATCCTTCAAACCTTTAATAACGTGTACCATTGACACATGTCTAATAATTCTAACTTACCTCATCACAGTAATTCTATACAAGCTTATTAACACCATTAAACTCATTGTCAAAAATTTCAATTATTTCTTCTATCATATCCAAAAGCACCTCATTCTAGCTTATGCAATCCCATTTAATTCACCCAATCATTTCAAGAAGATTTTTCCTAACAATTACTCATACATGAATTTTCAATTCCAACATAATTCACATCCTAGATACTAGACTCAATTTAGCATGATATAATTCTTTAACACAAATATCTTGATCACTTACATTATTTTCGGACATGGTTCTCAGAATATTCTCTATATTTCCAAATTAAGAGTTCAAAGACTAACTTAAATCCTACTTCCTATATTTTATTCCTCAAGAACTTCAACACCACTAATTCTTTTGATTACATTCATCAAAACACCATAAGACCATCATCCGTCCATTCTTTTCAAACTTTTCATTACTTTAACCTACTAACAACTTAGTCACCATAATAATTGAGTTTCAAAGAAAATAAATTAACTTTTCTTTTAATGTAAGAAAAGAATCTTGCATTTAATGCCAAATATTAAAGTAGGATAATACAGTAGAACAAATGAAAAGTATAATAAAGAACGGTGCTAAAATAGAAAGTCAAAAGTTTGGACAAAACATTAGAGAGAGTTAAAATCAGTGCTAATAAAGAACTGTGGGCAATGGTAGACAAGTGAAATGCAAAAAATTCAATGCACTAAACTAGCATATTGAAACCAACGCAGAAAGTAAAAACCAGCCCAATTCAGAATCAATAACAAGTGTAGAATGTCCTTCCAGAATTTGAAACTAAATTGCTAGGAATCTAAAATTACCTGAATATGGAACGATGAGATGCAGAAGTATGCTTATAGCAGCCAATAATACAAGATGAACAGGGATCAGAGGAACAATGGTGAAGGGACTTCAGGAATTGGGTGGGAGGTGATGCTTAAAGAAGGGTGGGCAACGGGTGAGGAGTGGGAGGTAGACGCTGGGTGCAGAGGAATAGATAATGCAGGGGGATTCTGAGAGGGAGGGGGAACTTCTGGGTTTGGGCACGGGGAGCTTTGGAGATTGGAGAAGGGGATGGGTGAAATCACAAGGGGAATCGTTGGGTGCAGGGGAAATACGCTGGGTGTAGCGATATGGGAAAGCTTCGGGTATGGAAAGACCGAAAGGGAGAGGGAGATGGAGGGCTTCGGGTTGCTGGGGTAGGGCACGATTTGGGAATGGAGGTGAAAAAGGTTTAAATTGGAGAATGGCAAGAAAATTAAAGGGAAGAAGGGAGAAGAGAGCACGAGATGTAGGGGAAGGAGACACAGGCTAAGGCACGGTGAGAATGATGTGAGACATGGGGGAAGAAAAGAAGAAAAAGAGGGAACAAATGCTTACTTGGGCCCGAAGCACGGCCGTGCTTCTGAGCATGGCCCACCTGTGCTTCGGGCTAGAATGCCAATGCCTCCTAGATTAGGCCCGTGTTGAGGAACACGGGCTAGGTGTGCTGGATAGGAGACTGAGGCACGGCCGTGTCATGAGACACGGCCCAACCGTGCTTCTTGCTGGATCCACCTTTTTTTAAACTTACCTAGAGTACGGGCTGGGTCAGGCCGTGTTGCACAGCACGATCCACCCGTGCTAGACGCTAGAAACCCAATTTCTTTGGATTTTGCCCGTGTTAGCCAACACGGGGAGGGGGTGCTTGGGTTGGTCTTGGGACACGGCTATGTCTTGTGACACGGCTTGCCCGTGTTGACTACTGGATTCCCCGATTTCTGGAAAAAGCCATGTTGAGCAACACGGCCAAGGGGTGCTTGGGTTAGACGTGGGGCATGGCCGTGTCCTGTGACACGGCCAGCCTGTGATGGCTACTAGATCCTCCAATTCTTCAAAAATTAGCTGCATTTTTCAACCCTACTCAATTTCTCTTGATTTTCACTCTTTAAATCAACTTTGGGCACATAGGAATGGACCTAAAAATCATAACCTTAGATATTAACTAAATTAAAGATGAAAACTAAATCTTAAAGCAAGAAATCAAAACAAAAAGAAACTTAAAAATTAAAATGTCAGTTGTCTCCCATAAAGTGCTTGTTTAAAGTCATTAACTCGACTCCCTCGCACTTTATTGGATTGATGGGGGCTCTAAGAGAGCTTGGATGACTCTCTTTTCAACCGGTTGTCCTGTGACAAAGTGCTTGAGTTGTTGTCCATTAACTTTGAAGGATCCAGTAGCTTCACTCCATACTTCTACTGCTCCATATGGGAAAACTTAACTCACTTGGAATGGACCGGACCAACGAGAACGAAGCTTTCCGAGAAAAAATTTTAGCCTTGAATTAAATAGTATGACCCATTCTCCTACTTGAAATTGACGCCTTAGGATATGCTTATCGTGCCATCTTTATGTTCTTTTTTTACATAACTTAGCACTATCATAAGCATCAAGCCTCAGCTCATCTAGCTCATTCAATTGTAGGCATCTCCTTTTTCCAGCAGCTGTTAAGTCAAAATTAATTGTCTTGATTGCCTAATATGCCTTATGTTCAAGCTCTACTGGCAAATGACAAGGTTTTCCATATATAAACCAAAAGGGTGTGGTGCCTATCGGTGTTTTATATGCTGTTCTATAAGCCCATAGTGCATCATCAAGCTTGAGAGACCAATCTTTTCTTGCCTTTGATACAGTCTTCTCCAAGATTACTTTAATTTCCCTATTTGATATTTCCACTTGTCCACTTGTTTAAGGATGATAAGCTAGAGCCATTTTATGAGTGACTCTATATTTCTTCAAGAGATTCTAAAATTGTTGCTCAGTGAAGTGGGAACCTCCATCACTTATCACAGCTCGGGGTACTCCAAATCTAGGAAAAATCACTCTCTTGAAAAGCTTGGCAACCACTTTAGAATCATTAGTGGGAGATGCCACTGCTTTTACCCACTTAGACATATAATCCACAGCTACTAGAATATACTTATTCCCACATGAGGATGGAAAGGGGCCCATAAAGTCAATACCCCAAACATCAAATATTTCTACTTCTAAAATACCGTTTAAGGGCATCTCATTCCTCCTTGATATATTGCCAATTCTTTGACACTGATCACAAGCTTTTACAAAGGTATGCACATCTTTGAAAAGCGAAGGCTAATAAAAACTAGCTTGAAAAATTTTAGCTGTAGTTTTTTGAGGTGCTAGTATGGCCTCCACAAGGTGAGTTAAGGTAGTGAAATATGACACTATATACCTCTTCCTCTGGAATACACCTTCGGAAGATGCCATCTGCACATCATTTGTATGGACATAGATCATCCCAATAGTAAGAGTTGATATCAGAGAAAAATTTCTTTCTCTGATGGTAGCTTAACCCTTCAGGTAAAATTCTGCATACCAAGGAGCATCGGTATGAGTGACTGCAAGGAGTTGGTCATCGGGAAAAGAATCATCTATAGGCAACTCATCTTTATCGTCTCTCATTGAATCTTGCCTAAGCCTTGAAAGATGGTCTGCAACCACATTCTCTATTCCTTTCTTATCCTGGATCACAAGGTCAAGCTCCTACAATAAAATGATCCATCTAATCAATCTTGGCTTGGCATCCTTTTTACTTAGCAAATATTTAATGGCAGCATGATCCGTGTATACAATGACTTCGGATCCCAACAAATATTTATAGAATTTGTCAATTGCAAACACTACTACCAGGAGCTCCTTTTCTATGGTGGAATAATTGACTTGGGCTTCATCTAAGGTCTTGCTGGCAAAGTAAATTACATAAGGCTTTTTATCTCTTCTTTGCTCAAGTACAGCTCCCACAACATAGTCACTTACATCACACATAATCTTAAAAGGAAGGTTCCAATCAGGAGGTTGAATGATTGGTGTAGATATTAGTGCCTCCTTTAACCTGCAAAATGTAACATCCCATAATTTTTATTTTTAAATAATATTATTTTGTTATAAACAAATATATTTTTATTTATTTAAAAATGATTATGTTCTGCTAAAAGTAAATCTATTTTTAATTAAAATAATTATTGTTTTGCTTGAAATAATTATATTGGTCTTTAATGAATTTTTGTTGTATTTTTAGAAATATTCTTTCTTTTAATTTGTATAAAGATATTTATTTTGATATTTGTTTTATTATGATTTTTATTAAGAAAAATTATGATTTAAGAGTTTAACTAAAAGTTTATGAGAATGTAAATTTTTAGAAATTTTTGGAATATTTTAAGATGAAAAACGGAATTTATATGAATATATATAAAAGAAAATCCAATTATTCAATTAATAAATAATAATAATAATAATAATAATAATAATAATAATAAATAAATAAATAAAAGGGAAAAGGGGGAAGGGGAGATAATGCACGGCAGATTTTGAAGAATTTTTAAAATGGATGAATAGTGAGTGAATAGTAATCTTCAACTTTTTCTTTAGATCTGAAGTGCCTATTGGTTTCCAATCTCAAAATTGAAAGTGTTACTGAATTCAAAATGAAGAATACTACAGTTTTGACTGATCAATTTTTTCAAATCAGCCGTTGAATCGCCGTAGATTTAAAGTAGAAAATCTCAGAAAAAGGTAAATTCTAAAAATCTTACTTAGAGATCTCTAATTGAAATTCTGACATCGTAGATAGATTCAGGAGCTAGATAAACCTTAGGATATAAAATTTTTCAGCTATCTGACAACTTTTGTTCATCGTGAATAGTGATTTTCCAGCGGATGAATAGTGTTTTCCGGTGGTGAATAGTGACCAAGCTGTCGGAGTCATTTTCTAAATCTTTGGACCATCCCGACACGTTTTTTAGGTCTAATTGGTCAAATTCAGCTTGGAAAAGTACAATTAGGGATGTCCAATCTGGAGCTCTACCTTGTAAGTAGATAATTCTTTCTATGACTTGCCCTATGCTCTTCTTAAACTATAAATGTATTATTGTTTCTGTTTATAAATTATTTATACTATTATAAGTTTCTGAAATGTGTTAAAATATCTGTTATACTTACGAACTGGCACATAGTTTAAGAAGAGTATGGTTTTAGAAATGGATTTTGGAACTCATTGAATATGTGGTTCTAAATCTATTTATCAATATTTGATAAAGTAAATATTATGTGCACGATGCATTGATTTGTAAAGCTATATACTTGTGAAAATGATGCATGTTATAATATAAATGAGATTAAATGGCAAGCGTAAAGCTCATGGCGAGTTGCTTGATAAATATGACAAGCGTAAAGCTCATGACGAGTTGCTTTATAATTTTACATGTATTTATATGTATTGATGAATATCAGTTGGTTGTATGGCTTGTGACGGTATCGAATAGGGGACGCCCTTTTAGCCTGAGTGAGCCAAGGGAGGGCCGCTCTGTAACATCCCTAATTTCGTTAAAAGTACATTAACGAAATAAAATTTATTAGACAATATTTTAGATATCTAAGGAAAATATAATCCTTAGAAATTCTTCACCTTATGTATATGCATAGAAAATGTTTCTAACATTAAGAAAACAAATAAAGAGGAAAAACCTAATAGGAAAAAAATTAGAAATAACATATTAAAGAGATGTAAAATTCTTGGATAAGGAAGATAAATTTTTAGAAACAAGTAAAGGTCTTAAAATTTCAAGAACATTGGATTAGGGTAATTTTTCCTAATTCAAGAACTAGAATTATTAAGTTTAACATCTTCACCCATACATTGGGCTTTTACCTATAGACACTTCATATAGAATTTTTCCACTTCACATAAGTTTCTAGCAAGCCCATTGGATAACCTAAACAAGAAATAAAACATAGACTTGGATTAAGATATAGAAATTGGACCAATAGCCCAAAAAAATTTTGATAATGTGTTCAAGCCCTCCAAGAAAGGTAAAATTTTATTTAAAGCAAAGAAAATGGGTAGGAATAAGCCCATAATGGGTAGGAATAAGCCCAAACCCAAGAGGAAAAATAAAATAAAATAAATTAGGTGATGATATAATAATCTAATAATAATAAAGATTAGGTTACATGGCATTAAGACAAAAAATTTAGTAAGTGGTATGATTCTACATTCATAATTTTGCCAAGTGGCATGATAATACAAGGTTTTAGGACAAAAACATCTATATCCTACACTCATAATTTTAGCAAGTGGTATGATAATACTTGGCATTAGGACAAAACATTCTTATCCCACACAAAAAATATCAACCAAATAATGGAAATTCAAGGGCTAGAAATTTGCCACCTAAAAAGGCAAACCTATCATACTTGTTTAAGACAAAAGAAAATGGAAATGAATCCCTAAATCAAAGGGACCTTGTCCCTTATCTTAAGAACATATCATCATAAATTTCAAATTACAAATCTCCTTTTCCTATGCATATCTTGACTAAGGAAGAGGAAGACAAGAACATAAGTTGTTTGTTTTCCAAAAATTCAACAAAGTGTATCTTAATTGTGATAAGGTAGATCCATGATCATGAAAGGTGAATTATTTGGTGGTCTATATAAGCAAAACCCACCCCATAACATCTTAATTTTGTCCAAGTGAGGAAGAGAGAGAAATAGAAGCAAGGTAGAGTGAGAAAAGGAGAGAAAGAGAGGAGAAGAAAGGAAGGAAAAAGAAGGAGAAATTTAGAAGGCTAAATACTCAAGGTAAGTTACCTTAATCCCCACTTGAATCCATTTTTTCTTCTTTATCTTTGAGGATCAAAAACTCACCCTCCTTCTCTTACCTAAGCTGCTAGAAAAGCTAAGGGAAGGGAGGAGTCTTGCTACTTCTTTCAAGAGCAAACAAGAAAACCAATTCACAAAGTGAGCTAGGGAGATTTTTAGGTAAGTTTAACAATATTTCTTTTTGAAGAAAAGTTTTGAAATTTGTAATATTTATATGGGATTTTGATCTTAGCACTTTGATTATTGGTCATGAATGTTGCTTCATCATGTTACTTATTGATCATGCATGTGATATATGTTTGAATACTTAGGCTGGTTTAGATAGTTCTGCATAGGTATGGCTATGGGCGGTAAAACTTTTAGCTTCTATTTTTAAGATTCTGGGAAATATCGGTAAGGAATTAAAATAAATGGTTAACATGAAAGTTATAGATCTATGTCTCATGGAAATTTAGCCACTGGAATTATGCAATTTGGAGTTCATATGAGGTAGATATTATCTGATTAGTACGCAGAGGTCAGAAAATGTTTATTCAGGGAAGAGTATGTTATTAAAGCTTTAGTTTTTGAATTTCTGGGAATATTCTGTAGGGAATTAAAATAGTGCGCCAACATAACAATTATAGATATATGGCTCATGGATTTTTACCAACTGGAATAACTCAATTTGGAGTTCAAATTTGGGAGATATGGTCTAATTAGTCAGTAAAGGTCAGAACCTACACGAGAAGAAATAATACTAAATTTAAAGGAGTAATAACACTATGATATCTTACTATTTTGTTGATATGATTAACATAATAGTTTTAGATAATTGTCTTAGATTTTCATAGACACTAAGATCATCTTAATCGGAGTTAAAATGAGAGAGTTATGCTCTGATTTGTAAGCAAAGGCTGTGTTAAAAGTTAATAAAACCTATTTTCAATATTTTTTCTACCCTAGATGAATTTTTTAAACTATAGGGTAATAGTAGAAATCAATTTGAGGAAAAATGCTCTATAAAATTTGTAAGAACATGTGTTGGAAATGATATAAGTAAAAATAAAATGACTAAATGCCTAGACATAAAGAAAATGAAAAGATGAAAATAATATTCAAGAAAGAAGAGGAATTTTATAAATGAAAATAATAAATGCCTAGTGTATGCCCTAGCTATTGCCATTGCATGAACTTACTACCATTTTAAGTGTGTAATTTTTAACATGGAATTTACCCTAGTACTCATATAAAATTTCCAAGAAGTTTTGAAAGTGCCGGTTTTATTTGAAAAATCTTAGTATGCTCCGTGGTTGCAGTATTTCCACATCAGAAAAGAATTATTCTAGTTGCTGGAAAAAAAATTGTGATTTGTGAAAAGTGCATGTCTAAGGAAAGCTCTGGCAAGGAAAGACTTGGTACTTAAGTGTGTCCATTAGTGACCCACCTCTCTTTCCTGGGAACTTTCCTGGTGCGCTGTTTACAGACTACAATTACTATCCAGTTATCGAGGTATTAGTGTGGAATTTTGACATGGACATATTTTATAAAGTAAAAATTATAAAATGATTATATTCATGGCATAATTTCAGTTTACCAATGAATTTTGAGAATGATTATGTTTTGATAAATTATGGCATGAGAATATAATGAACATACTTGTTATTGGAATCATATTTTTGGCTATTAATATGAAAAGAAAAGAAATGAGCACGGTCACATGGCAATCCGTGTGGTGCATCAGTAGGGGACGCCCTACCAACGGTTATGATTATGTTCATGAGAAAAGAAAGAGAAAGTGTGCCATGTCGGATGGAGCGAGATAAGCCCGTACCGAAAAGTAGAGAATACTCACCCTGACCGAGGTAGCTGGAAGGAAGAATAAGTTGATAGCCATCATATGAAATTCGAAAAAAATAGTTATTCATGCCATACATGTCATAACTGTACAATTTTCATGTGCAAGATAAAGTGCATTCATGTGACCTAAAGATATTTTCTATAGTTTATACAGCTGAACATGACGTGATGAACTATATTGATGATGAATTATTGCTGAACATACTGGGATTTAATTCTCACTATATTTCCATATCATGTTCAGAAAATTAGCTATGCAGTTGTTTTCAATGAGACTTGTTATTGCCATACGTATGATCGAGGTGCCCTATCTTGGGCAAATACCTATTATTGCGGACATATCAGTTGTTGAAGTGACTGAGATTCCGGCGAAGGTGCCGCCACCCGCACCAGTGGCCTCGAAAATAGTCTATGTGGATGATTAGGGTTTATAGGTACATGTATGTCTTGTACAAATGTTTGTATTAATGATGTGAGTGTAAACTTAGAATTGTATAATTAAATAAATGTTATTGTGAGTTAAGATGAGGTAATAACTTCATGATGTTAAATAAATAAAAATTGTTACATAAATGGAGTTGTTACACGCTCCAACCGGGTGACAATGGTAATGTGAGGGGGTAAGAGGGTGATGTACTCACATTCCCTGATCACTTATTGTGACTGGGGTCGAGGTCACTATGCGTATAGCAAATGAGTTATATTTTCATTGCATTGACCAGATTGCTGAGTGAGGCATGTGCATTAAAAGTAATGATTTTACCTTCAAATCATAATATTTTACTATAGCTTATACAGCTTAGCATAACAACATTTGTTTAATGATCATACCATGGTGCATATGGTTTTGGATATTTGAATATCCTTTGATTTGAGAATATTTGAAATACGGGTCCCATATGAATGTATTTGTGAATTGTATTTTCTATGTGACACATTTTAAAATATAAGTACATCCATATGCTGACCTAAGAGGTCATAGGAGGAATTATTTGCTCACTGAGTTGTCAAACTCACTACACGATATTTTCATATTTTTCATATAAGAATATCAGAGTTTGATTCGGCAGATAGGTCATATATATTCTCTGGATGAGTCTACGTTGCTTCCAAGACTCACGGTCTTTGAATTATACTGTGTTTGTATTCTAGAGTGCTCTAAACGCTACAGGCAGAATCCTCGTTTCTGATGTACTTGGATGTTTATAGACTTGGTCTGTATATTGTGTATACATGATGTATCTTTATAGGAAATATCTTATTACGGAAATAATAATAAAATAAAAATGTTTATTTTACGTAACGTAAATTGGGGGCATTACAAGTTGGTATCAGAGCATTAGGTTTCCTTGTGGCTAACAAAGCAAAGAATTCTGTAGTAGGACTTTGAGTATGGGTATGTAACTGCAGACATATTTATACTCACAGTGCTGTTGTGGAATTCTATATGGTGTTATCCTTTTTTTTTTACTCTTATCCTTAGGTAAGCAATGTTTAAACATCTATGCGTATGTCTTAGATGGTACCTTTTGTGTGTGGACTACTAGTTCAGCTTTTGAAAATTAGCTGAAAATAAGAAAATTCTATCCGAACACAAAAGAAATGGCTTGTTTGAATGTCAAGAAGGTTTGAATAAATTGTTTGATTTACTTATGTAAAACAATATGACGAATGGCTAATATCATATTGATAGTGGGTCATGATGTGATGGAGATTATTAACTCCAAGATAACAATTTGTAATAAAGTGAGTGCTTTGGAAATAGATATAAATCTTTTTTTGGATAGATGAGTTGGAACCTATGTATATAAATGGATTTGGCAAGTTGTGGAGTGGATTGAATTTGAGAGCAGAGAATCTATGAAGATAATATTTTTAATGATATATTTTGTTGATATAAGGAATTCGAAGACATTTTGGTTTTTAATAATACTATGTATAATGATAAATGGGAATTTTGAGTACTTATTGGTCATGTTTTGTCCCCTTATTCATAGTAACTTATGGATATTTTCATGCTTTTGGTTATACTTTGTTCTGGGTACTGTTGTGGTTCATTTTGTGATTGCAGGAGAGCAAAAGAAGCCAAGAAGCAAGGAAAAAGGTCATGGAAAGACCCTAAAAGACTTGGATCATGTTGAGGAGGAAGCAAGGAGGTTGCACGTCAAATTTGATGAAGAAAGGAGCACCATAGCACCCAACACGGCCTGGCCGTGTTAAGGAGGCCTGCAACATGGCCTGGCCGTGTTGGTGGTATTTTCTGTAGCCTCTTCAGAATTCCAGCCCGAAGCACAGCCAGGCCATGTTCCAGGGCACGGCCGTGCTTCAGGGTTCATAAAGGACGTCGTTTTTAGGGTTTCTAAGGCCCAAACACATATATATACTTGGGGATTCGCAATTGGGACAAGGGGGAACCTAAGGGGAGACCAGAAAAACACTTTTTAGCCTTAGGAAACACATCTAGATTAGGTTTTTACATAATTCTTTGAAGGATTTTGATGTTCTAGGATTGAATTTATTGCTTTTCAAGTTGTAATTGATCTAAGTACTTCTACAAACAGGTTCTATCTTTCTACTTCTACTTTTACTTGTTCTTCTACTACTTCTACCTCTTCTCCTACTTCTTAATTGTATTGAACTACTATGAATTATTCAATGAGTATGGTTTTAGTTCTTGATTTGACAATGTGTGAGTAGATTCCATCTAGGGTTACGGTAAACCCAATTGTGGTACAATGATACTATGCTTTTAAATTGAATTAAGAAACCCTAATTGTAATTGGGATTAGATTGAATTGGATTAACTATTGTATGCTTTAATTAGTTGATGGAATGCCTGATCACCAATCTATCACATATTAGGTATTTAATCGATGAACTGAAAGGTGAAGATTAAAACCCGAATCCAATAGTTAATCAGGGTTATCTTAATCACAAAAGTAGTTTAAGATACCTTAGGCTTGAGTCAATTAGTGGGAACGAGAAAACCTACTAGTTGAACTCTATGGTTAGCATAAAGCTTAATGGACCTAGGTTAAGCTAAGAACCACGAAAGTAGGTAATTTGATTAACTTAGGTACAATTAGTATTTCTTGCAAGAGATTGCTAGTTAATTAAGGCTAAACCATCCCTAACAATCTATACAATTGCAATTAGAGGTGAATATCAGTTGTTGAGTATCACAAGTGTGGTGAACCCTAACCCTAGGCCTAGTTTAATTGATTCTTTCAACTTGCTTAATTGTGATTCTTGCCTATCGAATTTCATCGATTTAGATAGTACTTTTTATAAGATTCTGGTAGTTGGCATTGTTCTCTGTGGACACGACCCGTACTTGCCGGACTAGTTACAGCTATGCCGTGTACTTGCGGTAATTGGTAAAATATATACACAACATATAAGCATTTTGATAAAGGAAGGTTTACTCATGGAAATTTAAAATTTAAGGTATGCAAAATGGATAATTCATGTGAAGGGCTCTTAGATAGACATAAATTTTCCATGATTGATTGTTAAGATATTGCATAAGCATGTTAAAGAATAAAGTCACAATAGGTTGAATTTGTTGAAGTGTTTTGAAGTGCGATCTAGTTGATACAGTATAAAGATATCATCAATAGCAGAAACTGTTAGTAAAGGAGTTGCAAGTAGTGAGCAATCATGGAAGCAAGTACCCAGTAATTTAATTTCAATTTTAGCGACCATAAGTTATTACAAAAAGGGTTGCTAAAGATATTTGACAGTGGTGAGAGATATTAATATAAAGTATATTAATGTAGATTAGGTTCTAGTAGTTAGGAAATTTCCTGATGTATTTTCAGAAGAATTGCCTAAATTAACCCCGAAACGAAAAATAGACAGTTGAATAAGGTGACAGTGTGGAATAAATACCCATTACCTCGTATAGATTATTTGTTTGATCAGTTACAAGGTGCTCAATGTTTTTCAAAAATTGATTTGAGATATGAGTAACATTAATTAAGGATAAGAGAAGAGGATGTACAAAAATTTTCTTTTAGGACTCATTATGGGCATTATGAGTCCTTAGTTATGTTATTTAGTTTGACAAATAACCTAGTTACATTCGTAGATTGAATGAACAGTAATTAGGTCCCTGGATCAACTTGTTATTATATTTATTGATGATATACTAGAATATTTCAAAAGTTCAGAGGATCATAAGCAACATTCAAAGATAGTTTTACCAACTCTAGGGGAGTATGGTTGGTAAAGATGATATCCAAGTAGACTCTAAGAAAGTAAAAGTGGTACAATAATAGCTACATTTTACTACATCTAAAGATGAAGATCCAAATCCAATTTGCGCTTCCTGCGATTGTCTGCCGTCCATTCTATTTGAGCCATAGTTGGATCAGGTATATGAACATATGCCTGTAAAGCATCAATCAACTCCTCAGTATTTGAAGTCGAGATGAGAATGCGTTGTGCTGAGTGTGAGATGAACTTTTGTTCCACAGCATAATCAAGGAAAGACAACATACCATTAAAGAAGTGGTTAACATTTAACAAACCTATCGGTTTGTGATGCATATTTAGTTGTGCCCAAGAAACTATTTGAAAAATCTCTTCTAAAGTACCAAAACCACCTGGTAAGGCAATGAAGGCATCAACATTGCTCATTATTCTAGCCATGTGCTCATGCATGGAAGCTACCCTAAACTCTTCCCCAATTGTCTTTCCTACGATGTTAGATGCAGCTAGAGCTGTAGGAATAATACCTAGAACTTGGCATCCTCCTACATGGGCAGTTGTAGACACACACCCCATTAATCCACAGTTACCTCTACCATAGACTAAATGAATTTGCGCTTCCTGCGGTTGTCTGCCGTCCATTCTATTTGAGCCATAGTTGGATCAGGTATATGAACATATGCCTGTAAAGCATCAATCAACTCCTCAGCATTTGAAGTCGAGATGAGAATGCGTTGTGCTGAGTGTGAGATGAACTTTTGTTCCACAGCATAATCAAGGAAAGACAACATACCATTAAAGAAGTGGTTAACATTTAACAAACCTATCGGTTTGTGATGCATATTTAGTTGTGCCCAAGAAACTATTTGAAAAATCTCTTCTAAAGTACCAAAACCACCTGGTAAGGCAATGAAGGCATCAACATTGCTCATTATTCTAGCCATGTGCTCATGCATGGAAGCTACCCTAAACTCTTCCCCAATTGTCTTTCCTAAGATGTTAGATGCAGCTAGAGCTGTAGGAATAATACCTAGAACTTGGCATCCTCCTACATGGGCAGTTGTAGACACACACCCCATTAATCCACAGTTACCTCTACCATAGACTAAATGAATTTTTCTCCTGGCCAGTACCATACCCAGGTTTTGTGCAGCTTTCACATACTCTCCATCTTTTTTAGGACTGGAACCACAAAAGACACAAATATTTTGAAATTGACGAAATGTGATTCCTTCCATAAATGCATACACCTTAACTTGGAATATGAAAGTAAAGAAATTAATGTGTGCATTTATAGAACTCAGACAATGGCATACTTATCATAGCTATGTGAATAAGCCGGGAATAATTAGAATAGTATGTAAGTGATTGGTGGATATTAACTAAATTAAAGGTAAAATTTTCAAAAATGACGGCAAGCATGTATATGTACAATAGTTGTGATAGTCGCTCATATTAGGCATATAAAGAGAATAAGGTTAAGATATCACCAGAAATTTGTCTTTTCCTTGTTGTCCTTGATGACGCATTGATGTCTTGATTTTTGTAGGGAAGTTGTAAATGATAGGCGTAATTGTAAAAAAAGAGTGAAAATGCAAACAAGTTAGTTGTTGAAGAAGGACAATCAAATGATTTATTTTGTTTTCCCAATGTTCTTGCCAGTCGACTATCGGTATTATTAAGTCGACTAACTATTTTGAGAAATTTTAATTTGGACTAGTTATTTTACAGTTGATTGATTACATCTATTTTGAAGCAATCAACTGCATCCTACTAGTTAACTACATATCATTTGATTTTTCCAGACTTTTATAAGCTCAGAAATATTTTTTTTTTCATGTGCTATCTTTCCACCGAATACCAACAGATTTAAAGTATATTTTGGCACTATATTCAAACCTTGCGGCCACCGATTTTTGCCGATATAATAGCTAGATTTTTGTTTACAGATTTTCAAGAACTACGGCCACCGATTTTAATCTTATTTCAATGTTTTGTCTAAATTTCTAACTTCCTATTTTGGTACCATGCTCTATTAAGTATTCCACATTTTCTGCTGCATTGTTCTACATTAAGATTTGGTATTAAATGCAAGATTCTTTTTCCATATTATAAGGAAGATTAATTTCTTTTCTTTGAAACTCAGTTATTATGGTGTCCAAATTGGTTAGTAGGTGAAAGTAATAGAGATTTTGAAAGGAGTGGACAGATGATGATCTTATGGTGTTCTGACGAATGTAATCAAGAGAATTAGTAGTGTTGAAGTTCTTGAGTAATAAAATATGAAAAGTAGGATTTAAATTAATCTTTGAACTCTTAATTTAGAAATATGGAGAATACTATGAGAATCATGTCTGAAAATAATGTAAGTGATTAAGATATTTGTGTTAAAGGTTTATATTATGCTAAATTGAGTCTAGTATCTAAGAAGTGAATTATGTTGAAATTGAGAACTCATGTATGAGTAATTGTTGAGAAAAATCTTCTTAAAATGATTGGGTGAATTAAATGGGATTGACATAAGTTAGAACGAGATGCTTTTGGATATGATAGAGAAAGGCTTGAAATTTTTGATAATGAATTTATTGGTGTTAATAAAAGGGTATAGAGTTACTGTGATGAGGTAAGTTAGAATTGTTAGACATGTGCCAATGGTACATAAACGTTAAAAAAGATTTGTGGATTTATTATTGATTAATAGATTTTAGGATAAAAATATATGATAGATTAAGATGATAATATTCATGGGATAATGTTGACATGTAAGAATCAAAGATGACTTGATAAAAGTCAGAAATAAGAAAAGATAATTACCCCAATATGGATGTGAATATGTTCTTTTAAAGGTGTATTTTTTAATATCGACCCATAGATATATCCATGTGAGCTTGAGGATATAAAGTGAAATTGATTAGAAAAGGAATACAAATAATTCAATACAGGACAAAAGTCTAAAGGAATCATGAATGTTGAGCACTAGAAATTATCAGTTGGTGACCACATATTTTTGAAGAAATCACCAATGAAAGAGGTAATGAGGTTTCGAAAGAAGTACATATTAGATTCTTCTTATGTTACCTAATTCCAAAAAAATTCAATTGGACAAAAATTTGACTTACCTGTGGGTACAATTGATGTTTATTATTGATCGACAAGTGAAGAACTTATAGATGAAAGAAATCTCCATGGTTAAGTTATATGGCAAAATCAATCAAGTGAAGAGAGATTTTAAAAAGTAAAGATGTTATACAGAAAAGATATCCCCAATTATTTGAGTAATAAGGTTGGTAACTCCGAATTATGCCTTGATTTTATTCCCTACATGTGGTAGGATGGGTTGAAATTCGGGGACCGACTTTCTTAAGGGGGAAAAAATGTAACATCCCATAATTTTTATTTTTAAATAATAATATTTTGTTATAAACAAATATATATATTTTTATTTAAAAATGATTATGTTCTGCTAAAAGTAAATCTATTTTTAATTAAAATAATTATTGTTTTGCTTGAAATAATTATATTGGTCTTTAATGAATTTTTGTTGTATTTTTAGAAATATTCTTTCTTTTAATATGTATAAAGATATTTATTTTGATATTTTTTTATTATGATTTTTATCAAGAAAAATTATGATTTAAGAGTTTAACTAAAGGTTTATGAGAATGTAAATTTTTAGAAATTTTTGAAATATTTTAAGATGAAAAACGGAATTTATATGAATATATATAAAAGAAAATCCTATTATTCAATTAATAAATAATAATAATTATTATTATAATAAATAAAAGGGAAGAGGGGGAAGGGGAGACAATACACGGCAGATTTTGAAGAATTTTTAAAATGGATGAATAGTGAGTGAATAGTAACCTTCAACTTTTTCTCTAGATCTGGAGTGCCTATTGGCTTCCAATCTCAAAACTGAAGGTGTTACTGAATTCAGAACGAAGAATACTACAGTTTTGACCGATCAATTTTTTCAAATCAGCCATTGAATCACCGTAGATCTAAAGTAGAAAATCTCAGAAAAAGATAAATTCTAAAACTCTTACTTAGAGATCTCTAATTGAAATTCTGACACCGTAGATAGAATCAGGAGTTAGATAAACCTTAGGATATGAAATTTTTTAGCTATCTGACAACTTTTGTTCATTGTGAATAGTATTTTTCCGGCGAGTGAATAGTGTTTTCAGCGGTGAATAGTGACCATGCTCCCAGAGTCATTTTCTAAGTCTTTGGACCATCCGGACACGTTTTTTAGGTCTAATTGGTCAAATTCAGCTTGGAAAAGTACAATTAGGGCTGTCCAATCTGGAGCTCTACCTTGTAAGTAGATAATTCTTTCTATGACTTGCCCTATGCTCTTCTTAAACTATAAATGTATTACTGTTTCTGTTTATAAATTATTTATACTATTATAAGTTTCTGAAATGTGTTAAAATATCTGTTATACTTACGAACTGGCACATAGTTTAAGAAGAGTATGGTTTTAGAAATGGATTTTGGAACTCATTGAATATGTGGTTCTAAATCTATTTATCAATATTTGATAAAGTAAATATTATGTGCACGATGCATTGATTTGTAAAGCTATATACTTGTGAAAATGATGTATGTTATAATATAAATGAGATTAAATGGCAAGCGTAAAGCTCATAGCGAGTTGCTTGATAAATATGACAAGCGTAAAGCTCATGACGAGTTGCTTGATAATTTTACATGTATTTATATGTATTGATAAATATCGGCTGGTTGTATGCCTTGTGATGGTACTGAATAGGGGACGCCTTATTAGCCTGAGTGAGCCGGGGGAGGGCCGCTCCAACCGGGTGACAGTGGTAATGTGAAGGGACAGGAGGGTGATGTACTCACATTCCCTGATCACTTATTGTGACTGGGGTCGAGGTCACTATACGTATAGCAAATAAGTTATATTTTCATTGCATAGACCAGATTGCTGAGTGAGGCATGTGCATTAAAAGTAATGATTTTACCTTCAAATCATAATATTTTACTATAGTTTATATAGCTGAGCATAACAACATTTTTTTAATGATCATACCATGGTGCATATGGTTTTGGATATCTAAATATCCTTTGATTTGAGAATATTTGAAATACGGGTCCCATATGAATGTACTTCTAAACTGTATTTTCTATGTGACACATTTTAAAATATAAGTACATCCATATGCTAACCTATGAGGTCATAAGAAGAATTATTTGCTCACTGAGTTGTCAAACTCACTACACGATATTTCCATATTTTTCATATAATAATATCCGAGTTTGATTCGACAAATATGTCATATATATTCTCTGGATGAGTCTACGTTGCTTCCAAGACTCACAGTCTTTGAATTATAATGTGTTTGTATTCTAGAGTGCTCTGAACGCTATAGGCAGGATCCTCATTTCTGTTGTACTTTGATGTTTATAGACTTGGTATGTATATTATATATACATGATGTATCTTTATGGGAAATATCTGATTGCGGAAATAATAATAATAATAAAATGTTTATTTTACGTAACGTAAATCAGGGGCGTTACACAAAAAGTATGTAAGCAATCTTTATCAAATAAGAATGGAATGTCCTTAATAAGAAAATTAGTTATGGGTTTAGAAATTTTGGAGAAGTCTTGGATAAATCTTCTGTAGAAGCCTGCATGCCCAAGAAAACTCTTCAGTTCCTTAACATTTGATGGTGGTGGCATTGTTGGAATTGCCTTAATTTTTGCTTTGTTCGCTTTTATTCTTCTTTCAGACACCAAGTGTCTAAGTATTATTCCTTCCCTTACCATAAAATGGCATTTTTCCCAGTTTAGTACAAGGTTGACTTCCTCACATCTTTTAAGTACCTGTGTCAAATTATTTAGACAATTTTTAAATAAGGTACCATAGACAGAAAAATCATCCATAAATACTTCCATTATATCCTCAATAAACTCCAGAAAAATAGCCATCATACATCTTTGGAAAGTAATCAATGCACATACGCCAACCCGTAATAGCTCTAGTAAGAATTAATTCATCATTATCATTCTTAATAACAGTCATACTCCGTTCTTAGGAACCACATGAATAGGGCTTACCCACTCACTATCTAAAATAGGATAGATAATACATGCATCAAGCAATTTGAGCACTTCGTTCTTGACTACCTCTTTTATGTTTGGATTTAGTCTCCTTTGGTGCTCCCTAGAAGGTTTATTATCATTATCAAGTATAATGTGATGCATGCAAATAGATAGACTAATCCATTTTATGTCATGAATGCTATACCCAATCACTTTTTTAAAATTTTTGAGAACATCCAATAACTTACTAGTTTCTTCAGCATTCAAATCAGCATTCACAATTACTGGATATGAAGAGTTAGGGTCCAAAAATTCATACCTTAGATTGGATGGAAGAGGTTTGAGTTCTACCTTAGGTGCCTTGATTTCCTCAATAGTTGCTGCTTGTTTATTATGGTCTAATTTTAGCTTTTCAGCTTTTACTTTTGAGTTGAGCATGGGACACTCATCAAGCATTTGGGCATATGCATCAGCTTCTACCTATTCAGCTTAGTAGAACAAAAGCTTACTGCATTATCAACAATATTCTACTCAATTACATCAACCATGCAATAAGTATCACCTAAAGATGGGCACTTCATTGCATCATTTAGATTGAACTCAATCTTTTCATCCCTTACATTCAAGGAAAGCTTTCCATCTTTCACATTAATAATGGCACCTGCAGTGGCTAAGAAAGGCCTTCCAAGAATGATAGGGATTTGGATATCTTCCTCCATCTCTAAGACAACAAAATCAATAGGTATGAAAAATTTACCTACCTTTAGAGGAACATCCTCTAATATACCTACCGGATGAGTAACAAATCGGTCCACTAACTGAAGGGAGATAGTAGTAGGCTTCAAATCAGCCATCTGGAGCTTCTTGCATATGGTTAATGGCATAAGACTCACACTTCCTCCAAGATCACATAAGGCTCTAGTGATTTGAACATCTCCAATGGAACAAGGTATAGAGAAGTTTCCAAGGTCTTTGAGTTTAGGAGGCAATTTATTCTAGATCAATGCACTACACTCTTCAGTTAATGCCACTGTGGCATACTCCTCAATCTTCCTCTTGTTAGAGAGAATTTCCTTCAGAAATTTAGCATATGAAGGCATATGAGAGACATCTTCCAAGAATAGAATATTAATGTGCAGTTCAGCACATTAAGGAATTTTCCATATTACTTTTCTAATTTGGCTTTAGCTAGTCTCTGACGGAAAGGAATCGGTGGCTTGTATGGTTCAGCAGCCACATATTTAGGCTCTTCTTCCTCTTTCCTTTCACTAACTTGCTCTTCTTCTTCAGTTTCTTTTTTTGGTATATCTCTCAATTGTTCCTCCTTATCTTCCTCTTTTTCCACGACTCACCCAATTGCTTACCACTTCTCAAAGTGATAGCCTTGTAATGTTCTCTTGGATTCTCAGGATGGCCAGGGAATTTGCCAAAGTTTCTATTTGAAGAACTCGCTTGCTGTGCTATCTAAGTTTCTAGCATTTTATTATGTGTAGCAAGTGAGTCAACTTTAGAAGCTAAATCCTTTATAGCCTTATTCATTGAATGATTCTAGGCTCTAAATTCTTCATTTTGTTTACGCTATATAAAGATGAAATTCTCAATTAGAGACTCCAAATGTGACTTTGGTTAAGGAGGAGGATTGAATTGCCTCTGATTCTAAAACCCAGGAGGTTGCCTAAAATTATTTGAGGCTGCTGATTTGCATTCAGCTTGTATGAGAGATTTAGGTGATTTCTTCAGCCTAGATTGTAGGTATTGCTGTAGAGATTGTTTCTTTGGTTGTTCACAAAATTTACCTACTCAGAATCCTGAAGTGCAGAGTTTCCAAGCTGACATTCATTCGCCATATGACCAATACCTCCACAAATCTCACATGCAAAAGATGGAGAAGGGAACTTAACAACATTGATGCTTAATTTATCTCATTTCTAAAACAAAGCATCAACTTTAGAAGTTAGATGATTAAATACATCAACTTTATACATACCTAATGGTTTCCTTGGTTGCCTTTCACTAGACCAAGAGTAGTGGTTTTGAGCCATATCTTCAATCAGCTCATAGGCCTCATCTACCATTTTGTTCATAATGGCTCCTCCAGCTACAACATCGATAAACATACGGGTGCTGTAAATCAGTCCATTATAGAATGTATGGATTATGAGCCACTTCTCCAACCCATGGTGTGGGCATATTCTGAGGAGTTCTTTAAATCTCTCTTAAGCTTTATATAAAGACTCAATATCTTTCTGAGCAAAGGTAATGATTTGATTCCTAAGATGAGCCGTCTTACTTGGTAGGAAGTATTTGGCCAAGAAAACTTGAGAAAGCTGCTACTAAGTAGTTATTGACCCTGATGGAAGAGAATGAAACCATGTACGGGCCCTGTCCCTTAGAGAGAAAGGGAATAGTCTCAGTCTGATGACATCAGAAGATACTCCATTCAGCTTCAATGTGTCATAGTATTCTAGAAACACTGAAAGATAGAGATTAGGGTCTTTAGTAGGTGACCCTCCAAATTGATTCTGCTGAACCATTTGCAAAAGAGAAGGCTTCAGCTCAAAGTTGTTGGCCTCAACAACTGGTCTGACAATGCTTGTGTTCAGGCCATCTGTATCCGGGGTGGTAAAATCCTTAAACGATCAGTTATCTCTCTCCGCCATGGTAGGTACAGAATTTTCTTGCTGTTGTCTTCTTCTTATCCTTCATAGTTTGCGTTCAATTTCCAGATCAAATTCAGCAACGAACTCATGTTCTCTTCGCATAAAAGAGAAGCACACCTATAAAGGAAGAAAAGAGCCAAAAATTAGCAAGATAAAATTATGCAAAAAAATTAAAAGAAAGTGATCTAGTCTAGCTATTTCATAATATATCTAATATTGACTATTGCTCCTTGGCAACGACGCCAAAAACTTGTTGTGTCTATTTTATAATTAACCGCAAGCGCATGGCGTAGCTGTAGCTAGTCTGGCGAGTACGGGTCGTATCCCACAGAGAACAATGTTAATTACTAGAATGATACGAAATATGCTATCTAAATCGATCTAATTCAATGGAGAGTTTGTCGCAATTAAGTAAATTAAGAATTCAATTAACAAAAGCCTAGGGTTAGGGTTCACCACACTCATGATATTCAACATCCGACTTATATCTGTAATTGTAATTATCTAGGTAATTGGAGATGGTTTAGCCTTAATTAATTAGCAACCTCTTTCAAGCATTACTAATCGTACCTAGGTTGATCCAATTACCTACTTTCGTGGTTCTTGGTTCAACCTAGGTCCATTGATCTCTATGCCAACCATGGAAGTCAATTAATCGGTTTTCCTTTGCCCACTAATTGATTCATTCCTAGAAAATCTTAAACTACTTTCGTGATTAAGATATCCCTAATTAACTACTAGGTTCGGGTTTTAACTTTCACCTTTCGGTTCACCAATTAAATAACTAAGACATGATAGATTGGTGATCAGGTATTCTACCAACTCTTACTCATGCATATAATAGTTAATCTTAATTAATCCAGAAGTGATCACAATTAGGGTTCCAACATTCAACTCAACAACATACTATCATCATATCACAAGTGGGTTTACCAAAATCCTAGATAAATATCTACTCACACTTCATAGAAACAGAAACCAAATTCATATCCATTAAGTAATTCATTCAAGTTCAACACAATTCAAGAAAAGGAGTAGAAGTAGAAGTAGAGAGTTAAAGTAGAAAGATAAAACCTGATTTGCAGAGAAGTAAAGATGAACTACAACCTTCAATTGTTGTAAATCCTACTCTAGAAGATAAAATCAACAATAATCCAATTATAAAACTAATCTAAGAGTGTTTTCTAGGCCTAAAAATAGAGTCTAAGATGTCTGTCTAGGTCTGAATGTGTTCCTCTGCATTTCCCCATGTATATGTATCAACTTGGCTACTCAAAACCCTAAAAATCACGTGGTGTACAGACACGAAGCACAGCCTGGCTTCCTGACACGGCCTGGCCGTGCTTATTGGACTTTTCTCCAACTTCTGCATAGAGCACGGCCTGGCCATGCTTCCTGCACACCAAGCACGTCCTAGCCGTGCTTCAAGCTGCCAGTCTCAAAATTTGCTATTTTCTTCAGGGTTGTGTCCTTACTTCCTCCTAAGCATGTTCCAAGTCCATATGGCTCCTCTCATAAGTGTTTTCCCTTGCTTCTTGGCCTCTTTTTCTCACCTACAAGGATAAAACAAACCAAAACAGTATCCAAAGCAAAGTATAACCAAAACAGGGGAATAATCACAAGTTTACTTTAAATTAGGGAATAAAATATAGCCATTAAGTATTCAAAGTTCCACTTTATCACCACCTATAACATATATACATGATTATTCAGGCACTAGATTAGATAAAACACATCAAAAGTTGATTTAATTTCAAAGCTTTTTCCTAAACCTAATCCTTCACACTTAACCCTAGATCCATATCAAGACTTCATTAAATGATTCTAAGAGGCACTCACATATATCAATACCTAACATATATTATAAATCAACCTTTAAAACTTATATTTCACAAAGGATTAATATTAAACCTACATAGAAATCTACTCATTTGGCCTATTTTCCAAGAAACCTTCTTGGGAGCTCCTTGACTCACACAACTTTCTTCTCTTCTTTCTACCAAATTTCTACATCAAACACCATGGATAAAAGCCAAAAAAGCTAAAAGTAATGAGGAGAATGATTTAGAAAACTATAAGCTCAAGAAATTAACTTAATTTTCCCTTAGCTTCTTCCTCTTTCTTCTTTCTCTCTCATCTTCTTCTTCTCTCTTTTCTCTTTCTTGGCCATTGTTTCTGCTCCTTCTTCCCCTTTGGTCAACCCTCCTATAAGTCACCCGAGGAAATTATTAAAATATTGTATCTTCTAGAAGCCCTTAATCCTCTTCCAACTATATCCCTAAACTAAATTTTATTTACACAAATGTCATTCTATTACATCCCAACTCTTCCTCAACTAAGGCCATGTTTGGTTTTGCCACATTTTCCAAAATTCATTAATCTTCTCTTAAGGAAAACTTTAGTGGGTTTTAGAAACTCTTTCCCTACATATCTCTAGCTCATTTCTTAATACTCCCACTTGTTCTAAGAGGTTGGAAATTCAAGTTTTACCCTTTCTAGTTTTTCCTCCAAAAAAGAGAATTATTCTCTTTCCCATCCTTCAAACTTAGAATTTTATTCCTTTACATCGAATTAAATAAGGGAAGTTATATTTCTCCCCCTTAAAAAGGAACTTTGTCCTCAAAATTCAGGGTTTACCTATTCTCAAATAGTTGTGGATACTTCTGTTTCATATCATCTTCCCTCTCCTACATAGCTTATCCTTCATTAAAATCGCTCCAAGCTATCTTCACCAAAGGGACAGTCTTGTGCAGTTATTTTATATCTCCATCTAGTACTGCGATCGGTTCTAGTTGGTAAGATATCTTCTCATCCATAGTTACTGAGTCTTCTTGTATCGAGTATGCTAGATTCAGAAGGTACTTCTAGAGTTGTGAGATGTGGAACACATCCTGAAGGTTTGATAGATGTGAAGGAAGTACAATCTGATAAGCAGATGGTCCCACTCTTTTGAGAATTTGATAGGGGACTAAATATCATGGACTCAACTTCTTAACTTTCATTGCTCGCCTAATGCTTATAGAGGGAGAGATCTTTAGAAACACATGTTCTCCTTCTTGGAACTATAATGGCTTCATTCTTTTGTCAAAATAGCTCTTCTACCGACTTTGAGCCATTCACATCTTTTCTTAGACTATTTGTATTTGCTTAGTGGTGTGTTGAACCAACTCTACACCTAATAAATTTCTTTCTCCCACTTCATACCAACATAGAGGGGATCTGCATTTCCAACCATACAAAACTTCACAAGGTGCCATCCCGATGCTAAAGTCGTAACTGTTATTATATGCAAATATGCTAATGGTAAGTATTTGTCCTAGCCCTTCACTTGTTCAAGAGTATAAGCTCTGAGCATATCTTCCAGGGTTTGTATAGTTCTTTCAGTTTGGCCATTAGTCTAAGGATGGTATGCTGTGCTAAAATGCAATATGGTGCCAAAAACTTCTTGTAAAGCCCTCTAAAACCTGGAAGTAAATTTAGGACCTCTATCAGAGATAATATAGTTAGTGATTTTGTACAATCGCATAATTTCTTTTACAAACAAATGAGCTAACTTCTCAAGTGAGAAACTGATCTTGATCGGTAAGAAATGCACAGATTTTGTCAATCTGTCTACTATTACACATATTACATCATGTCCAGTTTGAGTCTTAGGTAACCCTATAATAAAATCCATGGAAATACTATCCTACTTCTACTCCAATATTTCTAAGGGTTGTAACAATCCTGAGGGTTTTTTATGCTTTATTTTTATCTTTTGACAAATCAGGCACCTGGTAATAAACTCTACAATGTCTCTCTTCATTCTCGGCCACCAATACATCTTATTCAAATCTTGATACATCTTAGTACATCCTGGATGAATAGTGTACTTACTTTGATGAGCTTCTTCTAAAGCCTTATTCTTCAAAGTCCCTTCTTGCAGTATACACATTCGTCCCTAATACTTAAGAATTTTGTCTTTTGATATCACCAAGTTTGGCTGCTTCTTTCGGTCTTGTAAGAATTTATCCTACGATTGTGCTTCCTTGATATGTATTTTGAAGTCACATTCAACTCATAGCTCACTTATACTTAAGCCGTCAGGAATGACTGTAACTTATTAGCTCAAATTTCTAAATTCCTCCATTAACCTCATCTCCTTTATCAATATTTGGTTGACGTGTAATGACTTTCGACTTAGCGCATTAGCTACTACATTTTCTTTCCCAAGATGATACTTCAACTCAAATTTATAATTATTGATGAATTTTATCCATCTCCTCTATCTCATATTTAATTCATTCTAATCAAAGAAATATTTTAAACTCATATGGTCACAATATATCTCGAACACAACTCCATACAAATAGTGCCTCCAGATTTTTAGACCAAAGACTATTGCAGCCAGCTCTAAGTCATGCGTAGAATAATTCTCCTCATGCTGCTTTAATTCTCCATCTTTCTTTTTCACGAATAACACATGCGCTCCCTAGGGTGACACACTATGTCACGCCCCTAATTTTAGAGCACATGAAACACTTACTTTATGATCATATATTTTCCATAACATGTATAATACACTCTTTTACATATATGTATTCCCATGTTTATACAATATATAAACCAAATCTATAAACATCAAAGTACAGCTGAAGCAGGGATCCTTCCTATGGCGTTCAGAGCATACTCTAAAGTACAAGTACAATATAAATCAAAATCTGAGCCATAGAAACAAAATAAGCTCACCCAGAGATCATATCTAACTGGTCAACTATCTGAAAGGGAAGAACCAACCTCTATATCCTTATCTAAAAAATATATAAATATCAAGTAGTGAGTTTAATAACTCAGTGAGCACATAAAACCTCCTATGACCTCTTAGGTCAACATATGAATGTACTCATATATTAAAATTTATCACATTGAAAATTATAATTCAGAAGTACATCCATATGGAACCCGCATTTTCAAATATTTTCAGTTCAAATCACATTTAAATATTTGTAACCACATATGATACAATATGATCTTTAATCAAATTTGATATGCATTAAAAACATTTCACATGAAAACATTAGAAGGATCCCATATCAGAACCACCATATCAGAATTTAATCCCTTTTGTACTCTGTTGGTGTAGGATTTACCTAAACTCAGCATCCTACTGAGGTTTGCCCTACCACCATTCAAGAGGACACACGAAGGGACTATTTTCAAAATATCATATGATGGCTATCAATTTATTCTCATATCAAGCTACCCCAATTTGGGTGAGTATTTTCTACTATCTAGTGCGGGGTTTTCTCGCTCTGTTTGACATGGATCACTTTCTCTTTCTTTTCTCATTAACATAATCATAGTCATTGATAGAGCGTCCCCAACTAGTGCACCACACGGACTGCCATGTGACTTTGCTCATTTCTTTTCTTTTCTTTTCACATTAATAGCTAAAAATATGATTTCAACAACAAGTATGTTCATTATACTCACATGCCATAATTTTTCATCAAAATATAATAATTACCAAAAATCATTGATAATCACGCCATGAACATAATCGTTTCAAATATTATATTATAAAATATTTTCATGTCAGAATTACACACTTAAGATGGTAAAAAGTTCATGCAATGGCAATGACTATGGCATACACTAGTCATGTATCACATATACATGACATTTCTCGAGGAAATCAAATATCTTTATAAATAATGTCACATGCATAAATTTTAACTTTATCATTTAATGAGAAATACATGTGAAATCATATACACCATGAGTTCAGAAATTCATTTTCAAAACTATACTCTTCTTGAATCATATTACAAATTATAAAAGTGTAAATATCTCATAAACATAATTAGATACAAGTTTAAATATCAAGAAGAGTATAAGACAAGTCATAGAAATAATCATCTACTCACAAGGTAAGGCTTCTAGATTGGACAGTCCCAAAATGTAGTTTTTCAATCTACATTTGACTAAACAGACTTCAAAAATGTGTTCGGAGGGTCCAAAAATCAAGGGAATGACTCTGAGAACTTAGTCACTATTCACCGCTGGAAAATACTATTCACCAAGAACAAAAAGTTGTCAGATAGTTGAAAATTTTCATATCCTAAGGTTTATCTAGCTCATGAATCCATCTACGATGTCAGATTTCAAATTTGAGGTCTCTAAGTAAGAGTTTCAAAGTTTACCTTTTTCTGAGATTTTCTACTTCCAATCTGCGGCGATTCTACAGTTAATTTGAAAAATTGTTCAGTCAAAATCGTAATCTTCTCCATCCTGAATCCGGTGGTACTCTTAGTTTTGAGATCAGAAGCCAATAGGCACTCTAGATCTAGAAAAAAAATATGGAGATACTATTCACACTATTTCACTATTCATTCTCTTCCTCTGCATTTCACGTTTCTGCTTCGGTTTCCGTCTCCCCCTCCCCCTTCTCTTTATTCTTTATAATAATTATTTTTGTTATTATTTAATAATTGAATAATAGAATTTTATTTTATATATATTCATATAAATACCGTTTTTCATCCTAAAACATCTTAAATTTTTTTAAAAATTTACATTCTCATAAACCTTTAGTTAAACTCTTAAATCATGACTTTTCTTAATAAAAATCTTAATAAAAAAATAAATATATTTATGCATGATAAAAGGAAGAATATTTCTAAAAATACAACAAAAATTTATTAGAGGCCAATATAATTATTTTAAGCAAAACAATAATGATTTTAAACAAAAATATATTAACTTCCAACAAAACATGCATAGTCATTTTAAAAAAAAATCATACTTGTTTATAATAAAATATTATTTAAAAATAAAAATTTTGGATATTACACACTAGGTCAGATAAAATTCTTTTCCAATAATTCCTCAATGTGCTTCTTAAGCTCCTTTAACTCCATTGGAGACATTATATATGGTGCATTAGAAATATGCCTCGCTTTTGGTGCCAGATCAATGGAAAATTCTATCTCTCTTTGATGGCAGTTCTAAAATTTTTTAGAAAAGGACCTCTGAAAATTCACAAACTATTGGAATTTCATGTAACTCTCAAATTGTTTCTGGGTTGACAGCATACAAAAGGATGCAAATCAAATATGTACTCATCAGGCCCTTAATAGATTTATGTGTACTGACGATGTTGTACTTTTGTTCCTTTAGAAAGTCAAGAAGAAACTCAAGGTTTTTATCACAATAATTTAGAAGTACTTAGTTGGTTCTGGCTTAACCATTCCATTCCCATAATAACATCTATGCCATCTAGGGGTAAAAAAATCATATTCACTATAATGGTCTTTTACACACCACAATAGAGAAATTTTAACATATCGAGGAGGTAATTATCTTCTCCCCCATAGGTGTTATCATATCTAGCTCATAAGTTATATCAGAAATAGGGTGTTGTAACTTTTCCAAATAGTCAATTGCTATAAAAGAATAGCTAGCGCATGAATCAAAAAGTACAATTAAAGGCAAATTATTAACATAGCACATACCTTGAATCAAGTTGTGGTTTTGTTTAGCCTCGGCTCCACTTAAAGTAAAGACCTTCCTTACTGCCTGTGGAGTCTGTTCAAGCCTTTTTTCATTACCCATTAGACAACGTTGTTCTAGGTGCCCCTTCTGTCTACAACAAAAGCAAGTAGCTTGAGTCGAATAACATTTCTTGTCCCCGTGAGGTTGTCCACATCTTACACACTTATCAGTTGCAAGTTTCTGTGGAAAGGGTCTGGATCCTATGGCCAAAGGCTGTTTACCTCCCACATTGTTCTTACCTCTAAGATCCCTGCCATATAGGGAAAACTCCCTCTTCCTCTTCCATGAAGCCTAACGCTCCCTTTCTTCCCTTACTGCCTTTAAACTTTTCTCTAGCAATCTACATTTGTTGAATAGATAAGCAAAATCTTAAATTTTCAGAGCAACTACAACAATTTTGATTTCTAGATTCAATCCAGTCTCAAATCTCACCACTTTCCATGCTTCATCTGGATTATATCCCAGATAAGTGGAAAATTTAAACAGTTCCTCAAATTTAGAACCATTTTGATCAATGGTCAGATTGCCCTATCTAAGCTGAAGAAATTCAACTTCCTTCTCAGCTCTGACATTGCTAGAAAAATACTTATCTAAAAATGTATCTTGAAATGCCAGCTAGGTAATTGGTCTCCCCTAATAGATTAGTCGGTCTTTGAGTCCCCTCAACCAATACTCTGCTTCCTTCTTGAGCATATACACTGCGAAAGTGACTTTCTATTTATCAGGGTAGTTTAAGATCTCAAAGATCTTCTCTTGATCTATTAGCTACCTATCAGCTGCATTAGCCTCATATCCTCTTATAAACGAAGGAGATCGAATTCTCATGAACTCTTGCCATCCATTCTCACTCCCTACAGCCCACTAGTTTCCTTGCACTTCACCATGATTGTTATTATTTTGCATATACTGCAAAATTTGGTTTATGGCAACCACTTAGTATCGGATGGCCATGGCTAGATCATGTAGGGTAGCTTTTACACTATTCATCAAATTCGCTTTGGTGGTGCCATCATCTACTGTATCAGTAAAGAAAATAATGAGTCATTATGGAGGTGATAAGTATCAACAGCGAATTAAAGTTTTACAGTAGTCATTACACCACCTAAACATACAAATAAGAAACACTAGTAATTTCTTAGTCATTATTACATGCAACCCCACATAATAAAGCCACAAGCTTATTTGAGTCCAACATAGGTCGACATAGGTGACCAACCAACCAATGGTTGTCTAAGACCAACCTGCTTTGATACTAACTATGTAAGAGCTAAATTCTTTTCTTTTGGGTACTCTTGGATTCTGTATTAAAATATACTATAAACGAGATTCCATTAACACGCATAGATAAAGTAGCCCATATTTCATTATCATAAACTTAAAAGAGGTTACATCAGTGTTTAGGAGTCATACAAGAGTAACTCAGAGTACTACTCATGGCATCAAAACAAAGAAGTACCAAGGGTTACTCCCTCAAAAAGAGTACACTGAGTCACACACTACATAATTTACATTCTTCTATTTCTAACCCTACCCTAGCAATTCACCCCAGTAGTCCATAGGGTGGAGAACGGGGTGGTGCTGGCATTGGGATCTCTACCACGTTGGCCACTAGGATGTCCTAGAAGATGGTGAATTGACCCAAATAGGGTATCTCCACCACTTAGACCTCCAAGACTAATGTCAGCAGAACTACCGGCATCTTAACCTCTTTTATCTGAACACATCACCAAAATTAATGAGAATATAATTTCAATAGGTTCAACATAAATATATTATATAGTAAACAATAGGATGATATGTTCAGCTATATAATATACAGAAAAAAAATTATTTAATAATCAAGCGTAATATTCACATATAGTATGTATAACTTAAATGCATAAATCATCAATGAACACATACGCAATATGTTTAACGTCATGCATAATAATTAATTATCCATCATTTATTTATATTTTAGTAACAGGGTAGTATGAGCCATTCACCCTATTACTACACATATACCACTGTTACTTGGTCGGAGTGGCCATACTCCCCCTCGACTCAATAAAGGCTTAAAGGGCATCCCTTATCCACTATTGTCTCAAAGCCATACGACCCCGTCAGGTCACTTTACAGCCACAAGGTGCCACATGTCGCTTGGCTACCTTGCCACTGTAAAGGTCGTCCTAAAGTTTCCATCTGATTCTGTCTCCTAAATATATCACACATGCACCTCATCAACATATATTTCATCTATACATCAAACATGCATCTCATATGCATCTCATCAACATGTATTTCATCTATAAATTAAACATACATCTCATATGCATCTCATCAACATGTATTTCATCCATATTTTTAAACATACATCTCTTTCACATTTTAAACATACATCTCAAATGCATCTGTTTTATCAACATACACTATGCAATTTAGTTTCTCCTAATAAAAGGATGGTGTCAACACCACATTGCATTACTAAAAAGGCATTTGTATGTATTTTGATTCCTCTCATCATTATTTATTCATTGGAGTTTGTTTAGAGCCTTTAAAAAGTAAAACTAACCAAAATCAGCATCAAGCATGGCCGTGCTTTGGCTTCACCTAAACCCCTACCCACGCACAATATAGCCATGTTAGGGTTCCCATCCAATACACACCTTGACCGTGTTCTGTAGCATAGCCAAAAATAGGTCAACAGTGCTGAGCATAGCTGTGGTCAATGATGCCCTATTTTCTTCTTTTGTTTTCTCACTTCCATACCATACCACAACAACCAAACAACCACCCACAACATTTATACACAATTATTCAGGCACTAGATCAAATAAAACACATCAAAAGTTGATTTAGTTTCAAATCTTTTTCTTAAGCCTAATCTTTTATACTTAACCCTAGATCCATATCAAGACTTCATTAAATGATTCCAATAAGCACTCACATATAGCAATACATAACATATATCATAAATCAACCATTAAAACTCATATTTCACAAAGGGTTAATGTTAAGCCTACATAGAAATATACTCATTTGGCCTATTTTCCAAGAAACCTTCTTGGGATCTCCTTGACTTACACAACTTACTTCTCTTATCTCTCCCAAATTGTTGCATCAAACACCATGGATAAAAGCTCAAAAGACTTAAAGTAATGAGGATAATGATTTAGAAACCTATAAGCTCAAGAAATCACCTTAGTTTTCCCTTAGCTTCTTCATCTTTCTTCTTTTTCTCTCCTCCCCTTCTTCTTCTCTCTCTTCTCTTTCTTGGCCGTGGTTGCTGCTCCCTCTTCCCCTTTGGTCGACCCTCCTATGAATCCCTTAAGGATATTATTAAAATTTTACATCTTCTAGAAGACCTTAATCCTCTTCCAACTATACCCCTAAACTAGATTTTATTTACAAAAATGTCATTCTAGTACATCCCAACTTTTTCTCAACTAATGACATGTTTGGTTTCCCCACATTTTTCAAAACTCATTAATCTTCTCCTAAGGGAAACCTTAGTGGGTTTTTGAAACTCTTTCCCTACATGTCTCTAGCCCATTTCTTAATACTCCTACTTGGTCTAAGAGGTTAGAAATTAGGGTTTTACCCCTTCTAATTTTTCTTCCAAAAAGGAGAATTATTATCTTTCTCATCGTTCAAACTTAGAATTTTATGCCATTACATGGAATTAAATAAGGGATGTTACATATCCTCCTAGCCTGGATTCCTCAACTAAGTGAATTATCAAGTGAACCATAATTGTAAAGAATAAAGGAGGGAATAACATTTCTAGATGGCATAGCATCATAACAACCCAATTATATAGTTGATCAACTTCGTTCACATTTAATAATTTATGCATAGTTGTCTAAAGAGTAAATACAACTCAATTAGAACTGCAAACACCTAATTAGGAAGTGTCTTCCTTATGGCTAAGGGTAGCAGTTGCTCTATAAGAACATGTGAATCATTACTAATCCCTCAATCTTATGTTGTCTTAATAAGTTAATGCATCTAGAGATATTACTTGAATATCTGTCTAACACAGATATATTCTTTAATGTTCTGAGAAAGACATCCTTACTTGAGTTTTTCAAAGTAAACAAAGTAAGAGGATATTTGCCATTATCATTTGGCCACAAATAAGCCCTTACACCCATTTCCAATAATTCTATTCGTGCATTTATTTGGTATTTCGATCGGCTAGTATCAATGAGTAAAGTGTAAAGGATATTGTTACATACATTTTTTTCAAGATGCATAAGGTCAAGATTATGGCATAACAGATTATTCGCCTAATACATAAGTTGGAAAAATATGCTTTTCTTATGCCATTGCTAAGTTCCAACATCAATCCCAACAAAAACTTAAGTTTTATGTTCTAGACCTTTAGGTTCTACATTTTTACTAAAAACAACATGAACATCCTTTACCTGTCTTAAGATGTCTACGACAATCAACTGCAAATAATGGTTTCTTATTTCCTCTCTCCCATCAAACCTATTGCATGCCAGTCTAAATTTATTACCATAATTTAGAAATTGATGATGGCCCATAAACATAACTTTCGACTGTGAAGAAGGCTTATAGGAGTTGAGTTATAATTACAGTGTGGACAAGATAATCCAGTATGAGTATTCAACCCTGATAAACTTCTAAGGCCAAAAAAATCACTCAAAGTTACATGCATATTGAACATTTCATTAATGACTGAATCATAAGTCTAAATACCATTAAACCATAAATCCTTTAGGTCTTTTATCAGTGATTGTAAAAATACATCTATATCATTTCTAGGTGTCTTTCTACCTGAAATTATCATTGAAAGAATGAAAGAACTTTGTTTCGTACATATCCAAGGAGATAAGTTGTAAGGCATCAATACCATTGGCTATATGATGTAACTTGTACCTAAGTTTCCAAATATATTGAAACCATCAATGGCCAGCCCCAAACATACATTTTGAGAATCTAACACAAATTGAGTATTCATAAGGTCAAATCACTTCCATTCCTCGAAGTTTCTTGAATGTTTTATCTTGCCATCACTATTCTTGTATGTGAAATGCCATCTCATATATTCAATAGTCTTAGAAAACATAAACAACATTTGCAACTGTGGCTTTAATGGAAAGTATCTGTGGATTTTATTAAGCACATTTTTTTGCTTCTCGCCTTTCTTTTTCAATTTCCATCTAGGTGAATTGCACTTATTACAAGTGTCTTTATTTTCATCCTCCTCCCAATATAACATGCAATCATTCGAACATGCATGATTTTTTTTGTAGTTGAATCCTAACTTATTAATAATTTTCTTAGCCTCGTTTAATGAAGGTTGGATCTTTGCATCATGGAAAACATCGAATAATAACTCCAATATCATTGACATAGTCTTGTCGCTTATCCCACACAAACACTTGATGTGATACAAATTCAACAAAAAAGATAATTTGGAATATTTCTCACACCCTTCATATAGTTTTTGTTAACCGTCGTTAAGTAATTCATAAAAATATTTCACACTATCATTCACCTTTTCTCCTAACGGTAAAACTGTCATCTGCACAAAATCAATACTTTCATTTTTACAATAAATCCAGAATGCATCGTAGACCATGTCTTGTATATGGTCTGTAACATCCCTTGAATTTTTATTCAATAGAAAAATAATTTTTATAGTGAAGGAAAGAAAAGAAAATGAAATAGGGCATTGAAGAAACCCTAGAAAATTATAAAGTAACTAAATGGCAAAAGGAAAACTAGAAGGGGATAAATTCTAATTTCTAATTCCTTGCGGCTAGAACTGAACATTAGGAATTCAGATAGAGATATGTTTTGGGTGGGACCCCAAAACCCTTTGTCATCTTCTTAAGGAGGGAATTAAAGTATTTGGGGTTTTTAGGAAGCCAAACATGGCATTGGTCAAGGAGATAATCACACTTTAATAGAGTGGCAAACTTGTTATAGTTGGGAAATGAGTGGAAAAGGATAAGAGGAAGAAGCTTCTTGAGCAAGCTTGGTTATTTTAATATTTCTTCTTGACTTGGAGGGGAAGTCGACTAAGCCAATGGGAGAGGGAGAAGAAGCTATGGCCAAAGAAGAAGAAGGAGAGGAAAGATGAAGAAGAAAGAAATGAGATAAAGAAGATGGAGAAAGGCCAAGAGAAGATAGAAATCTAAGAGAGAGAAAATATATAGGTTTAACATAAATTTTTATTGAAGTTCCCTATCTTTTGGAAGATCTAAAGTGTTTCAAATATCATATTTTAATGATGCATGATGCATATTTGTGATTATTCATGTAGAGTGAAAGTTTGAATGTATATGTAATACATGTTTTGTGCTGAAATTAACTTGAAAAAGGTGAAAATCGATACTTTGAATGGATGGTTATGTAAGTCATAATTTCTATCGAATTTAGAAATATTTTTAACACATAGGTTGTAACCCTATGTCTTAGTTTCTAAGGCCTCTAGAATTACCTTAATCAGATTTGAAATGAAAGAGATATGCCCAGATGAGTGAAAGGAGGTAAGATCTAATGTGTTAAGTTACGACACTATTTTTGAACACCTTTTACACTTGCTTTTAATACTTTTTCGTCAAAGTAGTAAACAAAAAAGTCATAGATGATTGTATTAACTTTCCAGAAACACAAACATTACCTCAATCAGAGTTAAAATAAGGAGTTCTAGTCTTTTTAGTGAGAGAATATCAGCCTAGACGAAAACTTGGAACGTAGAACAACTCAGAACACGACCATGTTCTAGGACACGACTAGTTTGTGGTCAATGTGGAAGAAGCCTTTTGAAGCCCAAAGGATAGCCGTGTTATAGAACACAGCTAGGCCGTGTTGGGAGCTAGTCTAGCTTATTTTCAACTGCTTTTTACCCTAAATGAACTTCACTAACTAGATGGTAATTATAGAAACCAAATTGAAGAAGAGAACCCAACAATCTTTGAGATACAATACTATTTTTTCACCATTTCTTGTAATAACAAGCATGACAAATATCATGTATTAATAAATATTTGTTAAATGATGAAGATGTGATGTGATGCCTATATTATTGTATTAATGCATGATGATTAGATGATATATTGTATGCATTGTTACGTGATGGTAATTATATTAATACATATTTATTAAATGATGCAGTAATGATACTACACATGATATTAGTAATGTATTTAGTTAATATATAACCCATTGTGATGATCATAACGATTAAAGAATATGATGTGTACATTATTATATGACGATAGAGGTGTTAATACATATTTGTGATATAAAGAGATAAAATAGATTGAGGATGGCAAGCATGATAATAAAGGTGAGTTGTCTGTTGCATACGTGGTCATATGATGTTAATGTATATGATTGAAATGTGGCTACAGATTATTAGTCATTGTTTTTTGAACTCATGGCTATAGACAATTGGTCACTATTTGTTAAACTCGTGGCTACAGACGATTAGTCACTGAGATTTGAAATGTTGCTAGTCACTATTTGTTGAAACGTGGCTACAAACGATTAGTCATTAATGTTGAATTGTGGCTACAGACGATTAGTCATCGTGTATTGAACTTGTGGCATAGACGATTAGTCACCGTGTATTAAACTTGTGGCTATAGATGATTAGTCACTATGCATAAAAGCACTACATATGATATTTGTAATTGTTGAGCATGTGACTATACTTTGTTAATCATGTATTTGCAAATGTTATGACTTCATCACAAAAGGAATGACGTTTTTTGTAGTTTATACAAATAGACATAACAATGTGATTTTACTTATAATATAATGTCGTTAATGTTGAACCTATTGAGACTCTGTTCTCATTAATGTTTGGTGTTATGTTCAGATAAAAGTAATTGAGACGCCGATAGACTTTCTATCATTGTTTAGGAGTTCTAGATGGTTGAAATTCTCTAGTTGGGTCAGTTCACCATTATGCAGTTAATGTTGTGGAGATCTTGATGCTAGCACCACCTCTTCTACCCTTTATACCCAGGGGTGATGTACAATATAGAGTCTAATGTTAAGTTAATGTAATTATGTGACTATTGTATAAACCATAACCACTTATGTGGCCCTTTTAGTATGATGATAATACAATATAAGCTACTTTTATATATGTGTATTATTTGATGTTGGGATGTGGTAATTGTATAAAAAAAACCAATCATTACAAGTTGGTATCAGAGCAGGTAGATCCTATATGGCCATGGGGTTGGATGGTTGCCTGGATTGATCTAAGAGTATCTTGAATGAGTTATGGATAGGAGGTGTAGGATAGCATGTCATTACAGCTAGGAAATTGCTAACATTTCTTGTCTATATACTTGAATGATGTTATAACTACTGTAGATTTTCTTATAAATTAAATTTTGAGTTTGATCACCTTAATAGTGACCTTTTTCTTTCAACTAATACAGTAGACGATGGCATCATCAAGGAGGAATCCAATGAGGAATGCAGAGATGACCATGCATGACCTAACCATGGCTATTTGAGATCAAGTTGCTGCTATAAATCAAATTATGAGGCACATCTAGAACAATAACACTAATGCTATGGCAGGAGCTAATCAAAGAAATGTAGGGAATGAAAATGGATGGGCAGACTTTATAAAGACTCATCCTCCTTCGCTTGTAGGCAGATACGACCCTACAGTTGCTGAAAGGTGCTTGACGAAGTTAGAAAAGATATTTGGAATCTTAGACTGTCCTGCTGAGCAAAAGGTCAATTTTGCTAAATATTGGTAGAGAGAAGCCAGGGAATTACTAATTCATCAAGGCCGGCATATCACATGGTGAGTGTTTCAAGATACTTTCCTAGATAGGTATTTTTCTAGTAGTGTGAAAGTTGAAAGAGAGATTGAATTCCTTTAGCTTAGACAAGGCAATTCGACCATTGACTAGTACAATGCCAAATTTGAAGAATTTTCAAAATTTTCAACCTATCTGAGATATAATCTTGATGAAGCTAGGAAAGCAAAAAATTTTAAGGCAAGACTGAATCCAAAAATTAGACGTACTATGGTTACCTTGGAAATTCAAGAGTTCGTCCACTTAAACAACAAATTTCGACTATTGGAAAAAAGATTGAAGGCGGAAAAGGAAGAAAGGGAGAGGTGAACTCTATGGAATAGGAATAGAGAAATTGTGACTGTTAACAGAAATGTCAAAGGAAGGGATATTATGGGAGATAGGAATCCATTAAAGATGGAATCTAGACCTTTCCCTCAGCATGCTGCAAGAGTTAGATGTGCAAAATGCAGATGGCCATATGACAATAAACCTTGTTTCTCAAGTCAATATATATGCTATCATTGCGAGAAGAAGATGCATTTGGCATAGTGATGCCCATTAGAGAACGTTAAAGAGCCTAAACGAGTACAACCAGTGAAAGAAAGAGTTTTTACCTTGAGTGGTGCTAAAACAACACAAGCTCCCAACCTGATACAAGGTACGTGGTACTTCAAAGATTTTCCTCCGATTATACTATCTGTTTTAAGTGCTAGTTATTTCCTTAAAGCAATAGAATATGTGGAAAAGTTACAATGTCCTTAATTCTTTGAGAATAGGTAAGTTCATAATTTTGGGGACAAAATTCATTTTTAGGGGAGAGAATTTTAACATTCCCCATATTTTTATTCAATAAAAAAATAATTTTTATAGTGAAAGAAAGGAAAGAATAAAATAGGGCATTGAAGAAACCCCAAAAAATAATAAAGTAACTAAATGGGAAAAAGGAAAACTAGAAGGGGAGAAATTGTAATTTCTAATTCCTTGGGGCTAGAACCGAACATCAGGAATTGAGATAGAGATATGTTTTGGGTGGGACCCCAAAACCCTTTGTCATCTTCTTAAGGAGGGAATTAAAGTATTTAGGGTTTTTAGGAAGCCAAACAAGGCCTTGGTCAAGTGGATAGTCACACCTTAATGGAGTGGCAATCTTATTATAGTTAAGGAAAGGAATGGCATAAGATAAGGGAAGAGAAGCTTCTTCAGGAAGCTTTATTATTTTAATATTTCTTCTTGACTTGGAGGAGAAGTTGACTAAGCCAAAGGGAGAAGGAGAAGAAGCTACGGCCAAAGAAGAAGAAGCAGAGGAAAGAAGAAGAAGAAAGAAAGGAGAGAGAAAGGCCAAGATAAAGGATCTAAGATGAATTTTATACATCTAAGCCTTCAATCTTCTCTCATCCTCATGGTTAAGCTTTTCAAACCTTGTTTTATGGTGAAACATGCAAAAATTTGAGGAGAGAAGGAAGAGCTCAAGCAAGTAAGAGATAAGAAATCCAAGAGAGAGAAAATATATAGGTTTAACATTAATTTTCATTGAAATTTCCTATCTTTTAGAAGATCTAAAGTGTTTCAAATATCATATTTTGATTATGCATGATGAATATTTGTGATTAGTCATGTAGAGTTAAAGTTTGGATGCATATGTAATACATGTTTTATGCTAAAATTGGCTTGAAAAGGGTAAAAATGGATACTTTGAATGGATGGTTCTGTAAGTCATAATTTATGTCTAATTTAGAAATATGTTCACACATAGGTTGTAGCCCTGTGTCTAATCTTTCTAAGGCCTCTATAATCAACTTAATCATATTTGAAATGTAAGACATATGCCCTGATGAGTGAAAAGAGTTCAGAACTAATACATTGAGTTACAACCCTATTTTTAAACACCTTTTACACCAAATTTTAATCCTCTTTTGTCAAAGTAGTAAACATAAAAATTGTAGAAATTTGTCTTATCTTTCCATCGACATAAAAATCACCTCAATCAGAGTCAAAATGAGTGAGTTATGGTCTTTTTAGTTAGAAAAGATCAGCTTAGGCAGAAACCTGGAACATAGGATAGTTAAGAACACAACCATGTTTCAGGACACGGCTAGGCTGTACACAATGTAGGAGAGGGCTTTTTGAAACCCAGAGAATGGTCGTGTTATAGGACATAGCCAGGCCGTGTTAGGAGCTAGTCTAGCTAATTTTTAACTTCTTTTTAACCTAAATGAACTTCATTAACTAGATGGTAATTATAAAAATCAAATTGAAGAAGAGAGCCCAATAATATTTGAGATACAATACTATTTTTTTACCATTTCTTATAATAAAAAGAAAGACAAATATCATGTATTAATAGATATTTGTTAAATGATGAAGATGATGATATGATGCCTATGCTATTGTATTAATGCATGATGATTAAATGATATAATGTATGCATTGTTACGTGATGGTAATTGTATTAATACATATTTGTGAAATGATGTGGTAATGATACTACACATGATATTAGTAATGTATTTGGTTAATACATAACCCATTGTGATGGTCATGATGATTAAAGAATATGATGTGTACATTATTATATGATGATAGAGGTGCTAATACATATTTGTGGTATGAAGAGACGAACTTGATTAAGTATGGCAAGCATGATAATACAGTTGAGTTGTTTGATGTATAAATGGTCATATGATGTTAATGTAAATGGTTAAAATATGGCTATGGATGATTAGTCACTATTTGTTAAACTTGTGGCTACAGATGATTAGGCACTAAGTGTTGAAATGTGGTTATAGACGATTAGTCACTATTTGTTGAACTCATAGCTACAGACGGATTAGTCACTAAGTGTTGAAATGTGGCTACAGACGATTAGTCGCTATTTATCGAACTTGTGGCTACAAATGATTAGTCACTATTTTAGTCGTTGTTTGTTGAAATATAGCTACAAACGATTAGTCACTAAGTGTTGAATTGTGGCTATATGTAACGCCCCCAATTTACTTTACGTAAAATAAACATTTTTCTTTCCTACAATTATTTTCCACAATTAGATATTTTCCATAAAGATACATAATTCAATTCTTTATCATGGGAACAGATACATATAGGATCTCTCATGTATACACAATATACAGACCAAGTCTATAAGCATCAAAGTATAACAGAAACGGGGATCCTGCCTGTAGCATTCATAGCACTCTATAATACAAACACAGTATAATTCAAAGATCGTGAGTCTTGGAAGCAACGTAGACTCACCCAGAGAATATATCACCTATCTGTCGAATCAGACTCTGATATTCTTATCTGGAAAATATGGAAATATCGTGTAATGAGTTTGACAACTCAGTGAGTAAATAATTCCTCCTATGATCTCTTAGGTCAGCATATGGATGTACTTATGTTTCAAAATATGTCACATAGAAAATACAATTCAGAAGTACATTCATATGAGACCCATATTTCAAATATTCTTAAATCAAAGGATATTTAGATATCCAAAACCATATGCTGCACGGTATAATCATTAAACAAATGTTGTTATGCTCAGCTGTATAAGCTATAGTAAAATATTAAGATTTGGAGATAAAGTCATCACTTTTAATGCACCTGCCTCACTTGGCAATATGGTTAATGCAATGAAAATATAACTCATTTGCTATACGCATAGTGACCTCGACCCTAGTCACAATAAGTGATCAAGGAATGTGAGTACATCACCCTCCTGCCCCCTCACATTACCACTGTCACTCGGTTGGAGCGGCCCTCCCCCGGCTCACTCAGGCTAATAGGGCGTCCCTTATTCGGTATTGTCACAAGCCATACAACTAGCCAATATTCATCAATACATATACATACATGTAAACTTATCAAGCAACTCGCCATGAGCATTACGCTTGTCATATTTATCAAGTAACTCGCCATGAGCTTTACGCTTGTCATATTTATCAAGCAACTCGCCATGAGCTTTACGCTTGCTATTCAATCTCATTTATAATATGACATGCATCATTTTCACAAGTATAAAGCTTTACAAATCAATGCATCATGCACATAATATTAACTTTATCAAATAATGATAAATACATTCAGAACCACATATTCAATGAGTTCCAAAATCTATTTATAAAACCATACTCTTCTTTAACTATGTGTCAATTTGTCAATATAACAGATATTTTAACACATTTAATAAACTTATAATAGTATAAATAATTTATAAAAAGAAACAATAATACCGTTATAGTTCAAGAAGAGCAAGGGGCAAGTCATATAAAGAATTATCTACTCACAATGTAGGGTTCCTGGTTGGACAGCCCTAAAAGGTACTTTTCCAATCCGAATTTGACCAATTAGACCTCAAAAACGTGTCCGGAGGATCCAAAGACTTAGAAAATGACTCCAAGAGCTTGGTCACTATTCACCGCCGAAAAACATTATTCACTTGCCGGAAATCACTATTCACAACGAACAAAAAGTTGTCAGATAGTTGAAAAATTTCATATCCTAATGTTTATCTAACTCCTGAATCCATCTACGGTGTCAGAATTTCAATTAGAGGTCTCTAAGTAAGAGTTTTTGAATTTACATTTTTCTGAGATTTTTTACTTCAGATATACGGCAATTCAACGGCTAATTTGAAAAATTGATCAGTTAAAATTGTAGTATTCTTCATCTCGAATCCAATAGCACCTTCAGTTTTGAGATCGGAAGCCAATAGGCACTCCAAATCTAGAGAGAAAGTTGAAAGTTACTATTCACTCACTATTCATATTCTATTTTTTATGTTTTCGATTTGCAGATGGTATCCCCCCTTTCCTCCTTCTTTCGTTTTATTTTTTTTATTTTTTAATAATAATAATTATTTAATAATTAATAATAGGATTTTCTTTTATATAAATGCATATAAATTCCGTTTTTCATCCTAAAATATCCCAAAAATTTCTAAACATTTACATTCTCATAAAGCTTTAATTAAACTCGTAAATCATGATTTTTCTTGATAAAAATCATAACAAAACAAATCTCAAAATAAATATCTTTATACATATTAAAAGAAAGAATATTTCTAAAAATACAACAAAAATTCATTAAAGACCAATATAATTATTTTAATTAAAAATAAACTTACTTTTAGCAGAACATAATCATTTTTAAACAAATAAAAATATATTTGTTTATAACAAAACATTGGTATTTTAAAAAAATTATGGGATGTTACATTCTTCCCCCTTAAGAAATTCGGTCGCCGAATTTTAGCCCATCCTACCACATGCAGGGAATGAAATCAAGGCATAATTCGGAGTTACCAACCTTATTACTCAAATAATTGGGATATCTTTTCTGTATAACATCTTTACTTTTTAAATTGTCTCTTCACTTGAGTGATTTTACCATATAACTTAACTATAGGGATTTCTTTCATCCATAAGTTCTTCACTTGTCAATCAACAATAAATATCAATTGTACCCATAGTGAAGCCAAATTTTTATCCAATTGAATTTTTTTTTTTTGGAATTAGGTAACATAAGAAGAATCTAATCTGTACTTCTTTCCAAACCTCATTACCTCTTTCATTAGTGATTCCTTTAAAACTATGTAGTCACCAACTGATAACTACTAGTGCTCAACATGCATGATTCCTTTAGACTTTTGGCTTGTATTTAATTATTTGTATTCTTTTTCTACTCAATTTCACTTTATATCCTCAAGCCCACATGGATATATCTATGGGTCGATATTAGAAAAACAAACCCATAAAAGAATATATTCACATCTATATTGGGGTAACTATCTTTTCTTATTCCAAACTTCTATCAAGTCATCTTTGATTCTCACATGTTAACATCATCCCTTGAATAGCATCATCTGAATCTGTCATCTATTTTTATCCTAAAATCCAGTAATCAATATGTTAAACATACGTAGCAATAAATCCACCAATCCTTTTTAACATTTATGTACCATTGACACGTGTCTAACAATTCTAACTTATCTCATCATAGTAACTCTATACCTTTTTATTAACACCAATAAATTCATTATCAAAAATATCAAACCTTTCTTCTATCATATCTAAAAGCATCTTATTCTAACTTATATCAATCCCGTTTAATTCACCCAATCATTTCAAGAAGATTTTTCCTAACAATTGCTCATACATAAATTCTCAATTGCAACATAATTCACATCTTACATACTAGACTCAATTAGCATAATATAAACCTTTAACACAAATATCTTAATAACTTACATTATTTCTGGACATGATTCTCATAGTATTCTCCATATTTCCAAATTAATAGTTCAAAGATTAATTTAAATCCTACTTCCCATATTTTATTCCTCAAGAACTTCAACACCATTAATTCTCTTGATTACATTCATCAAAACACCATAAGGTCATCATCCGTCCACTCCTTTCAAAATCTCTATTGCTTTAACCTACTAACCAATTGGACATCATAATAACTGAGTTTCAAAGAAAAGAAATTAACCTTCCTTATAATATGAAAAAAAATAATCTTGCATTTAATACCAAATATTAATGTAGGACAATGCAGCAGAAAAAGTGGAATACTTAATAGAGCATGGTGCCAAAATAGGAAGTTAGAAATTTGGACAAAGCATTGAAATAAAATTAAAATCGGTGGCCGTAATTCTTGACAATCTGTAAACAAAAATCTAGCTATTATATCTGCAAAAATCGGTGGCCGCAAAGTTTGAATATACATGCCAAAATCTACTTTAAATCTATTGGTATTTGATGGAAAAATAGCACATGAAAAAGAAAACATTTCTGAACTTATAAAAGCCTGTGAAAATCAAATAATATGTAGTTAACTAGTAGGATGCAGTTGATTGCTTCAAAATAGATGTAATCAATCAACTGTAAAATAACCAGTCCAAATTAAAATTTCTCAAAATAGTTAGTCAACTTAATAATACCGATAGTCGACTGACAAAAACATTGGGAAAAAAAAATAAATCATTTGATTGTCCCTCTTCAACAACTAACTTGTTTGCATTTTAACTATTTTGTTTTTACAATTACGCCTATCACTTACAACTTCCCTACAAGAATCAAGACATAAATGCTTCATCAAGGACAACAAGGAAAAGACAAATTTCTGGTGATATCTTAACCTTACTCTCTTTATATGCCTAATATGAGTGACTATCACAACTATTGTACATATACATGCTTGCCGTCATTTTTTTAAAATTTCACCTTCAATTTAGCTAATATCCACCAATCACTCACATAGCTGTTCTAATTATACTTATCCTATTTGTATATCTATCATAAGTATGCCCTTCTCTGAGTTCTATAAATACACACATTAGTATCTTTATCTTCTCATACTCAAAGTTAGGGTGTGTGCAGCTATGGAGGGAATTGCATTCCGTCAATTTCGAAATATTTGTGTCTTTTGTGGTTTCAGTCCTGGAAAAGATGGAGAGTATGTGAAAGCTACAAAAAACCTGGGTATAGTACTGGCCAGGAGAAAAATTCATTTAGTCTATGGTGGTGGTAACCGTGGATTAATGGGGTGTGTGTCCACAACTGCCCATGTAAGAGGATGTCAAGTGCTAGGTATTATTCCTACAGCTCTAGTTGCATCTAACATCGTAAGAAAGACAATTGGGGAAGAATTTAGGGTTGCATGAACGCATGGCTAGAATGATGAGCAATGATGATGCCTCTATTGCCTTACCAGGGGGTTTTGGTACTTTAGAAGAGATTTTTCAAATAGTCTCTTGGGCACAACTAAATATGCATCACAAACCGATAGGTTTGTTAAATGTTAACCACTTCTTTGATGGTCTGTTGTCTTTTTTTGATCATGCTGTGGAACAAAGGTTCATCTCACACTCAGCACGACGAATTCTCATTTCGGCTTCAAATGCTGAGGAGTTGATTGATGCTTTACAAGCATATGTTCATGTACCTGATCCAACTATGGCTTAAATAGAATGGACGACAGACAACCGAAGGAAGCGCAAATTGGATTTGGATCTTCATCTTTAGATGTAGTAAAACATAGCAATTATTGTACCACTTTTACTTTCTTAGAGTCTATTTGGATACCATCTTTACCAACCATACTCCCTTAGAGTTGGTAAAACTATATTTGAATGTTACTTATAATCCTCTGAACTTTTGAAATATTCTAGTATATCATCAATAAATATAATAACAAGTTGATCCAGGGATGACCTAATTAATAGTCATTAAATCTATAAATGTAGTTAGGATATTTGTCAACCTAAATAACATAACCAATGCCTATAATGAGTCCTAAAAGAAAATTTGCATACATCCTCTTCTCTTATCCTCAATTAATGTTACTCATATCTCAAATTAATTTTTGAAAAACATTGAGCACCTTGTAACTGATCAAACCGATCATCTATACGAGGTAATGGATATTCATTCCACACTGCCACCTTATTCAACTGTCTATAATTTATACATAGTCATAGTGATCTATCTTTCTTTTTCACAGATAGAACTGGAGCACTCCAAATATAAGTACTAGGACATTTAAATCCCTTATTTAACAAGTCTTGTAACTACTTTTTTTAAAAAATTCAATTAATATAATTCTATATAGGGATATAGATACTAGTTGGGTTTCAAGAAGTATATCAATATCAAATTCTAGTCGGGGGTACTCTAGGTAATTCTTCTAAAAACACATTAGGAAATTTCCTAACTACTGGAACCTGATCTACATTAATATATTTTATATCATCATCTCTCACCACTGCCAAATATCCTTAGCACCCCTTATGGTCGCTAAAGGTGAAATTAAATTACTGGGTACTTGCTTCTATGATTGCTCACTACTTGCAACTCCTTTACTAACATTTTCTGCTATTGATGACATCATCATACTGTATCAACTAGATTACACTTCAAAACACTTAAACAGATGCAACCTCTTGTGACTTTATTCTTTAACATGCTTATGCAATATCTTAACAATCAAATCATGGAAAACTTATGTCTATCCAAGAGTCCTTGATAGCTACAATTTATTTTAGTTCCTATATGCTTTCTGAGTACGTTTACTGAGTTGTTTTAGTGTTTTAAGCGCTCTTATTCCCTGAATAAATTGAACGGGATGACTCTTTTAGATAAAACACCAGCTACCCCATTGCTGCAGCATTTTAGTAAGCATATGTGGCAATTATAGCAGAAACCTGAGTGATAATAGGTGAGCTGCTCCCATTTTCTGCAATACACTGATTATGTTTGATATGGTGCAGGTGACAGCAAAGCAGGGCTGCGCAGCAGGTGCAGCCTCCTCCCAGCAGGAGAGAAAGCAACAAAAATTGACACTGCAGGCTGCTGGCACAGAATTGTCCCACTATTGAAAGTGGAGAGGACAAAGCTGCACGCAGAGATGGTTTTAGTGCAAAGCAGGGGGAATGACGGCAAAAGCAAGGTAGCTGACTGGGACCACAAGTCTGAATGATAAAGAGAGGCAGAGAGGGGGAGACAAAGGACACGCGACGGAAGGGGGATGAAAGAGGAGAATAACTAGACACTACCGAAAAGCCTCAGAGGGGGGATACAGAGTGCAATCCCAGAATTTTGTTGTTCACTGTTTTGTTTTCCTTTTTCTTCTGTTTTCTATCAAGACTACTCTTGCATTTTCTAGTATCATTAGAGATGTATACCAGTGATTCTGGGATTTTTGTAACCAGTGTGACCTTGAGGCTTGGCTAGTTTTCGGCTACGGTTGCGCAAGGGTTGTAATGAAATTAAGCACATTTATAGTATAACACATTCGCTGCAGCACTGTTTTTACATTCAACTGTGTTTATATTTTAAAACTCCTCTGATAACAGAAGTTAGTGGAGGTAGATTGAGGCCAATATTCACCCAGGAGGGGAATGGAGGCTGGAAAAATAGTTTAAATAGATAGGGACAACCAATATAGGAATATATGGTCCCCCGTCTCCCCAGCAGTGGAGCTTCATGTACAACTCAGGGGTGAAGACTGCTGCAGGAATGCAGGTCTAAGCCTCAGAGTTGCAAGGAATGGAAGTTTGGGAAGACTCCGTTCAAGACTAAACTGGGCACCTAGGACAATTGCTGTAGCAATTCCTGGAGCAAGGATGAGTGCAGTAGTTCATGGCAACCTTTAGCAACCCTAGACCTCCCTATCCCAATATCTTCACACCCTAGTACCCTTCGTCCTAGTTATAGCTGTAGTTAATTGAATCACCTTTATTTTATTTTACAAATCATCCTATCTTTGCTACAGCATTTCACACAGCAAAGTCTCCTTAACAGTTTTAGTTCACTCCTCGTGGGACAATACTCACTCATCACTTTATTACTTGGTCACGACACGTGCACTTGTGTTCTGACACTGTATTCATCTTTGCATAAATTCAACACCAAGTTTTTGGCGCCGTTGCTGGGGAGTGTCAACTTGAAAACTATTTTTAGATACTCGACTATGTGAAGTGTTGTTTTGTTACATTTCTTTTTACTCTGTTGTCTTGTTGAGCAAGTAACACATTGCATGAGCAGGGCTGATAGAGAACTTCTGCCTCTAGATCTAGAGATAGAAAGAACGCTTTTGAGAAAAAGAAGGGGAAAGTTAGCACCTCAGCAGCAGGTAGAGATGGCTAATCAGAATGGAGCAGACAACATGGACGATAGAGATAGGGTCTTAAATGCTTATGTTCAACCAAACCTGAACGGGTTGAACCCGAGCATTGTGAGACCAGAGATCGAGGCTCTACATTTTGAGCTTAAACCAGTAATGTTCCAGATGCTGCAAACTACAGGACAAGTGGAATGCCTACAGAGGACCCTCACCTTCACTTAAGAGTGTTCATGGAAGTCACGGATGCTTTCAAAATGAATGGGGCAACAGAAGAAGTGCTCAGGCTAAAGCTGTTCCCTTACTCATTAAGAGACCGAGCAAGAGCGTGGTTGAACTCTCTGCCACCTGACTCTATCGCTAACTGAAGTGATTTGGCAGAGAAATTTCTGCTGAAATACTTCCCGCCCACCAAGAATGCCAGATTGAGAAATGACATCACCTCTTTCCAGTAATTGGAAGGTGAATCTTTGTACGAGACCTGGCAGAGGTATAAAGAGTTACTACGGAGATGCCCTCATCATGGAATTCCTTACTGCGTTCAGATGGAGACCTTTTACAATGGCCTTAATGCTCAAACACGCATTATAGTGGATGCAGCAGCTAATAAGACATTCTTGTCCAAAACATATAATGAGGCATATGAGCTACTCGAAAGAATGGCTAACAACAACTATCAGTGGCCTATGGACAAAGTTTCTACTGGCAGAAAAATGGCAGGCATACATGAAGTGAGTGAAGTTACTTCTCTCACAGCCCAGCTAGCTTCGCTGGTTAATGTCTTGAAAAACCAGTAACCGAGCCGCCCTCATATAGCTAATGTAGTCCAGGAGACTGGACCATCTTGTGTGCTGTGCAATGGACCACATCTTTTTGAAATGTGCCCCTCAAACCCAGAATCAGTGTGCTTGGTGGGAAATATGAATCGAAATAACAATCACTACTCCAATACGTATAACCCAGGATGGAGGCAACACCCCAATTTCTCCAGGAGTAACTATGGTACGGGACAAGGGAGCAACTCTGCCCCACAAAGACCACAGCCTCCCCCAGGCTTCATGCAGCAAAGAAAACAGCCTCAGGAATCCCCCACTTCGCTGGAATCCCTGATGAAGGAGTATATGGCAAGGAATGATGCTCTAATCCAGAGTTAAGCAGCCTCACTACGGAATCTGGAAACTCAAGTGGGACAGCTTGCCAATAAACTAAAAAGCAGACCTTCAGGGATGAACCATAACTTTACAAGCAATGTGCTGATCAGATGATAAGGAGGTGCATACCCAGCAAAGAGATGGAGCAAATCTTGCAGCAATGCCATACTTCCCCTTATAGAGGTCATTTTGGAGGAGTCAGAACTGTAAACAAGGTGCTGTAGGCAAAGTTCTATTGGCCCTCTCTATTCAAGGACTCCCACTCCTTCGTAAAGCAATGCGACTGATGTCAGAGGACAGGGAATATATCTCGCAGGCATGAAATGCAACTGAACAACATCCTAGAGTTGGAATTATTTGATGTGTGGGGAATAGATTTCATGGGCCCATTCCCTTCGAGTTTTGGGAATCAATACATCCTTGTAGCAATAGACTATGTCTCAAAGTGGGTGGAAGCAAGTGCATCTCAAACTAATGAGGCAAGAATGGTGACCAGATTCTTGAAAAGAAACATTTTTACAAGGTTTGGAACCCCCAGGGCCATCATTAGAGATGGAGGGACCCATTTATGCAATCGGCAGCTCAAGGCACTACTTGCCAAATATGGAGTAAGGCACAAGGTGGCAACCCCCTATCACCCACAAACGAGTGGGCAGGCTGAAGTCTCCAACAGAGAGATCAAGAGAATCTTGGAAAAAATAGTAGGCCCCATGAGGAAGGATTGGTCCTCCAGGTTGGATGATGCACTATGGGCCTATAGAATAGCCTATAAGACACCACTGGGCATGTCACCATACAGGTTGGTATTCGGGAAGACTTGTCATCTACCAGTAGAGTTGGAACATCGAGCATATTGGATAGTGAAGAAGCTAAACTTGAACCTGGAAGCTGCAAGTGAGAAGAGGATGCTGTAGCTAAATGAGCTGGATGAATTTCGTGGTCAGGCCTGTGAGATTTCCAAACTGTACAAGGAGAAAGCAAAGCAATGGCATGACAAGAAGATACAATCTAGGAACTTCAAAGTGGGACAGAGAGTACTATTGTACAACTCCAGGCTGACCTTGTTTCCCGGGAAGTTGAAATCTCGTTGGTCTGGTCCTTTTCGCATAAGCAAGGTCTTCCCTTTTAGGACTATTGAATTGAAAGAAGAAAAGGAAGGGAGGACATTCAGGGTCAATGGACAAAGGGTCAAGCATTATCTAGGAGGTGATGTGGATAAACAGCACACCTCCGTTCAGCTGCAAGAGGAATAAAAAAGAGGGAAGTCAGGCTGAAGACTCTAAAACAAGCGCTCATGGGAGGCAACCCATGTTTAAATTTTTTGTTGATTAGGTTAACAATTTTGAGATAGTTTATATCATGAGTCTAATAGCATTTGTGTTTGTTACGCAGGATGGGAAGCATAGAAGTTTGCAGAACCAGTTTTTGTTTTGCTGCAGCAAAACTATATGAAAGATAGTCCCTGCTTTGCTATAGTAGGATTAAGAACGAGCACCCTCTGTTGCAGCAAAATCCTAGGCAGGCCAATTTTTGCTGCAACGTTGCTGCAGCAAACACAGTCAGCCCTAAATCAAGGGGTTCCCCTCTGCTATGCTTCTTACAAAATAATAATAATATATTTTTAAAAAATTGTTGTAAGAAGCAAAATGGGGGCGGGAAAAAGGTAGAAGCCCATAAGTCACGCAAGCACGTCCTCCTCCCTCATTAAACCTCTGCAACTCCCCCACCCCCTTCACCCTCGAGTACCTTACCCGAATTCCCAAAACCCATACAGCTCCCTCACCTCCTTCGCACCAGAAAACTCCACTTCCAAACCCTAGTACCTATCATGCCGAGAATTAAGACGGTGGCCAGAAAGGCAAGCAAGGTGAAGAAATTCACCTCTGAAGAAAATAGGCAGAAGCACAACGAAGAGATTTTACCCCGAAGCTTCTGTGCTGAGAAAGGTTACACCTTCGCCTCTTCTGGAGATTTGGGATTGCCAATGTATGTTGTCACTATAATCAAACAGAGGGGATGGGAAGATTTTGCAAGACACCCGCAAACGGCCCTCATCCCTCTGGTTCGGGAATTCTACGCAAACCTCTCACCCGGAAATGAGAAGTGGGTGACCGTCCAGGAGACAAGGGTTCATTTTGACCAAGCCTCCATAAATAAGGCCTACAATCTGCCAGACGAAGAGGACCAGTATAAGGATTATCTCCAGGGTCTGCCAGACCAAGCCTCCATAGAGTTTGTTGAAGCATGGGCTTGTTTATTTGTGTTTTGCTTATCTATGTTGCTGTTTATCCATGCTGTTGTTTACTGATGTTTCTGCCTACCTGCGTTAAATGAGTCTGCATTAGTACTTACTTGTTTTGATGAATATAGTTATATTTGTATGTTAAAAAGCTAAAAAAAATTGCAGAGGGAAATGAGTCTGCATATTGCATAGCCTGCTAAAAGTTCTGGGATACTCTATGAGGAGGATTGGGTATTTCGCTAAAAACCAGAATAGGAGACCTACAATCTTACCCAGTCACACACAGAACCCTCTTCTAATAAGCACAAAATCATGGGCAGTTTTCCAAAAGAAAATTTGGTGATCTTTCAGAAATTGGACCTAAGTCTTAGAGCTAATATTGAGAGCTTTCTATAGAATTATAAAAGAGGCAGACGCATAAGGTCAGAAAGGATTAAGTTTAGGGGGGAAAGTAAAAAATAAAAAAAATATTTGGGACACTCCAATGCCTCTATAGTTCCTTAGTAACCAGGGGTATGCATGAACCCCATGTGTACCCTTGCATAAAATAGGGACCTAAAGTATGAGTGGGAAGCTGTTTAAGGGTGATAAGGCTGAGTAACCGGGTGTCTGCATTGAACATGTTGGCATTCGCGTCAAAAGGCACTAATGACCTTAGCTAGAATAAGATCTATGCCAAAAATTATAAAAAAAATAAAGAAAGAAAATCAGTGAGCTGCCTTCCCCCCCCCCCCCACATTGGTTGCCCTGGCTGTACCTATGACGAATGCCAACTTAACCTAGGAAGCTCGATATATTAGCATGAAAGTCTTAGGAACTCTGGCTGTTTTTGACCCAAGTAGCTCTTAGGGAAACTGTCCATGTCACACACACAACTTCAAAGAAGGTTTTTGTTGTGATTGGGAGTAAGGTTTGTGGTGTCCTTTATATGAAAGCAATCCTGAGAGTTGAGAGCTATCAACAGAACTATGGATTCATGCATGAGAAAGGCCTGGAATTTCTTGTTGGTAGGAATATGGTGAACAGAGCAGATTGCTTGGGGGCAAGCAATCCTTTAAGTTTGGGGGGATTTGATAGCTACAATTTATTTTAGTTCCTATATGCTTTCTGAGTGCGTTTTCTGAGTTGTTATGGTGTTTTAAGCGCTCTTATTCCCTGAATAAATTGAACGAGATGACTCATTTAGATAAAACACCAGTTACCTCGTTGCTGCAGCATTTTAGTAAGCAGATGTGGTAATTATAGCAGAAACCTGAGTGATAATGGGTGAGCTACTCCCATTTTCTGCAATACACTGATTTTGTTTGATATGGTGCAGGTGACAATAGAGCAGGGCTGCGCAGCAGGTGCAGCCTCCAACCAGCAGGAGAGAAAACAACAAAAACTGACACTGCAGGCTGCTGGCACAGAACTATCCCACTACTGAAAGTGGAGAGGACAAAGCTGCACGCAGAGATGGTTTTGCTGCAGAGTAGGGGGAATGACGGCAAAAGCAAGGCAGCTGACTGGGACCACAAGTCTGAACGATAAAGAGAAGCAGACAGGGGGAGACAAAGGACACGCGACGGAGGGGGGTGAAAGAGGAGAATAACTACACACTGTCGAAGAGCCTCAGACGGGGGATACAGAGTGTAATCCCAGAATTCTGTTGTTCGCTATTTTTTTTTTCCTTTTTCTTCTGTTTTCTATCAAGACTACTCTTGCGTTTTCTTTTATCATTAGAGATGTATACCAGTGATTATGGGATTTTTGTAACCAGTGTGACCATGAGGCTTGGCTAGTTTTTGGCTAGGGTTGCGCAAAGGTTGTAATGAACTTAAGCACATTTGTAGTATAACACATTCACTGCAGCACTATTTTTACATTCAACTGTGTTTATATTTTAAAACTCCTTTGATAACGGAAGTTAGTGGAGGTAGATTGAGGCCAATATTCACCTAGGAGGGGAATGGAGGCTGGAAAAATAGTTTGAATAGATAAGGACAGCCAATATAGGAATATATGGTCCCCCGTCTCCCCAACAGTGGAGCTTCATGCATAACTCAGGGGTGAAGACTGCTGTAGGAATGCAGGTCTAAGCCTCAGAATTGCAAAGAATGGAAGTCTGGGAAGACTCCGTTCAAGACTGAACTGGGCACCTAGGACAATTGCTGTAGCAATTCCTGGAGTAAGGATGAGTGCAGTAGTTCATGGCAACCCTCAGCAACCCTAGACCTCCCTATCCCAATTTCTTTACACCCTAGTACCCTTCGTCCTAGTTATAGCTGTAGTTAATTGAACCACCTTTATTTTATTTTACAAATCATCCTATCTTTGATACAGCATTTCACACAGCAAAGTCTCCTTAACAGTTTTAGTTCACTCCTCGTGGGACGATACTCACTCATCACTTTATTACTTGGTCACGACACGTGCACTTGCGTTCTGACACTATATTCATCTTTGCATGAATTCAACACCATTCCTTCACATGAATTACCCATTTTGCATACCTTAAATTTTAAATTTTCATGAGTAAACCTTCCTTTATCATAATTTTTATACATAGTATTATTGAAAATCAAACTGTCTTCGAATTTTTTATATCAACAAAATATATTATTGAAAATATTATCTTTATAGATTCTCCGCTCTCAAATTCAATCCAACCCATAACTTACCAAATCTATTTATATATATAGATTCTAGCTCATCCATCCAAAAAGAGATTTAAATCTATTTTCAAAACACTCATTGTATTACAAACTGTTATCTTGGAGTTAACAATCTCGATCACATCATAACCCACTATCAATATTATATTAGTCATTCGTCATATTGTTTCACATAAGTAAATCAACAATCAATTCAAACCATCTTGACATCCAAACAAGCCATTCTCTTTGTGTTCAGATAGAATTTTCTTATTTTCAACTAATTTTCTAAGAGGGTTCTCTTTATCACTTTTCGTCAAAACAAGTTCAAAAGCTGAATTATTAGTCCACACACAAAAGGTACCATCTAGGACATACGCATAGATGTTTAAATCTCACATATCTAAGGAAAAGAGTTAAAAGGAAGAAAAAGATGACACCCTATAAAAATTCACAACAGCACCGTGAGTATAAATATGTCTGTAGTTACATACCCATACTCAAAGTCCTACTACAGAATTCTTTGCTCTGTTAGTCACAAGAAAACCTAATGCTCTTATACCAACTTGTAATGCCCCCAATTTACATTATGTAAAATAAAAATTTTTCTTTCCTACAATTATTTTCCACAATTAGATATTTTCCATAAAGATACATAATTCAATTCTTTATCATGGGAACAGATACATATAGGATCTCTCATGTATACACAATATACAGACCAAGTCTATAAACATCAAAGTACAATAGAAACGGGGATCCTGCCTGTAGCGTTCATAGCACTCTAGAATACAAACACAGTATAATTCAAAGACCGTGAGTCTTGGAAGCAACGTAGACTCACCCAGAGAATATATCACATATATGTCGAATCAGACTCTGATATTCTTATCTAAAAAATGTGGCAATATCGTATAGTGAGTTTGACAACTCAGTGAGCAAATAATTCCTCCTATAACCTCTTAGGTCAGCATATGGATGTACTTATGTTTAAAATATGTCACATAAAAAATACAGTTCAGAAGTACATTCATATGAGACCCGTATTTCAAATATTCTCAAATCAGAGGATATTTAGATATCCAAAACCATATGCTGCATGGTATAATCATTAAACAAATGTTGTTATGCTCAGCTATATAAGCTATAGTAAAATATTAAGATTTGGAGATAAAATCATCACTTTTAATGCACCTGCCTCACTCAGCAATCTGGTCAATGCAATGAAAATATAACTCATTTGCTATATGCATAGTGACCTCGACCCTAGTCACAATAAGTGATTAGGGAATGTGAGTACATCACCCTCCTGCCTCCTCACATTACCACTGTCACCCAGTTGGAGAGGCCCTCCCCCTGCTCACTTAGGCTAATAGGGCGTCCCCTATTCGGTACCGTCACAAGCCATACAACCAGCCAATATTCATCAATACATATACATACATGTAAAATTATCAAGCAACTCACCATGAGCTTTACGCTTGCCATTCAATCTCATTTATAATATGACATGCATCATTTTCACAAGTATAAAGCTTTACAAATCAATGCATCATGCACATAATATTAACTTTATCAAATAATGATAAATACATTCAGAACCACATATTCAATGAGTTCCAAAATCCATTTCTAAAACCAGACTCTTCTTGAACTATGTGCCAATTTATAAATATAATAGATATTTTAACACATTTAATAAACTTATAATAGCATAAATAATTTATAAAAAGAAACAATAATACAGTTATAGCTCAAGAAGAGCATCGGCCAAGTCACAGAAAGAATTATCTACTCACAAGGTAGGGTTCCTAGTTGGACAGCCCTAAAATGTACTTTTCCAATCCGAATTTGACCAATTAGACCTCAAAAACGTGTCCGGAGGGTTCAAAGACTTAGAAAATGACTCAAAGAGCTTGGTCACTATTCACCGCCAGAAATCACTATTCACAATGAACAAAAAGTTGGCAAATAGCTGAAAAATTTCATATTTTAATGTTTATATAACTCCTAAATCCATCTACGGTGTCAGAATTTCAATTAGAGGTCTTTAAGTAAGAGTTTTAGAATTTACCTTTTTCTGAGATTTTCTACTTCAGATCTACGGCAATTCAACGGCTAATTTGAAAAATTGATCGGTCAAAACTGTAGTATTCTTCGTCATGAATCAAATAGCACCTTCAGTTTTGAGATAGGAAGCCAATAGGCACTCCAAATCTAGAGAGAAAGTTGAAAGTTACTATTCACTCATTATTCACTCATTATTCACTCACTATTCATATTCTCTTTTTTATGTTTGCGATTTGCAGACAGTATCCCCCCTTTCCTCTTTCTTCCGTTTTTTTTTTATAATAATAATTATTTAATAATTAATAATATGATTTTCTTTTATAGAAATGCATATAAATTCCGTTTTTCATCCTAAAATATCTCAAAATTTTTTAAAAATTTACATTTTCATAAACCTTTAATTAAACTCGTAAATCATGAGTTTTCTTGATAAAAATCATAATAAAACAAATCTCAAAATAAATATCTTTATACATATTAAAAGAAAGAATATTTCTAAAAATACAACAAAAATTCATTAAAGACCAATATAATTATTTCATGTAAAACAATAATATTTTAATTAAAAATAGACTTACTTTTAGAAGAACATAATCATTTTTAAACAAATAAAAATATATTTGTTTATAACAAAACATTAGTATTTAAAAATAAAAATTATGGAATGTTACACTATAGATAATTAGTCACCATGTATTGAACTTGTAGTTGTAGACGATCAGTCACCATGCGTAAAAGCACTGCATATGATATTTGTAATTATTGAGCATGACACTAGATTATGCTAATCATGCATTTGCAAATGTTATGACTTCGTCACAAAAGGACTGAAATTTTCTATAGTTTATATAACTGGACATAACATTGTTACTTTACTTATAATATAATGCCATTAATGTTAAACCTATTGAGACACTGTTCTCATTAATGTTTGGTGTTATGTTCAGATAATGGTAATTAAGATGCCGGCAGACTTTCTATCGTTGCTTGGGAGTTTCAGATAGTTGAAATTACCTAGTTGGGTCAGCTCACCATTATGCAATTAATGTTGTGGAGATCTTAATGCCAGCACCACCTCCTCTACCCTTTATACCCAGGGGTGATGTGCAATATAGAGTCTAATTTTAAGTTAATGTAATTATGTGGCTACTGTAAAAACTATAACCACTGATGTGGCCCTTTTAGTATGTTGATAATACAATATGAGCTACTTTTATTCATATGTATTATTTGATGTTGAGATGTGGTAATTGTATTTAAAAAAATCGGTCGTTACAGGTTCACCCCCAGTTAATCGGTTTTGCGATGTCTTGTGGTATTATATGATGTCTTATATCAAGTTCTTCTGTTGAGTTTTCCCTGTGCATACTTCAGAAATCATGTTCTTGTGGAAATACTTTAACAATCAAGTGTTGATGCATAATTTATGTAGCTATCCATTTTTTAAATCTACACTTAGGACATGGGCATATTATTCTACCTTCCACACCTGAGTTAATAGTTACAAAGTTTAAAAATTTCTCTAGACCATTCAAATATTTACGGGTATGTTGAGGTTTATAAATCCAAGATTTATCCATGTCTGAAACCATTATAAAGTTAAAACATTAAATATTACGTCGACTAATTAATACACTAATAAACTCATTATGGATCAACTTCTTATCGTTCTCCAAGGATTACCTAATATAGCATAAAACTTTTCATGAATTTCTATTCTATTTAATATGTCTATAATTTGTCATATTTGTATTTTATATTTTACTAATACACCTTTTTTTTCATTTATAACCTAACCTCGTATTTTTTTTTAACAAATAAATACGACCATCTAATTTGCCTAATTATGCTAAATTGATTATGAACATATCAATCTAAGTAAAAGTATGTTAATTTTATTATTTTTTATTTGAATTGAATAAGTTATCATTGATGGTTTTGTTGTCTCGTACACATTTCTCTCCCTCATTTATAATTTATATACATTCTCAATTTATATTGTACACTAAAAATTATTAACTCAAAATTACTTAAATTTACATTCAAAATTAATAATTATTTTTATTATTTTATATTAAATTTTAACAAGTTATCATTGAGAGTTATGTTGTCCTGTACCAATTATTCTCCTTCATTTATAATTTCTATTTATTATCAATGTATATTGCACACTAAAAAATTATTAACTATAATACATAATTAATAATTATTTTAATCCTTTTGTCCCTATATAAATATCCTCAATTTTATGCATATCATTTACTCCTCCTTGCTTCCTCTATTAATTTTTTATGTACATTAATTAATATAATAATTATTTGATTTCTTTTAAATTTTTTTTAACTATATGAGAACTGTAACGTCTGGTTTTATTTATTTATTATTATAGTAACTTTGAAAGATCTAATTTACTTTTATTTTTATTTTTATTTATTTACTTATTATTTATTTATTTTCACATTTCACATGTTAAATACGCCATATGTATAAACACAATATATATGTGTATATATATATATTACAAACTTCACACATGTAATAATTATACAATACAACATTTCAGTACGTAAATAAGAGTCCCTATACAATACTTCACCCTTGAAACACAAAGGATGAGGAGGTAGTGCTGACATCGAGATCTCCATCAGTAACGGCATTCCTTGTTGCATCTCATTTCTTTTTATCTGAACATAAAACCACAATAATAGTGAGAACAAAAATTTTCAGTAGACTTAACATAAATAAAATATAATGAAAAAATAAGAGTTATGTTCAGCTGTATAAACTACAGAAAATATTAAGATTTAGAGATAAAATCATCATTTCGGTTGATGCATAATTAACATACTATATATATGCACTGAAAATCCACTCTCTTTTTTTAAATGCTCAAACATATCACAGCTCTCATTATACTCAATTCACTCATTTGCTATACTCATAGTGACCAATTGACTACAGTCACAATAAGTGATAAAGAAATGTGAGTTCATCACCCATCTGCCTCCTCACATTACCTCTGTCACCCAATTAGAGTGACCCTCTCTTGGCTCACTTAGGCTAATAGGGCATCTCCTACTCGGTACAGTCTTAAGCCATACAATCCGTCAATATTCATCTATACATATAACTCTGTGTGTGTGTGTGTATAAATGCATATTCATCAAATGCAATATATAATTATTAAGCAACTCGCCATAAGATTTACTCTTGCCATTCAACTACATTCATAATATGACATGCATCATTTTTATACCTAATAATTAATAATCATTCATCACATACCAATATCCAATATGATTCATTTTGAATCAAATAAAGAAAAGGGCAATTTGTGATACCAAAATCATCACTCTAAAAGTATTTTTCTTGGATATATGTTTCCTAAAATTCTTTCAACAAACAAAACTATTTTTAGGTAGAAAATAGCGAAAAATATGACAACACGGGCCATGTACCAAAACATGGCCATCCTTAAAAAATACTTCAAACATGCTCAAAAATAGCCCTGAACACGGCCTACCCATGCTAAAGCTATACAGAACATGGCCTGGTCGTGTTCTGTGATCTATCTTCACTTATTTAACTATATCTCCCTCATACAAACTCCAATTAAGGTGATTTCAAAGCCTATGAAAGCTAAGAGAATTATCTACAACTTTCATGTTTATAATTTCTTTAGATTTCTTACAGATTATTCTGAAAAAATTTAAAAAAAGCTTATTTTTATTATCCTAGATTCTGATATCTGCTTAATTAATCAGCCATATCTCCCTCATATGGACTCCAAATTAAGTTATTTTAGAACCTATAGATCCGTGAGACATATATCTACAATTCATATGTTGACCATTGTTTAAAATTCTTGTCAAAAGATTCTAAAATTCCAAAAATAGAAGCTTCCCAAATTACTCCAAAAATCCCAAATTACTCTGAAATTCAGCTTAGTCTAACTTCTCCATTGTTTTTTCTTTTGTGTAATCCCATGCACCCATATGCATGTCCAAACAACCAAAATAGAATTCCATATAAATATCCAAACCACATGTTATCCAAAATCACATCTAAACAAATCTAAAAATATTTATATAAGTTTGTACAAAATTCATGAGTAGATGTTAAGCCTACCTCAAACAAATCCTTAAACTTGCGTGCTTGATTCCTATCGCCCAAAAATCTTACATCCATACCGTGAATTAGAATATTCCTTAAGAAAAGATGATGAAATTAGATAGATGATCAAGAAACTTACCTTGATTTTTCTTTCCTCTTCCTTCTCCTTCTTCTTCCTCTTTCTCTTCTTCTTCTTCCTCTTTCTTTTCCTCCTCTTTCTTTTCCTCTTTTTTCTTTTCTTTCTCTTTCTTACCAACACTCCCCCTCCCTCATAATTAATAAAAAATTTCCTTATCTACCAGCCTATATTTACAACTTTGCCATCTTCCATTATTTACAAAAATGACATCCTAGAGTATTTACAAAACTGTCATCTCAAAGAATTTACATAAATGCCATATGAAGGAATTTACATAATTGCCATCTCAATGAATTTACATAAATATCATTTCAATGAAATTACATAAATGCCATTTTAACCATCCTAAGATCTTATTTAACTTAAGTAAAATTGTAAAATAATTTAATCCTCCCTTGAGATCTAAAATGTTTTCTACTCTCTGAAAAAAAATTCCAATTAGTAACATAAGGAAAAAGCAGGGATGTTACAATTCTACCCCCTAAAAGGAAATTTGTCCTTAAAATTCAAGGTATACATGTCTTCAAACAGTTGTGGATATTTCTGTCTCATGTCATCTTCCCTTTCCCATGTGGCTTCTTCCATTGTTAAACTCTCCCAACCTACCTTCACCAATGGAATGGTTTTACTTCTCAACTGTTTCATGTCTTTATCTAGAATTACTATCGACCTCGATCTGTAGGTTAGATTCTCATCTACAGTTATTATTTCTTCTTGAATTATGTGCGATGAATCTGGTATATACTTCCCAAGTTGAGAAACATGGAACACATCATGCAGATTTGAGAAATGCGGAGGAAGTGTAATCTGATACGCCAATGACCCTATCCTTTTCAAAATTTGATAAGGTCCTAAATATCTCGGGATCAATTTCTTAATTTTCATTGCTCGGCCAATTCTAGTAATAGGAGAAATTTTTCAAGAATGCATGCTCCCCTTATTAGAATTGTATCGGTTTCCTTCTCTTATCGAAATAGCTCTTTTGTCGACTTTAAACTATTCACATTTTATCTTGAATTATTTGTATTTGCTCAGAAGTATGTTGCACTAACTACTCGAGCCCCAATAACCTTTTCTCCCTCACTTCATTCCAACATAAAGGTGATTTACATCTCCTACCATACAAAGCTTCATAGGGTGACATTCCAATACTAGAATGATAACTGTTATTATACGCAAACTCAACTAGTGATAGATATACATCCCATCCTTTTCCTTGCTCTAACGCACACGCACTTAGCATATCCTCTAGAGTCTTTATAGTTCTCTCCATTTAACCATCTATTTGAGGATGATATGCAGTACTGAAATACAAATGAGTGCCAAAATCTTCTTGTAGCACTCTCTAAAACCTAGAAGTAAATCGGGGATCTCAATCCGAAATATACTATTAGGAATTCCATGTAATCGTACAATTTCCCTCATATATAACTAGGCCAACTTATTCAACAAGTATTTTTTTTAATGGGTAGAAACTGCGTAGATTTCATCAGTTTATCTACTATTACCTATATCACATCATGGCCTATCTAAGTCTTATGTAGTCCAACAATAAAATCTATAGATATACTTTCCCACTTCTACTCAGGGATTTCTAAAGGTTGTAACATCCCAGAAGGTTTTTGGTGTTCTATCTTCACCTTTTGAGAAAATAGACACTTAAACACGTGTTCAGCAATGTCTTTCTTTATTCCTAACCACCAGTACAATCTTTTCAAATCTTGATACATTTTTGTATATCTTGGATGAATTATATACTTACTTTGATGAGCTTCTTCCAGAATCTTAGTCCTCAAATTCTCTCCTTGTGGTATACATGTTCTACCCCAACACATAATAATTCTATCCTCTGACATTGCAAAGTCAGGCTGATCTTTTTGATTTTGTAAAAATTGATCATATGTTTATGCTTTCTTAATCTTAGTATTCAAGTCACTTTCAATTCTTAGTACTCAAATTCTCTCCTTGTGGTATACATGTTCTGCCCCGATACATAATAATTCTATCCTCTGACATTGCAAAGTCAGGCTGATCTTTTCGATTTTGTAAAATTTGATCATGTGTTTGTGCTTCCTTAATCTTAGTCTTCAAGTCACTTTCAATTTTTAATTCACTAACAATCAGACTTCCAGGGACAGTTATAACTGGTAATTTCAAATTTCTAAATTCCTCAATTAGTTCCATTTCTTTTATCAATATTTGACTTACATGCACTGACTTCTGGCTCAACGCATCAGCTACTACATCTGCCTTCCCTGGATGATACTTTAATTCAAATTTGTAATCATTAATGAATTCCATCCACCTTCTTTGTATCATATTCAATCTTTTTGGTCAAAGAGATACTTTAAACTCTTATGGTCACTATATATTTAAAATATAGCTCCATACAAGTAGTGTCTCAACATCTTCAAGGCAAAAAACTATCGTAGCCAACTCTAAATCATGAGTAGGATAGTTCTCCTCATGCGATCTCAATTGTCAAGACGCATATGCAACTACTCTACTTTCTTGCATCAAAACACAACCTAAACATTTCTTAGAAGCATCCATATAAATTAAAAAGTATTTAGAAGGATTAAGAACAACTAGAATAGGTCAAGAAGTCAATTTGAATTTAAGCTCTTGAAAACTATTCTCGCATTCTTTAGTCCAATTAAAGGGACTTTCCTTTCTGGTCAATTGAGTCAAAGGTAAAGCTATTTGAGAAAATCCCTATATAAACCTTCTATAATATCCTACTAAACCCAGGAAATTTCTAATTTCACTCATAGTTTTTGGCCTCTCCCATTTCAGCACTGCTTCGGTTTTACTAGAATCTACTGACACACCATCTTTAGAAATTACGTGACCCAAGAACTTCACCTCTTCTAGCCAAAATTCACATTTTTCCAACTTAGCAAAAATTTTCTTTTCCTTCAAGACCTGAAGTACTAATCGGAGATGCTGATTGTGTTCTTCCTCACTCTTAGAGTAGATTAAAATATCATCTATAAACATTACTATGAATTGATCCAAGTAGTGCCTAAAAATGCAATTCATATAATCCATAAAAATTATAAGTGCATTCATGACCCCAAAAGTCATTACTAAAAATTCGTAGTGCCCATACTAAGTTCTATAAGCTATTTTCGGAATATCTTCTTCTTTAACTGCGATCTGATGATATCTTGACCTCAAGTCTATCTTAGAGAAAATAGTAGCTCCCTTTAATTGATCTAATAGATCGTCTATTCTGGGCAATGGATACTTATTCTTAATGGTTGCATTATTCAGTTACCTATAATCAATGCATAGTCTCAAACTACCATCTTTCTTGTTTACAAACAATACAGGCGCTCCCTAAGGTGATACGCTAGGTATGATAACGTTCTTTTCTAACAACTCTTCAATCTTTTTCTTAAGCTCTTACAATTCCACAGAAGACATTTTATAAGGAGTAATAGAAATAGGCCTCGACTCTGGTGCTAGATTGATGGAAAATTCTACATCTCTCTTCGATGGAGGTTCAGAAATCTTAGAGGAAAAAACCTCTGGGAATTCACAAACTACTAGAATCTGAAGCAATTCATGTTTTATACTCGGGTTGATAGTATATAGGAATTCACATCTCATATCCGCATTCCTTATCTCCTTATAAAGTCAGCGAGCACTGATAATGATATACTTTTGATCCTCTAGTGGGTCCAGGAGAAACTCAAAAGTCTTATTTTAACAATCCAGAAAGACTCAATTCTGACTTAACCAATCCAGAAAGACTCAGTTCTGACTTAACCAATCCATACCCAAGATGATGTCCATATCGTCCAAAGGTAGATAGATTAGATCCACTACAAAGGATTTGTCACTCAATATAACAGGACAATTCAAACACACTAATGAGGTAATTATTTTTCGTCCTATAGGTGTCACCACCACTAACTCGTATAGTAACTTTGTAATAGGGTGTTGTAACTTCCCCACACATTCTATTGCTATGAAAAAATGGTTTGCATCATAATCAAACAATACAATCAAAGGCAGATTGTTGATTTAGCACATATCTTGCATCAAATCAAGAGCTAATTTTGCTTCAGAACCGCTCAAAGTGAAAACTCTTCCTGTCATTTGTTGAGTTCATACAGTACCTTTCTCATTTCCCAATAGACAATACCGTGCCACGTGCCCTTTCTAGCCACATCAAAAGCAAGTAACTGGGCCAAAATACCATGGTTTATCCCCATCGAAAGCAGGATTTCTACAACCTCTTAACATTCCTGAATGGAAATGGGATAGTATTTCGATGGACTTTGTTATGGGTTTACCTAAAACTTCAGTTGGACATGACTCTATCTGGATAATAGTTGACAGATTAACCAAATCAGCTCACTTTCTGCCCATAAAGATTAACTATTCACTAGAAAAATTGGCCCAGTTGTACATTCAGGGAATAGTTAGATTATATGGGATTCCCTTACATATCGTTTTAGATAGAGATTTGAGGTTCACGTCGATGTTTTGGAAGGCGTTGCAAGAAACTTTTGGTACTCAGTTGCTGTTCAATACTTCCTACCATTCTCAGACTGACGAGCAGATAGAATGGACCAATCAAACCTTAGAAGATATGTTGAGAGCCTATGTGATAGAGCAAGGTAAATGATAGGATAAGTACCTATCTTTAGTAGAGTTTACTTATAATAATAGCTATCACTCTAGTATTATGATGGCCCCCTATGAAGCTTTATACGGTAGGAATTGCCAATCTCCACTATGTTGGTTTGAGGTACGAGAAAAGAACTTGTTGGGTCCTAATCTAGTTCAACAAACCACTGAACAAATCAGGATTACACGAGACAAAATGCTCACAGCTCAGAGTCAGCAAAAGAGTTACTATGATAAGAGACATAGACCTCTGGAGTTTAAGGAATGGGACCATGTATTTCTAAAACTTTTCTCGACCACTGGAGTTGATAAGTCTCTCAAGACCAAAAAGCTAAATCCACGATTTTTGGGACCCTACCAAATTTTGAAGAAAGTAGGGATGTAAGCATATCAAGTTGCTCTCCCACCTAATTTGTCCAACTTGCATAATGTTTTCCATGTCTCACAGCTCCAGAAGTATCGTCTAGACTCCTCGCATGTGATACGAGATAAACCAATCCAAATAAAGGAGAACATGACATACCTGCTAGAACCAACATCTATATTAGGCACTAACGTGAAGCAATTGCGGAACAAAACTATTCCCCTAGTTAAGGTGTTATGGGAATGTTTGACTTCGGAAAAAGCAACTTGGGAGTTAGAAGAAGTCATGCGGAAGAAATATCCGAAATTGTTCTTATTAGGTAATTTCTGAAATTTTGAGGACAAAATTTCTTTTAGGGGGAGAGAAATGTAACATCCTAAATTTCGTTTCATGAATTAATAAAAGTACAAAAGTATTCAAAGTAACATCCCTAATTTCATTTTTTTTATTGATAAAGGTACATAAATATTTAATTAAGGAAATAAAATTTATTAGACAATTTTTAGATATCTAAGGAAATATAATCCTTAGAAATTCTTCACCTTACATGTATGCATAGAAATGTTCTAACATTAATGGAATAGGTAAAAAGAGAAAACCTAAGAGGAAAAATTAGAAATAAATATACTAAAGAAAGGTGAAATTCTTAGGTAATGTAGATAAATTTTTGGAAACAAGTAAATGTCTTAAAATTTCAAGAAAACATTGGATAAGGGTAATTTTTCCTAATTCAAGAACTAGAGTTACTAAGTTTAACATATTCACCTATACATTGGGCTTTCACCTATGGTCACTTCATATAGAGTTTTTCCCCTTCACATAAGTTTCTAGCAAGCCCAATGGATAACCTAAGCAAGAAATAAAATATAGACATGGACTAGGATATAGAAATTGGACCGATAGCCCAAAAATTATGAAAATGTGTCCAAGCCCTCCAAGAAAGGTAGAATTTTATCTAAAGCAGAGGAAATGGGTAGGAATAAGCCCAAATCCAAGAAGAAAAATAAAATAAAATAAATCATGTGATAATATAATAAAGATTAGGTTACATGGCTTTAAGACAAAAATTTAGCAATTGGTATGATAATACATGGCATTAGGACAAAACATTCCTATCCCACACAAATAATTTCAACCAAATAATGGAGATTCAAGGGCTAGAAATTTGCCACCTAAAAAGGCAAACCTATCATACTTGATTAAGACAAAAGAAAGAGGAAATGAATCCCTAAATCAAAGGGACCTTGTCCCTTATCTTAAGAACATATTATCATAATTTTCAAAATACAAATCTCCTTTTCTTATGCATATCTCGACTAAGGAAGAGGAAGACAAGAACATGAGTTGTTTGTTTCTCCAAAAATTCAACCAAGTGCATCTTAATTGTGATAAGGTTGACCCATGATTATGAAAGGTAAATTATTTGATAGTCTATATAAGCAAAACCCACCCTTATAACATTAGAATTTTCGTCCAAGTGAGGGAGAGAAAAAAATAGAAGCAAGGTAGAGTGAGGAAAGGAGAGGTAGAAAGGAAAGAAGAGGAAGGAGAAGTCTAGAGGACTAAGTGCTCAAGGTATGCTTAACAATATTTTTTTTGAAGAAAAGTTTTGAAACTTGTAATATTTATATGGGATTTTGATCTTAGAACTTTAATGATTGGTCATGGATGTTGCTATATCATGTTACATATTATGTATGTTTGAATACTTAGGCTGGTGTAGATAGTTCTGCATAGGTATGGCTATGGGTGGCAAAATTTTAAGCTTGTGTTTTTAAAATTTTGGGAAGAATCGGTAAGGAATTTAAAGAAATGTTAACATGAAAAATGTAAATCTAGGTATCACGGATATTTAGCCACTAGAATCACTCAATTTGGAGTCTGTATGAGGTAGATATGGTTTGATTAGTAAGCAGTAGTCAGAAAAAGATTAATCAGGGAAGAATATGTAGGGATAGCTTCTATATTTTAATTTTTGGGAATATTCTGTAGGGAATTAAAATAAATGGTTAACATAAGAATTATATATATATATATGTTTCTTGTTTTTTGTAGCCACTAGAATCACTCAATTTGGAGTCTGTATGAGGTAGATTTGGTCCGATTAGTTTGTAGTGGTCAGAAATTGGTTAATCAGGGAAGAATATTTTAGGATAGCTTCTGTGTTTGAATTTTTTAGAACATTCTATAGGGAATTAAAATAAATGGTTAACATAAAACTTATATGCATGGATTTTTAGCCACTAGAATCACTCAATTTGGAATTCGTATGAGGCAGATATAGTCTAATTAGTTTGCAGTGGTTAGAAATTGGTTAATCAAGGAAGAATATTTGTGGATAGCTTCTGTGTTTTAATTTCTGAGAACATTATGTAAAGAATTAAAATAAATTATTAACATAACAATTATTGCTATATGTGTCACAGATTTTTAGCTATTGGAATAACTTAATTTGGAATTCGTATGAGGGAGATATGGACAGATTAGTAGGTAGAGGTCAGAACCTACCCGAGAAAAAATAACATGTACTTTGAGAGAGTAATATCACCTTGATTTCTTAATATTTCGCTACATATAAGTTAATTGTTTTATCTTTAAATTGACACCAATATCACCTACATAGAAGTTAAATTGAGGGAGTTATGCTCTGATTAGTAAAAGAAGGTCAGATAGGATGAAAACCTGCATCAAGAAAATAAAGAAATAAAACTAATATTTAAAAAAGAAGAAGAATCTTATAAATGAAAATAATAAATTACTAGTATATGCCATAGCCATTGCCATTGTATAAACTTTTTACCATCTTAAGTGTGAAATTTTGACATGGAAATATTTTATAAAGTGATATTTGAAATGGTTATGTTCATGGCATGATTAGCAATGATTTTTGGTAATAATTATATTTTGATGAACATACTTGTTATTGAAATCATATGTTTTGCTATTATTGTGAAAATAAAAGAAATTAGCACAGTCACATGGCAATCCATGTGGTGTACCAGTAAGGGATGCCCTACCAACGGTTATGATTATGCTAATGAGAAAAGAAAGAGAAAGTGTGCCATGTCAGACGGAGAAAGAAAAGTCCATACCGGAGAGTAGAAAATACTCAACTTGACCAGGGTAACTTGATATGAGAATAAATTGATAGTCATCATATGATATTCTGAAAATAGTTAATCATGTTATACATGTCATTATTGTACGATTCTCATGTGCATAGATATAGTGCATTCATGTGACCAACGATATTTGCTATAGTTTATACAGATGAACATGACGTGATGAGCTTTATTAATGATGATTTATTGTTGAACTTACTGGGATTTAATTCTCACTATATTTCCATGTCATGTTCAGAAGAATAATTATGCAGATTTTCTCTATGACATTGGCTTTTAGCGTATGTTGGATCGATTTACTCTATTTTTAGCTTATCCCAGTAATATATATGGTGTCTATGGTCGAGTTGACTAAGATCCCGATGAAGGTGCAACCACCCACACCCGTATCTCCGAAACTGGTCAACAGGGATGAATAAGATATAATTATATATGTGTTAGACTTTTGTACGAATGTTATTGATTAATTATATGTATGTAAAATCTGTATTGTATAAATTAAATAAATGTTATTTTGAGTTAAGTTGTAACGAGGTAATAACTTCGTGGTATTTTTTAAAAAAATTTGTTACTTAAATGGAGTTGTTACAAAAAGTCTCTCATAATAATTGCCATGTAATTTCCCTATCTTAATGTACCAGTAACTCTCTGACTCCTCTCCACCAGTATTCAGCTTCTTCTTTCAGCATATATGTCCCACTGCTCATTAGAACAATTTAGAACTCCAAATATCTTCTCGAGTTCTGTCGACTATCTCTCAGCAACTATAGAGTCATATTCACCCACAAAAGATGAAGGACGCATTCCCATAAATTTACACCATCCATTACCATTTTCAGTTCTATTTCCATTTTGGTTTCCTTCATTTTCCTTAGCCCCGTCATTATTATTAATATTCTAAAGGTGCTACAGAATCTAATTCGTAACAGCTGCCTAAGCTTGAATAACTGCTGCTATGTTATTTAAGATAGCATCTGCGCTGCCTGACAGATTCCTTCTTGGTGGTGTCATAACTCACTGTATTAGTAAAGAAAAATATTAGTCACTATTGAAGTGATCAAGCTCAACAACAATTCCAAAATTTTACAATAATTATCACACCACACAAGACAACAGATAAGAAATACTAGTACTTTCCAACTGAATTTATCCGCTACCTTACACAACATTTCAACATAACTATTTAAGACTCCTCTAAGTCAGTCTAGGTAACCACCCACCCCATGGTGGCCTAAGATCGACCTGCTCTGATACCAACTTTTTAATATCTAAGTTTTTATTATTTTTATTATAGCAACTTTGTAAGATCCGATTTACTTTTATTTTTTATTTTTATTTATTTATTTATTTTCACATTTTGCATGTTAAATACGCCATATGTATAAACACAATATATATGTGTATATATATATATATATTATACAAACATCACACATGTAGTAATTATACAATACAATATTTCAGTACATAAATAAGAGTCTCTATACAACACTTCACCCTTGAAACACAAAGGGTGAGGAGGTGGTGCTGACATCGAGATGTCCATCAGTAATGTCATTCTCTATTCCATCTCATTTCTTTTTATCTGAACATAACACCACAATAATAGTGAAAACAAAGGTTCACAGTAGACTTAACATAAATAAAATATAATGAGAAAAAAAGAGAGTTATGTTCAGCTGTATAAGCTACAGAAAATATAAAGATTTGGAGATAAAATCATCACTTCAGTTGATACATAATTAACATACTATATATATGCACTAAAAATCCACTCTTTTTTTAAATGATCAAACATATCATAGCTCTTAATATACTCAATAAACGCATTTTCTATACACATAGTGACCGATCGACTATAGTCACAATAAGTGATAAGAGAATGTAAGTTCATCACCCATCTGCCTCCTCACATTACCTCTGTCAACCGGTTGGAGTGGCCCTCCCTTCACTCACTCTGGCTAATAACGAGTCCCCTACTCGATACTGACTTAAGCCATATGTAACATCCCTAATTTCATTTTTTTTATTAATAAGGGTACATAAATATTTAGTAAAGGAAATAAAATTTATTAGACAATTTTTAAATATTTAAGAAAATATAATCCCTAGAAATTCTTTACCTTATGTGTATGCATGGAAAATATTTCTAATATTAAGGGAACAAGTAAAGATATAAAACCTAATAGAAAAATTAGAAATAACATACTAAATAAAGGCGAAATTCTTGGGTAAAGAAGATAAATTTTTTGGAAGTAAGTAAAGGTCATAAAATTTCAAGAAGATGGAGTAATTTTTCCTAATTCAAGAGCTAAAAATTTCTAAGTTTAACAACTCCACCCATACAATGGGCTTTCACCTATGAACACTTCATATAGAGTTTTTCCACTTCACATGAGTTCCTAGCAATCCAATTGGATAGCCCAAGCAAGAAATAAAACATAGACTTATACTAGTATATAGAAGTTGGACCGATAGCCCAAAAATTATGAAAATGTGACCAAGCCCTCAATGAAAGTTAGAATTTCAGCCAAAGTAAAGGAAATGGGTAAGAATAAGCCCAAATCATATAAATAATAATAATAATAACAATAAGAATCATGTGAGGAAATAGAAGGGTAATAATAATCAAGATTACGTCATAAGGCTTTATTACAAAACATCTATATCTACATTCATAATTTCAACAAGTAGGTAATAATAAATGGAATTAGGACAAAACATTTATATCCTACATTAAAAATTTTAACAAGTGGATAATAATACATAGCATTATGAGAAAACATCCTTATCCTACATAAATAATTTCAGCCAACCAAGGGAGATGCAAGGGTTAAAAATTTGCCACCTAGAAAGGCAAACCTATCATACTTGAGTGAGACAAAAGAAAAAGGAAATGAATTCCTCAATCAAAGGGACCTTGTCCCATGTCTTAAGAATATTTTATCATGATTTTAAAAATACAAATCTCCTTTTGCTATGCATATCTTGACTAAGGGAGAGAAAGACAAGAACATGAATTGTCTTTCCCCAAAAAATAACCAAGTGCATCCTAATTGTGATAACGTAGACCCTTGATTATGAAAGGTAAACAACTTTATAGTTTATTTAAGCAAAACCCACCCTTATAACATTATAATTTCATCCAAGTGAGGGAGAGGAAAAATAAAAGCAAGGTAGAGTGAGGAAATGAGAGAAAGAGAGGAGAAGAGAGGAAGTAAGAAGAAAGAGAAGTCTAGAGGAATAAGTAATCAAGGTAAATTAGCTTAATCTCCACTTGAATCCATCTTTTCTCTTCATCCTTGGGGTTCAAAACTCACCCTCCTTCTCTTATTTAAACTGCTAGAAAAGCTAAGGGAATGGAGGAATCTTGCTACTTCCTTCAAGAGGAAACAAGAAAAAGAATTCACTACTTGAGCTAAAGAGATCTTTAGGTAGGTTTAACAATATCTCTTTTTGAAGAAAAGTTTTGAAATTTGTAACATTTATATGGGATTTTGATCTTAGAACTTTGATGAAATTTAAAATATTTGCTACTTTGATGATTGATCATGGATGTTGCTATATCATGTTACATGTTATCTTGCATATGATGGATGTTTTGAACATTTTAGTTGGTGTGGAAAGTTCTGCATAGATATGGCTATGAGTGACAAAATTTTAGGGTTTTTTATTTTGTTATTTTATATATTTGAATGTGGTAAAAAAATTGATAAAAGATTATTAGATTTAAATTAGGAAGAAAATGGAAGAGGATGTAATAAAATGATGAACTTAAACCTTAGGAAAGGTTTGGTTAGAAAATTGGATTTTGGAGTAACTAGAGAAGCTTTTGTTTTTGAAATTTTGAGAAGAATCAGTTAGGAATTAAAAGAAATTGTTAACATGAAAATTGTAGATATATGTCTCATAGAGTTTTAGCCACTAGAATCACTTAATTTGGAGTCCTGATGAGGGGTATATTATCCAATTAGTAAGTAGTGGTCAAAAACTAATTAACCAGGGAAGAATTTGTTAGGTAAGCTTCTATGTTTTCATTTTTGGGCTAAATCTGTAGAGAATTAAAGGAAATTGTTAACATACTAAATATAGATATATGTCCCACAAATCTATAGGCTCTAATATCACTTAATTTGGAGTCCATATGAGGGAAATATGGCTGATTAATGAGTAGATGTCAAAATCAATCTAGAATCCAAGGTGGTAAATGTAAGTGTTTTTGTTTTTGATTTTCGGAGAATAATTCATAAGGAATCTGAAGAAATGATAAACATAAAAGTTGTAGATAATTGTCTTATATTTTTATAGGCTTTGGAATCACCTTCATTAGAGTCTGTATGAGGGAGATAAGATTGAATAAGTGAGGAAAGGGCAAAGAACACGGCTAGGCTGTGTTTTGAGTTACTTCAGCATTGGTAGGCCGTGTTCAGGGTTATTTTTGAGTATATTTGAAGTATTTTCAAGCATGGCCGTGTCTTGGAACATGATCAAGTTGTGTTAGGAGTTGGTAAAGCTTATGTTTAACATTTTTCTACCTTAAATGAATCTCAATAACTATAGGGTAATAATAGAAACCAAAATGAGGGAAAATACCCTATAAAATTTGTGAAAACATATGATAAAAATAATATTTTAAAAAAAGAATCTTATAAATAGAAATAATAAATAATTAGAGTATACCCTACCATTGCCATTGCATGAACTCCTTACCATCTTAAGTGTGTAATTTTGACATAAAAATATTTTATAAAGTGATATTTGAAAATGATTATGTTCATTGAATGATTACCAATGATTTTTGGTATTGATTATATTTTGATGAAAAATTATGGCATGTGAGTATAATGGACACACTTGTTATTGAAATCATATTTTTGGCTATTAATGAGAAAAGAAAAGAAATAAGCATGGTCTCATGACGGTCCGCGTGATGCACCAGTAGGGAACACCCTACCAATGACTATGATTTTGTTAATGAGAAAAGAAAGAGAAAGTGAGCCATGTCAGACGGAGTGAGAAAAGCCTGTTCTGGAGAGTAGAAAGTACTTACCCTAACTGGGATAGCTTGATATGAAAATAAGTTGATAGCCATCATATGATATTCTGAAAATAGTTATTCATACCATACATGTTATAACTGTACGATTTTCATGTGCATGAATAAAGTGCATTCGTGTGACCTAAAGATATTTGCTATAGTTTATACAGATAAACATGACATGATGAGCTATATTACTGATGATTATTATTTATTGTTGAACCTACTGGATTTAATTCTCACTGTATTTCCATGTCATGTTCATAAAACTAGTTATACAGATTTTTCTATGGATCTGGCTTTTAATACATAATGGATCGAGTTACTCTATGTTGGGCAGATCCCAGAAATTAAGATGTTTGTGATCGAGTTGGCTAAGATTCTAGTGAAGGTGTAACCACCCCCACCCGCACCCGTATCTCTGGAATTGGTCAACATGAATCAAAAAGGTGTAGATATTTATGTGTTTGATTTTTGTACGTACTTTTTGATTAATGATGTGTATGTGAACTCAGTATTGTATCAGTGTTAATGGTAGACCTTAAATCTTGATTATGCTTGGTAAAATTAATTGAATATTATTTTGACTTAAGTAATTATAAATAAAGAGGTAATGACTTCATGGAATTTTAATATATATATATATATGTGTGTGTGTGTGTGTGTGTGTGTGTGTAAAAAATATGGAGTTGTTACATAATTGGTATCAAAGCAGGACGATCCTAGATTACCAATGGAAGAATGGTTATCTGAATCGATCTTATAGTGTCTTGAGTATGTTGTGGTTGTGCTATGTAGGAGATCAGTGATTTCATATAGGTAAGAAATTACTAATGTTTCCTATCTATATGCCGAGGTGGTGTTATGACTACTGTTAAATATTTTTGAAACTAACTATTGGGTTTGATCACCTTAATAGCAGCATAACTTTGTTTTTGCCACAGTAAGAAATGGCACCACCAAGAAGGAATCTGGCAAACAATGCAGAGGAAACCATGCACAACTTTGCCACGACAATTCAAGACCAAGTCACGACTACCAACTAAATTCTATAATACCTCCAAAATGCTAATAACCCAAATATTGATAATGGTGTTAATAATCAGATGGCAAGGAATGATAATGACATATCCAAATTCTTAAGGACTAGACCACCTTCTTTTCAAGGCAGCTTTGATTCGATTGTAGCTAAAAGGTGGATAAGGGAATTGGACAAAATCTTTGAAGTGATGAGCTGTATTGAGGAGCAAGATATCTCCGCTGCATATATGCTGAAAGATGAAGTAGAATACTGGTGGCGTAGAACTAGAGAACTTTTAGATTACTAGGGAAGGAAAATCACTTGACAGTTGTTCAAAGACACCTTTTTAGAAAAGTACTTCCCAAGTACTGTGTAGGCAAAAAAAGAGATCGAATTTCTCTAACTTAGGCAGGGCAGCATGGCCGTAGACCAATACATCACGAGGTTCAAGGAGTTGTCTAAGTTCTCCTCTTACCTGCAATTTAACCCCGATGAAGCATGGAAGGTTGTTAAATTCAAAGCGCGATTGAAACCAGAGATAATGAATGCAGTTGTAGCTATGGAGATTAGGGAGTTCGTACCTCTGATAAATAAATGCAGACTCCTGGAGAAGAGCGTGAGGGTAGTGGAGGATGAGAAACAAAGATGGAACTTCTAGAAAAGGAAGAAGGGGTCATAAAACTCTAGAAGAAATGTTAGAGGAAAAGGACAGGGTACTGGCAAGAGACCAATGATTGCAAGTCCTCGACCCTTTCAACATAACTTTTCCACAGTTAAGTGTACTAAGTGCAGGCATATGCATGGTAATCGGCCATGCTACATGGGACCAAATGTTTGCTTCAAATGCAAATAGAAGGGTCATTTTGCAAAGAACTGCCTATAGAATATGGAGAAGCAGTTGAAACAGAGGCCTCAGGTGAAAGGAAGGGTTTTCACCTTGAGCGATCAAAAGGCAGCTCAATCCTCCGAAATGATTCAAGGTACATGCTACATCTATGGATTTACTCTTATGGTGTTGTTTGACTCTAGTGCTAGTCATTCATTTATATCGGAAGAATGTATTAGGAAGTTTCACTATCCTATTTTTGAAACACTATGAATTATCTGTAGTAACCTCCACGGGGGAAAGGGTCTTAACTTCCTCTGTATATAAAGACTGTCAGGTCACCACCTAGGAAAAACTTTTTTTGTAGACTTCATCTGTCTACCTTTAAAAGATATTGATGTCATTCTAGGGTTAGACTGGATGTCTAGAAATTGGGTCTTGCTAAATTGTTGCACCAAGACCGTTGAATTTCTACCTCCTACTCCACAAGAGGAGATGCAATTATTGATGCTAAATGCTAATCAAATCAATCAGGAGTTAAAGAGTGGAGTACTTGGTTATATTCTCTTGCGTTTATCAAACCTAGAAGTTAAACCAAAGATTAATGAAATCCCAATAGCTAATGAGTTTCCTGAAGTATTTCCAACATATATTCCAGGCTTACCTCCCAATAGAGAGATAGAGTTCTCTATTGATCTCCTACTTGGGACAGGGTCTATATCTATTGCACCTTATAGACTGGCTTCGAAAGAACTACAGGAGCTTAAGAAATAGTTTGAGGAATTCTTAGACAAGCAATTCATTAGACCAAGTGTATCGCCTTGGGGAGCTCCTGTATTGTTTGTTAAGAAGAAAGATGAGAGCCTTAGACTATGCATAGACTATAGACAGCTAAATAAGGTAATTGTCAAAAATAAGTACCCTCTCTCTAGGATAAATGACTTATTGGATCAACTAAAGGAAGCCTCTACATCTTTTCTAAAATTGACTTGAGATCGGGATACCATCCGATTAGGATCAAGAAGGAGGATGTATCAAAAACAGCCTTCAGGACTAAGTATAGGCACTATGAGTTTCTCGTAATACCCTTCAGGTTGATGAATGCAACTGCAATTGTCATTGATTACATGAATTGCATTTTTCGACACTACCTAGATCAATTTGTGGCGGTGTTCATTGATGACATCTTAATATATTCTAAGAATGAGAAAGAACACGAACAACATCTCTGAATCATGCTACAAGTGCTGAAAGAAAAAAAGTTGTATGCGAAATTGGAGAAGTGTGGATTTTAGCTGACAGATGTGAAGTTTCTCAAACATGTTATATCCAATAGAGGGGTAGCTGTAGACCCTAGCAAGATAGAAGCAGTGATTTAGTGGGAAAGACCAAAGACAATTACAAAAATCAAAAGTTTGTTGGGTTTGGCAGGATACTACAAAAGGTCAAAACTTCTCTCGTATAGCCTTGCCATTGACTAAATTGACCAGGAAGGGAAGCCTTTTCAAATGGACCGGTCAATGTGAAGCTTGTTTCCAAGAGCTTAAAACAGGATTGACCACTCCTCCTGTTTTAATTATTCCAGACCTCACAGGACATTTTGAAGTGTATAGTAACGCTTCAAAGAAAGAGCTAGGGTGTGTGCTAATGCAAAACAAGAGAGTAGTTGCTTACACATATAGACAACTAAGACCCCATGAAGGAAATTATCCAACCTATGATCTTGAATTGGCAGCTGTGGTGTTTTCCTTAAAGATTTGACGACACTATTTGTATGGGGCAACATTTGAAGTATACTGTGATCATAAGAGTCTTAAGTACCTTTTTTATCAGAAGGAGTTAAATATGAGGGAAAGAAGATGGGTGGAATTTCTCAATGACTACAAGTTTGAGATAAAATATCATCTAGGAAAGGCGAATTTTGTATCTTATGCCTTGAGTTGAATATCTCTACACATAGGTCAGATGATGGTGTATGAGATGCAGATGCTAGAAGAGGTTCAAAATTTGAAGCTGGTCACTACTTTTACCCCAAAGAAGATAATCATCAATTGGTTGAGTATAGAGTTTGATCTTAGAGCCAAGATTAAAGAGGTTCAAACTCATCACCATTATGTACAAAATCAAAAAAGTACAAGATGATTTTTTTGTCTCAGAAGATGGAGTAATCATATATCAAGGAAGGGTTTGTGTCGCTATTACGTGCTGTATAAGCTTTACTAAATAACCGCAAGCGCACGACGTAACTGTAGTTAGTCCGGCGTGTACGAGTCGTATTCCACAGAGAGCAAGGTCAACTACTAGAATTATGCAAAACGAGTTATCTAGATCGATGTAAAGCGATGGAGAGTTTGTCACAATTAAATAGATGAAAATAACTAATTAAACAAAGTCTAGGGTTATGGTTCACCACACTTATGATACTCAACATCCAAATTATACCTCTAATTGCAATTATCTAGGTTATTGGGGATGGTTTATCCTTAATTAACTAGCAATCTCTTTCAAGCATTACTAATCGTACCTAGGTCAATCCAATTGCCTACTTTCGTGGTTCTTAGTTCAACCTAGGTCCATTAAGTTCTATGCCAACCATGGAATACAATTAATCGGTTTTCTCGTGCCCATTAATTGATTCATTCCTAGGGAATCTCAAACTACTTTCGTGATTGAGAAATCCCTAATTGACCATTAGTTTCCGGTATCAATCTTCACCTCTCAGTCCATCAACTAATATCCTAAGACGTAATAAAATGTTGGCCAAACATTCATCAACTCATATAACCATTGCATAATAGCCAATCCAAATTTAACCATAGATAACACAATTAGGGTTTCAATTGTTCAATTCAACATAGTATCATCACACCATAAGTGGGTTCACCAAAACCCTAGATCAAAACTACTCAAGCATGATAAAAAGATAAATCAAGACCAAATTCATTAAGCAAACCATAAGAATTCAATACAAACCAAGAGAAAGCAATAGAAATAGAAGTAGAAGTAAGGATGGAAAGATAAAACCTGGAATTGCAGAATGAAATCTGAATACAAGCTTGAATCAATGTAAAATCTAACCTAGAACATGAAATCAAACTCTAATCCTACTCTAAATCCACCCCTAAGGTGTTTCCTAAGCCTAAAAACTCATTCCCTAAGTGTATTTTCGGTCCTCCCCCCTTTGGCTACGGTTTCCCCTCAATATATAACACTTTGGGCATCCAAAACACTAAAAAACACAGAGCTCGTAGACCCACAGCACGGCCATGGTCCATGACACGGCCTGGCCGTGCTTCTAGCTGGAATTTTGGGGAAATGCTGCAGCATCTGCCCCGAGCACGGCCTGGCCGTGGTGCATGCCACCAAGCATGGCCTGGACGTGCTAGGGCTGTGTCGCCCCAAATCTTCCGAATTTGCCAAAATTCCAAACATGAAAGTTGTATCCTTATGTCTCTTCTTTCCACATCCACTGGAATCACCTTAATCAGATATATATTGAGGGAGATATGACCAAATTAGTAACCAAAGGTCAGAATTTGTCCTACTACACTGTGATTTTGACTTGATAGCCTTGTAACGCCATGAAATATCCCGAATTTGACCAAGTGTTCAACATGAAAGTTGTATATCATTGTGTTGTCTTTACACAAAAACTTGAATCACTTTGATTGGAGGTCATAAGACAGAGATATACTCAAAGCAGTGTCGAAAGGTCAAATGCTGGGGGCTGCCATGCTTCTTTTTGGTTGAATTTTGGTAAGCTTCCTCCTTGCTTCCTTCTCATCATGGTTCCATATCCTTTGGCATTTTCCATGAATGTTTTCCCTTGCTTCTTGGCCTCTTTTGCTCACCTACAAGTATAAAAACAACCAAAGCAGTATCCAAAGCAAAACATAACCAAAAGCAGGGAAATAACCACAAGTTTGCATGAATTAAAGGATAAGATATAGCCATTAAACACTCAAAATATGCCTTTATCAACTCCCCCATGCTTAAACCTTTGCTTGTCCTCAAGCAAATAACATAACATATCGGGAAGGGGGAAAGATGTAATCAGATTCCAGAAGATAGAAAAATGCAACATAGATAATTTGTCACTCAATCAATGTGTACACAATAGGCATATGAATAGAAATTTACAAGATAGTCTCTATTCTTCTAAAACTAAACCAAAATTCTCCTATTATATATCTACTTCTATTGGTACCATTGAATGTATGCATCAAATTGATTTTCTGACACTCAAGTAGGCCACCTCATCCTTTAGATCTCCCTATGTTGCCTTACCCTTATTTCTATTTTATCACTCTTTTTCTCATTCAAACTCTTTTACTTTCCATCATTTTCTTTTTTTCTTTTTCATTCATTTAATTTTTTTTAGAAATATGTGGTGAGTGCATTTTATGCTCCATCTCACTAGGGTAAAGGCATCTAGGTACTCATACTAAGGCCTTTTTGGTGCCTTAAAGGGGTACTCAGAGTGAAAATTTTTTGGGGTGCACATTCCCTCATTTTTCAACTCTCCCTTCCTCCACACTCTCATAGTGTTAAAATCAAAAATAGCATGCAATTCACAGCACAATAGAGAGATATTTTTCAAAAAATTAGAGGTGTAATCCTAGAAGAGAGAGACTAAAGTTTAAACTACCTATTTCATACCCTATTTTGCATCACATGTTCATGAGCTAAAATCAACCTATATTATGCCAATCTATCTCTAAAATAGCAAACTTTATGATTATATAATGAAACAGGAGATAAAATATGCAACCAGTAAAAATCACAATCCTAAAGTCACTCCCCCATGCTTAAACTTGACATTGTCCTCAATGTCAATATCAATGAAGGTACAAGCAAAGGGAGAAGTAACTTACTTGTTTACATGGCTCACTTATGCATTTTTCTAGAGGACCCTTCTCTCCTCTTTTTTTGGGTACCTGGGGCACGGCCGTGTCCTAGGACACGGCCTGCCCGTGCTTCTCGCGGGTTTCTCCAGATTTTGCAGCTTTCTGGCCGTGCTTGCAGCACGGCCGTGGTGGAGGACACGGGCAGCCCGTGTTGCGGGCTGGAAGCTGCAAATCTTCAGTTTTTGCTTCAGCTTTTGACTCTCTTTGAGCTCCTTTGATCCTAATCCTTTGATATCACTTTGAGCACATGGGATTGAACCTAAGATACATGAGGAAACACTCATTGAACCTACAACCAAAGAAATTAACTAAAATTAAAGATGAAGACTAAACTAAAAACCAGAAAACAAAACTAAAAGAAACTTTAAAAATTAAAATGTGGGTTGCCTCCCACAAAGCGCTTGTTTAAAGTCATTAGCTCGACTCCCTTTTCATGATTTCCACTCAAAGAGGCTTGAAGAGAGTTTTAATAACTCTCTTTGCTATCCATTGCCTCTTAGTGTTGTGTATGAGGCTTTTTCTATTTCCTTTGAAGGGTCTTTTTGGCTCATTCTTTTCCTTCTTAGCTCCATTCAAGCTTTGAGGAGGTGGTTTGGGTTCAAGCTTTGTATCTTTCACTTCCTCCTCAATTTCTTGCTTTTCCTCCCCCTGTTTGACATAAACACAAGAACTTTTCACAGAGCATAACTCAAGTGGGTCAGAAGGAGAAAAATTCATGGCATTATCATTAACATGAGGTTCATTTAAGCCAATCATATTGCAAGATTCACCTAGAGATGGAGGGTACAAAGCATCATTCAAATTAAATTCTACTTTTTCATCCCCTACATTCAAAGAAAGCTTTCCATCTCTCACATTTATATTAGCACCAGCCATAGCTAGGAAAGGCCTTCCAAGAATGATAGGGATTTTGTTATCTTCCTCCATCTCTAAAATGACAAAATCAACCGGTATGAAAAATTTACCTACCTTTAGAGGAACATCCTCTAATATACCTACCGGATGCTTGATGGATCGATCAGCCAAATCAAGAGAAAGGGTGGTAGGCTTTAAGTCACCCATCCGAAGCTTTTCGTACACCGAGAGAGGCATGAGGCTAACACTTGCTCCAAGGTCACATAGGGCTCGATCAATCTTCATATCTCCTATGGAGCAAGGAATGGAGAAGCTCCCGGGATCCTTAAGCTTTTGAGGAAGCTTATTCTGGATTAATGCACTTGATCCCTCTGTCAATGCCACCACAGCATGCTCATCAATCTTTCTCTTGTTTGAGAGGATCTCTTTCAGGAACTTTGCATAGGATGGCATTTGGGACATTGCTTCTAGAAATGGGATATTGATATTTAGCTTCTTCAACACATCCAGAAATCTCCCAAACTGCTTCTCTTGCTTAGCCTTAACCAATCTTTGAGGAAAAGGGATTGGTGGCTTGTATGGTTCAGGAGCCACATATTTTGGTTCTTCTTCTTTCCTTTCCTCTTCTTCTTGATCCTCTTCTCTTTTCTTCTCAGATGCAGCCCGAGGTTAATTTTTCTTTACCTCCCCACTTCTCTCAGATTCAGCCAACTGCTTACCACTTCTCAAAGTAATGGCATTACAATGCTCTTTAGGGTTCTCAGTCTGGCCTGGAAGTTTGCCAAAGTTCCTATTAAATAGACTTGCTTGCTATGCTATTTGAGTTTCCAGCATCTTGTTATGAGTAGTAAGTGAGTCTACCTTGGAGGCTAAATCCTTAATAGCCTCATTCATAGAATAATTCTGGGCTCTAAATTCATCATTCTGCTTACTCTGTGTAATGATGAAATTTTCCATTAAAGCCTCCAAATTTGACTTTGGCTGAGGAGCTGGGTTGAATGGCCTCTGATTTTGGAACCCAGGAGGTTGTCTAAAGTTATTCTGAGGCTGCTGATTTGCATTCGGCTTATATGAGAGATTTGGGTGGTTTCTCCAACCTAGATTGTAAGTGTTGCTGTAGGGATTGCTTTTCTGATTATCATTCACAAAGTTCACCTGTTTACAATCCTGAGGTGCAGAATTTCCAAATTGACAATTACTAGCCATATGGCCAACACACCCACAGATCTCACATGTAGAAGATGAAGAACAACCAACAGCATTGATGCTCAATTTATCTAACTTTTGAAACAATGCATCAACTTTAGAAGTAAGATGATTAAACACATCTACTTCATACATACCTGCTGGTTTCCTCGGCTACCTTTCACTAGACCATGAGTAGTGATTTTGAGCCATATCTTCAATTAGGTCATATGCCTCATCTACAGTTTTATTCATAATGGCCCCTCCAGCTGCAGCATCCACAGACATACGGGTGCTGTAGATTAGTCCATTGTAGAAGGTATGGACTATAAGCCACTTCTCCAAACCATGGTGTGGGCATATTCTGAGGAGCTCTTTAAATCTTTCCCAAGCCTCATACAATGACTCACCATCTTTCTGAGCAAAAGTGGTGATCTGGTTCCTCAGATGGGCTGTCTTGCTCGGTGGGAAGTACTTGGCTAGAAAAGCTTAAGAAAGCTGCTGCCAAGTGGTGATGGACCCTGCTGGAAGAGAATGCAACCAAGCACGGGCCTTGTCCCTCAAAGAGAAAGGGAATAGTCTTAACCTGATGGCAGCAGAGGATACCCCATTCAGCTTCAAGGTGTCACAGTACTCCAAGAAGACTGACAGGTGGAGATTAGGGTCTTCGGTAGGTGACCCTCCAAATTGATTCTGCTAAACCATCTGCAAGAGAGAGGGCTTCAGCTCAAAGTTGTTAGCTTCAACAACTGGCCTGACAATGCTGGGATTCAGGCCATGTGTATTTGGGGCAATAAAATTCTATAGAGATCGGTTATCTCTCTCCCCCATGGTAGCTGCAAAATTTTCTTGTTACTGTATTCTTCTTCTCCTCCGGAGGGTGAGCTCAATTTCTGGGTCAAATTCAACAAGGACTTTGTCCCCTCTTCGCATATAATAGCCACACACCTATGAAGGATGAAAAAGGTGCAAAAACTAGCAAAAGAAAATTATGCAGAAAAGAAAAAAAAACAGAAAAGAAAATGATCTAGTCTAGCTATTTCGCAATATATCTAATATGGACAATTGCTCCCCGGCAACGGCGCCAAAAAATTGTTACGTGTCGTATAAGCTTTACTAAATAACTGCAAGCGCACGGCGTAACTGTAGTTAGTCCGGCGTGTACAGGTCGTATTCCACAGAGAGCAAGGTCAACTACTAGAATTATGCAAAACGAGCTATCTAGATCGATGTAAAGCGATGGAGAGTTTGTCACAATTAAATAGATGAAAATAACTAATTAAACAAAGTCTAGGGTTATGGTTCACCACACTTATGATACTCAACATCCAAATTATACCTCTAATTGCAATTATCTAGGTTATTGGGGATGGTTTAGCCTTAATTAACTAGCAATCTCTTTCAAGCATTAATGATCGTACCTAGGTCAATCCAATTGCCTACTTTCGTGGTTCTCAGTTCAACCTAGGTCCATTAAGTTCTATGCCAACCATAGAATACAATTAATCGGTTTTCTCGTGCCCATTAATTGATTCATTCCTAGGGAATCTCAAACTACTTTCGTGATTGAGAAATCCCTAATTGACCATTAGGTTCCGGTATCAATCTTCACCTCTCAGTCCATCAATTAATATCCTAAGACGTAATAAAATGTTGGCCAAACATTCATCAACTCATATAACCATTGCATAATAGCCAATCCAAATTTAACCATAGATAACACAATTAGGGTTCCAATTGTTCAATTCAACATAGTATCATCACACCATAAGTGGGTTCACCAAAACCCTAGATCAAAACTACTCAAGCATGATAAAAAGATAAATCAAGACCAAATTCATTAAGCAAACCAAAAGAATTCAATACAAACCAAGAGAAAGCAATAGAAATAGAAGTAGAAGTAAGGATGGAAAGATAAAACCTGGAATTGCAGAATGAAATCTGAATACAAGCTTGAATCAATGTAAAATCTAACCTAGAACATGAAATCAAACTCTAATCCTACTCTAAATCCACCCCTAAGGTGTTTCCTAAGCCTAAAAACTCATTCCCTAAGTGTATTTTCGGTCCTCCCCCCTTTGGCTACGGTTTCCCCTCAATATATAACACTTTGGGCATCCAAAACACTCAAAAACACAGAGCTCGCAGACCCGCAGCACGGCCATGGTCCATGACACGGCCTGGCCGTGCTTCTAGCTGGAATTTTGGGGAAATGCTGCAGCATCCGACCCGAGCACGGCCTGGACGTGCTAGGGCCGTGTCGCCCCAAATCTTCCAAATTTGCCAAAATTTCAAACATGAAAGTTGTAGCCTTATGTCTCTTCTTTCCACAGCCACTAGAATCACCTTAATCGAATATATATTGAGGGAGATATGACCAAATTAGTAACCAAAGGTCAGAATTTGTCCTACTACACTGTGATTTTGATTTGATAGCCCTGTAACGCCATGAAATATCCCGAATTTGACCAAGTGTTCAACATGAAAGTTGTATATAATTGTGTTATCTTTGCACAGCAACTTGAATCACTTTGATTGGAGGTCATAAGACAGAGATATACTCAAAGCAGTGCCAAAAGGTCAAATGCTGGGGGCTGCCATGCTTCTTTTTGGTTGAATTTTGGTAAGCTTCCTCCTTGCTTCCTTCTCATCATGGTTCCATATCCTTTGGCATTTTCCATGAATGTTTTCCCTTGCTTCTTGGCCTCTTTTGCTCACCTACAAGTATAAAAACAACCAAAGCAGTATCAAAAGCAAAACATAACCAAAAGCAGGGAAATAACCACAAGTTTGCATGAATTAAAGGATAAGATATAGCCATTAAACACTCAAAATACGCCTTTATCAGTCCCTCAAGAACAAGAGTTGAGGACTAAGATTTTGCAAGAGGCACATCAAAGTAAGTATATAGTCCATCCTGGATCCACTAAAATGTATTAAGATTTAAAGAAGATGTACTGGTGATCAGGGATGAAAAAGGACATTACTAAATTTGTGGCAAAATGTCTAATTTGTCAAAAAGTGAAAGTAAAGCATCAAAAACCAGTAGGATTTCTACAACCTCTTGAGATCTCTAAATGAAAATGGGATAGTATTTTGATGAAATTTGTGGTCGGCTTACCTAAGAACTCAATTGGACCTGACTCTATCTGGGTAATAGTTGACAGATTAACCAAATCTGCCCAATTTTTGCTAATAAAAAATAACTATTCATTGGAAAAATTGACTTAATTGTACATCCAAGAGATAGTTAGACTACATGGAATTCCCTTAAATATCGTTTCTAATAGAGATCTGAGGTTCACGTTGAGGTTTTGGAAAGCATTGCAGGAAGCATTTGGAACTCAGTTGTGGTTTAAAACTACCTACCATCCTTAGATTGACGGGTAAACATAACGGCTCATTCAAACCCTAGAAGATATGTTGAGGGCCTATGTGATAGAACAAGGTAAAGGATGGGATAAGTACCTACCTTTAGTAGAGTTTGCTTATAATAATAGCTATCACTCTAGTATTAAGATGGCCCCCTACTAAGCTTTATATGGTAGAAACTACCGATCTCCACTATATTGGTTTGAGGTAGGAGAAAAGAACTTGTTAGGTCCTAATATAGTTCAACAAACCACTGAACAAATCAAGATGATACGAGACAAAATACTTACAACTTAGAGTCGGCAAAAGAGTTACTATGATAACAGACATAAACCTCTGAAGTTTGAGGAAGGAGACCTTGTATTTTTGAAACTTTCCTCAACTACTGAAGTTGGCAGATCTCTCAAAACCAAAAAGTTAAGTCTGTGATTTTTGGGACCCTACCAAATTCTGAGGAAAGTGGGGACGTCAGCATATCAAGTTGCTCTTCCACCTAATTTGTCCAACCCACATAATGTTTTCCATGTATCACAGCTCCGGAAGTATCTTCTAGATTCCTCACATGTAATATAGGATGAACCAATCAAAATAAAGGAAAACATGACATACCAGCTAGTACCAGCATCCATATTGGACACCGATGTGAAGCAATTGAGGAATAAAACCATTCCTCTGGTTAAGATGTTATGAAAAGGTTTGACTCTGAAAGAATCAACGTAGGAGCCGGAAGAAGTCATGAGAAAGAAATATCCGCAATTGTTCTTATTAGGTAATTTTTAAAATTTTGGGGACAAAATTTCTTTTAGGGGGAGAGAAATGTAACATTCCTAATTTCATTTCTTTTATTAATAAAGGTACATAAATATTTAGTAAAGGAAATAAAATTTATTAGACAATTTTTAGATATTTAAGAAAATATAATCCTTAAAAATTCTCCACCTTATGTGTATGGATAGAAAATGTTTATAAAATTAAGGGAACAAAAAAAGAGAGAAAACCTAATAGCAAAAATTAGAAATAAAGTACTAAAGAGAGGCGAAATTCTTGGCTAAGGAAGATAAACTTTTGGGAAGTAAGTAAAGGTCATAAAATTTAAAGAAGATTGGATTAGGGTAATTTTAACTAATTCGAGAGTTAGAAATTCTTAAGTTTAACATCTCCACCCATACATTGGGTTTTCACCTATGGACACTTCATATAGAGTTTTTCCACTTCACATGAGTTTCTAGCAAGCTAATTGGATAGCTCAAGCAAGAAATAAAACGTAGACTTGGACTAGATATAGAAGTAGGATCGATAGTCCAAAAATTATAAAAATGTGACTAAGTCCTCAATGAAAGTTAGAATTTCAGGTAAAGCAAAGGAAATGAGTAAGAATAATCCCAAATCCAAGAAAATAATAATAAGAATAAGAATTATGTGAAAAAATAGTAGGGTAATAATAAGCAAGATTAGGTCACATGGTTTTAGGACAAAACATCTATATTCTAGATTCATAATTTCATCAAGTAGGTAATAATACATGGAATTAGGATAAAACATCTATATCCTACATTCAAAATTTCAACAAGTGGGTAATAATACATAGCATTATGACAAAACATCCTTATCGTACATAAATAATTTTAGCCAAGCAAGGGAGATTCAAGGGCTAAAAATTTTCCACCTAGAAAAGCAAACCTATCATACTTGAGTAAGGCAAAAGAAAAAGGAAATGAATCCCTAAATCAAAGGGACATTATCCCTTGTCTTAAGAACATTTTATCATGATTTTCAAAATACAAATCTCCTTTTGCTATGCATATCTTGACTAAGGGAGAGGAAGATAAGAACATGAGTTGCCTTTCCCCAAAAAACAACCAAGTGCATCCTAATTGTGATAAGGTAGACCCATAATTATGGAAGGTGACCAAATTGATAGTTTATTTAAACCAAACCCACCTTTAAAACATTATAATTTCGTCTAAGTGAGGGAGAGGAAAAATAGAAGCAAGGTACAATGAGGAAATGAGAGAAAGAAAGGAGAAGAGGGGAAGGAAGAAGAAAGAGAACTCTAGAGGACTAAGTACTCAAGGTAAGTTAGCTTAATCTCCACTTGAATCCATCTTATCTCTTTATCCTTGGGGTTCAAAACTCACCCTCCTTCTCTTATTTAAGCTGCTAGAAAAGCTGAGGAAAGGGAGGAATCTTGCTACTTCCTTTAAGAGGAAACAAGAAAAAGAATTCACTAAGTGAGCTAGGGAGATCTTTAGGTAGGTTTAACAATATCTCTTTTTGAAGAAAAGTTTTGAAATTTGTAACATTTATATGGGATTTCGATCTTAGTACTTTGATGAAATTTACAATATTTGCTACTTTGATGATTGGTCATGGATTTTGCTATATCATGTTACATGTTATCTTACATATGATGGATATTTTGAATATTTCGATTGGTGTGGAAAGTTCTGCATAGGTATGGTTATGGGTGGCAAAATTTTAGGATTTTATTCTACTATTTTGTATATTTGAATGTGATGAAAAATTTATGGAAGATGTTAGATGTAAATTAGGAAGAAAATGGAAGAGTATGTAATAAAATGATGAACTAAAACCATAGGAAAGGTTTGGTTAGGAAACTGGATTTTGGAGTAACTAGGGAAGCTTTTGTTTTTGAAATTATGGGAAGAATCGGTTAAGAATTAAAAGAAATGGTTAACTTAAAAATTGTATATATAAGTCTTACAGATTTGTATCCACTAGAATCACTTAATTTAGAGCCTAGATGAGGGAGTTATTGTCTGATTTGTAAGTAGTGGTCAGAAACTAGTTAACTAGGGAAGAATCTGTTAGGTAAGCTTTTGTGTTTGTATTTTTGGGCTAAAGCTGTAGGGAATTAAAGGTAATTGTTAACATAATAAATATAGATATATATCCAACGGATATATAGGCTCTAAAATCACTTAATTTGGAGTCTATATAAGGGAGATATGTCTTATTAATGAATAAAGGTCATAATCAGTTTAGAATCATGGGTGGTAAATGTAAGTGTTTTGATTTTTTATTTTTGGGGACTAATTAGTAAGGAATATAAAGAAATGATAAACTTAAAAGTTGTAGATATGTGTCTTATATTTTTATAGGCTTTGGAATCACCTCAATTGGAATTCGTATGAGGGATATATGGTTGAATAAGTGAGGAAATGTCACAGAACACGGCTAAGCCGTGTTCTGGGTTACTTCAGCACTGCTAGACCGTGTTTAGGACTATTTTTTAGTATGTTTGAAGTATTTTCAAACATGGCCGTGTCCTAGAACATAACCAAGCCATGTTAGGAGTTGGTAAAACTTATTTTTAACATTTTTCTCCCTAAAATGAATCTCATTAACTATAGGGTAATAATAGAAACCAAAATGGAGAAAAAGATCCTATAAAATTTGTAAGAACATGTGATAAAAATAATATTTAAAATAAAAGAATCTTATAAATGAAAATAATAAATTATTAGAGTGTGTGTAACAACTCCATTTTATATATATATATATATATATATATATATATATATATATATATATATATATAAATTTTTAAAGTTCTAAGAAATCATTACCTTTATTTAACTCACAATAACATTCCATTAATTTAACCAAGCATAATTAAAGTTTACAAATCATTAATTAACAACATCTGTACACAAATCAAACACATATATGTCTACATCTTATTCATCCATATTGACCAGTTCCGGGGATATAGGTGCAGGTGGTTGCACCTTCAACGGGATCTTAGCTAACTCGACCACAAACACCTTATTAATTTTTGGAATTTGCCCAACATAGAGTAACTCAATCCAACGTACACTAAGAGCCAAAGCCAAAGAAAAATCTACAAAACCAATTTTTTGAACACGATATGGAAATATAGTGAGAATTAAATCCCAATAGGTTCAACAATAAATCACAATTATAATCAATATAGATAATCTATATAAGCTATAACAAATATCTCAAGTCACATGAATGCACTTTATCTATGCACATGAAAATCATACAGTAATGACATGTATGGCATGAAGAACTATTTTTAGATTACCATATGATGGCTATCAACTTATTTTCATATCAAGCTACTCCGGTCAAGGTGAGTACTTTCTACTCTCCGGTACGGGCTTTTCTCACTTCGTCTGACATGTCACACTTTCTCTTTTTTTTCTCATTAACATAACCATAGCCGTTGGTAGGGCGTCCCCTACTAGTGCACCACACGGACCGCCATGTGACCGTGTTTATTTCTTTTCTTTTCTTTTCTTTTCTTTTCCCAATAATAGCCAAAAATATGATTTCAATAACAAGTATGTTCATTATACTCACATGCCATAATTTTTTATCAAAATACAATCATTACCAAAAATTATTAGTAATCATGACATAAACATAATCATTTCAAATATCACTGCAATGGCAATGGCTATGGCATACACTAGTCATTTATTATTTTCATTTATAAAATTCTTCTTTTTTAAATATTATTTTTATCTCTTCATTTTCTTTATGCTCGACCACTAGTCACTTTCCTCCTACTTATATCATTTTCAACACATGTTTTCACCAATTTAATATGGCATTCTTCTTTAATTTAGTTTCTATTAATATCCTATAGTTAATAAGGTTCATTTAGGGTAGAAAAATGTTGAAAATAAGCTTTACAAGCTTCCAACATGTCCTAAACGTATCCTACAACACGGCTTGGCCATTTCTAGTAAAACAGCCATGCTTTAGGCTTCAAAATGCCCTTTCCAGCATAGAACACGACCATGTTGTGCCTTGGAACATAGCCATGCTCCATGTTGTATTATTCCCTCATGCAGGTTTTCGTCCTACCTAATCTTCTCTCACTCATCAGAGCATAACTACCTCATTTTAACTTCGCATTAAGTGATCTTGGTGTCAATTTAAAAATAAAACAATTATCTAAAACTGCTATGTTGTACATTGTAGTGAAATCTTAAAGAATCTTGGTGATATTACTCCCTCAATTTAAATATTATTTCTCCTCGGGTAGGTTCTCAACTTTACTTACTAACCTGATCATATCTCCTTCATATGAACTCCAAATTGAGTGATTCCAGTGACTAACTTTCCATGAGACATATATCTATAATTTTTATGTTAGCTAGTTATTCTACTTCCCTACATAAGTTTCTCATAAATTCAAACACAAAAGCTTTCCTAACAGATTCTTCCCTGGTTAACTATTTTTTAACCACTTCTTACTAATTTGACCATATGTACCTCATCTGAACTCCAAATTAAGTGATTACAGTGGCTAAATATCTGTGAGACATATATATATTTTTCATATTAACCATTTATTTTAATTACTAACTGATTCTTCCCATAATTTCAAAAATAGAAGCTTCCTTCGTTACTCTAAAATCTAGTTTCCTAACCAAACTATTTTCTAAGGTTTTAGTTCATCATTTTATTATGTCCTCTTCCATTTTCTTCTTAATTTACATCTAATTATATTTCATCAATTTTTCACCACATCTAAATATACAAAATAGTAGCATAAAAATCTTAAAAATTTGTAACCCATAGTCATACCTATGCAGAACTTTCTACACCAACCTAAGTATTCAAACATATATCACTTGCAAGATCAACATGTAACATGATATAGCAACATTCATGGCCAATCATCCAGGTAACAAATATAGTAAATTTCATCAAAGTTCTAGGATCAAAATCCCATATAAATGTTTCTAATCTCAAAGCTTTTCTATAAAGAAATATTGTTAAATCTACTTAAAGATCTCCCTAACTCACTTAGTAAATTTTTTTTCTTGTTTCCTCTTGAAGGAAGTAGCAAGATTCCTCCCTTCCCTTAGCTTTTCTAGTAGCATAAATAAGAGAAAGAGGGTGAGTTTTTGAACCCCAAGAATGAAGAAGAAAGATAGATTCAAGTGGAGATTAAGCTAACTTACCTTGAGTACTTATTCCTCTAAACTTCTCATTCCTCTTTCTTCTTCTCTTCTCCTCTCTCTCTCTCTCTCTCCTTTCCTCACTCTACTTTGCTTATGTTTTTTCTCTCCCTCACTTGGATGAAATTATAATCTTATAAGGGTGGGTTTTGCTTAAATAAACTATCATGTGGTTCACCTTTCATAACCATGGGTCTACCTTATCACAATTAGGATGCACTTGGTTATTTTTTGGGGAAAAACAACTTATGTTCTTTCCTTCCTCTCCCTTAGTCAAGATATGCATAGCAAAAGGAGATTTGTATTTTTGAAAATCATGTTAAAATGTTCTTAAGACTAGGGACAAGGTCCCTTTGATTTAGGGATTCATTTCCTTTTTCTTTTATTTTAATCAAGTATGATAGGTTTGCCTTTTTAGGTGGTAAATTTTCAGCCCTTGAATCTCCCTTGCTTGGCTGAAATTAGTTGTGTAGGATGAGGATATTTTTTTCATAATGCTTTGTATTATTACCCACTTGTTGAAATTATGAATATAGGATATAGATGTTTTGTCCTAAAACCATGTATTATTACCTACTTGTTGAAATTATAAATGTAGGATATAGATGTTTTGTCTTAATGCCATGTGACATAATCTTGATTATTATTACACTACTATTTCCTCACATGATTCTTATTTTTCCTTCTTGGATTTGGGTTCATTCTTACCCATTTCCTTTGCTTTGGCTAAAATTATAGCTTTCATGAAGGGCTTGGTCACATTTTCATGAATTTTGGGCTATCAGTCAAACTTCTATATCCTAGTTCAAGTCTATATTTTATTTCTTGCTTGGGCTATCCTATTGGCTTGCTAGAAATTCATGTGAAGTGGAAAAACTCTATATGAAGTGTCCATTGGTGAAAGCCCAATTTATGGGTGGAGATGTTAAACTTAGTAACTCTAACTCTTGTATTCGAAAAAATTACCTTAATCCAATCTTCTTAAAATTTTAAAACCTTTACTTACTTCACAAAAGTTTATCTTCCTTACCCAAGAATTTTGCCTCTTTTTAGTATGTTATTTCTAATTTTTCCTATTAGGTTTTCTCTCTTTACCTATTCCCTTATTGTTAGAAACATTTTCTTGCATACACATAAGGTGAAAATTTTCTAAAGATTATATTTCTTAGATATCTAAAAATTGTCTAATAAATTTTATTTCCTTAATTAATTATTTATGTACCTTTATTAATAAAAGAAAAAAAATTATAAATGTTACATTAAATATTTATGTACCTTTATTAATAAATGAAACGAAATTAGGGATATTACATTTGTTTCCCCCTAAAAGAAATTTTGTCCTCAAAATTTCAGAAATTACCTATTAAGAATAATTGCAAATATTTCTTTCTCATGACTTCTTCCAGCTCTCAAGTTGCTTCTTCTGGAGTCAAACCTTCCCATAACACCTTAACCAAGGGAATGGTCTTATTCCTCAATTGCTTCACGTCGGTGTCCAATATGGATGCCGGTACTAGCTAGTATGTCATGTTCTCTTTTATTTGGATTGGTTCATCCTGTATTACATGTGATGAATCTAGAAGATACTTCCAAAACTGTTATACATGGAAAACATTATGCAGGTTGAACAAATTAGGTGGGAGGTCAACTTGATATGCTGACATCCCCACTTTCTTCAAAATTTGGTAGGGTCCCAAAAATCGCGGACTTAGCTTTCTGGTTTTGAGAGACCTACCAACTCCAGTAATCGGAGAAATTTTTAGAAATACATGGTCTTCTTCCTCAAACTCCAGATATCTATGTCTCTTATCATAGTAACTATTTTGCCGACTCTGAGCTGTAAATATTTTGTCTCGTATCATCCTGATTTGTTCAATGGTTTGTTGAACTAGATCAAGACTCAGTAAGTTTTTTTCTCTTACTTCAAACCAACATAGTGGGAGCCATCTTAATACTTCAGTTATAACTATTATTATAAGCAAACTCCACTAAAGGTAAGTACTTATCCCATCCTTTACCTTGCTCTATCACACAGGCCCTTAACATATCTTCTAGGGTTTGAATGGTCCATTCTGTCTTTCCGTCAGTTTGAGGAGGGTAGGCAGTACTGAACCGCAACTAGGTTTCAAAAGTTTCTTGCAACGCCTTCCAAAACCTCGACGTGAACCTTGGATCTCTATCAGAAATGATATTTAAGGGAATTTCATATAGTCTAACTATTTCCTGGACGTACAATTGGGCCAATTTGTCTAGTAACAAGTTAATTTTTATTGGTAAAAAGTGTGCAGATTTGGTTAATCTATCAACTATTACTCAGATAAAGTCATGTCCAACTAAAGTCTTAGGTAAGCCCACCACAAAGTCCATCGAAATACTGTCCCATTTCCATTTAGCGATCTCAAGAGGTTGTAGAAATCTCAATGGCTTTTGATGCTCTACCTTCACCTTCTGACAAGTTAGACATTTTGCCATAAACTCAGCAATGTCCTTTTCCATCCCTAGCCACCAATACATCCTCTTTAAATCTTGGTACATTTTAGTGGATCCTGGATGGACTGTGTATTTACTCTGATGCCCTTACTATAAGATCTTAGTCCTTAACTCTTGTTCTTGAGGAACATAGATCCTTCCTTGATACATGATTACTCCATCTTCCAAGACAGAAAAATCATCTTGATCATTATGATCCCGTAAGTATTGATCATGAACTTGATCCTCTTTAGTCTGAGCTCTAAGGTCATTGATTATTAGCTTCTTTGAGGTAAAAGTAGTGTCCAGCTTCAAATTTTGAAACTCTTCTAGTATCTGCATCTCATACAGCATCATCCAACCTATATGTAGAGATTTTTGACTTAAGGCATCGGCTACAACATTTGCCTTTTCTAGATGATACTTTATCTCAAATTTGTAGTCATTGAAGAATTCTACCCATCTTCGTTGCCTCATATTTAACTTCTTCTTATCAAAAAACTACTTAAGGCTCTTATGATCACAGTATACTTCAAATATCGCTCTGTATAAATAGTGTTGCCAAATCTTTAAGGCAAACACCGCCGCCACCAATTCAAGATCATGGGTTGGATAGTTTCCTTCGTGGGGTCTCAGTTGCCTAGATGTGTAAGCAACAACTCTCTTGTCTTGCATCAGCACACACCCTAGCCCTTTCTTTGAATCGTCACTATACACTTCAAAATGTCCTATAGGGTCTGGAATAATTAAAATAGGAGGAGTGGTCAATCTTGTCTTAAGCTCCTGGAAACTAGCTTCACATTGATCAGTCTATTTGAAAGGACTTCCCTTCCTAGTTAATTTAGTCAATGGCAAGGCTTTACGAGAGAAGTTTTGTATAAACCTCCTGTAGTATCCTGCCAAACCCAAGAAACTTTTGACTTCTGTAACCGTCTTTGGTCTTTTCCACTGAATCACTACTTTTGTCTTGCTATGGTCTACTACTACCCTTCTTTTAGCGATGACATATCTGAGAAATTTCACCTCTATCAACCAAAATTCACACTTCTCCAATTTGGCATACAACATTTTCTCTTACAGCACTTGCAGCATGATTCAGAGATGTTGTTTATGTTCTTTCTCACTCTTAGAGTATATCAAAATGTCATCAATGAACACTACCACAAATTGATCTAGGTAGGGTCAAAAAATGCGATTCATGTAGTCTATGAAAATTGCAGGTGCATTTGTCAACCCGAAAGGCATTACAAGAAACTCATAATGGCCATACCTAGTCCTGAAAACTGTTTTTGGTACATCCTCCTCTTTAATCCTAATATGATGGTATCCAGATCTCAAGTCAATTTTAGAAAAGATGGAGGCTCCCTTCAGTTGATCTAATAAATCATCTATCCTAGAGAGAGGATACTTATTTTTTATAGTCGGCTTATTCAACTGTCTGTAATCTATGCATAGTCTCAAGCTCACATCTTTCTTCTTAACAAACAACACAGGAGCTCCCCAAGGTGATACACTTGCTCTAATGAATTCTTGTCTAACAGTTCCTCCAACTGTTTCTTGAGTTTTAGTAGCTCCTTCGAAGCCATTCTATAAGGTGCAATAGAGATAGGCCTTGTACTAGGTAGGAGATCAATAGAAAACTCTATGTTTTTCTTGGGAGGTTAGCCTAGAATATCTGATGGAAATACTTTAAGAAACTCGTTGGCTATTGGGATTTCATCAAGTTTCGGTTCGACTTCTAGGTTTGATAAATACAAGAGAATGTATCCAAGTACTCCATTCTTCAACTCTATATTGACTTGATTGGCATTAAGCATCAATAACTGTATCTCTTCTTCTAAAGTAGAAGGTATAAATTCAACAGTCTTGTTGCAACAATTCAGCAGGACCCGATTTCTAGACATCCAGTCTAACCCTAGAATGACATCAATACCTTTTAAAGGTAGACTGACGAGGTCTAAAGAAAAAATTTTCTCCTGAATAGTGACTTGACAGTCTTTACATACGGAGAATAAGACCCTTTCCCTTGTAGGAGTTACTACAGATAGCTCATAGGGGGTTTCAAAAATAGGATACTGAAACTCCCTTATACATTCTTTTGATATAAATGAATTATTAGCACCAGAGTCAAACAACACCATAAGAGCAAATCTATAGATATAGCATGTACCTTGAATCATTTCGGGGGATTGAGCTACCTCTTGGCCGCTCAGAGTGAAAACTCTTCCTTTCACTTGAGGCCTCTATTCCAGCTGTTTCCCCAAATTCTGTGGGTAATTAATTGCAAAATGACCCTTTTGTCTGCAATTGAAGCAAACATCTGATTCTATGTAGCATGACCGGTTACCATGCATACGTCCAAAATTAGTACACTTGACTATAGAAAATTTCTATTAGAAGGGTCGGGGATTTACAGTCATTGGCCTCTTGCCAGTACCTTGCCATTTTCCTCTAACATTTCTGCCATAGTTTTGTGGCCCATTCTTCCTTTTCCATAAGTTTCGTCTTTGTTTCTCATCTGCCACTACCCTCAAACTCTTCTCCAAGAGTCTGCATTTATTTATCAGAGATATAAACTCCCTGATCTCCATAGCTACAATAGCATTCCTTATCTTCGGATTCAATCCCGCTTCGAACTTAACAGCCTTCCATGCTTCATCGGGGTTAAATCACAAGTAAGAAGAGAACTTAGACAACTCCTCAAATCTTGCGATGTGCTGGTCTACAGTCATGCTGCCTTGCCTAAGTTGGAGAAATTCAATCTCCTTCTCCGCCCGCACAATACTTGGGAAGTATTTTTTCAAGAAGGTGTCTTTGAACACCTGCCAGGTGATCTGCCTTCCTTGGTGAGCTAAAAGTTCTCTAGTTCCATGCCACCAGTATTCTGCTTCATCTTTCAGCATATATGCAGCGAAGATAACTTGCTGCTCCTCAGTACAGCCCATCACTTCAAAGATTTTCTCCAGTTCCCTTATCCACCTTTCAACTACAGTCGGGTCAAAGCTGTCTTGAAAACAAGGTGGTCCAGTCCTTAGAAACTCAGATATGCCGTTATCATTTCCTGCCATATGATTATTAGCACCATTCTCACCATTCGAGTTATTAGCATTTTGAAGGTATTGTAGAATTTGGTTGGTGGTCGTGACTTGGTCTCGAATGGCCATGGCCAGGTTGTTCAGAGTTTCCTCCGAATTGTTTGCCAGATTTCTCCTCAGTGGTGCCATTTCCTACTATAGCAAAAACAGAGTTATGCTACTATTGATTTAATTAAGCCCAATAGTTAGTTTCAAAAATATTTAACAGCAGTCATAACACCACCTCGGCATATAGATAGGAAATACTAGTAATTTTTTACCTATATGAAATCATTAATTCCCTACACAGCACAACTATAACATACTCAAGACGCTATAAGATTGACTCAGATAACCATCCACCCATTGGCCATCTAGGATCGACCTCCTCTGATACCAATTATGTAACAACTCTACTATATATATATATATATATATATATATATATATATATATATATATATATATATATATATATATATATTTTTTTTTTTTTTTTTTAAAGTTCCATGAATTCATTACCTTTATTTAACTCACAATAACATTCCATTAATTTAACTAAGTATAATTAAGGTTTACACATCCATACACAAATCAAAAACATATATGTCTACATTTTATTCGTCCATATTAACCAGTTCCGGGGATACGGATGCAGGTGATTGCATTTTCACCGGAATCTTAGCCAACTCGACCATAAACACCTTATTAATTTTTAGGATCTGCCCAACATAGAGTAACTCAATCCAATGTACACTAAGCGCCAAAGTCAAAGAAAAATCTGCAAAACTAGTTTTCTAAACATGATATGGAAATATAGTGAGAATTAAATCCTAGTAGATTTAACAATAAATCACAATTATCATCAATATAAATCATTAAGTCATGGTCATCTATATAAGCTACAGCAAATATCTTAGGTCACATGAATGCACTTTATCTATGCACATAAAAATTATACAGTAATGACATGTATAGCATGAATAACTATTTTTAGATTACCATATGATGACTATTAACTTATTTTCATATTAAGCTACCTCAATTAGGGTGAGTACTTTTTACTCTCCGGTACAGGCTTTTCTCGCTCCATCCGACATGGTACACTTTCTCTTTCTTTTCTCATTAACATAACCATAGCCGTTGGTAGGGCATCCCCTACTGGTGCACCACATGGACCTCTATGTGACCATGCTTATTTCCTTTCTTTTAATTTCTCATTAATAGCCAAAAATATGATTTTAATAACAAGTATGTTCATTATACTCACATGCCATACTTTTTATCAAAATACAATGATTACCAAAAATTATTGGTAATTATGACATGAACATAATCGTTTCAAATATCATTTTATAAAATATTTTCATGTCAAAATTACACACTTAAGATAGTAAGAAATTCATGTAATGGCAATAGCTATGGCATACACTAGTTATTTATTATTTTCATTTATAAGATTCTTCTTCTTTTTTAAATATTATTTTTATCTTTTCATTTTCTTTATACTTGACCTCTAGTCACTTTTCTCCTACTTATATAATTTCCAAAACATATTCTCACCAATTTCATACGGCATTCTTCTTCAATTTGATTTCTATTATTATCCTATAGTTAATAAGATTCATTTAGGGTAGAAAAATATTGAAAATAAGTTTTACCAGCTTCTAACACGATCTAAACGTATCTTATAACATGGTTTGGCCATTTCCTATAAAACAGCCATGCTTTAGGCTTCAAAATGCCCTTTCCAGCATAGAACAAGGCCATGCTCCATGTTGTGTTATTCCCTGATGCAGGTTTTCGTTTTGTCTGACCTTCTCTCACTAATTAGAGCATAACTTCCTCATTTTAACTCCGAATTAGGTGATCATGGTGTTAATTTGAAGATAAAACAATTATCTAAAACTATTATGTTCAATGTTATAGTGCAATTTTAAGGAATCTTGGTGATATTACTCCCTTAAGTTAAAAGTTATTTCTTCTCAGGTAGGTTCTTACCATTACTTACTAACTTGACTATATCTCCCTCATATGAACTCTAAATTGAGTGATACCAGTGACTAAATTTTTATGAGACATATATCTATATTTTTTTATGTTAACCAGTTATTCTAATTCCTTACATAATTTTTCTAGAAATTCAAACACAAAAGCTTTCCTAATAGATTCTTCCCTAGTTAACCATTTTTTGACCATTGCTTACTAATCTGACCATATCTACCTCATATGAACTCCAAATTGAGTGATTCCAGTGGCTAAATATCTGTGAGACATATATCTATATTTTACATATTAACCATTTCTTTTAATTACTAACTGATTCTTCCCAAAATTTGAAAAATAGAAGCTTCCCTAGTTACTCTGAAATCCAATTTCCTAACCAAACAGTTTTCTAAGGGTTTAGTTCATCAGTTTATTATGTCCTCTTCCATTTTCTTCTTAATTTATATCTAATCATATTTCATCAATTTTTCACCACATTTAATATACAAAATAGCAACATAAAAATTTTAAAATTTTGTAACCCATAGCTATACCTATGCAAAACTTTCCACACCAACCTAAGTATTCAAACATACATCACTTGCAAGATCAACATGTAATATGATATATAAACATTCATGGCCAATCATCAAGGTAACAAATATAGTAAATTTCATCAAAGTTCTACGATCAAAATTCCATATAAATGTTTCTAATTTTAAAGCTTTTCTATAAAAAAAAATATTGTTAAACGTATCTAAAGATCTTTCTAGCTCACTTAGTGAATTCTTTTTCTTGTTTCCTCTTAAAGGAAGTAGCAAGATTCCTTCCTTCCCTTAGCTTTTCTAGCAGCTTAAATAAGAGAAGGAGGGTGAGTTTTTGAATCCCAAGAATGAAGAAGAAAGATAGATTCAAGTGGAGATTAAGCTAACTTACCTTGAGTACTTAGTCCTCTAGACTTCTCCTTCCTCTTTCTTCCTCTCTTCTCCTCTCTTTATCTCCTTTCCTCACTTTACCTTGCTTATGTTTTTCTTCTCCCTCACTTGGATGAAATTATAATGTTATAAGGGTGGGTTTGCTTAAATAAACTATCATGTGGTTCAACTTTCATAACCATGGGTCTACCTTATCACAATTAGGATGCACTTGGTTGTTTTTTGGGAAAAAGCAACTCATGTTCTTGTCTTCCTCTCCCTTAGTCAAGATATGCATAGAAAAAGGAGATTTGTATTTTTGAAAATCATGTTAAAATATTCTTTAAGTCAAGGGACAAGGTCCCTTTGATTTAGGGATTCATTTCCTTTTTCTTCTGTCTTAATCAAGTATGATAGGTTTGCCTTTTTAGTTGACAAATTTTCAGCCTTTGAATCTCTCTTGCTTGGCTGAAATTAGTTGTGTAGGATGAGGATGTTTTGTCATAATACTACGTATTATTACCCACTTGTTAAAATTATCAATATAGGATATAGATGTTTTTTCCTAAAGCCATGTATTATTACCTACTTGTTGAAATTATGAATGTAGGATATAGATGTTTTGTTTCAATGCCATGTGATCTAATCTTGATTATTATTACACTACTATTTTCTCACATGATTCTTATTTTTCCTTCTTGGATTTGTGCTCATTCTTACCCATTTCATTTGCTTTAGCTGAAATTCTACCTTTCATAAAAGGATTGGTCACATTTTCATGATTTTTGGGTTATCGGTCCAACTTCTATATCTTTGTCCAAGTCTATGTTTTATTTCTTGCTTGAGATATATTATTGGCTTGCTAGAAATTCATGTGAAATGAAAAAACTCTATATGAATTGTCCATAGGTGAAAGCCCAATTTATGGATAGAGATCTTAAATTTAGTAACTCTAGCTATTGAATTAGGAAAAATTACCATAATCCAATATTTTTGAAATTTTAAGACCTTTACTTACTTTACAAAAATTTATCTTCCTTACCCAAGAGTTTCGCCTCTCTTTTGTATGTTATTTCTAATTTTTCCTATTATGTTTTCTCTCTTGACCTATTCCCTTAATGTTAGAAACATTTTCTATACATACACATAAGGTGAAATTTTTTTAAGGATTATATTTCTTAGATATCTAAAAAATTTCTAATAAATTTTATTTCTTTAATTAATTATTTATATACCTTTATTAATAAAAGAAATAAAATTACGGATGTTACATGATGAGTGAGTTTTATACTCATAAATTAAATATTTTCATCTTATCTTTTGCCATAATTAAGCATAAATCTCCCTTACTTGTCTTTAGTTTTGTGTCTTTCTTACAGATGGAGAGAAAAGTAGAAAATGGACTTAATTGGAGGAATCAGAGTTAAATTGTGGTTTTTTGGAAATGATGTCTATAAATCAAGCAGATAAAACAAATTCATTAAGGATGGCTGAGTAAGGAGCATTATCATATTGTCTCTTGAGACGCATCCTAATGGATATATGCACAAATTTATTCTTGATTTATGATCACATTTCCAAAAGAACTAAAAAACATAAAGATTCAAGGCAAAGCACAGAATGTTGAAAATATGTTTGCTGGTTGCAGTCCAACCCAACCTTGCTGTAGTACTTGGGCCATATCTCTGAAAATACATATCCAATATGTATGCAATTTGGTAGGTGTGTAGCTGACACAATTGGGTACAACTTTCATGTTCAAGTGGTCAGAAAATACGGACATTAAAAGGGCCAAAAGTGGGCTAGAAGAGAATCTGACTACTGCTGCAGTCCAGCCCGACTTTGCTCTAGTATTTTAACCATAACTCACACATTACGTATCCAATTTGTCCACAATTTGTCTTGACGGAAAGCTAATGAAATTTTCTACAACTTTCGTGTTGATGAAGTCAGAAAATTCGACGGTTTTCAAGACGATATTCAAGGATCAATTTCGGTGCACATATGGAATTCAAATTGTCAACTTTGTACAACTTCCTACCTAACAATTTTGACAATTACCACACCAACCACACTTAATTGTATCTATAAATAGAGGGCTTGAGGGGTGAGTTAGAGAGTTTTTTTTGGAGAGCTTTGGATAGAGCTTGGGAAAGCTTTGTTGGAATTCTACGAACTTGTAATGTTATTCTCTCTTTAGACATCTTGTATTTTTCATTTTCTTTCATAATATTATCATGTTTCTTCATCTTTCATTTCACTTTCTTGCCTTGATTATGGAGAACTAATCTCCTAATGCTAAGGTGAAAGGGTGAAACTCTTGGTATGAGAATAATAATTTATCTAACTCTTAATCTTAATGTTTATCTTTGATATTGTATTTACCTTCCTATTTCTTTTCTCATAATTATTTCTTAATGGCTGGTTTTATCATACCGCCGATTTCTTGTTATGTTATTGGCTGGTTTTATTAGACCGCCTATCTCTTATTATTTTCATGGTTGGTTTTGCCACCTACTTTATTTTATTTTACTATTGGTTGGCTTTGCCACCTATTCTATTTCATTTTATTGTGTTATGTTAATTAATTTTCTACCTTTCATTTTTTGCATAAGTTAATCTTGTAAAATGTGAATTTTGATATATTGTAGACAATATAATGATTGGCACAATTTATGCTTGAATCCATTTACAAGTTATCTTTTGCATCTTTGTATTTTTAATCTTGTAAAGTGTGAACCTTGATACATTGTAGACAATTTTTGGCACAATAAATACTTGAATCACTCTTGATTTATTGTAGACAATATGATGATTGGCACAATGTACGCTTGAATCCATTTTACAAGAATGTTTTAATTATTAGAAAGGAGGTAAATATAATTCATGTATAAACAAAGTTGAGCTTAAATTAACATATTATCCGATTAGAACTTTATTCGTGTAAAGATTCTAATTGAGTAATTAAAGAGTTAAATTTATTTTTATTCGATATACCAAGAGCGGATCCCCTAACCTTAGCATGCTTCTTTACTTTGATTACATCTTCATTTAATTTTAGTATATTAGTTCTTTGTGTAATTTGTTCAATATTCCTCTCACAAATCAAGACATCGGGAACTAGGTTAGAAGTATTTATTTCGGATCTATATTAGAATTTTCTCTCAATTGGCAATCTCTGTGGGATCGACCTTGCATATCACTAAATCTATACTCCAATAGATTCGTGCACTTACGAGTTTTAATTAAAACAACAACAAGTTTTTGGCGCCGTTGCCGGGGATTGCGACGGAAAAGCTTTTTGGATCCAGGTAAGTACTTTTCTTCCACTAGTTATAGTTAGAACATTTGTTTATTTTGTGTATAGAAATTCTTTAGAATTGTTTTTTAAAATTGCTGTAATAATTTGGTTGTATAAAATTGGTGGATTCTGTCAACAAGGCTAAAAGTACCTAAGGAATATGGGTTTTAAGTGAAACCATTGTGATTCCTCCATATTTTCCTGGGAAGTCTAACGATTAAATACTACCCATTATTACTAACACTTTGAAAAAAAAGAGTTTGTATAATTTTGTGATTTTTTTTGTGGTATTTGCATTTTGTTGCCGTTGTGTAGTTAGATTCTTTTTTTTTTCATAATTAGAAAGCATTTTTTTTAGTTTATGCGTGCTTGAAAACGTGATAAAGATAAGCGGTTGGTTAGGAAAAGTTTAGGGTCAACCATTGATTGTACAATAGAGACATTAGATTCTGCTGGATCACCATTAAAAATGGAAGAGCAAGTTGTGCATAATAAAACTCTTATGGAGTACTTCTCACCTATCCTAGCCAATACTCCATCTTGCATAGTTTTGCCACAAACTAATGCAACTCATTTTGAAATCAAACCATCCATACTCCAACTTTTACCATCATTTTATGGTTTGGAAAGAGAAGATCCATACATGCACATTAAAGAGTTTCTTGAAATCTGCTCGACATTTCGCTTCCAAAATTTTAATGATGAGTCAATCAGGCTCAGAATGTTTCCATTTTCATTGAAAGATAAAGCTAAAGCCTGGTTGAACTCCCTTCCTACAGGAACTATAACTAGTTGGAACCAATTAGTAAATAAGTTTCTAGCAAAATTTTTCCCTATGTCTAAAACTAATGCCCTTCGGAGAGAAATTTCTGATTTTTGTCAAAAAGAGGGTGAAAATTTTTTTGAATGTTGGGAAAGATTTAATGATCTTCTTCTGAAATGTCCTCATCATGGTTTTGAAACTTGGAGATTAGTGAAATATTTCTATGATGGCTTAACTTCATCAAACCGTCAAATGATCCAAAGCATGCATGGTGGGAGATTTTTACAATTGAATGAGGGGGAAGCTTGGGAATCCTTAGGATCTTTATCTGAAAATTCTCAGCATTGGAACTGCATAGATCCCAGGGATAAAAAGTCTCAAACACAAAAAAAGGGAGGACTTTATGAAGTGAGTTATGATACAGATGTGAGAATTGCCTTAGCTAACCTGACTAGAAAGGTAGAAGCTTTAACTTTAAGCCACACTTTAAACCCTTCTACCAATACTAGGATAGAGGCATGTGCCTTATGTTCTAGTACAGCTCACATTGCACAATCTTGTCCATCTATACCAGCTTACCAAGAGGCATTCTCTGAGCAAGCTAATTCTCTTCAAACTTATGGGAAGTCATCAGACAGCCTATTTGCACCCACATATAATTCAAATTGGAGGAATCATCCAAATTTCTCATGGAGGCAAAATCAACCTGCAATGAATCAAAGTGGGCAACAATTTGCCCCTTCTAATTCATACCCTCAAGTTCCTCATCATGCTCCTCCTTTCGGGGTATCTCAACAAAGAAAACCTTCTTTGGAAGATACTCTACAACAATTCATGCAATCGACCCAACAAGTATTGCAATCTCACACTCAAGCTATTTCAAAGCTTGAAACACAATTGGGTCAATTAGCTAATGCTGTACAAGAGAGAGAAAAAGGAAAATTCCCCAGTCAACCTATTTCTAATCCTAAGGGTCAATTTGATGTAGGATCATCAGCAAAACCTAAGGAAGAAGTAAAATCTGTGACAACCCTTAGATCTGGAAAGGTTATTGATAATCATGTTCATATGTCAGAAAATGAGGAACAGAGTCAACATGAGTCTCAAACCAATGACTCAAGTGAAAAGAAAAGTGAACAGATTTCTTATGCCCCAAAAGCTCCTTTCCCTCAAAGACTTGCATCAAATAAGAAAGGTACTCAATATAATGAAATTTTAGAGGTGTTTAAGCAAGTAAGCATTAACATCCCTTTTCTTGATGCTATCAAACAAGTACCTGCTTACTCAAAATTCCTGAAAGATCTTTGCACGGTGAAAAGAAAGACTAATGTTCCAAAAAAGGCATTCTTGACTGAACAAGTAAGTTCTATAATTCAGCAAAAAGCTCCTGTCAAGTACAAAGATCCAGGTTGTCCTACAATTTCTTGTATTATAGGTGACCATGTGATTAACCGAGCCTTACTTGATCTAGGAGCAAGTGTGAATTTGCTGCCCTACTCTGTGTATGAGAAACTTGGGTTAGGAAAACTGAAACCTACACCAGTGACCCTTCATTTAGCTGATAGGTCTACAAAAATTCCTAGAGGTGTCATAGAGGATGTGCTCATTAAGGTTGATAAATTCTACTTTTCAGTAGATTTCATTGTTCTTGACACTGAACCTGTTGAGAATACAGAGACACAAATTCCAGTCATTTTGGGCAGACCATTTCTGGCAACATCCAATGCAATCATTAATTGTCGAAATGGAATTTTGAATTTATCTTTTGGAAATATGACTGTGGAATTAAATGTTTTTAATGTCTCTCATCAACCTGTGGACATGGATGATTTATGTGAGGTCAACCTAATTGAAAGTGCCATTTCTGATTCATTTTTAGACTCCTTTAGTAATGATCATCTAGAAAAATATTTGATTCATTTTGATAAGGATAAAAATGAGGATTATCTGGTTCGTGAAGTAGACTCTTTGTTAGAGACAACTCCACTAATGGATACTGATAAATGGAAAGCCAAAAAAGAAAAAGTCTCACCTTTTGAGTCAATTCCATTACCATCTGTTGTTCATACTGTTTACCCACACGGTGCAGTAAAGATCGAAAATCCCAAGAACGGTGATGTGTTTAAAGTAAATGGTCAAAGATTAGAAGCATTTTTGGAATTACCAAATCCGGAGATAGAGGAGACACCTTTGCGTGATCCTATCTACAAGGATTGATCTGCTTCTGTTGCTAAACGTTACCATGCACGTTATCTAGGTAAGATCTTTCTTTATTTAACTTGCATTAATTCTTCCCTTCAATGTTATCTTCTTTTGAATTTCTATTGTTTTCCCTCCCTTTGTTGCTTTTTCTTTTTCAAAAAAAAAAAGAAAAAAAAAAGAGAAAAGAACAATCGAGTTGATAATGGAGGACATTCTTGCACAATTGAAAAATCATTTTCCTTTACTTCCACCCAATGCATTGACAAAAATTTACAAAGCACGGGTTGAAAGATTGAGGTTAATGATGATCATGGGAATACCTGCTGATATTTGTTGGTTAATTGAAGCTAAGGTACGGTTATCAGGTGAATCTGCAAATGATTTCATCTCTTACATGCCTGGTTTAGGGAAAAGTAGTTTTGCTAAAAGGCGCAGAGCTAAACGAATGGGTGTTTGTTACAAATGTGGACGTGAAACTTGTAACAAACGTTGTCGTTCTTTGGGTTGGGTGTCTGTAAATCGGGAAGACAAAATTAAGTTCATTAAGGATGGCTTGAGTAAGGAGTCATTGGATGATGACTTTCATCCAACGTCTCTTGAGACACATCCTAGTGGATCTGTGCATATCGGTATTGTCGGTCTATGGCTCCATTTCAAAAAAGAACATAAACGGTACAGTCTTGGGAATCTGACGTTAAAAGACCCTGTTTGCCAATTTATAAGAAAATTGGATGGGAAGCATATCCTCGACCCATAGAGGGCGTTTAAGCCGTTACTAGACGTAAAACCAGAGGAAGATGTGAGCCACAATCACAACTACTGTACATATACATGCGTGCCGTCATTTTTGAATTTTTCACCTTTAATGTAGCTGACATTTTTTGGCCTACTCTTATAGCTATGGAAATTATGCCCCCGGCCTATTCACATAGCTATTACAAGTATGCCCTTATTTGAGTCTTATAAATGCGCACCTCATTATCTTCATCTTCATAATCAAAGTCAAGGTGAGTACAGATATGGAAGGAATCACAGTTCGTCACTTTCAAAATATTTGTGTCTTTTGTGGTTCTAGTCCTGAGAAAAATGGAGAGTATGTAAAAGCAACACAAACTTTGGGTATGGTACTAGCCAAGAGAAAGATTCATTTAGTGTATGGTGGAGGTTGTCGAGGGTTAATGGGGAGTGTGTCTGGATCTGCATATCTAGGAGGATGCCAAGTTCTTGGTATTATTCCTACAGCTCTAGCTGCATCAAACATAGTAGGAAAAACAATTGGGGAAGAATGTAGGATATCCTCCATGCATGAACGAATAGCTAAAATGATGTGCAACACTGACGCCTTCATTGCCTTACCTGGAGGTTTTGGTACTCTAGAGGAAATTTTTCAAATCGTCTCTTGGGCACAACTGAACATGCACCATAAACCCATAGGTTTGTTGAATGTTAACAATTTCTTTGATGGTTTGTTGTCTTTTCTTGATCATGCTGTAGAGCAAAGGTTTATCTCGCACTCAGCACGTCGAATTCTCATCTTGGCCTCAAATGCTGACGAGCTGATTGATGCGTTACAAGCATTTGTTCATGTACCTGATCTAGTTATAGCTCAAATAGATTAGACAACAGAACACCGCAGAAAGCGCAAACTGGACTTAAATCTTCATTTGTAAAACCTTTTATTTGCTTGAGTAAATTTTTATTTTCTGTTTAGTTTGTTGCAAGTTCATCTTTTCTTAGATCTCCTTCCAGGTAATATCTCTTTTAATCTTTATTGTTTATTTTGTGTTTCTTCATCTTTCAAAAAAAAAATTGAGTGATATTTTGGGATTAGGCAAAGCTAGCACCAATGATGAAAATGGTTTAAAATACTTGTAACCTTTGAAAAATTGATGAGTTCTGGGTGTTATGTGTGAACTTGAACTCTAATGTAACTTATGTTTTATTTGAGAATCCTAATATCTGGTGCACTTAATCTTTTACATTTGACTGATTGTTTATTCAGAAAAGATTTATGTGATTTAGATATGTTAATTGATCTCATAAGACTCTAGAACTTATTCGATTGTCACTTGAGGCGAAATCCTAGACTACTCTCCATTTAAGAAATGAATTAGGCATTTTTGGAATCGTTTGAGCCTTTCAAACCAACCTATACATGATGATATCCCTAGCAACCTATTTTGAGCTTATATTTATCCTTTCTTGAACACCTATATTTCTATCTAGCCTTTAAATAATAATATGTCTAACTCTTACCTTTCACTCACAGGCATGATCATTTGAAAAGTTATGATTCAAGGGTGGATGGTAGAAGTTTTTAAAAAAAAAGAGAAAAAAAAAGAAAAAAAAAAGAAGAAAGAAAGTTAATACTCCCTAAATAAATAAGTTTGGGGGTGTTTATATTCAAAAAAAAAATAGTATGAGCAAATAAATGTAAGGATGATGAAAAGGTTGGAGATAGAATTCACAGTATAATATCAAAAGTATTTGTGAGGCTTTAAATGATTATGTACGTCGAAGAGTGAGTTGAGCTTTCATTCATATCATTTTATCCACCTTTAACCTGTGACATACATTACAAGCCTAATGAAAGTCCTAATGATCTTAAATGTTATGATTAGTCTACATTAGTGGAGAGTGACATGAAAAATAAGCTTATGGAGTCTCAAATGCATATATCTAGAGATCTGTTTTAAATATTTGATTACATAAATTTATTTGAATGCAAAAAGTCCAATATCATAAGACTACTACACACACACACACTTGGGATTCAAGAGTAAACCATATGTTGTATTTGAATAAAAGTTCTACATAACCTTAGAATTCTGATATCTTTCTTGGTTGCACATTTTAGATCCTTGAGGAATGCTTAGTAAGTCAAGAACAATTCATCACTCACTCATCATTTGAATTTTGAAGTTTGTGTGTTTTGCTTGAGGACAAGCAAAAGATTAAGTCTGGGGTATTTGATGAGTGAATTTTATACTCATAAATTAAATATTTTCATCTTATCTTTTGCCATAATTAAGCATAAATATCCCTTACTTGTCTTTAGTTTTGTGTCTTTCTTACAGATGGAGAGAAGAGTAGAAAATGGACTTAATTGAAGGAATCAGAGTTAAATTGTGGTTTTTTGGAAATGATGTCTATAAATCAAGCAGATAAAACAAATTCATTAAGGATGGCTGAGTAAGGAGCATTATCATATTGTCTCTTGAGACGCATCCTAATGGATATATGCACAAATTTATTCTTGATTTATGATCACATTTCCAAAAGAACTAAAAAACATAAAGATTCAAGGCAAAGCACACAATGTTGAAAATATGTTTGCTGGTTGCAGTCCAACCCAACCTTGCTGTAGTACTTGGGCCATATCTCTGAAAATACATATCCAATATGTATACAATTTGGTAGGTGTGTAGCTGACACAATTGGGTACAACTTTCATGTTCAAGTGGTCAGAAAATACGGACATTAAAAGGGCCAAAAGTGGGCTAGAAGAGAATCTGACTACTGCTGCAGTCCAGCCCGACTTTGCTCTAGTATTTTGACCATAACTCACACATTACGTATCCAATTTGTCCACAATTTGTCTTGACGGAAAGCTAATGAAATTTTCTACAACGTTCGTGTTGATGAAGTCAGAAAATTCGACGGTTTTCAGGACGATATTCAAGGATCAATTTCGGTGCACATATGGAATTCAAATTGTCAACTTTGTACAACTTCCTACCTAACAATTTTGACAATTACCACACCAACCACACTTAATTGTATCTATAAATAGAGGGCTTGAGGGGTGAGTTAGAGAGTTTTTTTTGGAGAGCTTTGGATAGAGCTTGGGAAAGTTTTGTTGGAATTCTACGAACTTGTAATGTTATTCTCTCTTTAGACATCTTGTATTTTTTATTTTCTTTCGTAATATTATCATGTTTCTTCATCTTTCATTTCACTTTCTTGCCTTGATTATGGAGAACTAATCTCCTAATGTTAAGGTGAAAGGGTGAAACTCTTGGTATGAGAATAATAATTTATCTAACTCTTAATCTTAATGTTTATCTTTGATATTGTATTTACCTTCCTATTTTTTTTCTCATAATTATTTCTCAATGGCTGGTTTTATCATACCGCTGATTTCTTGTTATGTTATTGGCTGATTTTATTAGACCGCCTATCTCTTATTATTTTCATGGTTGGCTTTGCCACCTACTTTATTTTATTTTACTATTGGTTGGCTTTGCCACCTATTCTATTTCATTTTATTTTGTTATGTTAATTAATTTTCTACCTTTCATTTTTTGCATAAGTTAATCTTGTAAAATGTGAATTTTGATATATTGTAGACAATATAATGATTGGCACAATTTATGCTTGAATCCATTTACAAGTTATCTTTTGCATCTTTGTATTTTTAATCTTGTAAAGTGTGAACCTTGATACATTGTAGACAATTTTTGGCACAATAAATACTTGAATCACTCTTGATTTATTGTAGACAATATGATGATTGGCACAATGTACGCTTGAATCCATTTTATAAGAATGTTTTAATTATTAGAAAGGAGGTAAATATAATTCATGTGTAAACAAAGTTGAGCTTAAATTAACATATTATCCGATTAGAACTTTATTCGTGTAAAGATTCTAATTGAGTAATTAAAGAGTTAAATTTATTTTTATTCGATATACCAAGAGCGGATCCCCTAACCTTAGCATGCTTCTTTACTTTGATTACATCTTCATTTAATTTCAGTATATTAGTTCTTTGTGTAATTTGTTCAATATTCCTCTCACAAATCAAGACATCGGGAACTAGGTTAGAAGTATTTATTTCGGATCTATATTAGAATTTTCTCTCAATTGGCAATCTCTGTGGGATCGACCTTGCATACCACTAAATCTATACTCCAATAGATTCGTGCACTTGCGAGTTTTAATTAAAACAACAACATTACATTAAATATTTATGTACATTTATTAATAAATGAAACGAAATTAGGGATGTTACAATATGCCCTAACTATTGCCATTGCATGAACTCCTTACCATCTTAAGTGTGTAATTTTGACATAAAAATATTTTATAAAGTGATATTTGAAAACGATTATGTTCATTGCATGATTACCAATGATTTTTGGTATTTATTATATTTTGATGAAAAATTATGGCATGTGAGTATAATGGACACACTTGTTATTGAAATCATATTTTTGTCTATTAATGAGAAAAGAAATAAGCACTGTCATATGGCGGTCTGTGTGGTGCACCAGTAAGAGACGCCCTACCAATGGCTATAATTATGTTAATAAGAAAAGAAAGAGAAAGTGTGTCATGTCAGACGGAGCGAGAAAAACCCGTACCGGAGAGTAGAAAGTACTCACCCTGACCGGGGTAGCTTGATATGAAAATAAGTTGATAGCCATCATATGCTATTCTGAAAATAGTTATTCATACCATACATGTCATAACTGTACGATTTTTATGTACATGGATAAAGTGCATTCATGTGACCTAAAGATATTTGTTGTAGTTTATACAGATGAATATGACATGATGAGCTATATTGCTTATGATTTTTATTTATTGTTGAACCTATTAGGATTTAATTCTCACTATATTTCCATGTTATGTTTAGAAAACTAGTTATACAGATTTTTCTATAGATCTAGCTTTTAGTGCACGATGGATCGAGTTACTCTATGTTGGGCAGATATCAGAAATTAATAAGATATTTGTGGTCTAGTTAGCTAAGATCCTAATGAAGGTGCAACCACCCACACTCATATAAATGTGTGTGTGTGTGTGTGTATATATATATATATATATGCATATTTATCAAATGCAATATAAAATTATCAAGCAACTCGTCATGAGCTTTACGTTTTCCATTCTACTACATTCATAATATGATATGCATAATTTTTATACCCAATAATTAATAATCATTAGTCCCATACCAATATCCAATATGATTCATTTTGAATCAAATAAAGAAAAGGGTAATTTGTGATACGTAAATCATCATTATAAAAGTATTTGTCTTGCATATATGTTTCCTAAAAATCTTTCAACAAACAAAACTATTTTTAGATAGAAAACAGTGACAAATATAATAATCTAGCACCCAACACGGCCTTGCCATGTTCCAAAACATGGTCATGGTTGAAAAATATTTCAAACATGCTCAAAAATAACCTCAAACATAGCCTATCCATGCTGAAACAATCCAGAACACGGCCTGGCCGTGTTTTGGGACCTTTCTTCACTTATTCAACCATATCTCCTTTATACAAACTCCAATTTGAGGTGATTACAAAGCCTATAAAAAGTTAAGACAATTATCTAAAACTTTCATAGGTATGATTTCTTCAAATTTTTTATGAATTATTTTGAGAAAATTAAAAACAAAAACGCTTATTTTTACTATCCTGGATTCTGACTACTGCTCAATTAATAAGCCATATCTCTCTCATATAGACTCCAAATTAAGTGATTTCAAAGCCTATAGATCCGTGAGATATAAATCTATAATTTATATGTTGACCATTTCTTTAAACTACTTTCATAATTTTTCCAAAATTTCAAAAACAGAAACTTCCCAAATTACTCCGAAATTCAATTTATTCTAACTTCTCCATAGTGTGAATTAGAATATTCCTTAAGAAAAGATGATAAAATTATAGAGATGATCAAGAAACTTACCTTGATTTTCTTTTACTCGTCCTTCTCCTTCTTCTTCCTCTTTCTCTTCTTCTTCCTCTTTCTTTTCCTCCTCTTTCTTTTCTTCCTTTTTCTTTTATTTCTCTTTCTTACCAACACTCCCCCTCCCTCATAATTATTAAAAAATTTCCTTACCTACCACCCGATATTTATAACTTTTCCATCTTTCATTATTTACAAAAATGTCATCCTAGAGTATTTACAAAACTGTCATCCTAGAGTACTTATAAAACTATCATCTCAAAGAATTTACATAAATGCCATATCAAGGAATTTATATAATTTCCATATCAAGGAATTTACATAAATGTCATTTTAATGAAATTACATAAATGTCATTTTAACCATCCTAAGATCTTGTTTAACTTGAATAAAATTGTAAAATAATTTAATTCTTCTTTGAGATCCAAAATACTTTCTCCTCTTTGAAAAGTAAAATTTCAATTAGTAACATAAGGAAAAATCGGGGATATTATAAAAACGACACAAACTAAATTTTGTCCCAAATTTTTTTCGCTTTTTTCTATTAATAATTATATGTTCTTATTTATCTATTTTAATTTTCTTATAATAATTGTGAACACTAACTATTTATTTAAATGAATTTAATTTTATGCATAACAATTAATTTACTATGTTTCCTCTGTGAATTTTTAATTATCATTTATTAATTTAATAATTATTTAGTTTCTTCTAAATAATCATATTAACTGTATGAAAATTATGCTAACTAACTCCCACCACAAAATTTGGTCTTTTTCATTTTTTTTCCTACTAATAATTATATGTTCTCAATTCTTTATTTGTAATTTTATTATAACAATTACGAACATTAAATATAATTGTACTATAAGAATGCAATATACTCAACATATATAATATAATAAAACAATTTAACATAAGCACTACGTATATATATCCATTACAAAACAATATAATTTAAATTACGTTCGAAGCAATACGTCATATAGAAAAATATACAATTTTGAACTTATATATTCAGCATATACAATATATATTATCAACCATTTGTAGCTATATAATATCATCCATATCATAAACTCATTCACACAAGTACTATATGACAAACATTAATGGACAAATGTGAAAATATTAGGATACACACTTTCAGTGAAAATAAAAGGCGACGAGTAGCAAATAGAAAACAACGAGTGCAAGATATAACAAAGAAACAAAAGATTTTCACAAAGAGAGAGAAAGAAATAAAGCAGCACACAGGGAAAAGGAGGGGAAGCATAGAATATAAAGTATTTAATGATTATTGTCAAAATTTATTGTTAAATCATAATTTAACAATGGTTTATACAAGAATTGTCATTAAAACATAATTTAATGATAATTGACTAATAAACCGTCGTTAAATAGGCACGTGTTCTAACGACAATTAGGCTCAACTATCGTTAAAATCATTATTAAAATTTTCAAACTCTAAGGAATGGTCAATTTTTAAGGACAGTCTTTCTAAAATTTTCGTTAAATCACAATGGTTTTAAATAAACAATCGTTAAACCACGATGATTTTAGATAGACGGTCATAAAACCAAGATGGCTCTTGCTAAACCACCATTAAACCTCATTAACTCCCATGAATAATTACTTTTGCAAGATGATTTTTCTAAACTGTCATAAGTTCCTTGAACTAACAACAATTATTCAACAGTCATTATTACTGATTTTATCAACAATTTTGTTTTTACCATCGTTAAACCTTTCGTCGCCAATCCCCCTTCTTCTTATAGTGTATGTTTTCACTTTTCCACACTAAAAAGAAACAAATGATGAAAATATTTTTTGACATTTTCAGTTTTGAGCCCCTTTTAAGAAATATTTTCAAAAAACATTTTTGAAAATTTCAACTAAATGTGTTTTCAAACTCATTTTTTGTTTTTATTAAAAATAAAAATAAAAAATAAGATAATTAAACTGGGTCGACCCACACACATTTTGTATTTCAGCACAGTCAAGAGCTTCTATTTTTTTCTCAAATATCTTTTAATCTTGTTTTATTATCAATTTTTTTAAAAATAAAATTTTCTTTATTAAACTATAGTCACTTATTTATTTTAAATCAAATTTATTATAAAAAATTTAATTTTTTATGTATTAAATATTAATAAAAAAATATAAATTTATAATTATACTTTTAATTTTAATTTTATATTAATATAAAAATTATTTTTATATCATTTAAAAAAAATATTTCAATCGATCTAATTAATAAACAAGAGTTAAAATTCGATCATTCCATCGATTTAATAATCGGTTTAGCTAAAAAAAATAATGGACTAACTGCTGGTTGGTTCATCCAAGTAAGTCATCATTAAACTAGTGATTTTGACGGGTTTCGGTCGGCGTATTTGTCTGGACCAAAGAGTCAGCTCACCAGTCCAGTTTAAAAACACTTAGATCCACCTCTCAAATCAATTTAATTAATTCATAGAAAAAGACTACCCAACAATTAATATTACTACTCTCCACGCCTCGCACGAGGACGTCAAGCCATTTTTAAACATGTCTTCTGTACCGGATGAAATGCATGTGTACTGTCACACCCTTTATAGTATGCCCATGTGGCACTTGTAAAAATTCTGATTTCAGCCATTGAATGTACTACACAAATTTCTCTCACTGAAATTAACTACAATATTTTGCCAAATGGCATGGACATCTGGAAAACAGCGCGGTGTTAATAATTTATAATTAAATTAAAAAAAAAAGAAAATTTTGAAATATATATGGTAAAATATCTTTGCAGCTTATGAATGCAAGCTGAGCGTATATAAAATTAAATAAAATCGGATAAAATTTATTAAATTAAATTAAATTATTTTAAAATAAACAAAATTAATTTTAATGATTTGAATTATTTTTTTAATATAAAAACTGAGCCATTTAATTCAGTTTTCAATTAAAATATTTTTTGACTAAACTAAATTGAATTAATATTATTTAATATATTTTAATATTATTAAATTAAAAAATAATTTGATATATTGTTAATAAATAATTTTTTTATTTATTAATAATATTTAAATTATAATATATAATAAAAATAACAATTTTTAAAATTATTTTTATTATATATTATAATTTAAACGTTATTTGAGAATAAATCAAAGATTAAATATCAACTCGTTATATTAATATATCTTCTTTTTTTTCAAGACTTGTTTACTGGTTTCAGCCTTCAGTCCCTCAGCCAACAACCGGACGTTCGCCGCCTAAATCTTCGCTGCACGGAGCGACTGGCCCATTTCTCTGCCATCGGCCCATTCGCAGTAGTCATTCTTCTCCCTGCGGGCTTTTCGGTATGTTTTGATGATCGTAATCCTCCTGCTGTAGAAGTTCAAGAAGAAGAAGCTGACGTTGGTGTTGCTTAAGGAACAGACAAAGACTCGGCAATGCCAACCAAATTAAAAGCAAAATTTCATGCGCAAAAGAAATGTCATTGGAATTCAATGGACCTGTTCAATTAACCTAAACACAATTGGAATATATATATATATATATATATATATATATATATATATATATATATATATATATATATATATATATATATATATATATATATATATATGATGAAACAATGAAGCTCCCGAGTAAGGCCTCACGTTAGCGACACTAATGCACTCTGAGGCGTTTTCGTATTTCGAAGTACCATTGTCCTCCAATGCAGAACCGAAGAGATTGAACATGTACTGGAAGAAGATGTGTCGGTGAGCGCGAAGAGCTCAGAGGGTAGAAGGCATTTCGGTTTGGCTCGATGACCTCCAGCAAAGAGCGACCCTGAGAGCCGAAGCAAAAATTTAAAATAAAGAAAAATCGATGACCTGATCTCTTGCGGCTTTAGTTTGATTCGATTTCATAGATATTAATTAAATTGAATAGGTTCATTTCTTTAAAAAAGTATTTGTAACTTGTTCAATTTTGAACACTTCTAAAGTTCAGAGTAAAATTAGTTAGTCTATTATTGGAATATCACAAAAAATAAGGAATATCAAAATCAAGGGCAAATCAAAGCTGACTGGTTAATAAAAATGACCCGTTATCCTTCCACCAACCCACACTGCCAGTGCCTCCCTTCATGCACTAATAAAAGTTACTCAAAATGGCATCTTTTTTTCCTTGAATCCACCACCAGAACCCGATAATATCAGCACCACACAACTCAACTCTCTTCTCTGCCTCAGAGTTGAATGTTCAATCTTCTAACGGTGAATTTATACCAAAAGAACAGTCAGTCTCCATGGAGCGGTGGCCTAGTGGAGACTTTAATAGTTATTATGTTCTTTATAATTAAGAAAAGTTAAAGAGAAAAAAAAATTGATAAGAAAAGAACGCAATTAAGTAAATAAGAAGGTCTTCTTTTAAAATGTTAGGAGACCACTTTATTTTATATTGCTTATATAGTAAGTCAATGAGTCTAAAGATATTTTAGTAGGTTTGAACTACTAATTAGAGTTCACGTGTCCAACTGTTCACACTTCACATTTGATAAAGGGTATGTAGTATGCGACTCGATCGGAGGTAAGTTTCTTGATAATGGAGTATATTAATACTACTTGTGAGGCGAGCTTCATTAAGACTCTGAAAAACTCCCAAGTCAGTCAATCTTTTGGGCTTGGTTGACTCATAAGGTTGAATTGATCAATACTTATAGTAGCATTGATTTTGCCCTCTCCACTTTGTTGGAATAAGTCAGATTGATTTGTTTATATATATATATATATATATATATATATATATATATATATATATATATATATATATATATATATATATATATATATATATAAGAGTTGGTATTTTCCGAACATACCTATTTTAAAGACTAGTTTTGTAGGTTAAGTGGATTGGTACATAAAAAGTAATATATAACTTTATGTAAAATAAATAAATTAATAATTTATCAAAATTATAAATTTATTTAAATTATCCACTAATTATATACAAAATACTTTAATTAAAATTTAATCATTACAAATTGGAATTTTTTTATTAATTGATATATTATATGCCTGGCTCAATGAATTTTAGCCTAGCGTTTTTTTTTAAATTTATCTGTTTATTAACAAAAATAGATAAATTTTCAAATAATTATTTTGTAGAAACAACCCAATTGAGCCATCCATAAGGCTAACCCACCCTAACTTTATTTGGCCTGCTATTACACTCTCTTTATAAGAGGACCATAAATCTACCCCCCAGTATTTTGGTTGACTGAGGATAATGCAATGTCATTTTTAAAATTCATATTATTATTGATTGTTTTAAACAAAAATTATATATCATAATTTTATTGAAAATTTTATAACACGTGCTTAAAAGTTTCACCTAAATTGCTTTTGCTTTTTTATTTTAACAACTCCACACACAGAGGAGAGACACAATAAAAATAGTCTTTTATTATTATAAGTTTATGGGTAAAATGCACATTGCCACCCTTATCTATTGGTTCAATTGCACTTTTCCTCTTCTTTTTTTTCAATTTAAACAATGTCCACCTTTATCTTTGATTTTTTTTTCAATTTACCATCCACTAGCGCAAAATCTAAAGAAAATATCAAAATTGTCCTTGATTTAAAAGCATAAATAATATATTTTAAAAATAATAATAATAATAATTTTTTTAAACAATCAAAAATTAAGAAATTTATATTTTTCTTTTAAAAATAATTTACATAATTCTTAAACGTATTTTCTTTATCTTGCATATACGCACAACTTTGTTCTGCTTCTTAAGATCCAATAATGGCTCAATCAGAATGTGGCTTCGAGATGGAGGTGCTCGCAAAGGAGGTGTCTTCGCCGGTGACCTATTCGTGTTGGGTTGCTCATGGTGGCTCCTCCGATGGCGGCCAAAATTGCGACTGCTGGGTTCAAGAGAAACTTGTGGAGTAGCAGAAGATAGGGGAAAAAGGGTGGCTGTCAGATGCTGTTCGGATGCTCACGTTGACGTCAGCCAAGGCACGGCGCACTACCCACGATGAAGTCGCTTGCCGGTGGTGGGCGAAGCTTCGAAGACCAGAGTCCAGATCTTGCGTCGCGATGGGAGGGGAACAAAGCTGTGCGTAGATGGTAGATGCAAGCAGAGAAAGGAAAAAAAGTTTAAGAATTACGTAAATGATTTTTTTTAAAAAAAATATGAATTTCTTAATTTCTGATTTTTTAAAAAGGATAATTATTATTTTTAAAAAAATATTATTTATATTTTTAGATAAGGGATAATTTCGGTATTTTTTTTAAGTTTTGCGTTGGTGAATGGTAAATTGAAAAAAAATAAAGATAAGAGGGAACATTGTTCAAATTAAAAAAAAAAAAAAAGAGAAAGTACAATTGAACCAATAGATAAGAGTGGTAACGTGCGTTTTACCCTAAGTTTATATGAGACTCCTTCTCAATGGTTTGTCCCGTCTCCCTTGGGTATAGGGTAATATGTAGGGATAATTATACAATTCCTCTCGTGCATACCAAATATTATATTAAAATGGATTATATCATTTTATATTATCAATATCTTGCGGCACATCACATAGGACTCTATAGATCACGAAAAATTTTGATTAGCCAAAGTTCATAGACTTTGTAGGACGGTTAGCTCTATTATCTAAACCCGAGACTTCTAATAACATCTATTAACGCCAACACTAAAATAAAAATGAGTTTGAGAAAATAAATAAATTAGCTTTACCCAAAAAAAATTATTATTTGGACATACAAATATATATATATATATATATATATTAAATTCATGGTTTAATGATTTTTTTTATATCAACTAAATGAATTTTTTGAATAAAAACTATCAAATTTAAATTATTATTCTATCTTTTTTTCCTTTAGTAACTACATTAATCTAATTAACAAGACGCAAACCATCTCATTCCAACCCTAAATAAAATTACATACATCTTATCTATATAATCACAAACCCCTTTTAGGAAACAGACAAGATTGCATCATCACATAACCAAAATACTATTTGAAACTGACTTTGCAAGAGTAACTTTGCCTATTACATTGGAAAGAGAGGTCTTCCAAGCAAAAAAAATTTTGTATTGAACTTTTGGGCTATGATAACAAAATCAACCATTCAAACTCTTGTTGGGATTTTGGAGGGTTCAAACAGGCAAATAATGGGACAAAATAATAAGAAAAAAATAATAGACACGAGAATTAATGTAGTTTTACTTATAGCTTACATCCACGAACAAACGACTAACAATTTTTCACTAACAAATCAAATGAAAAATACAAAAATGGTTTGACTATACTCACAAATTAGTCACACTCCAAATATATCTAAATATATCTTAATGATGTATTTATCACCGGTGTATCACTCTACACAAATTGATACCCCAAATAAACTAAAAATACCAATAGTGTATTACTACTAAATGGCACCCCAAATGATCACCCAAACTTAAGAGCCAAATGCCTTAAAACTCTTACTTCTTTGTTTCTCCACCTTGAGTGATGCATTATTTTTCCTTTCTCCTGCCTATTTATAGGCAAAGATGCCAAGTACAAGTTGGAAATAAGCTAGTTGGAATAACATGCAAATTGGTGCAATTTTCGGCACCTCCTATTGCAAATGTTGAAATCTTCTCGGTGGTGCCAACGTGCAGCACATATTTGCTGCTCAAACTGTAAGTGGCCACCAAATTGGAAGGAAAGTAAAAAATAAATAAAGGAAATAATGCTTTTGTCGTAAATGTTGAAGAGGCCAAAAATAAGCTTCCACATTTGACTTTTCAAAAAATTTCAAGTCACATCTAACAAATCTCCACCTTGACTTGAAAATTATCAATCTCCATATTAGTGAACTTCTAAGATGTCTTCTTCAATGCACACTTGGACAATCCACATACTATAGATTTCAAATAAGCTCAAAACAATACTTAAACGTAAAACCCATAATTGATTTGGTCATCATATATGTTGTATTTTCAAAAGTGCCAATCTTTTCAATCATAATGACACCTTGAGATATACTATCTCAAACAAAATGAAAATCACAAGCATAATCAGAGTCAAAGTATCCAATACTGCTATCACCAGTGTTTGAACTCTGTCCAAATACCAAACCCCAATATTTGTAGTATCTCAATAATAATGACATGTGCAAACAAAAACTTACATAATGCTTCAAAAAGTATCTGACACCACCTTTTTATGGAACAGATGCAGGGCCCTATAGTTCAAAATGGATGAAATCCATTGTGCCCTTAATCTTGTGAGTGGTTGTACTGAACTTGACACAATGTTCACAAAACTCAAGTTTCTAATCTCCATTTGATCACAACAAGGGATCCAGGTGAAGCTTTTAAAACTCTACCTTCAGCAAAATACTTAGAGAAAATTACTTTCATCTGTAGCCACACTGGCTATGTTGTTGGTATTCTCTCTTTTTTCTTTGAGCTCTGGACATTCCACTTTCCAATGTCCTTCCTTCTTGCAGTAGTTACATCTGCCTTTTCTAGATTTAGACTTTGACTCGTCTCCATTTCTACTCAAGCCCTTTTCTTTATATCTCCCTCGAGCAATCAGAGCTACATCTTGATTCTTGTTCCAATTTCCAGAAACTCTTTTCTTTAATTTAGGAGAATTCAATGATGCCTTAACATCTTCTAAAGCAAGGGCGTCTCTTCCATAGAGCTTGGTGTCAACAGAATGTTCCATTGAATAAGGTAGGGAACACAATAAGATTAAGGCTTGATCTTTGTCATCAATTTTGACATCAATATTTTTCAAATCCAAAATAACTCTATTGAACTTATCCAGATGGTCTTTAATAGGTATGCCTTCTTTCATCCAAAGTGTGTAGAGTTACTGCTTTAAATAAAGCCGATTAGTTAGGGACTTTGTCATATATAAACTTTCCAATTTAAGCCACAATTTTGTCACTGTTGTCTCGTCTGCAACCTCCTGTAAAACTTCATCTAGAAGAGATAACTGAACTGCACTGAGAGCATGTGCTAAGAGGTTATCTTTTACTTCATCAGACAATGTTGCTGGCAAAGCCTCCCTTCCTTCTATTGCCTTTAGCAACCCTTGTTGTACCAAGGCACGCATTTTCACACGCCAAAGGTTAAAGTTATTGTTGTCATTAAATTTTTTGATCTCAAATTTTACCGCCATTTCAAAAGAATTCAAAGCTATTTTAGTAAAGTAATTCAAATACAATATTTTCTGATGTGGAAAATTAGTCATTACTATAACCATAAAGCATACTGAAAAATTTAAAGGAATAACTACCAATGTCTCTGATACCACTTGTTGGGATTTTAGAGGGGCCAAACAGGCAAATAATAGGGCAAAATAACAAGGAGAAAATAATGGACACAAGAATTAACGTAGTTCGGCTTATAGCCTACATCCACGAACAAATAACCAACAATTCTTCACTGACAACTCAAATGAAAAATACAAAAGTGGTTTGACTATAGTCATAAATTAGCTACACCCCAAATACATCCAAATATATCTCAATGATGTATTTATCACGAGTATCACTCTACACAAATTGGAACCCCAAATACACCAAAAATGCCAATAATGTATTACTACTAAATGGCACCCCAAATGATCACCCAAGTTTAAGAGCCAAATGCCTTAAAGCTCTTACTTCTTTGTTTCTCCACCTTGAGTGATGCATTATGTTCCCTTTCTCTTGCCTATTTATAGCCAAAGATGCCAAGTACAAGTTGGAAATAAGCTAAAAGGAATAACATGCAAATTGTAACAACCCTAATTTCGTTTCTTTTATTAATAAAGGTACATAAATATTTAATGTAACATCCCTAATTTCGTACATAAATATTTAATTAAGGAAATAAAACTTATTAGAAAATTTTTAGATAACTAAAGAAATATATTCTTTAGAAATTCTTCACCTTATGTGTATGCATAGATTATGTTTCTAACATTAAGGGAATTAGTAAAGAGAAAAAATCGAAGAGAAAAAAATTAGAAATAGCATATTAAAGAGAGGCGAAATTCTTGGGTAAGGAAGATAAATTTTTGAAAAGTAAGTAAATGTCTTAAAATTTAAAAAGATTGGATTAGGGTAATTTTTCCTAATTTAAGAGTTAGAGTTTCTAAGTTTAACATCTCCATCCATACATTGGGCTTTCACCTATGGACACTTTATATAGAGTTTTTTTTCACTTCACATGAGTTTTTAGCAAGCCAATAGGACATCTCAAGTAAGAAATAAAACATAGACTTGGACTAGGATATAGAAGTTGGATCAATAGCCCACAAACCATGAAATTGTGACCAAACCCTCCATGAAAGATAGAATTTCAGCCAAAGCAAAGGAAATGGGTAGGAATGAGCCCAAATCCAAGAGAGAAAAATAAGAATCATGTGAGAAAATAGTAGTGTAATAATAATCAAGATTAGGTCACATGGAATTAAGACAAAATATCTATATCCTACATTCATAATTTTAGCAAGTTGGTAATAATACATGACATTATGACAAAACATCCATATCCTACATTCATATTTTCAACAAGTAGGTAATAATACATGGTATTATGACAAAACATCTTTATCCTACACAAATAATTTCAACCAAGCAAGGGAGACTCAATGGCTGAAAATTTACCACCTACAAAGACAAGCCTATCATACTTGAGTAAGACAAAAGAAAAAGGAAATAAATCCCTAAATCAAAGGGACCTTATCCCTTGTCTTAAGAACATTTTATCATGATTTTCAAAATGAAAATCTCTTTTTGCTATGCATATCTTGACTAAGGGAAAGGAAGACAAGAACATGAGTTGTCTTTTTTAAAAAAAAACAATCAAGTGTATAGACTTGTGATTATGAGAGGTGAACAACTTGATAGTTTATTTAAGCAAAACCCACCCTTATAACATTGTAATTTCGTCCAAGCGAGGGAGAGGAAAAAATAGAAGCAAGGTAGAGTGAGGAAAGGAGAGAAAGAGAGGAGAAGAGAGTAAGTAAGAAGAAGGAGAGGTCTAGAGGACTAAGTACTCAACGTAAGTTAGCTTAATCTCCACTTGAATCCATCTTTTATCTTCATCCTTGGGGTTCAAAACTCACCCTCCTTCTCTTATTTAAGTTGCTAGAAAAGCTAAGGAAAGGGAGGAATCTTACTACTTCCTTCAAGAGGAAACAAGAAAAAGAATTCACTAAGTGAGTTAGGGAGATATTTAGGTAGGTTTAACAATATTTTTTTTGAAGAAAAAATTTGAAATTTGTAATATTTATATGAGATTTTGATCTTAGAACTTTGATAAAATTTATAATATTTGCTACTTTGATCCTTGGCCATGGATGTTGCTATATCATGTTATATGTTGATCTTGCATGTGATGGATGTTTTGAATACTTCGGTTGGTATGGAAAGTTATGCATAGATATGGCTATGGGTGGCAAAAATTTAGGGTTTTAATACAGCTGTTATGTATATTTGAATATGGTAAAAATGAATGGAAGATTGTTAGGTTGGTAAATTAAGTGTGGCCTTAAACACCTAGGGAAAAACCAGGAGAAATTTCTGTTGAGAAACACCCTTAGTGATGCATGATTTAATTATGTTTTTCTTTTGAAGTGGATGATGGAATATGTTAAATTAAGTAAGAAATATAATTAAATGTTGAGATGAGTAATTCTATGGTTAGGTGGAAATTTGAAAGAAAAATGGAAGATGAATTAATAAAAGGATGAACTAGAACTTTAGGAAAGTCTAGGCTAAGAAAACTAGATTTCGGAGTAACCAAGGTAGCTTGTGTGTTTTAAATTCTGGGACGAATTGGTCAGGAATTGAAAGAAATGGTTAACATAAAAAATGTAGATATATGTCTAACTGATTTTTAACCATTGGAATCACTTAATTTGAAGTTCAAATGAGGGAGATATATTCTGATTAGTAAGTAGAGATAAGAAAATGGTTAACCAAGGAAGAATTTGATAAGTATGCTTATGTGTTTGAATTTATAGGCAAAATCTATAGGGAACTAAAGGAAATTGTTAACATAATAAATATAGATATATGTCTCACGGATTTATCGGCTCTAAAAGCACTTAATTTGGAGTCTATATGTGGGAGATATGGCTAATTAATGAGTAAAGGTCAGAATCAGTCTAGAATCCAGGGTGGTAAATGTAAGCATTTTTGTTTTTTATTTTCTGGAAATACTTCATAAGGGATCTGAAGAAATGATAAACATGAAAGTTGTCAATAATTTTCTTAGAGTTTTATAGATTTTTGAATAACCTCAATTGGAGTTTATATGAAGGAGATATGATTGAATAAGTGAAGAAAGGTCATAGAACATGGCCAGGCCGTGTTCTGGGTTTCTTCAGCATAGGTAGGCCGTGTTCAAAGCTATTTTGGAGTATGTTTGAAGTATTTTTTAAGTATGGCCGTGTCCTAAAACATGACCAGACTGTGTTGGGAGTTGGTAAAACTTATTTTTAATATTTTTCTACCCAAAATGAACCTCATTAACTATAGGGTAGTAATAGAAACCAAATTGGAGAAGAATGCCTTATAAAATTTGTGAGAACATGTGTTAAAAATGATATAAGTAGAAAAAATTAACTAGAGGCTGAACATAAAGAAAATTAAAAGATGAAAATAATATTTAAAAAAGAAGAATAATCTTATAAATGAAAATAATAAATACTAGTGTATGCCCTAACCATTGCCATTGCATGAACTCCTTACCTTCTTAAGTGTGTAATTTTGATATGAAAATATTTTATAAAGTGATATTCAAAAATGGTTATGATCATGACATGATTTTATTTTACCAATGATTTTTGGTAGTTATTATGCTTTGATGATAAATTATGGCATGTGAGCATAATGAACATACTTGTTATTAAAATCATATTTTTGGCTATTAACGTGAAAAGAAAAGAAAAGAAAAGAGATCAGTACAGCCACATGGCGGTCTGTGTGGTGCATCAGTAGGGTATGCCTTACTAATGGCTAAAATTAAGTTAATGAGAAAAGAAAGGGAAAGTGTGCCATATTAAATGGAGCGAGAAAAGCCCATACCAGAGAGTAGAAAGTACTCACCTTGAATGGGGTAGCTTGATATGAAAATAAGTTAATAGCCATCATATGATATTTTAAAAATAGTTATTCATGTCATACATGTCATTACTGTACGATTTTCATGTGCATAGATAGTGCATTCATGTGATATAAGATATTTGTTGTAGCTTATATAGATGAACATGACATGATGAACTATATTGATGATAATTATGATTTATTATTGAACCTACTGGGATTTAGTTCTCACTATATTTCCATATCATGTTCAAAAGACTAAATATGTAGATATTCTCTATGATCGACTTTTAGCGTACGTTTGGTCGAGTTGGCTAAGATCCCGGTGCAACCACCCGCATCTGTATCCCCGGAACTGGTCAATATAGATGAATAAGATGTAGACATATATGTGTTTAATTTTTGTACGAATGTTTTTAATTAATGATGTGTATGTGAACGCATAATTGTATTAGTGTTAATGGTATACCATAAACCTTAACTATGCTTGGTTAATTTAATTGAATTATATTATTAGTTAAATAGTTAGAAGTAAAGAGGTAATGACTTCGTAGAGTTTTTAAAAAATATATATGTATATATGTAAAAAAAATGAAGTTGTTACACAAATTGATGTAATTTTTGGCACCTCCTATTGTTGTTGAAATCTTCTGAGTAGAGCCGAAGTACAGCATATATTTTGTAACAACTCCATTTTTTTTTTACATATATACATATATACATATATATACATATATACATATATACATATATATATATATATATATATATATATATATATATATATTAAAATACATTACCTTTATTTAACTCATAATAGCATTCAATTAATTTAACCAAGCATAATTAAGGTTTACACATATTGACCAACATCCATACACAAATCAAACACATATATGTCTACATCTTATTCATCCATATTGACCAGTTTCGGGGATACGGATGTAGGTGGTTGCACCTTCACCGAAATCTTAGCTAACTCGTCCACAAACACCTTATTAATTTTTGGAATCTAGCCAATATAGGGTAACTCAATCCAACATACACTAAGAGTCAGAACCAAAGAAAAATCTGTAAAACTAGTTTTCAGAACATGATATGAAAATATAATGAAAATTAAATCCCAATAGGTTCAACAATGAATGCACTTTATCTATGCACATGAAAATCATACAGTAATGACATATATGGCATGAATAACTATTTTCATATTACCATATGATGGCTATCAACTTATTTTCATATCAAGTTACTTCGGTCAGGGTGAGTACTTTCTACCCTCTGGTACGGACTTTTCTCGCTCCATCCAACATGACACACTTTCTCTTTCTTTTCCCATTAATATAACCATAGCCGTTGGTAGGGCGTCACCTACTGGTGCACCACACGGACTGCCATGTAACAAGGTCATGCCTTGTAACAAGGTCATGCTCTATATTGTGTTATTCCCTGATGCAAATTTTCATCTTGCCTAACCTTCTCTCACTAATCAGAGCATAACTCCCTCATTTTAACTCTGACTTAAGTGATCCTGATGTTCATTTAAAGATAAAAAAATTCTCTAAAACTATTATGTTGAACATTTTATTGAAATCTTAAGGAATCATGGTGATATTACTCCCTCAATTTAAACGTTATTTCTTCTCGGGTAGGTTCTGACATTTACTTACTAATATGACTATATCGCCCTCATATGAACTCCAAATTGAGTGATTCTAGTGGTTAAATTTTCGTGAGACATATATCTATATATTTTATGTTAATAGTTATTTTAATTCCTTATAAAAGTTTCCCAAAAGTTCAAACACAGAAGCTTTCCTAACAGATTCTTCCTTGGTTAACCATTTTCTAACCACTGCTTACTAATCTGAGCATATCTACCTCAAATGGAGTCCAAATTTAGTGATTCCAGTGGCTAAAAATTTATGAGACATATATCTATATTTTCATATTAACTATTTCTTTTAATTACTAACCGATTCTTCCCAGAATTTTAAAAATAAAAGCTACCCTAGTTACTCCGAAATTCAGTTTCCTAACCAAACATTTTCTAAGGTTTTAGTTCATTTTTTTATGTCCTCTTCCATTTTCTTCTTAATTTACATCTAATCATATTCCATCAATTTTCACCACATTTAAATATACAACATAGCAGCCTAAAAATCTTAAAATTTTGCCACCCATAGCCATACCTATGCAGAACTTTCCACACCAACCTAAGTATTCAAACATACATCACTTGCAAGATCAACATGTCAACATCTATGGCCAATTGTAACAACTTATTTATTTATTTATTATTATTATACAATATAGAGTTCACATACACGTCATTAATCAAAACGTACGTGCAACATATCAAATACATAAATATCTACATCTATCTACATCTTATTTATTCTGATTGACCAATTGCGGAGATACAGGTGCGGTTGGTTGCAACTTCACCGGGATCTAAGCCAACTCGACCACAAATATTTTATTTGTTTCTGGGATCTGCCCATCGTAGAGTAACTCAATCCAACGTGCACTAAAAGCCAGAGCCATAGAAAAATCCGCATAACTAATTTTCTGAACATGACATGAAAATATAGTGAGAATTAAATTCCAGTAAGTTCAACAATAAATCATCATCAATATAGTTCATCAAGTCATGTTCATCTGTATAAACTACAACAAATATCTTTGGTCACATGAATGCACTTTATCTATGCACATGAAAATCGTACAATAATGACATGTATGACAGGATTAACTATCATATGATGACTATCAATTTATTCTTATAACAAGTTACCCCGGTCAAGGTGAGTATTTTCTACTCTCCGGTACGGGCTTTTCTCACTCCATCTGACATAGCCCACTCTCTCTTTCTTTTCTCATTAACATGATCATAACCGTTGGTAGGGCGTCCCCTACTGGTGCACCACATGGATTGCTATGTGACTGTGCTTATTTCTTTTCTTTTTATAATAATAGTAAAAAATATGCTTTCAATAATAAGTATGTTCATCAAAATATAATCATTACCAAAAATCATTGGTAATCATGCCATGAACACAACCATTTCAAATATCACTTTATAAAATATTTTCATGTCAAAATTTTACACTTAAGATGGTAAGAAGTTCATGCAATGGTAATGGCTATAGCATATACTAGTCACTTGTTATTTTCATTTATAAGATTCTTCTTCTTTTTAAAATATTAATTTTATTTGTTTATTTTTTTGATGCAGGTTTTCATCCTATCTGACCTTCTCTTATTAATCAGATCATAACTCCCTCAATTTAACCCTGATTTAGTTGATCTTGGTGTTATTTTAAAGATAAAACAATTATCAAAAACCATTATGTTGAACAGTTTAGCGAAATATTAAGAAGTCATGGTGATATTACTCCCTCAAAGTACATGTTATTTCTTCTCGGGTAAGTTCTGACCTCTACCTACAAATCTGTCCCTATATCCCTCATAAGAATTTCAATTTAAGTGATTCCAATGGCTAACAATCCGTGACACATATAAAAATAATTTTTATGTTAATCATTTATTTTAATTCTCTACAGAATGTTCCCATAAATTAAAACACAGAAGCTATCCTAAAATATTCTTCTCTGATTAACCAATTTCTGATCACTGCTTACTAATCGGACCATATCTGCCTCATATGGACTCCAAATTGAGTTATTGCAGTGGCTAAAAATCTGTGACACATATAGCAATAATTCTTATGTTGACCATTTATTTTAATTCCCTACATAATGTTCCCATTAATTAAAACACAAAAGCTATCCTAAAATATTCTTTTCTGATTAACCAATTTCTGATCACTGCGTACTAATCAGACCATATCTACCTCATATGGACTCCAAATTGAGTGATTCCAGTGGCTACAAATTCGTGCCACATATAGTCATAATTCTTATGTTGACCATTTATTTTAATTCCCTACAGAATGTTCTCAGAAATTAAAACACAAATGCTATCATAACATATTCTTCCCTGATTAACCATTTTCTGACCATTGCTTACTAATCAGATCATATCTACCTCATATGGACTCCAAATTGAGTGATTATAGTGGCCAAATATCCTTGAGCCATAAATATACATTTTTTATGTTAACCATTTCTTTCAATTCCTTATTGATTCTTCCTCGAATTTTAAAAACAAAAGTTTAAAATTTTGCCACCCATAGCCATACCTATGTAGAACTATCTACACCAGCCTAAGTATTCAAACATACATAATATGTAACATGATATAGCAACATCCATGACCAATCATTAAAGTTCTAAGATCAAAATCCCATATAAATATTACAAGTTTCAAAACTTTTCTTCAAAAAGAAATATTGTTAAACTTACCTTGAGCACTTAGTCCTCTAGACTTCTCCTTCCTCTTTTTTCCTTTCTTCCTCTCTTTTCCTCACTCTACCTTGCTTCTATTTTTCCTCTACCTCACTTGGACGAAATTCTAATGGTATAAGGGTGGGTTTTGCTTATATAGACTATCAAATAATTCATCTTTCATAATCATGGGTCTACCTTATCACAATTAGGATGCACTTGGTTGAATTTTTGGAAAACAAACAACTCATGTTCTTGTCTTCCTCTTCCTTAGTCAAGATATGCATAGGAAAAGGAGATTTGTATTTTGAAAATTATGATAATATGTTCTTAAGATAAGGAACAAGGTCTCTTTGATTTAGGGATTCATTTCCTTTTTCTTTTGTCTTAATCAATTATGATAGGTTTGCCTTTTTAGGTGGCAAATTTCCAACCCTTGAATATTCCTTGCTTAGCTAAAATTATTTGTGTAGGATAAGAATGTTTTGTCATAATGCTATGTATTATTACCCACTTGCTAAAATTGTGAGTGTAGGATATAGAAGTTTTGTCCTAATGCTATGTATTATCATACCACTTGCTAAAATTATAAATGTTGGATATCACACCACTTACTAAATTTTTGTCTTAATGCCATGCCACCTAATCTTGATTACACCATTATTTCATCACTTTATTTTATTTTTATTTTTATTTTTCCTCTTGGGTTTGGGCTCATTCTTGCCCATTTTCTTTACTTTGGTTAAAATTCTACGTTTCATAATGGCCTTAGTCACATTTTCATGATTTTAGGGCTACCGGTCCAATTTCTATATCCTAGTCCAAGTCTATGTTTTATTTCTTCCTTGGGCTATCCTATTGACTTGCTAAAAATTCATGTGAAGTAGAAAAACTCTATATGAAGTGTCCATAGGTGAAAGCCCTATTTATAGGTGGAGATACTGAATTTAGTAACTTTAACTCTTAAATTAGGAAAAATTACCTTAATCCAATCTTCTTGAAATTTTAATACATTTACTTACTTTAAAAATTTATCTTTCTTACCCAAGAATTTCACTTTTCTTTAGTATATTTATTTCTAATATTTTCTCTTAGGTTTTCTCTTTTTACCTATTCCATTAATGTTAGAACATTTTTATGCATACATGTAAGGTGAAGAATTTCTAAGGATTATATTTCCCTAGATATCTAAAAACTGTCTAATAAATTTTATTTCCTTAATTAAATATTTATGTACCTTTATCAATAAAAGAAACGAAATTAGAGATGCTACTTTGAATACTTTTGTATTTTTATTAATACGTGAAACGAAATTAGGGATGTTACACCAATCATCCAGGTAATAAATATAGTAAATTTCATCAAATTTATAGGATCGATATCCCATATAAGTATTTCTCATTTCAAAGCTTTTCTAAAAATAATATTGTTAAACCTACCTAAAGATCGTCCTAGCTTACTTAGTGAATTCTTTTTTTTGTTTCCTCTTGAAGGAGGTAGCAAGATTCCTCCCTTCAATAAGAGAAGGAGGGTGAGTTTTTGAACCCTAAGAATGAAGAAGAAAGATAAATTTAAATGGAGATTAAGTTAACTTACCTTGAGTACTTAGTCCTCTAGACTTCTCCTCTCTTTCTCTCCTTTCCTCACTCTACCTTGCTTATATTTTTCCTCTCCCACACTTGGACGAAATTATAATGTTATAAGGGTGGGCTTTGCTTAAATAAACTATCAAGTGGTTCACCTTTCATAACCATGGGTCTACCTTATCACAATTAGGATGCACTTAGTTGTTTTTTAGGGAAAAACAACTCATGTTCTTGTCTTCCTCTCCCTTAGTCAAGATATGAATAGCAAAAAGAGATTTTTATTTTGAAAATCATGTTAAAATGTTCTTAAGAAAAGGGACAAGGTCCCTTTGATTTAGGGATTCATTTCCTTTTTCTTTTGTCTTAATCAAGTATGATAGGTTTGCCTTTTTAGTTGACAAATTTTCAGCCCTTAAATCTCCCTTGCTTGGCTGAAATTATTTGTGTAGGATGAGGATGTTTTGTCATAATGCTATGTATTATTACCCACTTGTTGAAATTATGAATATAGGATATATATGTTTTGTCCTAAAGCCATGTATTATTACCTACTTGTTGAAATTATGAATGTAGGATATAGATGTTTTGTCTTAATGCCATGTGACCTAATCTTGATTATTATTACACTATTTCTTCACATGATTCTTATTTTTCCTTCTTGGATTTGGGCTCATTCTTACCCATTTTCTTTGCTTTGACTGAAATTCTACTTTTCATGAAGGGTTTGGTCACATTTTCATGGTTTGTGGGCTATCGATCCAATTTCTATATCGTAGTTCAAGTCTATGTTTTATTCCTTTCTTGGGCTATCTTATTAGCTTACTAGAAACTCATGTGAAGTGGAAAAAAAATCTATATGAAGTGTCCATAGGTGAAAGCCCAATATATGGTTGGAGATGATAAACTTGGGAATTCTAGCTCTTCAATTAGAAAAATTACCCTAATCCAATCTTCTTGAAATTTTAAAACTTTTACTTACTTCCCAAAAATTTATCTTCCTTATCCAAGAATTTTACCTCTCTTTGGTATGTTATTTCTAATTTTTCTTATTAGTTTTTCTCTCTTTACTTATTCCCTTAATGTTAGAAACATTTTCTATGCATACACATAAGGTGAAAAATTTTCTAAGGATTATATTTCCTTATATATCTAATAAATTTTATTTCTTTAATTAAATATTTATGTACCTTTATTAATAAAAGAAACAAAATTAGGGATGTTACATTAAATATTTATGTACCTTTATTAATAAAAGAAATGAAATTAGGGATGTTACATTTTATATTTATGTACCTTTATTAATAAAAGAAACGAAATTAGGGATGTTACATATTTGCTGCTCAAACTGCAAGTGGCCACCAAATTGAAAGGAAAGTAAAAAATGAATAAAGGAAATAATGTTTTTGTCATAAATGTTGAAGAGGCCAAAAACAAGCTTCCATATTTGACTTTTCAAAAAAATTTAAGTCACATCTAACAACTCTTCCCCTCCGTAACAAGAACACACGAAGATATTTGCTAAAAGTATCTATGAAAGAGACATTACAACCATGTGAGCCAAATGAGAGGGCATATATAGGCACTAAGCAACTCTTAGATTTGGCCTTGTTCACCATCGTACCAGAAAATTCACAAAGCTACTTGAAAATATCCATATCATGTGTGCTTTTTCTTGGATTCTTCTAGCAAAAAGAATGATATCATCTAAACAAAAATTAATGAGAAATCACACGACCTTAGAAAAAATTATATTTGACCTCAGGGAACCATGATCAAATATCTTCTAAATTACACAAGATGAATGCTCATGTAAAGTTAAGGTATGAAGACACCTATATAAAGGGTATTAGCTATAACAGAATGTTTTCAAGTAGTTTTGAATTGTTTAGCCTTGAAAGAGAAAGGAAGATAGATATAGTGGGAGAAGGTGAGGAAGAAGAGAAAGACTTGAAATTTTCTAATGTATGCTATGATGAAACTTGGAGGTAGAATATCTCTGTGAAAGATACTTATGAAGAAAAAAGCTAGAGGGATTATTTCCTTCTCCCTTTTATATGTCCTCTCCTTTTATCTAAATGGTCTCATCTTTAGATAAAATAGTGTGGGAAAGGGTTTCTTAAGTTTTGTTTTAACAATGAATGTGAGAGGATGACAAGACATAAAGCTTGTTATGCAAGACTAGGTCACATATATATGAGGACTTACATGCAAAATACCTCCTTTTGTGGTGCTTTATGTAAAGAGTGCAAAAATGATGTATGTCCTAAACAAGTCTCTTTTTCTTAAGGGTATAAGACCCTCTAAGCTTAAGGTATAAAAATGGTATATTTTGTCTATAGTAGCCACATGTTACTACTATATACATAACACTAATAAATAACTTAAGTTTGGTCTTCCTTATGGAAAAATTGTATCTTAATGTGCTATCTTTTGTCCCTTAACTAGCCGTTGACTTGTAATTATTTCTCTGTTTATGTTCTAATTTTTTTATTTATTTTGGATATTGCTTGGTTGTGTTCTCTTTTTGTAGATAAGCAAGAAGACCTAAGAAATAAGGAAAAAATAAATATTTGAAAATTTTTCTAGATTAGGAGCAAGCCGAGGAGAAACCACGCAAAGAATGGGTTTTAGAAGATCCAGAAAAGGTCAAAACAGCCTCAAGCATAGCCTAGCCATGTTATGTGACTTAAAGCATGGTTTGGTGTGTTTTGTGCTTGAACCTGCGTAATGGCCCTCAAAATAGCCCGAAGCACAGCCTAGTTGTGTCCTGTGACACAGTCGTGCTTTGGGTCTAGAAATCACTACCCTTTTTAATGTTTTAGTTTAGCCAAAAAGTCCAAAAATCACTGACTTAAAGCACTGATATTTTTTCCTCATGTTGCAGTTGAAATAAAAAGCATGGATAATCAGAATAGCTTCAAAGTCAACAGGCATAGGCTTAAACCATATTATGAAGGATTTCAGCAAGAGAAACCACAATTGACAACTCTTTAAAATCCTCCTTGATTTATGAGTTTGTGTCGAGCCAACGACGTTAAACAAATGCACTGGTTGGGAGGCAACCCAACAAATATTATTCTTCTTCTTCTTCTTCTTTCATAATTTCATTTCTTTTATTTGTTAATTTTAAAAAAATATTAAGACCTATGGACGCACACAACCGTGGCACTTGAAACCCAGAATGGGTGAGCGCCGCGGCGCTTCGCATTGTTGCAGAGAGCACCGTGAAACTCTCTATAATAGGACCACGACCTCTTCACTTCTCCCATCCCATTCATACTCCTATTCACCCCCAATCACCACTCCTTACATCCAATCAACCCTAATAAGCTCTAATTACATTTCTTTACTTGAATTAAGTGATTTGGCATCTTCTTTTGCAGGATTGAGCTCTTCTTTCAGCAATTGATTGGGAATCATTGGAATATTTTAGGGGTTTTAAGGAAAATTTTATCCTTCATCTTCTAGTCACGAATCAAGCTCCATTGGGTGCAGTTTTGCTCATATTTCTTGCTATACTTGATCTCAACAATCATTTGTTACTTGTTTGCATTGAATTGGGACTTAAATTTGGGAACCTACCACCAATTCTTCCTATATTTCAAGAGTGCACACCAAGTGTTCGATAAAATGCCCCAGTGATTTTTCTAAGTCCAATGGCTCCTAAAACTCAAAATTAAGCCTCTCAAAGAGGAAGAATAGAGCAGATGGCCCTCTAACATTCGATAGCACATCATTCATGGATGAAGAAGTATATCATCACCATATCAAAGTGGTGGTGCATAAACCCATCTTTCCAAAATGAGGATTTATTGTCACTGTGGGGCTCCCTCATAAAGACAACATCATCCATAGGCATTGGGATATTTTTTGTAAGAACCCAGAACCAAGAGTCATTCTTGTGGTATAGGAGTTTTACTCCAATGCTACTATCCATGAACGTCATAAAGCAGGAGTTAGAGGCAAGATGGTGAAATTCACTCCGCATGTCATCAATGAGTTTTACTCTCTAGCTGACATTGAGGATGATGAATACTTTGCTCTTCTTCAATCGTACATTGATTTTGAAGACATTATTTGCACTATTTGCTACAGGGGGCTTCTTGGAAATTGGATAATAATGGCCAACTAGTGTACTTTTCCAGGGCAGATATGAATAAGGTGACTAAAGCCTGGCACTATTTAATGACAGCAAGATTTATTCCCAACTTGAACATGAGTCAAGTTAGGAGGGACAAGGCCAATCTGTTGTATGATATACTGAAGGGCCTTTTTATTGATGTAGGGAAAATTATCCATAAACAGATGCTAGGCTATATTAGTTCTCGAGGTAGCTTCCTCTTTGCTCCCAATTTAATCACTGCTCTATGTAGGAATGTGGGAGTAAGCTGTGATTCCACTGAGGCTCTCATTCAACCAATGAGACCTATATCCTACGCAGACATACAAAAATATAAAAGGAATGAAGAAGCAGAAGAAGATGAGTTAAGGGTTTAGCCACTAACTGTAGAGGAACCTAGCAGTAGTTCAGCTACACCACCATCCCAGCATACTATTGAAGAACTATGGGAGTGAACTGAGTGCCTGAGCCACCAGATGCATGACATGGCATTCTACTAGTACTCTATAGCACAGCATAACAATGCTTGTTTCAGCTAGTTAGCCCATGCCTTGAATCTTCCAATAGCATTCTTGGGCCTTCCTGAATCGCCCTTTAGGCCTACACCCGAGTAGGATGAAATGGATGGTGATAACTAATCAGAGAAGTTCCACTAGACCCATCCTTCATTTATTACTTATCTCTCCTATTTTATTATTTTCTATAAGACATTATGGACAATGTAAGTTCTTAAGTGTGGGGGTCACTTTATGATTCAGCTAGATGACTGTACAATAAATCATATATTTGTGCACTATTTACTTTGCTGCATGCTACAATTCTATGATATATGCACTTTTTTCCAGTTATTGAATGGGGAGAGCATGTGAACTTATCTCAATCTATGAGTTAGTGTTAGTTAAACCAATAGCCTATGATATAAATGTTTAAATTACTAATAGCTCTTGAGAGATGTAGAAAGTCATGATTATGTGTAATTTTAATTCCTTTCCAATTTATTATTATTACCCTTTTTTTTAGAATCCTGAAACTATTTTGCACAGTAACTTTGGGTATTTAATTTATCTTTTACTTAAAGAAAGTTTATATAACTCAAAATATTTTATGATCTCATCAATTTTCTAGAACTTATTTAAATGCTACTTGAGGCAAAATCCTAGGCTGATACTATTAATTAGGAGATGATTTAGGAATTATTTGATAAGGTTGAGCATTTGAAGCCAAACCCAAGCAATAAAATATTCTTAGCACCTCTATTTTGAGCTTAATTAACATTTTTTTTTCTATACCCACTACAGAGTCAAGACTAACTTTTATTATTAATACCTTTATTTGTTTTCCTAATTCACTTACTCCATGATTAATTTTTAAAAGTTTGTTTTGTAGAGTTACATTAATAAAATGGTGGAAGGGTGGAGCATGTAACAACTTCATTATTATTTTTTACATATATATATATATATATATATATATATATATATATATATTTGTAAAATCCCATGAAGTTATTACCTCCTTACTTCTAACTATTTAACTCACAATAACATTCAATTAAATTAACCAAGTATAATTAAGGTTTATGGCATACCAATAACAATGATACAATTCTGGGTTCACATACACATCATTAATTAAAAACGTCGTACAAAAAATTAAACACATATATGTCTACATCTTATTCATCCATATTGACTGGTTCCAAAGATATGGGTGCGGGTGGTTGCACCTTCACCGGGATTTTAGTCAACTCGACCCAACATACGCTAAAATTCGGTCATAGAGAATATCTGCATATTTAGTTTTTTGAACATGATATGGAAAATAGTGAGAGTTGTAACATCCCGTAATTTTTAAATATTTTCCATATAAATTCTTCACCTTACATATATGCATAGAAATGTTCTAATATTAATGGAATAGGTAAAGAAAGAAAACCTAAGAGGAAATATTAGAAATAAACATACTAAAGAAATGTGAAATTCTTAGGTAAGGAAGATAAATTTTTGTGAAGTAAATGTCTTAAAATTTCAAGAAGATTGGATTAGGGTAATTTTTTTCCTAATTTAAGAGTAAAAGTTACTAAGTTTATTATCTCCACCCAAAATTGGGCTTTCACCTATGGACACTTCATATAGAGTTTTTCTTCTTCACATAAATTTTTAGCAAGCCAATAGGATAGCCCAATGAAGAAATAAAACATAGACTTGGACTAGGATATAGAAATTGGACCGATAGCCCAAAAATTATGAAAATATGACCAAGCCCATTATGAAAGGTAGAATTTTAACCAAAGTAAAGAAAATGGGCAAGAATGAGCCCAAACCCAAGAGGAAAAAATGAAAATAAAATAAAAATAAAGTGATGGAATAATGGTGTAATCAAGATTAGGTGATTTGACATTAAGACAAAAATTTAGCAAGTGGTATGATAATACAAGAATTTAAGACAAAACATCAACATCCTACACTCATAATTTTAGCAAGTGGGTAATAATACATAGCATTATGACAAAACATTTTTATCCCACACAAATAATTTCAACCAAATAATGGAGGTTCAAGGGCTAGAAATTTGCCACTTAAAAAGGCAAATCTATCATACTTGATTAAGACAAAAGAAAAAGGAAATGAATCCCTAAATCAAAGGGATCTTGTCCCATATCTTAAGAACATATTATGATAATTTTCAAAATACAAATCTCCTTTTCCTATGCATATCTTGACTAAGGAAGAGAAAGATAAGAACATAAGTTGTTTGTTTTCCAAAAATTCAACCAAGTGTAATCTAATTGTGATAAGGTAGACCCATGATTATGAAAGGTAAATTATTTGATGGTCTATTTAAGCAAAACCCACCCTTACAACATTAGAATTTTCGTCCAAGTGAGGGAGAGAAAAAATAGAAGCAAGGCAGAGTGAGGAAAGGAGAGGAAGAAAGGAAGAAAGAGGAAGGAGAAGTCTAGAAGACTAAGTGCTCCAAGTAAGTTTAACAATATTTCTTTTCGAAGAAAAGTTTTGAAACTTGTAATATTTATATGGGATTTTGATCTTAGAACTTTGATGATTGGTCATGGATGTTGCTATATCATGTTACATATTATGTATGTTTGAATACTTAGGTTGGTGTAGATAGTTCTGCATGGGTATGGCTATGGGTGGTAGAATTTTTAGCTTCTGTATTTTAATTTCAGGGAACATTCTATAGGGAATTTAAACAAATGGTTAACATAACAAATGTAGCTTTATGTCTCACGGATTTGTAGCCACTGGAATCATTCAATTTAGAGTTCATAAGAGGTAGATATGGTCCAATTAGTAAATAAAGGTTAGAAAATGGTTAATTAGGGAAGAATATGTTAGGATAGCTTCGGTGTTTTAATTTCTGGGAACATTCTATAAGGAATTAAAATAAATGTTTAACATATGAATTATAGATATATGTGTCACGGATTTTTAGCCACTAGAATCATTCCATTTAGAGTTCATATGAGGTAGATATGTTCCGATTCGTAAACAAAGGTCAGAAAATGGTTAATTAGGGAAGAATATGTTAGGATAGCTTTGGTGTTTTAATTTCTGGGAACATTTTATAAGGAGTTAAAATAAATGGTTAACATATGAATTATAGATATATGTGTCATGGATTGTTATCCATTGGAATCACGTAATTTGGAATTCCTATGAGAGAGATATGGACAGATTAGTAGGTAGAGGTAAGAACCTATCCGAGAAGAAATAACATGTACATTGAGGGAGTAATATCACCTTAATTTCTTAATATTTTGCTACAATGTTCAACATAATAGTTTTAGATAATTGTTTTATCTTGAAATTGAAACCAAGATCACCTACAGTGGAGTTAAATTGAGGGAGTTATGCTCTGATTAGTAAGAGAAGGTTAGATAGGATGAAAATCTGCATCAAGAAAATAAAGAAATAAAATTAATATTTAAAAAAGAAGATGAATCTTATAAATGACTAGTATAGCCATAGCCATTGCCATTTTATGAACTTTTTACCATATTAAGTGTGAAATTCTGACTTGGAAATATTTTATAAAGTGATATTTGAATTGGTTATGTTCATGGCATGATTACCAATGATTTTTGGTAATAGTTATATTTTGATGAACATACTTGTTATTGAAAGCATATTTTTGGCTATCATTGTGAAAAGAAAAGAAATGAGCACGGTCACATGGCAATCCGTGTTGTGCACCAGTAGGGGACGCCCTACCAACGATTATGATCATGTTAATGAGAAAAGAAGGAGAAAGTGGGCCATGTCAGACGGAGCGAGAAAATCCTGTACCGGAAAGTAGAAAATACTCACCCTGACCGGGGTAGCTTGATATGAGAATAAATTGATAGCCATCATATAATATTCTGAAAATATTTAATCTTGTCATACATATTATTACTGTATGATTCTTATGTGCATAGATATAATGCATTCATGTGACCAAAGATATTTTCTGTAGTTTATAGAGCTGAACATGACGTGATGAGCTATATTGATGATTATTTATTGTTGAACTGACTGAGATTTAATTCTCACTATATTTCCATATCATGTTCAGAAAATTATTTATGCAGCTTTTGTTTCTAAGGCTCTGGCTTTTAGTGCACATTGGATCGAGTTACTTTATGTTGGGCAGATTTCAGAATCAAATAAGATGTTTGTGGTCGAGTTGGCTCAGATCGCGGTGAAGGTGCAACCACCCGCACCTGTATCTCCGGAATTGGTCAACCAAAATAAACAAGATATAAATATCTATGTGTTTGATATGTTGCATGTACGTTTTCATTAATGACATGTATGTGAACTCAATATTGTATAATAATAAAGAAAAAAAAGGTTGTTACAGAATTGGTATCAGAGCAGGTTATCCTAGATGGCCAGTGGGCGGTTGGTTATCTGAATCAATCTTATAGTATCTTTAGTATGTTGTGGTAGTTCTGTGTAGGGGATCAGTGATTTCATATAGGTAAGAAATTACTAGTGTTTCTTATCTTTATGTTGAGGTGGTGTTATGACTGCTGTTAAATATGTTTTTTTAAACTAACTATTGGTTTTGATCACCTCAATAGCAGCATAACTTTATTTTTGTGACAGTAGGAAATGGTACCGCCAAGGAGGAATCCGGCAAACAATGCGGAGGAAATCCTGCACAACCTTGTCACAATAATTTGGGAATTTGATATTGATTTACTCCTTAGAACCCAACTAGTATCTATATCCCTATATAGAATGATATCGGTTGAATTTTTTTAAAAATAGTTACAAGACTTGTTAGACAAGGTATTTAAGTGCCCCAGTACTTTTATTCGGAGTGCTCTAGTTCCATCTGTGAAAAAGAAAGATGGATCACTATGACTATGCATAGATTATAGACAGTTGAATAAGGTGACAATGTAGAATAAAAACCCATTATCTCGTATAGATGACCTATTTGACTAGTTATAAGGTGTTCAATATTTTTCCACAAATTGATTTGGGATATGAATAACATTAATTAAGGATAAGAGAAGAGGTTGTACGAAAATTTTATTTTAGGACTTATTATGGGCATTATGAGTTCTTGGTGATGTCATTTAAATTGACAAATATTTTAGCTGCATTCATAGATTTAATGAATAGTAATTAGGTCATCCCTGGATTAGTTTGTTTTTTTTGATGATATACTAGAATATTTCAAAAGTTCAGAGGATCATAAGCAACATTCAAAGATAGTTTTACCAACTCTAAAGGAGTATGGTTGGTAAATATGGTATCCAAGTAGACTCTAAGAAAGTAAAAGTAGTACACTAATAGTTACGTTTGACTATATTTAAAGATGAAGATCCAAATCCAATTTACGCTTCCTATGGTTATCTGCCGTCCATTCTATTTGAGTCATAGTTGGATCAGGTACATGAACATATGCTTGTAAAGCATCAATCAACTCCTCAGCATTTGAAGCTGAGATGAGAATTCGTCGTGCTGAGTGTGAGATGAACCTTTGTTCCACAGCATGATCAAGGAAAGAAAACAAACCATCAAAGAAGTGGTTAACATTTAACAAACCTATCGGTTTGTGATGCATATTTAGTTGTGCCCAAGAGACTATTTGAAAAATTTCTTCTAAAGTACCAAAACCTCCTAGTACGGCAATGAAGGAATCAATATTGCTCATCATTCTAGCCATGCGTTCATGCATGGAGGCTACCCTAAACTCTTCCCCAATTGTCTTTCCTACGATGTTAGATGCAGTTAAAGCTGTAGGAATAATACCTAGAACTTGGCATTCTCCTATATGGACAGCTGTAGACACACACCCCATTAACCCACGGTTACCTCCACCATAGATTAAATGAATTTTTCTTTTGGCTAGTACCATACCCAGGTTTTGTGCAGCTTTCACATACTCTCCATCTTTTCTAGGACTAGAACCATAAAAGACACAAATATTTTAAAATTGACGAAATGCAATTCTCTCCATAGTTGCACACACCTTGACTTGGAGTATGAAAGTAAAGATATTAACATGTGCATTTATAGAACTCGGAGAATGGCATATTTATGATAGCTATGTGAATAGGCTGGGAATAATTAAAACAGTTATGTGAGTGATTGGTGGATATCAGCTAAATTGAAGGTGAAATTTTCTAAAATGACGGCAAGCATGTATATGTATAGTAGTTGTGATAGTCGCTCATATTAGGCATATAAAGAGAATAAGGTTAAGATATCATCAAAAATTTATCTTTGTTGTCTTTGATGAAACCTTGATATCTTGATTCTTGTAGAGAAGTTGTAGGTGATAGGCGTAATTGAAAAAAAATGTAAACAAGTTAGTTGTTGAAGAAGGACAATCAAATGATTTATTTTGTTTTCCTAGTATTTTTGCCACTCGACTATTGGTATTATTAAGTCGACTAGCCATTTTGAGAAATTTTAATTTGGACTGGTTATTTTACAGTTGATTGATTACATCTATTTTAAAGCAATCAACTGCATCCTACCAGTTAACTACGTATTCTTTGATTTTCACAGACTTTTATAAGCTCAGAAATGTTTCTTTTTCCATGTGATATCTTTCCACTGAATACCAACAGATCTAGAGTAGATTTTGGAACATATATTTAAACATTGCGGCCATCGATTTTTGCCAATATAACAGCTAAATTTTTGTTTTCAAATTTTCAAGAATTACGGCCACCGATTTTAACTCTCTCTAATGTTTTGTCCAAACTTTTGACTTTCTATTTTAGCACCGTTCTTTATTATACTTTTCGTCTGTTCTACTGCATTGTCCTACATTAATATTTGGAATTAAATGCAAGATTCTTTTCTTACATTAAAAGAAAAGTTAATTTATTTTCTTTAAAACTCAATTATTATGGTGACTAAGTTGTTAGTAGGTTAAAGTAATGAAAAGTTTGAAAATAATGGACGGATGATGGTCTTATGGTGTTTTGACGAATGTAATCAAGAGAATTAGTGGTATTGAAGTTCTTGAGGAATAAAATATAGGAAGTAGGATTTAAGTTAGTCTTTGAACTCTTAATTTGGAAATATAGAGAATATTCTGACAACCATGTCCGAAAATAATGTAAATGATCAAGATATTTGTAAGGATTATATCATGCTAAATTGAGTCTAGTATCTACGATATGAATTATGTTGGAATTGAGAATTCATGTATGAGTAATTGTTAGGAAAAATCTTTTTGAAATGATTGGGTGAATTAAATGGGATTGACATAAGCTAAAATGAGGTGCTTTTGGATATGATAGAAGAAATAATTGAAATTTTTGACAATGAGTTTAATGGTATTAATAAGCTTGTATAGAATTACTGTGATGAGGTAAGTTGGAATTATTACACATGTGTCAATGGTACACGTTATTAAAGGTTTGAAGGATTTATTGCTACGTATGTTTAACATATTGACTAAAGGATTTGAGGATAAAAATATATGATAGATTAAGATGATGATATTCAGGGGATGATGTTGATATATGAAAACAAAAAAATGACTTGATAGAAGTTTGGAATAAGAAAAGATAGTTACCCAATATGAAGGTGAATATGTTCCCTTATATGTGTGTTTTCTAATATCGACCCATAGATATATCCATGCGAGCTAGAGGATATAAATTGAAGAACTTATGAGTGAAAGAAATCCTTATGGTTAAGTTATATGGCAAAATCACTCAAGTGAATAGACATATTAAAAAGTAAAGATGTTATACAGAAAAGATATCCCTAATTATTTAGGTAATAAGGTTGGTAACTCTGAATAATGCCTTAATTTCATTCCCTACATGTGGTAGGATTGACTGAAATTTGGGGACCGAATTTCTTAAAGGGGAAAGAATGTAACATCCCGTAATTTTTAGATATTTTTCTTATAAATTATTCACCTTACATATATGCATAGAAATGTTCTAATATTAATGGAATAGGTAAAGAAAGAAAACCTAAGAGGAAATATTAGAAATAAACATGCTAAAGAAATGTGAAATTCTTAGGTAAGGAAGATAAATTTTTGTGAAGTAAAGGTCTTAAAATTTCAAGAAGATTGGATTAGGGTAATTTTTTCCTAATTTAAGAGTAAAAGTTACTAAGTTTAGTATCTCCACCCATAAATTGGGCTTTCACCTATGGACACTTCATATAGAGTTTTTCTTCTTCACATAAATTTTTAGCAAGCCAATAGGATAGCCCAATGAAGAAATAAAACATAGACTTGGACTAGGATATAGAAATTGGACTGATAGCCTAAAAATCATGAAAATGTGACCAAGCCCATTATGAAAGGTAGAATTTTAACCAAAGTAAAGAAAATGGGCAAGAATGAGCCCAAACCCAAGAGAAAAAAATGAAAATAAAATAAAAATAAAGTGATGGAATAATGGTGTAATCAAGATTAGGTGATTTGACATTAAGACAAAAATTTAGCAAGTGGTATGATAATACAAGAATTTAAGACAAAACATCAATATCCTATACTCATAATTTTAGCAAGTGGCTAATAATACATAGCATTATGACAAAACATTTTTATCCCACACAAATAATTTCAACCAAATAATGGAGGTTCTAGGGTTAGAAATTTGCCACTTAAAAAGGCAAATCTATCATACTTGATTAAGACAAAAGAAAAAGGAAATGAATCCCTAAATCAAAGGGATCTTGTCCCATATCTTAAGAACATATCATCATAATTTTCAAAATACAAATCTCCCTTTCCTATGCATATCTTGACTAAGGAAGAGAAAGACAAGAACATAAGTTGTTTGTTTTCCAAAAATTCAACCAAGTGTAATCTAATTGTGATAAGGTAGACCCATGATCATGAAAGGTAAATTATTTGAGGGTCTATTTAAGTAAAACTCACCCTTATAATGTTAGAATTTTCCTCCAAGTGAGGGAGAGGAAAAATAGAAGCAAGATAGAGTGAGGAAAGGAGAGGAAGAAAGGAAGAAAGTGGAAGGAGAAGTCTAGAAGACTAAGTGCTCCAAGTAAGTTTAACAATATTTCTTTTTGAAGAAAAGTTTTGAAACTTGTAATATTTATATGGGATTTTGATCTTAGAACTTTGATGATTGGTCATGGATGTTGCTATATCATGTTACATATTATGTATGTTTGAATACTTAGGTTTGTGTAGATAGTTCTGCATGGGTATGGTTATGGGTGGCAGAATTTTTAGCTTCTGTGTTTTAATTTCTGGGAACCTTCTATAGGGAATCTAAACAAATGGTTAACATAACAAATGTAGATTTATGTCTCACGGATTTGTAGCCACTGGAATCATTCAATTTAGAGTTCATATGAGGTAGATATGGTCCAATTAGTAAAAAAAGGTTAGAAAATGGTTAAATAGGGAAGAATATGTTATGATAGCTTCGGTGTTTTAATTTATGGGAACATTCTATAAGGAATTAAAAGATATTTTTAACATATGAATTATAGATATATGTGTCACGGATTTTTATCCACTGGAATCATTCCATTTAGAGTTCATATGAGGTAGATATGTTCTGATTAGTAAACAAAGGTCAGAAAATGGTTAATCAGGGAAGAATATGTTAGGATAGTTATAAGGGAGATATGGACAGATTAGTAGGTAGACGTCAGAACCCATCCGAGAAGAAATAACCTGTACATTGAGGGAGTAATAGCACCTTGATTTCTTAATATTTCGCTACAATGTTCAACATAATAGTTTTAGATAATTGTTTTATCTTGAAATTGACACCAAGAGCACCTACATCGGAGTTAAATTGAGGGAGTTATGCTTTGATTAGTAAGAGAATGTTAGATAGGATGAAAACCTGCATCAAGAAAATAAAGAAATAAAATTAATATTTAAAAAAGAAGATGAATCTTATAAATGAAAATAATAAATGACTAGTATAGCCATAGCCATTGCCATTGTATGAACTTCTTACCATCTTAAGTGTGAAATTTTGACATGGAAATATTTTATAAAGTGATATTTGAAATGGTTATGTTCATGACATGATTACCAATGATTTATGGTAATAGTTATATTTTGATGAACATACTTGTTATTGAAAGCATATTTTTGGCTATCATTGTGAAAAGAAAAGAAATGAGCACGGTCACATGGCATTCCGTGTGGTAAACCAGTAGGGGTCGCCTTACCAACGGTATGATCATGTTAATGAGAAAAGAAAGAGAAAGTGGGCCATGTCGGACGGAGCGAGAAAAGCCCATACCGGAGAGTAAAAAATACTCACCTTGACTGGGGTAGCTTGATATGATAATAAATTGATAGCCATCTTATGATATTCTGAAAATAGTTAATCTTGTCATACATATCACGACTGTATGATTCTTATGTGCATAGATATAATGCATTCATGTGACTAAAGATATTTTCTGTAGTTTATAGAGCTGAACATGACGTGATAAGCTATATTGATGATGATTTATTGTTAAACTGACTAGGATTTAATTCTCACTATATTTCCATATCATGTTCAGAAAATTAGTTATGCAGTTTTTTTTCTATGGCTTTGGCTTTTAGTGCACATTGGATTGAGTTACTTTATGTTGGGCAGATCTCAGAATCAAATAAGATGTTTGTGGTCGAGTTGGCTCAGATCCCGGTGAAGGTGCAACCACCCGCACCTATATCTCCGGAATTGGTCAACCAAAATAAACAAGATGTAAATATCTATGTGTTTGATATGTTGCATGTACGTTTTGATTAATGACGTGTATGTGAACTCAATATTGTATAATAATAAAGAAAAAAAAGGTTGTTACAAGAGTTAAATAACAGTAAGTTCAATAATAAATCATAATTATCATCAATATAGCTCATTATGTCATGTTTATCTGTATAAGCTACTGCAAATACCTTAGGTAACATGAATGCACTTTATCTATGCATATGAAAATCATAAAGTAATGTCATGTATAGCATGAATAACTATTTTTAGAATATCATATGATGGCTATCAACTTATTTTTAGATTAACTTACCCTGGTCAAGGTGAGTACTTTTTACACTCCAGTATAGGCTTTTCTCACTCCGTCTGACATGACACACTTTCTCTTTCTTTTCTCAATTTCATAGTCATAGCCGTGGGTAGGACGTCCCCTACTAGTGCACTACACAGACTGCCATGTGATTGTGCTCATCTCTTTTCTTTTCACATTAATAGCCAAAAATATGATTTCAATAATAAGTATGTTCATTATACTTACATGTCATAATTTATCATCAAAGTATAATCATTACCAAAAATTATTGGTAATCATGCCATGAACATAATCATTTTCAAATATGACTTTATAAAATATTTCCATGTCAAAATTACACACTTAAAATGGTAAAAAGTTCATGCAATGGCAATGGCTAGGGTATACACTAGTCATTTATTATTTTCATTTACAAGATTCTTCTTCTTTCTTAAATATTATTTTTATCTCTCACTTATCAGAGCATAACTCCCTCAATTTAACTCCGATTGAGGTGATCTTGGTGTCCATTTAATGTTAAGACAAACCTATAAAATTCTTATGTTAAACATTTTAGTGAAATCATAAGGAATCGTGGGGTTATTTCTCCCTCAAATTCAAAGTTATTTCTTTCCGGGTAGGTTCTGACCTCTACTTACTAATATGATCATATCTCCCTCCTATGGACTCCAAATTAAGCGATTCCAATGGATAAAAATTTGTGAGTTATATATCTATATTTTTTATGTTAACCATTTCTTTTAATTCCAAATAAATGCTTTCTAGAAATTCAAACACAGAAACTTACCTAATAGATTCTTCCCTGATTAACTAGTTTATGAGCACTACTTACTAATTTGACCATATCTTCCTAATATGGATTCCAAATTGAATGATTCCAGTGGCAAACATTTGTGAGACAGATATATATATATATATATATATATATATATATATATATATATATATATATATATATATATATATATATATATATATTTCAAGTTAACTATTTCTTTTAGTTCTCTATAGATTTTTCCTAAAAATTTAAACATAGAAGCTTACCTAACAGATTATTTTCTGGTTAACCATTTTATGACCACTGCTTACTAATCTAATCATATCTCTCTCCTGTGGACTCTAAATTGGGTGATTCTAGTGGCTAAAATCTAGTACATCCTTTTATTAAGTCCTCTTCCATTTTTCTTCCAAATTTCCATCTAACCATAGAATTACTCATCTCAACATTTAATTATATTTCTTACTTAATTTAACATATTCCATCATCCACTTCAAAAGAAAAACAGAATCAAATCATGCATCACTAAGGGTGTTTCTCAACAAAAATTTCTCATGGTCTTCCCCTAGGTGTTTAAGGCCATACTTAATTTACCAACCTAACCATCTTCCATCCATTTTTACCACATCCCAATATGCATCACAGCAGTAAAAAAATCCGTAAAAGTTTACCACCCATAGCCATGCCTAAGCAAAAAATTTACATACCAATATATGTATTCAAACATCCATCACATGCAAGATCAACATGTAACATGATATTGCAACATCCATGGCCAATCATCAAAGTAGCAAATTTCATCAAAGTTCTAGGATCAAAATCCCATATAAATGTTACAAATTTCAAATATTTCTTTAAAAAGAGATATTGTTAAACATACCTAAAGATCTCCCTAGCTCACTTAATGAATTCTTTTTCTTGTTTCCTCTTGAAGGAAGTGGCAAGATTCCCCCATTCCCTTAGCTTTTCCAACAACTTAAATAAGAGGAGGGTGAGTTTTGAACCTCAAGCTGGGGACTATGTCTATTATCTTTTTGTTATTTTTATTTTGACTTATGCATATGACTTGTTCTTCTAATTCTAAAGATTTACAGTTCAATCCAGATATTGAAAAATTTGTATCTAAGCACAAAAGAGGACTTTAAGAAGATATTGATTAAGAAAAGGAGGAAGTAATCATGGCCAAGCACCCCATTCTGAAGGAGCTTGCAGCTCCAGATTTGCATCAACAACCCTTATACATTACTTTTCCTAATCTTGATGATAATGTTAATTTTGAATTAAAATATGGATTAATTCATCTCTTACCTAATTTTCATGATCTTGCAGGTGAAGACCTACATAAACATTTGAAGCAATTCTATGTGGTATATACCAGCATGAAGCCCCATAGAGTAACTAAGGAACAAATAAAACTCAGGGCTTTTCCTTTTTCATTAAAAGACATAGCCAAAGATTGGCTATATTATTTACCCTCTAGCACTATCACCACATGGAATGAGATGAAGAGAATATTTTTAGAACGATATTTTTCTGCATCTAGAGCCTTTAATATCAGGAAGGAAATATGCGACATTAGACAATTGCATAGAGAGACATTTTATGAATATTGGGAGAAATTTAAAAAGCTTTGTGAAAGAGTAGCTACTAATTCAATATTTCTATGAAGGTCTTTTGTAGGGAGACAGGAGTATGATAGATGTAGCTAGTGGAAGAGCACTAGTAGACAAGACTCATGAAGCAACCAAAGTCCTGATATCAAATATGGCTTCCAAATCCAAACAATTTGGCATTCGACATCATCCTCTAAGACATGCCTATGAGGTAAGTACTACTTCTCTTCAGTAACAAATATCTTAACTTACCTCTTTTGTGCGCCAAATGGCTACAGGTACAACGCAGCAAGTTAAAATATGTGGAATATGTTCAACCACAAGGCACCCAACTGACATATGTCCTACACTTCAAGAGGAATCCATAGAACAAGCTAATGTTGTAAGAGGTTTTCTTGGCCAACCAAAGAGGTATGATCCTTATGCTAATACATATAATCTTGAGTGGAAAGATCATCCCAATTTCAGATATAGGATTGCACAAAATAGGTCTACAGGGCAAAAATTTTAGAAAAATTAATAGGCCTATTATCCTAGATAGAATGCATCTCAAGATCACCAGGTTAGTAATCCAATAGAGGATATTGTGAAAAATCTTGTGCATAACTCTCAGCAATTCCAGCAAGAGACAAGAGCTAGCATTCAGAACTTGACAACTCAAATAGGTCAGTTAGCAACCACAGTTAGTCGATTGGATGCTCAAAATTCAGGTAAGTTACCTTCTCAAACTGTGGTGAATCCAAGAGAAAATGCTAGTGCAATTGTTTTAAGGAATGGTAAGGAAATTGAAAGTCCACCCACACCCTCTTCTCCTAAGGAACATGAAAAATCAATTAAGAAGAATAAAGTGTAACATCCCTAATTTTGTTTATTTTATTAATAAAGGTACATAACTATTTAATTAAGGAAATAAAATTTATTAGACAATTTTTAGATATCTAAGAAAATTCAGGTAAGCCTTAGAAATTCTTCACCTTATCTGTATGCATAGAAAATGTCTCTAATATTATGAGAATAGGTAAAGTGAGAAAACCTAAGGAAAAATTAGAAATAACATCCTAAAGAAAGGAGAAATTCTTAGGTAAGGAAGATAAATTTTTAGGAAGTAAGTAAAGGTCTTAAATTTTCAAGAAGATTGGATTAGGATAATTTTTCCTAATTTAAGAGCTTGAGTTCCTAAGTTTAACATCTCTACCTATACATTGGGCTTTCGCCTGTGGACACTTCATATATAGTTTTTTCTACTTCACATGAGTTTCTAGCAATCCAATTGGATAGCCCAAGCAAGAGAAAAAACATAGACTTGGATTAGGATATAAAAGTTGAACTGATAGCCCAAAATCATGAAAATGTGACCAAGCCCTCTATGAAAGGTAGAATTTCAACCAAAGTAAAGGAAATGGGAAAAATTGAGCTCAATCCAAGAGGAAAAAATAAGAACCATGTGAGGAAATAGTAGTGTAATAATAATCAAGATTAGGTCATATGGCAATAGGATAAAATATCTATATCCTACATTCATAATTTCAACAAGTAGGTAATAATACACGGCATTAGTACAAAACATCTATATCCTACATTCATAATTTCAACAAGTAGGCAATAATATATGGCATGAAGACAAAACATCTATATCCTACATTCATAATTTTAGCAAGTAGGTAACAATACATGTCATTATGACAAAACATCCTTATCCTAAACAAATAATTTCAGCAAAGCAAGGGAGAGTTAAGGGCTAAAAATTTTCCACCTAGAAAGGCAAACTTATCATACTTGAGTGAGACAAAAGAAAAAGGAAATGAATCTCTAAATCAAAGAGATCTTGTCCCTTGTCGTAAGAACATTTTATCATGATTTTCAAAATACAAATCTTCTTTTGCTATGCATATCTTGACTAAGGGAGAGAAAGACAAGTGAGGGAAAGGAGCAGAAAAATAGAAGCAAGGTAGACCCATGATTATGAGAGGTGAACCACTTGATAGTTTATTTAAGCAAAACTCACCCTTATAACATTATAATTTCGTCCAAGTGAGGGAGTGGAAAAATAGAAGCAAGGTAGAGTGAGGGAAGGAGAGAAAGAGAGGAGAAGAGAGGAAGGAAGAAGGAGAAGTCTAGAAGACTAAGTACTCAAGGTAAGTTAGCTAAATTTCCACTTGAATCCATCTTTTCTCTTCATCCTTGGGGTTCAAAACTCACCCTCCTTCTCTTATTCAAGCTGTTGGAAAAGCTAAGGGAAGGGAGGAATCTTGCCACTTCCTTTAAGAGGAAACAAGAAAAAGAATTCACTAAGTCAGCTAGAGAGATCTTTAGGTAGGTTTAACAATATCTCTTTTTGTAGAAAATCTTTGAAATTTATAACATTTATATAGGATTTTGATCTTAGAACTTTGATAAAATTTACAAAATTTGCTACTTTGAGGATTGACCATGAATGTTGCTATATCATATTACATGTTTATCTTGCATATGATGGATGTTTTGAATACTTCAGTTGGTATGGAAAGTTCTACATAGGTATGGCTATGGGTGGCAAAATTTTAGTTTTTTTTATGCGGCTTTTATGTATATTTGATGTGGTGAAAAATTGATGGAATATGATTAGATGTAAATTAGGAAGAAAATGGAAGCGGACGTAATAAAAGATTGAACTAAAACCTTAGAAAGGGTTTGGTTAGAAAACTAGATTTCAGAGTAACTAGGGAAGCTTTTTTTTTTGGAATTGTGGGAAGAATAGGTTTGGAATTAAAAGAAATGTTAACATAAAAAATGTAGATATATTTCTCCTCTATTTTTTAGCACTGAAAACACTCAATTTAGATTTCATATGAGGGAGATATAGTTAGATTAGTAAGCAGTGGTTAAAAACTAGCTAACTAGGGAGAATCTGTTAAGTATGCTTCTGTGTTTGAATTTTTGGGAAAAATATGCTGGGAATTCAAGTAAGTTATTAACAAATAAATATAAATATATGTCTCACAGATCTATAAGTTCTGAAATCACTTAATTTGGTGTCCATATGAGGGAGATATCGTTGATTAATGAGTAGAGGTCAGAATCAGTCAAAAAATCAGGGTGGTAAATGTAAGCATTTATGTTTTTTATTATCTGGGAATAATTCTTATGGAATTTAAAGAACTAATAAAAATAGAAGTTGTAGATAAGTGTCTTAGCTTTTTATAGACTATAGAATCACCTCAATTAGAGTTCCTATGAGGGGGGGTATGGTTAAATAAGTGAGGAAAGGTCACAGAACATGGTTAAGTCGTGTTCTAGGTTGCTTCAGCACGTGTAGGCTGTGTTCAGGACTATTTTTGAATACGTTTGAAGTATTTTTCAAGAATGGCCATGTTGGGAGCTGGTAAAGCTTATTTGTAACTTTTTTTATCCCAAATAAACCTCATTAACTATAGGGTAATAATAGAAACCAAATTGGAGAAGAATGTCCTATAAAATATGTGAGAATATGTTTTGATATAAGTAGCAGGAACTAGCGGAAAAGCATAAAGAAAATGAAAAGATAAAAATAATATTTAAGAAAAGAAGAAGAATCTTATAAATAAAAATAATAAATAACTAGTGTATGTCCTAGTCCTTGCCATTGAATGAACTCCTTACCATCTTAAGTGTGTAATTTTGACATGAAAATATTTTATAAAGTGATATTTGAAAATGGTTATGATCATGATATGATTGCATTTTACCAATAATTTTTGGTAGTGATTAGGCTTTTATGATAAATTATGGCATGTGAGTATAATGAATATACTTGTTATTGAAAACATATTTTTGGCTATTAACGTGAAAAGAAAAGAAAAGAAAAGAGAAGAAAAGAGATGAGCACGGTCACATGGCGGTCCGTGTGGTGCACCAATATGGGATGTCTTACTCACGACTATGATTATGTTAATGAAAAAAAAGAGAGAAAGTGTGTCATGTCAAACGGAGTGAGAAAAGCCCATACCGAAGAGTAGAAAGTACTTAACTTGACTGGGGTAACTTGATATGAAAATAAATTGATAGCCATCATAAAATATTCTAAAAATAATTATTTTTGGCATATGTAACAACTCCATTTATGTAAATGTAACAATTTTTTTTTTATTTGTAAAATTCCGTGAAGTTATTACTACTTTAATTCTAACCACTTAACTTGTAATAATAATCACTTTAACCAAGCATAATTGTTATTAACAGTGATACAATTCTGAGTTTCCATACACACTATTATTTTACAAACTACAAACCATTATTTAACAAACATTTGTACAAAGATACATATTAGTTCTAATCATCTATGTCGACTACTTCCGGGGACATTAGTGCGGGTGGCACCTCCACCGGAATCTCAGTCACATCTACTACAGATACATCTGATATAACTGGTAGTTGCCCAAGGTAGGGCACCTTGATCCAACGTACAGAAATAATAAGTGTCATTGAGAAAATCTGCATTATTCTTCTGAACATGATATGAAAATATAGTAAGAATTAAATCTCAGTAGGTTCAACAATAAATCATAATTTACCATCAATATAGTTTCATCATGTCATGTTCAGCTGTATAAACTACAGAAAATATCTTTGGTCACATGAATGCATTATATCTATGCACATAAGAATCATACAGTAATGATATGTATGACAGGATTAACTATTTTCAGAATATCATATGATGGCCATTAACTTATTCTCATTTCAAGCAACCCTGGTCAGAGTGAGTATCCTTTACTCTCCAGTACGGGCTTTTCTCGCTCTGTCCGACATGGCACACTTTCTCTTTCTTTTCTCATAATCATAATCATAACCGTTGGTAGGGTGTCCCCTACTGGTGCACCACACGGATTGCCATGTGACCGTGCTCATTTCTTTTCTTTTCACAATGATAGCCAAAAATATGCTTTCAATAACAAGTATGTTCATCAAAATATAACTATTACCATAAATCATTGGTAATCATGCCATGAACATAACCATTTCAAATATCACTTTATAAAATATTTTCATGTCAGAATTTTACACTTAAGATGGTAAAAAGTTCATACAATGGCAATGGCTATGGCAATACTAGTCATTTATAAGATTCGTCTTCTTTTTTAAATTTTAATTTTATTTCTTTATTTTCTTAATGCAGGTTTTCATCATATCTAACATTCTCTTACTAATCAGAGCATAACTCCCTCAATTGAACTCCGATGTAGGAGATCTTGGTGTAAATTTCAAGATAAAACAATTATCTAAAACTATTATGTTGAAAATTGTAGCGAAATATTAAGAAATCAAGGTGATATTACTCCCTAAATGTACATGTTATTTCTTCTCGGATAGGTTCTGACCTCTACCAACTAATTGGACCATATCTACCTCATATGGACTCCAACGTGAGTGATTCCAATGGCCAAAAATCCGTGACACACATATCTATAATTTTTATGTTATCCATTTATTTTAATTCCATATAGATAATTCCCAAAAATTAAAATACAGAAGCTATCCTAACATATTCTTCCCTGATGAACAATTTTCTGACCTTTGACTACTAATCAGCTCATATCTTCCCCATATGGACTCCATATTGAATGATTCCAAGGGTTAAAAATCCGTGACACACATAGCTATAATTCTTATGTTAACCATTTATTTTAATTCCATACAGATAATTCCCAGAAATTAAAATACAGAAGCTATCCTAACATATTCTTCCCTGATGAACCATTTTATGACTTTTGACTACTAATCGGACCATATCTACCTCATATGGACTCCAAATTGAATGATTCCAGTGGCTAAAAATTTGTGACAAATATATCTTTAATTCATATGTTAATCATTTATTTTAATTCACTACAGATAATTCTCAGAAATTAAAACACCTAAGCTATCCTAACATATTCTTCCCTGATGAACCATTTTCTGACCTTTGCTTACTAATCGGACCATATCTACCTTATATGGACTCCAAATTGAATGATTCCAGTGGCTAAAAATCCGTGACACATATATATTTAATTCTTAAGTTAACTATTTATTTTAATTCCCTACAGATAATTCCCAAAAATTAAAACACAGAAGCTATCCTAACATATTCTTCCCTGATGAACCAGTTTCTGACCTTTGCTTACTAATCGGAACATATCTACCTCATATAGACTCCAAATTGAATGCTTCTAGTGGTTAAAAATCCGTGACACATATATCTTTAATTCTTATGTTAACCATATATTTTAATTCCCTACAGATAATTCCCAAAAATTAAAATACAGAAGCTATCCTAACATATTCTTCCCTGATAAACCATTTTCTGACCTTTGATTACTAATCGGACCATATCTACCTTATATAGACTCCAAATTGAATGATTACAGTGGCTAAAACTCCGTGACACATATATCTTTAATTCTTATGTTAACCATTTATTTTAATTCCCTATAGATAATTCCCAGAAATTAAAACACTGAAGCTAAAATTTTTGCCACCCATAGCCATACCTATGCAGAACTTTCTATACCAGTCTAAGTATTCAAACATACATCACATGCAAGATCAATATGTAACATGATATAGCAACATCATGACCAACATCAAAGTTCTAAGATCAAAATCTCATATAAATATTATAAGTTTCAAAAGTTTTCTTCAAAAAGAAATATTGTTAAACTTACCTAAGAATCTCCCTAGCTCACTTAGTAAATTGGTTTTCTTGTTTCCTCTTGAAAAAAGTAGCAAGATTCCTCCCTTCCCTTAGCTTTTCTAGCAGCTTAGGTAAGAGAAGGAGGGTGAGTTTTTGAACCTCAAGGATGAAGAAGAAAAATGGATTCAAGTAGAGATTAAGGTAACTTACCTTGAGTACTTAGCCTTCTAAACTTCTCCTTCTCCTTCCTTCCTTTCTTCTCCTCTCTTTCTCTCCTTTCCTCACTCTACCTTGCTTCTATTTCTCTCTCTTCCTCACTTGGACGAAATTAAAATGTTGTAGGGGTGGGTTTTGCTTAAATAAACCACCAAATAATACACCTTTCATGATCATGGGTCTACCTTATCACAATTAGGATACACTTTGTTGAATTTTTGGAAAACAAACAACTTATGTTCTTATCTACCTCTTCCTTAGTCAAGATATTCATAGGAAAAGGAGATTTGCATTTTGAAAATTATGATGATATGTTCTTAAGATAAGGGACAAGGTCCCTTTGATTTAGGGATTTATTTCCATTTTCTTTTGTCTTAAACAAGTATGATAGGTTTGCCTTTTTAGGTGGCAAATTTCTAGCCCTTGAATCTCCATTATTTGGTTGATATTATTTGTGTGGGATAGGAATGTTTTGTCCTAATGCCATGTATTATCATACCACTTGCTAAAATTATGATTGTAGAATATAGATGTTTTTGTCCTAAAACCTTGTATTATCATGCCACTTGCCAAAATTATGAATGTAGAATCACACCACTTGCTAAATTTTTGTCTTAATGCCATGTAACCTAATCTTTATTATTATTACATTATTATATCATCACCTAATTTATTTTATTTTATTTTTCCTCTTGGATTTGGGCTTATTCCTACCCATTTTCTTTGCTTTGGATAAAATTCTACCTTTCTTGGAGGGCTTGGTCACATTTTCATAATTTTTGGGCTATCGATCCAATTACTATATCTTAGTCCAAGTCTATGTTTTATTTCTTGCCTAGGTTATCCAATGGGCTTGCAAGAAACTTACGTGAAGTGGAAAAACTCTAGATGAAGTGTCCATAGGTAAAAGCCCAATGTATGGGTAAAGATGTTAAACTTAGTAACTCTAGTTCTTGAATTAGGAAAAATTACCCTAATCCAATGTTCTTGAAATTTTAAGACCTTTACTTGTTTCTAAAAATTTATCTTCCTTATCCAATAATTTTGCATCTCTTTATTATGTTATTTCTAATTTTTTTTCCTATTAGGTTTTCCCTCTTTATTTGTTCTCTTAATGTTAGAAACATTTTCTATGCATATACATAAGGTGAAGAATTTCTAAGGATTATATTTCCTTAGATATCTAAAATATTGTCTAATAAACTTTATTTCCTTAATTAAATATTTATGTTCTTTTATCAATAAAAGAAACGAAATTAGGGATGTTACATTTCTCTCCCCATAAAAGAATTTTTTTGCTCAAAATTTCAGAAATTACCTAATAAGAACAATTGCGGATATTTCTTCCTCATGACTTCTTCCAACTCCCAAGTTGCTTCTTCTGGAGTCAAACCTTCCCATAACACCTTAACAAGGGGAATGATTTTATTTCTCAGTTGCTTCACGTCAGTGTCCAATATGGTTGTAGGTACTACCTGGTATGTCATGTTCTCCTTTATTTGGATTGGTTCATCCTGTATTATATGTGATGAATCTGGAAGATACTTCCATAGCTGTGATACATGGAAAACATTATGCAGGTTGGACAAATTAGGTGGATGAGCAACTTGATATGCTGATGTCCCTACTTTCTTTAGAATTTGGTAGGGTCCCAAAAATTGCGGACCTAACTTTCTTGTTTTGAGAGACCTACCAACTCCAGTAGTCAGGGAAAGTTTCAGAAATACATGGTCTCCTCCCTCAAACTCTAGAGGTCTATGTCTCTTATCGTCGTAACTCTTTTGTCGACTCTGAGCTATAAGTATTTTGTCTCGTATCATCCTGATTTGTTCAGTGGTTTGTTGAACTAAATCAAGACCCAACAAGTTCTTTTCTCATACCTCAAACCAACATAGTGGAGATCGGCACTTTCTACTGTATAAAGCTTCATAGAGGGGCCATCTTAATACTAGAGTGATAGCTATTATTACAAGCAAACTCTACTAAAGGCAGGTACTTATCCCATCCTTTACCTTGCTCTATCACACAGGCCCTCAACATATCTTCTAGGGTTTGAATGGTTCGTTCTGTCTGCCCGTCAGTCTGAGGATAGTAGGCAGTACTGAACTGCAACTGAGTACCAAAAGCTTCCTGCAACACCTTCCAAAACCTCGATGTGAACCTTAGATCTTTATCAGAAATGATATTTAAGGAAATTCCATATAGTCTAACTATTTCCTGGACGTACAATTGGGCTAATTTATCCAGTGAATAGTTAATTTTTATGGGCAAAAAGTGAGCAGATTTGGTTAATCTGTCAATTATTACCCAGATAGAGTCATGTCCCACTAAAGTATTAGGTAATCCCATAACAAAGTCCATTGAGATACTGTCCCATTTCCATTTAGGGATCTCTAAATGGAGTTGTTACATAATTGGTATCAGAGCAGGTCAATCCTAGATGGCCAGTGGGTGGATGGTTATCTTAATCAATCTTATAGTGTCTTGAGTATGTTGTGGTTGTGCTGTGTAGGGGATCAATGATTCATATAGGTAAGAAATTACTAGTGTTTCCTATCTATATGCCGAGGTGGTGTTATGACTGCTATTAAATATTTTTGAACTAACTATTGGGCTTGATCACCTCAATAGCAGCATAACTTTGTTTTTGCCACAGTAGGAAATGGCACCACCAAGGAGGAATCCAGCAACCAATGCAGAGGAAACCCTCACAACCTTGCCACGGCAATTCGAGACCAAGTCATGACCACCAACCAAATTTTACAATATCTCCAAAATGCTAATAACCCAAATGGTGAGAATGGTGCTAACAACCGGATGACTGGAAAAGATAATGGCATATCCGAGTTCCTGAGGACTAGACCACCTTGTTTCCAAGGTGGCTATGACCCAATGGTAGCCGAAAGGTGGATAAGGGAATTAGAGAAAATCTTTGAAGTGATGGGCTGTACTGAAGAGCAGCAAGTTATTTTTGCTCCATATATGTTAAAGGATGAAGCAAAATGCTGGTGGCGTGGAGCTAGATTTTAGCTCATTAGAGAAGACAGATCACCTAGCAAGTGTTCAAGGACATTTTTTTTGAAAAGTACTTTCCAAGTACTGTACGGGCAGAGAAAGAGATCGAATTTCTCCAACTCAGGCAAGGCAGCATGACTGTGGACCAGTATATTGCAAGGTTCGAGGAGCTGTCTAAGTTCTCCTCTTATTTGTGATATAACCCAGATAAAGCATAGAAGACGGTTAAGTTCGAAGCAGGACTAAACTCGGAGATAGAGAATGCTGTTATAGCTATGGAGATCAGGGTGTTTGTACCTCTGATAAATAAATGCAGACTCATGGAAAAGAGTTTAAGGGCAGTGGAGGACGAGAAACAAAGGCGAAACCTATGGAAGAGGAAGAAAAATTTTCCCAACCCTGAAATGAACGTGAGAAGAAGTGGATATAGAGCTGGTAAGAGGCCATTGATTGCGGGTCCTAGACCTTTTCAACAAGACCTCGCCCTAGTCAAGTGTGCTAAGTGCGAACGCATGCATGGTAACCGGCCATGCTACATGGGACAAGATGTCTGCTTCAATTGCGGACAAAAGGGACATTTTGCGAGAAACTGCCCACAGAATGTGGGGAAGTAACCAGAACAGAGGCCTCAGGTGAAAGGAAGGGTTTTCACCCTGAGCGGCCAAGAGGCAGCTTAATCTTCTGAAATGATTCAAGGTACATGCTATATCTATGGATTTGCTCTTATGGTGTTATTTGACTCTGGTGCTAGTCATTCATTTATATCGGAAGAATGTATTAGGAAGTTTCAGTTTTCCATTTCTGAAACTCCCTATGAGCTATCTGTAGTAACCCCTACAGGGGAACGGATATTAACTTCCTCTGTATGTAAGGACTGTCAAGTCACCATCTAGGAGAAAACGTTTTCTGTAGACCTCGTCTGTTTACCTTTAAGAAGTATTGAGGTCATTCTAGGGTTAGACTGGATGTCTAGAAATTGAGTCTTGCTGAATTGTTGTAACAAGACCGTTGAATTTATACCTCTTACTCCGAAAGAGGAGATCCAGTTATTGATGCTAAATGCCAATCAAGTTAATAGGGAGTTGAAGAATGGAGTACTTGGATACATTCTCTTGTATTTATCAAACCTAGAAGTCGAATTGAAGCTTGATAAAATCCCAATAGCCAACGTGTTTCCTGAAATATTTCCATCAGATATTCCAGGCTTGCCTCCCAAGAGAGAGATAGAGTTCTCTATTGATCTCCTACCTGTAACATCCCGTAATTTTTAGATATTTTCCTTAGAAATTCTTCACCTTACATATATGCATAGAAATGTTCTAATATTAATGGAATAGGTAAAGAAAGAAAACCTAAGAGGAAATATTAGAAATAAACATGTTAAAAAAAGGTGAAATTCTTAGGTAAAGAAAGATAAATTTTTGTGAAGTAAGTAAAGGTCTTAAAATTTCAAGAAGATCGGATTAGGGTAATTTTTCTTAATTTAAGAGCAAAAGTTACTAAGTTTAGTATCTCCACCCGTAATTGAGCTTTAACCTATAGACACTTTATATAGAGTTTTTCTACTTCACATGAATTTTTAGCAAGCCAATAGGATAGCCCAAGGAAGAAATAAAACATAGACTTGGACTAGGATATAGAAATTGGACCGGTAGCCCAAAAATCATGAAAATGTGACCAAGCCCATTATGAAAGGTAGAATTTTAACCAAAGTAAGGAAAATGGGCAAGAATGAGCCCAAACCCAAGAGGAAAAATAAAAATAAAAATAAAATCAAAGTGATGAAATATTGGTGTAATCAAGATTAAGTGACATGGCATTAAGACAAAAATTTAGCAAGTGGTGTTATTCTACATTCATCATTTTGGCAAGTGGCATAATAATACAAGGCTTTAGGACAAAAACATCTATATCCTACATTCATAACTTTAGCAAGTGGGTAATAATACATAGCATTATGACAAAACATCATTATCCTACACAAATAATTTTAGTTAAGTAAGAAAAATTCAAGGGCTAGAAATTTGCCACTTAAAAAGGCAAATCTATCATACTTGATTATGACAAAAGAAAAAAAAGAAATGAATCCCTAAATCAAAGGGATCTTGCCCCATATCTTAAGAACATATCATCATAATTTTCAAAATACAAATCTCCTTTTTCTATGCATATCTTGACTAAGGAAGAGGAAGACAAGAACATAAGTTGTTTGTTTTCCAAAAATTCAAAAAAGTGTATCCTAATTGTGATAAGGTAGACCCATGATCATGAAAGGTGAATTATTTGGTGGTCTATATAAGAAAACCCACCCTTACAACATTATAATTTCGTCCAAGTGAGGGAGAACAAAAATAGAAGCAAGGTAGTGTGAGGAAAGGAGAGGAAGAATGGAAGAAAGAGGAAGGAGAAGTCTAGGGGACTAAGTGCTCCAGGTAAGTTTAACAATATTTCTTTTTGAAGAAAGCCTTTGAAACTCATAATATTTATATGAGATTTTGATCTTAGAACTTTGATGATTGGTCATGGATGTTGCTATATCATGTTACATATTGATCTTGCATGTGATGTATGTTTGAATATTTAGGTTGGTGTAGATAGTTCTGCATGGGTATGGCTATGGTTGACAGAATTTTAAGCTTCGGTAATTTAATTTCTGGGAACAATCTATAAGGAATTAAAATAAATGGTTAACATAAGAATTAGAGATATATGTGTCACTGATTTTGACCCACTGGAATCATTCCATTTCGAGTCCATATGAGGTAGCTATGGTCTGCTTAGTAGTCAAAGGTCAGAAAATGAATCATCAGGGAAGAATATGTTAGGATAGCTTCGGTAATTTAATTTCTGGGCATTATTGGTAGGGAATTAAAATAAATGGTTAACATAAGAATTAAATATATGTGTGTCATGGAGTTTTAGCCACTGGAATCATTCAATTTGGAGTCCACATGTGGTAGATATGGTCCGATTAGTAAGCCAAGGTCAGAAAATGGTTCATCAGGGAAGATTATGTTAGGACAGCTTTTGTATTTTAATTTCTGGGAATTATCTGTATGGAATTAAAATAAATGGTTAACATGAAAGTTATATATCTATGTCTCATGGAAATATACCCACTGGAATTATGCAATTTGGAGTTCATATGAGGTAGATATGATCCAATTAGTAAGCAGAGGTCAGAAAATGTTTATTCAGGGAAGAGTATGTTATTAATGCTTTAGTTTTTGAATTTCTGGGAATATTCTGTAGGGAATTAAAATAGCACGCCAACATAACAATTATAGATATATGGCTCATGGATTTTTACCAACTGAAATAACTCAATTTGGAGTTCCAATTTGGGAGATATGGTCTAATTAGTCAGTAAAGGTCAGAACCTATCCGAGAGGAACTATCCTGTAATTTGAGGGAGTAATATCACCTTCGTTTCTTAATTTTTCGCTACAATGTTCAACATAATAGTTTTAGATAATTGTTTTATCTTGAAATGGACACCAAGACCATCTACATCAGAGTTAAATTGAGGGAGTTATGCTCTGATTAGTAAGAGAAGGTTAGATAGGATGAAAACCTGCATCAAGAAAATAAAGAAAAAAAATTAGTATTTAAAAAAGAAGATGAATCTTAATAAATGACTAGTATAGCCATAGCCATTGCCATTGTATGAACTTCTTACCATCTTAAGTATGAAATTTTGACATGAAAATATTTTATAAAGTGATATTTGAAATGGTTATGTTCATGGCATGATTACCAATGATTTATGGTAATAGTTATATTTTGATGAACATACTTGTTATTGAAAGCATATTTTTGGCTGTCATTGTGAAAAGAAAAGAAATAAGCACGGTCACATGGCAATCCATGTGGTGCACCAGTAGGGGACGCCCTACCAACGGTTATGATCATGATAATGAGAAAAGAAAGAGAAAGTGGGCCATGTCGGACGGAGCGAAAAAAGCCCGTACCGGAGAGTAGAGGATACTCACCCTGACCGGGGTAGCTTGAAATGAGAATAAGTTGATGGCCAATATATGATATTTTGAAAATAGTTAATCCTGTCATACATATCATTACAGTATGATTCTTATGTGCATAGATATAATGCATTCATGTGACCAAAGATATTTTCTGTAGTTTATACAGCTGAACATGACGTGATGAGCTTTACTGATGATAATTTATTGTTGAACTTACTGGGATTTAATTCTCACTATATTTCCATATCATGTTCAGAAAATTATTTATGCAGCTTTTGTTTCTAGGGCTCTGGCTTTTAGTGCACATTGGATCGAGTTACTTTATGTTGGGCAGATTTCAGAATCAAGTAAGATGTTTGTGGTCGAGTTGGCTCAGATCCCGGTGAAGGTGCAACCACCCGCACCTGTATCTCCAGAATTGGTCAACCAAAATAAACAAGATGTAAATATCTATGTGTTTGATATGTTATACGTCTGTTTTGATTAATGACATGTATGTGAACTCAATATTGTATAATAATAATGGAAAAAAAAGAGGTTGTTACACTACCTGGGACAGGGCCTATCTCTATTGCACCATATCGAATGGCCTCGAAGGAACTACAGGAACTCAAGAAGCAGTTGGAGGAACTATTAGACAAGTAATTCATTAGACCAAGTGTATCACCTTGGGGAGCTCCTGTATTGTTTGTTAAGAAGAAAGACGGGAGCTTGAGACTATGCATAGATTACAGACAGCTGAATAAGGTGACTATAAAAAACAAGTACCCTTTCCCTAGGATAGATGACTTATCGGATCAATTGAAGGGAGCCTCCATCTTTTCTAAAATTGACTTGAGGTCAGGATATCATCAGATTAGGATCAAGGAGGAGGATGTACGAAAAACTGCCTTCAGGACTAGGTATGGGCACTATGAGTTTCTTGTAATGCCCTTTGGGTTGACGAATGCACCTACAATTTTCATGGATTACATGAATCACATTTTTCGACCCTACCTAGATCAATTTGTTGTAGTGTTCATTGATGACATCGTGATATATTCTAAGAGTGAGAAAGAACATCAACAACATCTTCGAATCGTGCTGCAAGTGCTGAAAGAGAAAAATTTATATGCCAAATTGGAGAAGTGTGAATTTTGGCTGTCAGAGGTGAAGTTTCTCGGACATGTCATCTTTAATAGAGGGGTAGCCGTAGATCCTAGCAAGACGAAAGCAGTGATTCAGTGGGAGAGACCAAAGACGATTACCGAAGTAAGAAGTTTCCTGGGTTTGGCAGGATACTACAGGAGGTTTATACAAAACTTCTCTCGTATAGCCTTGCCATTGACTAAATTGACCAGGAAGGGAAGTCCTTTCAAATGGACTGATCAATGTGAAACTAGTTTTTAGGAACTGAAGACAAGACTGACCACTCCTCATGTTTTAATTATTCTAGACCCCACAGGACATTTTAAAGTGTATAGTGACACTTCAAAGAAAGGGCTAGGATGTGTGCTGATGCAAGATAAGAGAGTAGTTGCTTACCCCTCTAGGCAACTGAGACCCCACAAAGGAAACTATCCAACCCATGATCTTGAATTGGTGGCAGTGGTGTTTGCCTTAAAGATTTGGCGACTCTATTTGTATGGGGCAACCTTTGAAGTATATTGTGATCATAAGAGTCTTAAATACCTCTTTGATCAGAAGGAGTTAAATATGAGGCAACGAAGATGGGTAGAATTCCTCAATGACTACAAGTTTGGGATAAAGTATCATCCCGGAAAGGCGAATGTTGTAGTAGATGCCTTGAGTCGAAAATCTCTGCACATGGGTCAGATGATGGTGTATGAGATGCAGATGCTAGAGGAGTTTCGAAATTTGAAGCTAGCCACTACTCTTACTCTAAAGAATCTAGTCATTAATCGTTTAAGTATAGGGTGTGACCTTAGAGCCCAGATCGAAGAGGCTCAAGCTCACGACCAATACTTCCAAGATCATAAAGACCAAGGTAATTTTTCTGTCATGGAAGATGGAGCAATCATGTATCCGGGAAGGATTTGTGTCCCTCAAGAACGAGAGTTGAGGACTAAGATCCTGTAGGAAGCGCATTCCTAAAGCCTTGTATTATCATGCCACTTGCCAAAATTATGAATGTAGAATCACACCACCTGCTAAATTTTTGTCTTAATGCCATGTAACCTAATCTTTATTATTATTACATTATTATATCATCACCTAATTTATTTTATTTTATTTTTCCTCTTGGATTTGGGCTTATTCCTACCCATTTTTTTTGCTTTGGATAAAATTCTACCATTCTAGGAGGGCTTGGTCACATTTTCATAATTTTTGGGCTATCGATCCAATTACTATATCCTAGTCCAAGTCTATGTTTTATTTCTTGCCTAGGTTATCCAATGGGCTTGCTAGAAACTTATGTGAAGTGGAAAAAATCTATATGAAGTGTCCATAGGTAAAAGCCCAATGTATGGGTAAAGATGTTAAACTTAGTAACTCTAGTTCTTGAATTAGGAAAAATTACCCTAATCCAATGTTCTTGAAATTTTAAGACCTTTACTTGTTTCTAAAAATTTATCTTCCTTATCCAAGAATTTTGCATCTCTTTAGTATGTTATTTCTAAATTTTTTTCCTATTAGGTTTTCCCTCTGTATTTGTTCTCTTAATGTTAGAAACATTTTCTATGCATATACATAAGGTGAAGAATTTCTAAGGATTATATTTCCTTAGATATCTAAAATATTGTCTAATAAACTTTATTTCCTTAATTAAATATTTATGTACTTTTATCAATAAAAGAAACGAAATTAGGGATGTTACAGCATACATGTCATTACTATACAATTTTCATGTGCATAGAGAAAGTGCATTCATGTGACCTATGATATTTGCTGTAGCTTATACAAATGAACATGACATGATGAACTATATTAATGATAATTATGATTTGTTGTTGAACCTACTGGGATTTAATTCTCATTATATTTCCATATCATGTTTAGAAAACTAAATATGTAGATATTCTCTATGATCGACTTTTAGCGTACTTTGGGTTGAGTTGGCTAAGATCCGGTGAAAGTGTAACCTCCCTTACCCGTATCCCCCGAACTGGTCAATATGGATGAATAAGATGTAGACATATATATGTTTGATTTTTGTACAGATGTTTTTAATTAATGATGTGTATGTGAATCCAGATTTGTATCAGTGTTAATAGTGTACCATAAGCCATAATTTTACTTGGTTAATTTAATTGAATGTTATTATAAGTTAAATAGTTAAAAGTAAAGAGGTAATGACTTTATGGGATTTTAAAAATATATATATGTATATATGTAAAAAAAGTAGAGTTGTTACATAAAGCACCTACAGGTAAGTCTCCGCCTAATTTAAATTATGAGGTAGTGCCTCCTTTTCCAGAAGCTCTTAAAGAAAACAGGCTACATGAGAAAAGTTCTGATTTATATGAAACCTTTACAAAGTGTAAAGTTAATATTCCCCTTATAGATGCTATTGAACAGGTGCCAAGATATGCAAAGTTCTTAAAAGAACTATATACTCAAAAAAGAAGGCAAAAATTGAAGGGATTTGAAAAGGTTCAAATGAGTCAGAATGTATTTGCCATGATACAAACAAAACTCTCCACTAAATACAAGGATCTAGGTATGTTTATTATTCCATACAAAATTAGGGATACTCGTGTTGAAAAGGCTATGTTGGATTTGGGAGCCTCCATAAATGTCATGTCATATTCTATATATACTTCCTTGAAATTAGGACCATTGAACTCTACTAATATAGTAATTCAATTAGCAGGTTGGTGCAACGTATATCCTCATAGAGTAATTGAAGATGTCCTGGTACATATAGATGATTTGGTTTTTCCTGCATATTTTTATGTACTTGACATGGAAAATGGAGATTTTACCTCTCCAATATTACTAGTGAGACCATTTTTGAAAACCTCTAAAACTAGGATAGATATTCACAATGGCACACTCACTTTGATGGTGAAGTAATAAAATTTAATATGTATGAAACCACGAAACACCCAGGTGATGATACTCCTGTTTATTCCATTGATGTCTTTGATTCTTTAACACATGACGTGTTTAAATTAAATGGAGAGGATAAACTGGAAGTAATTGTGAGCAATTCCATAGAAGAAGATGATGATGAGATAGACTTGGATGAAGAAATAAAAGAGGATCTGGTTACACTCAATGATTTTTCAGAAGGACCACCAACAGGTAATGTTACTTATATAGAATTACCAATTTCTAATACTACTCTCTTACCTTTTCTTGTGCAGGCTCCTACTCCTGAATTGAAACCACTTCCTGATCACTTTAAATATATGTTTTTGGATGAAGGAGAAATACTTCCGGTTATTATTTCCAACAAGCTTGAAGCTGATTAGGAGGAGAAATTAATTCAAGTTCTTAAAAAGCACAAAACTACAATAGGATGGACTATAGCTGATCTTAAGGGGATAAGCCCTTCCACATGTATGCACAGAATATTAATGGAGGAAGCAGCTAAACCATCTAAACATCCCCAAAGAAGGCTAAATTCTCCCATGATGGAGGTAGTGAAGAAGAAAATTGTTAAATTGTTGGAGGTTGGAGTGATATACCCTATTTTAGACAGTCATTAGGTTAGACCAATGCAAGTGGTTCCCAAGAAAACAAGAATAATTGTGGTAAAAAATCAAGAGGAGGAATTGGTACCTACCTAGATTTAAAATAGGTGGAGTGTTTGTATAGATTATAGAAAATTAAATTCTGTAACTCGAAAAGACCATTTTTCTTTATCTTTTATTGATCAAATGCTTGAAAGGTTATTTGGTAAACCTTATTATTGTTTTCTTGATGGCTATTCAGGCTATTTTCAAATTGTAATTGCTCCTGAAGACCAGGAAAAGACAACGTTCACTTGTCCATTTGGCACATTTGCGTATAGGAATATGCTGTTTGGGCTTTGTAATGCCCCTGCTACTTTTCAAAAGTGTATGGTTAGCATATTTTCATATTACCTTGAAACATTTATTGAGGTATTTATGGATGATTTTTTCAGTTTATGGGGATTCATTCGATGATTGTTTACATAACCTTTCATTAATTTTGGAAAGATGTCAAGAAACAAACCTCGTTTTAAATTCTAAAAAATGTCATTTTATGGTTGAACAATGTACAGTTTTAGGCCATGTTGTCTCCAAAAGGAGAATAGAGGTAGATAAAACAAAAATTGATAGTATATAAACTCTACCTTATCCTACTTGTGTGTGGGAAGTTCGTTCTTTTTTTGGCCATGCAGGTTTTTATAGAAGATTCATAAAGGACTTCTCTAAGAAAGCAGCACCCATGTGCAAATTGCTTCAAAAAGATGTCTATTTGAATTTGATGAAGAATGCAGGGAAGCTTTTGACAAATTGAAAGAGTCTTTGATTTTAGCTTTAATCATCCAAGCACTATACTGGAACCTCTCTTTTGAAATTATGTGTGATGCTAGTGATCATGCAGTTGGAGCAATACTTGGCCAAAGTTAAAAACGCATCCCATGTGATATATTATGCCTCTAGAATACTGAATCATGCCCAGAAGAATTATACTATTACTAAAAAAGAGCTCTTAGCTGTAATCTTTGCATTAAAAAAATTTAGATCATATTTAATATGTACTAAAATTATTGTTTTTACTGATCATGCAGCTTTGAGGTACTTGGTGATAAAAAAGCGGCTAAACCTAGGATAATCAGATGGGTGCTATTGCTTATAGAATTTGATTTAGAAATTAAAGACAAGAAAAGGTTTGAAAATAATGTAGCAGATCACCTAAGCCGCCTGACACATGAGGAAGAGAAATTGAAAATTGAAGAATCATTCTCAGATGAAAATTTATTTTCAATTTTAGTTTATATGCCATGGTATGCAAATATTGTAAATTATTTGGCTACTAATCAGTTACCTCCTCTTTTGACCAGGGTAGCTAGAAATAATATCAAGAGTTATGCCAAATATTACATATGGGATGATCCCTACCTATGGAAGCAATGCTCATATCAAATTATAAGAAGGTGTATTCTTGACTCTGAAGTTCTATCAATTATAACCTTCTGCCATTATTATGCATGCAGAAGACACTTTGGGGCAAAAAAGTTAGTAAAGAAAGTATTAGACTGTGGTTTTTACTGGCCTACTCTATTCAAAAATTCATATCATTTTTGTAAGTCATGTACAAATTGTCAAAAAATAGGTAATATATTCAGGAGAAAAGAGATGCCTCAAACACCAGTATTGTTTTGTGAAATTTTTTATGTTTGGGGCATTGATTTCATGGGACTTTTTTTTATCATCTGGATATAATTATATTTTGCTGGTTATGGATTATGTCTTAAAGTGGGTGAAAGCTAAACCCACTAGGACTGATGATTCCAAAGTGGTTGCAGATTTCATTAAATCTCATATTTTCTCAAGATTTAGGATTTCAAGAACTTTGATAAGTGATAAGGGAACACATTTTTGCAATAGGACTATTGAAGCCCTATTAAAAAAATATAATTTCACTCATAAATTGTCAAATGCATACCACCCCCAGACCAATGGGCAAGCTGAGGTATCCAACAGAGAAATCAAAAATATCATTAGTAAGACAATAAATCCCAATTGCAGGGATTGGAGTCTCAGATTAAATGATGCTCTCTGGGCATACAGAACAACCTATAAGACCCCAATTGGTACGTCTCCATACAAGTTAGTATTTGAAAAAACTTTTCATCTTCTAGTTTAATTGGAACATAAAGTATTTTTGGCTATAAAGAAATTTAACATCAATCTAGAAGAAAGTTGAGAATACAGGAAATTACAGATTCATGAATTAAAGGAAATCAGAAACGAGGCCTATGAAAACACAAATATCTATAAGGCCAAAACTAAACTCCTACATGATCGTATGATTTCACACAAGGAGTTTACTAAAGTACAGAAAGTCCTCCTCTATAATTCTAGGCTCCGATTGTTTCCAAGTAAGTTTTGTTCTAGATGGTAGGGACCATTTATTGTTACTGATAATTTTCTTCATGGTGCAGTTGAAATAAAAAGCATGGATAATCAAAATAGCTTCAAAGTCAATGGGCATAGGGTTAAACCCATTTTTAATTGATTTCAGTAAGAGGAACCACAATAGAGAACTCTTCAAGATCCTCCTTGATTTTATGAGTTTATGTCGAGCCAATGACGTTAAACAAAGGCGCTGGTTGGGAGGCAACCCAATAACAATTCTTCTTCTTCTTCTTCTTTTTTTCATACTTTTATTTCTTTTGTTTTTTAATTTCAAAAAATATTAAGACCTACGGATGCACAGCGTCGCGGCGCTCTCTATAAGAAGCCCGCGGCCTCTTCACTTCCCGCACCCTATTCTCACTCCTACTCATCCCCAATCACCACTCCTTACATCCAATTAACCCTAATAAGCTCCAATTACATTTCTTTACTTGAATTAAGTGGTTTTGGATCTTCTTTTGTAGGATTAAGCTCCTCTTTCAATAATTGATTGGAAATCATTGGAAGTTTTCAGGGGTTTCAAGGAAAATTTGATCCTTCATCTTTAAGCCATGAATCAAGCTCCATTGGGCACGGTTTTGCTAGTATTTCTTACTGTAGTTGATTTCAACTCTCATTTGTTACTTGTTTACATTGAATTAGGACTTAAATTTGGGAACCTACCACTCATTCTTCCCATATTTCAAGAGTGCACACCAAGTGTTCGATAAAATGTCCTAGTGAGTTTTCTAAGTCCAATGGCTCTTAAAACTTCAAAATTGAGCCTCTCAAAGAGGAAGAATAGAGCAGATGACCCTTCAACATTTGATAGCATGGCATTTATGAATGAAGAGGTATATCAACACCACATCAAAGTAGTGGTGCATAAACCCATTGTTCCAGAATGAGGATTTATTGTCACTGTTGGTCTTCCTCATAGAGACAATATCCTCCATAGGCATTTGGAGATTTTCTACAAAAACCCAAAACTAGGGGTCTTTCCCGTGGTACAGGAGTTTTATTCCAACGCTACTGTCCATTAACACGATAAAGCACAGGTTAAAGAAAAAATGGTGAAATTAACTCCGCATGCCATCAGGAAGGATAGGGCCTTTCTATTGATGTAGTAAAAATTATCCACAAACAGATGCTAGGCTGTATTAGTTCTCAAGGAGGCTTTACTCCCAATTTAATTACTGGTCTATGTAGGAATGTGGGAGTAAGCTGGGATTCCACTGAGGCTCTCATCTAACCAATGAGATATATATCTTATGCATACATACAAAAATATAAAGAGACTGAAGAAGCAGAAGAGAAGGAGTTAGGGGTTCCACCATTGATTGTAGAGGAACCTGGCAGCAGTTCAACTTCACCACCATCCAGCATACTATTGAAGACCTATTGGAGCAAATTGAGTGCCTACGCCACGAGATGCATGACCTCGCACTTTACCAGTTCTCTATAGCACAACATTACAATGCTTGTTTAAACCAGTTAGCCTATACCCTGAACCTTCTAATAGCATTCTCGGCACCTCCTGAATAGCCCTTTAGGCCTGCACCCGAGTAGGATGAGATGGATGGTCATAACTAATAAAGGAAGTTCCACTGGACCCCTTCTCATTTTATTACTTGTCTCTCCTATTTTATTATTTTCCATTTGACATTAGGGACAATGTAAGTTCTTAAGTGTGGGGGGTCATTTTATGATTCAGCTGGATGACTGTACAATGAATCATATAGTGCACTATTTAATTTCCTGCATGCTACAATTCTATGATCTATGTACTTTTTTCCTATTATTGAATGGGGTGAGCATGTGAACTTGATAAAGGGAAATTTTGAGTATTAATGGCTATATTTTATCCTTAATTCATAGCAAACTTGTGGTTATTTCTCTGCTTTTGGTTATGCTTTGCTTTAGATACTGCTTTGGTTGTTTTTATGCTTGTATGTGAGCAAAAAAGTCCAAGAAGCAAGGGAAAGCAGTCATGAAAGCTGCCATATGGACTTGGAACAAGATGAGGAGGAAGCCCACCAAAAATCAGCAAGAAAGGAGCATGGCAGCCCCTAACACGACCAGGCCGTGCTTTGTGGCATGCAACACGGCCAGGCCATGTTCTGGGCCAGAGCTGCAGAAACTCCCCATAATCCAGCCCGAAGCACGGCCAGGCCGTATCCTGGAACACAGCCATGCTGTGGGTCTGCGCACACCGTATTTTTTAAGGTTTTAAGCTGCCAAAGTGTTATATATTGAATGGGTTACGCAGCCAAACCGAGGGGAACACATTCAGACCTCCTTTTACTCAGTTTTAGGCTTGGGAAACACCATTAGATTAGGTTTAGAGTAGAATTAATGTTTAATTCATGTTCTTAGAGTGACAACAATTCTAGTTTGTATTTCATTCTCCATCCATGTTTTATCTTTCTATCTCTGCATTCATCTCTATTTCAACTCTTTCTCTTGGTTTGTATTGGATATTGATGATTTACTTAATGATTATACTTTTGATTTATCTTTCTATTATGCTTGAGTAGTTTTGATCTAGGGTTTCGGTAAACCCAATTATGATATGATAATACTATGTTGAATTGAATTAATGGAACCCTAATTGTGTTATACATGGTTAATTAGGATTAGCTATTAAGCATTGGTTATATGAGTTGATGAATGTTTGGCCAATATTTATCACGTCTTAGGATATTAGTTGATGGACTGAAAGGTGAAAACTAATACCTGAACCTAATAGTTAATTAGGGATATCTTAATCACGAAAGTAGTTTAAGATTCTCTAGGAATGAATCAATTAATGGGCATGAGAAAACCGATTAATTGTATTCCATGGTTGGCATAGAACTTAATGGACCTAGGTTGAACCAAGAACCACAAAAGTAGGCAATTGGATTAACCTAGGTACGATTAGTAATGCTTGGAAGAGGTTGCTAGTTAATTAAGGCTAAACCATCCCTATTAACCTAAATAATTGCAATTAGAGGTATAAATTGGATGTTGAATATCATAAGTGTGGTGAACCGTAACCCTAGGCTTTTTTTAATTGGTTATTTGCATCTATTTAATTGTGACACTCTCTGATCGACTTACATCGATTTAGATAGCTCGTTTCGTATAATTCTAGTAATTGACATTGTTCTCTGTGGGATACGACCCATACTCGTCAGACTAACTACAGCTACGCCGTGCGCTTGCGGTAATTAGTAAAACATACACACAAGTTTTTAGCACCATTGCCGGGGAGCAATAGTCAATATTAGAAATTTTGCGAAGTAGCTAGACTAGATCATTTTCTTTTTTGTTTTTCTGCATAATTTTCCTTTGCTGATTTTTGTATCTTTTTCATCCTTCATAGGTGTGTAGCTATTATATGTGAAGAGGCCACAAAGTCCTTGTTGAATTTGACCCAGAGATTGAGCGTACCCTGCGGAGGAGAAGAAGATTACAGCAGCAAGAAAGTTTTGCAACTACAATGGGGGAGAGAGATAATCGATCTCTTAAAGATTTCACCGCGCCGGACACTCATACCCTGAATCCCAGTATAATCAGGCCAGTTATTGAAGCTAACAACTTTGACCTGAAGCCATCTCTCTTGCAGATGGTTCAGCAGAATCAGTTTGGAGGGTCACCTACTGAAGACCCAAATTTACACCTGTCAGTCTTTTTGGAGTATTGTGACACCCTGACGTTGAATGGGGTATCTTCAGACGCCATCAGGTTGAGATTGTTCCCTTTCTCTTTGAGGGACAAGGCCCGTGCATGGTTGCATTCTCTTCTATCGGGGTCCATTACTACTTGGCAATAGCTTTCTCAAGCTTTCCTGGCCAAGTACTTCCCACCGAGCAAGACGGCCCATTTGAGGAACCAGATTACTACATTTGCTTAGAAGGATGGAGAATCTTTATATGAGGCTTGGGAGAGATTCAAAGAACTCCTTAGGGTATGCCCACATCATGGGCTGGAAAAATGGTTGATAGTCCATACATTCTATAATGGACTAATTTACAACACCTGGATGTCTGTGGATGCTGCAGTTGGAGGAGCACTAATGAACAAGACAGTTGATGAGGCTTATGAATTAATTGAAGACATGGCTCAAAACCATTACTCTTGGTCTAGTGAGAGGCAGCCTAGAAAATCAGCATGTATGTATGAAGTAGATGAGTTTGATCACCTTACTTCTAAAGTTGATGCATTGTTTCAGAAGCTAGATAAGTTGAGTATCAACACTGTTGGCTCTTCTCCATCATCTTCTTGTGAGATTTGCGGAGGCGTTGGTCATATGACCAATGAATGTCAGTTTGGAAATCCTCACTGCATTACATATAACCCAGGCTAGAAAAATAACCCAAATCCCCCTTACAAGCAGAATACAAGTCAGCTTCCTCAGAATAACTTCAGGCAGCCTCCTGGATTTCAAAATCAAAGGCCATTTAATCATCCTCCTCCTCCTTAGCCAAAGTCAAATTTAGAGGCTTTGATGGAGAACTTCATCTCCACACAAAGTAAGCAAAATGATGAATTTAAAGCCCAGAACTATTCCATGAATGAGGCTATTAAAGATTTAGCCTCCAAGGTAGACTCGCTTGCTACTCATAGCAAGATGTTGGAAACTCAGATAGCACAGCAGGCTAGTCTATCTAACAAGAACTTTGGCAAACTTCCAGGCCAGGCTGAGAACCCTAGAAAGCATTGCAATGCCATTACCTTGAGAAGTGGTAAGCAGTTGGCTGAATTTAAGAGAAGTGGGGAGATACAAAAAAATGAACCTCAGGCTGCATCTGAGCAGAAAATGGAAGAAGAACTATAAGAAGAGGAAAAGAAGGAAGAAGAGCCAAAATATGTAGCTCTTAAACCATACAAGCCACCAATTCCTTTTCCTCAAAGGTTGGTTAGGGACAAGTTAGAGAACCAGTTTGGGAGATTTCTGGATGTGCTGAAGAAGCTTAATATCAATATCTCATTTCTAGAAGCCATCTCCCAAATGCCATCTTATGCAAAGTTCCTGAAAGAGATCCTCTCAAACAAGAGGAAAATTGAAGAGTATGCTGTGGTGGCATTAACAGAGAGATCCAGTGCTTTAATTCAGAATAAGCTTCCTCAAAAGCTTAAGGACCCCGGAAGCTTCTCCATTCCTTGCTCAATAGGAGATATGAAGATTGATAGAGCCCTATGTGACCTTGGAGCAAGTGTCAGCCTCATGCCTCTTTTGGTTTGCAAAAAGCTTCAGATGGGTGACTTGAAGACCACCACCCTTTCCCATTATTTGGCTGACCGATCCATCAAGCATCCGGTAGGTATATTAGAGGATGTTCCTCTAAAGGTAGGTAAATTTTATATACCAGTTGATTTTGTTATTTTAGAGATGGAGGAAGATGACAAAATCCCCATCATTCTTGGAAGGCCTTTCCTAGCTACGGCTGGTGCAAATATAAATGTAAAAGATGGAAAGCTTTCTTTGAATATAGGGGATGAAAGAGTAGAATTTAATTTGAATGATACTATGAACCCTCCATCTCTAGGTAAATCTTGTTATATGATTGACTTAACTGAACCTAATGTGAATGATAATGCCATGATTTTTTCTCATTCTGACCCACTTGAGTTATACTCTGTGGAAAGCACTTGTGTTTATGTCAAACAGGGGGAAGAAAAGAAAGACATTGAGGAGGAAGTGAAAGACACAAAGTTAGAACCCAACCCGCCTCCTCAAAGCTTGAATGGAGCAAATGAAGAAAAGAATGAGCCAAGAACATCTTTAAAGGCCATTAGGAAAAGCCTCATGCACAATACTAAGAGGCAATGGATTAAAAAGAGAGTTATTCAAACTCTCTTCAAGCCTCCTTGAGTAGAAAGCATGAACAGGGAGTCGAGCTAATGACTTTAAACAAGCGCTTTGTGGGAGGCAACCCACATTTTAATTTTTAAGTTTCTTTTTGTTTTGTTTTCTTGTCTTTTGTTTTAGTTCTTATCTTCAAATTTAGTTGATTTCTTAGGTTATAGTTTAATGGGTGTTTCCATTTGATTTTTAGGTCTATTCACATGTGCCCAAAGTTAAAATAAAGAGTGAAAATCAAGGGAAGTTGAATAGGGTTGAAAAGTACAGGAAATTTTGAAGAATTGGAGGACCCAGCCTCGAACACGGGCTGGCCGTGCCCCAAGCACAGCCCAGGCACCCTTCACCTGTGTTGCTCAGCACGGGCAAAATTTAGGATTTTTGGAATTCCAGCGCCAAGCACGAGTAGGCCGTGCTGTGAAGCATAGCCATGCCCCAGGTAAAAAAAAACAGAGAGAGAAGAAGGGTCATCTAGCCAAAAGCATAAGTGGGCCATGTAAGCAAGTAAGTTACTTCTCCCTTTGCCTGTACTTTCATTTATACTAACATTGAGGACAATGTCAAGTTTAAGCATAGCGGAGTGACTTACTGATTGAATTTTTATCTCTTGTTTCATTAGATAATCACATAGTTTGCTATTTTAGAGATAGATTGGCATAATATAGGTTGATTTTCAACTCATGAACATGTGATGCACAATAGGATATGAAATAGGTAGTTATTATTTTAATCTCTCTCTTCTAAGATTAAACCTCTAATTTTTTGAAAAATATCTCTCTATTGTGCTGTGAATTGTATGCTATTTTTGATTTCTAACACTATGAGAATGTGGAGGTAGGGAGAGGTGAAAAATGAGGGAATGTGTAACAGCTCCATTTATGTAACAAATTTTTTTTTTTATTTAACATCATGAAGTTATTACCTCAACTTAACTCACAATAACATTTATTTAATTATACAATACTAGGTTTACACTCACATTATTAATACAAACATTTTTACAAAACATACATGTACATATAAGCCCTAATCTTCCACATAGACTATTTCCGGGGCCACTGGTTCGGGTGGTGGCACCTCCGCTGGAATCTCAGTCACTTCAACAACTGATATATCCGCAATAATAGGTATTTGCCCAAGATAGGGCACCTCGATCATACGTACGGCAATAATAAGTCTCATTGAAAACAACTGCATAGCTAATTTTCTGAACATGATATGGAAATATAGTGAGAATTAAATCCCAGTATGTTCAACAATAATTCATTATCAATATAGTTCATCACGTCATGTTCAGCTGTATAAACTACAGAAAATATCTTTAGGTCACATGAATGCACTTTATCATGCACATGAAAATTATACAGTTATGACATGTATGGCATGAATAACTATTTTTTTCGAATTTCATATGATGGCTATCAACTTATTCTTACTTCAAGCTACCTCGGTCAGGGTGAGTATTCTCTACTTTTCGATATGGGCTTATCTCGCTCCGTTCGACATGGCACACTTTTTCTTTCTTTTCTCATGAATATAATCATAACCGTTGGTAGGGTGTCCCTACTGGTGCACCACACGGATTGCCATGTGACCGTGCTCATTTCTTTTCTTTTCATATTAATAGCCAAAAATATGATTTCAATAACAAGTATGTTCATTATATTCTCATGCCATAATGTATCAAAACATAATCATTCTCAAAAATTCATTGGTAAACTGAAATTATGCCATGAATATAATCATTTTCTAATTTTTACTTTATAAAATATTTCCATGTCAAAAATTCCACATTAATACCTCGATAACTGGATAGTAATTGTAGTCTGTAAACAGCGCACCAGGAAAGTTCCCAGAAAAGAGAGGTGGGTCACTAATGGACACGCTTAAGTACCAAGTCTTTCCTTGTCAGAGCTTTCCTTAGACATGCACTTTTCACAAATCACAATTTTTTTTTCCAGTAACTAGAATAATTCTTTTCTGATGTGGAAATACTGCAACCACGGAGCATACTAAGATTTTTTTCAAATAAAACCGGCACTTTCAAAACTTCTTGGAAATTTATATGAGTACTAGGGTAAATTCTATGTTAAAAATTACACACTTAAAATGGTAGTAAGTTCATGCAATGGCAATAACTAGGGCATACACTAGGCATTTATTATTTTCATTTATAAAATTCCTCTTCTTGAATATTATTTTCATCTTTTCATTTTCTTTATGTCTAGGCATTTAGTCATTTTTTTTCTACTTATATCATTTCCAACACATGTTCTTACAAATTTTATAGAGCATTTTTCCTCAAATTGATTTCTACTATTACCTTAAAAATTCATCTAGGGTAGAAAAAAAATATTGAAAATAGGTTTTACTAACTTTTAACACAGCCTTTGCTTACAAATCAGAGCATACCTCTCTCATTTTAACTCCGATTAAGATGATCTTAGTGTCTATGAAAAGCTAAGACAATTATCTAAAACTATTATGTTAATCATATCAACAAAATAGTATGATATTGTGGTGTTATTACTCCTTTAAATTTAGTATTATTTCTTCTCGTGTAGGTTCTGACCTTTACTGACTAATTAGACCATATCTCTCAAATTTGAACTCCAAATGGAGTTATTCCAGTTGGTAAAATTCCATGAGCCATATATCTATAATTGTTATGTTGGCGCTATATTTTAATTCCCTACAGAATATTCCCAGAAATTCAAAAACTAAAGCATTAATAACATACTCTTCCCTGAATAAACATTTTCTGACCTCTGCTTACTAATCGGATCATATCTACCTCATATGAACTCCAAATTGAGTTATTTCAGTTGGTAAAATTCCATGAGCCATATATCTATAATTGTTATGTTGGCGCGCTATTTTAATTCCTTACAGATACTTTCCAGAAATTAAAATACCGAAGCTATCCTAACATATTTTTCCCTGATGACCCATTTTCTGACCTTTGTCTACTAATCGGCTCATATCTCCCTTATATGGACTCCAAATTGAATGATTTCAGTGCCTAAATATCCATGACACATATTTATTTAATTCTTATGTTAACCATGTATTTTAATTCCTTATAGATGGTTCCCAGAAATTAAAATATCGAAGCTATCCTAACATATTTTTCCCTGATGACCCATTTTCTGACCTTTGTCTACTAATCGGCTCATATCTCCCTTATATGGACTCCAAATTGACTGATTCTAGTGCCTAAATATCCATGACACATATATATTTAATTCTTATGTTAACCATTTATTTTAATTCCTTATAGATTGTTCTCAGAAATTAAAATACCGAAGCTTCAAATTCTGCCACCCATAGCCATAACCATGCAGAACTATCTACACCAACCTAAGTATTCAAACATACATCACATGCAAGATCAATATGTAACATGATATAGCAACATCATGACCAATCATAAAAGTTCTAAGATCAAAATCTCATATAAATATTATAAGTTTCAAAAGTTTTCTTCAAAAAGAAATATTGTTAAACTTACCTGGAGCACTTAGTCCCTTAGACTTCTCCTTCCTCTTTCTTCCTTTCTTCCTCTCCTTTCCTCACTCTACCTTGCTTCTATTTTTCTTCTCCCTCACTTGGACAAAATTCTAATGTTGTAAGGTTGGGTTTTCTTATATAGACCATCAAATAATTCACCTTTCATGATCATGAGTCTACCTTATCACAATTAAGATACACTTTGTTGAATTTTTGGAAAACAAACAACTTATGTTCTTGTCTTCCTCTTCCTTAGTCAAGATATGCATAGGAAAAGGAGATTTGTATTTTGAAAATTATGATAATATGTTCTTAATATAAGGGACAAGGTCCGTTTGATTTAGGGATTCATTTCCATTTTCTTTTGTCTTAAACAAGTATGATAGGTTTGCCTTTTTAGGTGGCAAATTTCTAGCCCTTGAATCTCCATTATTTGGTTGATATTATTTGTGTGGGCTATGAATGTTTTGTCCTAATACCATGTATTATCATACCACTTGCTAAAATTATGAGTGTAGGATATAGATGTTTTTGTCCTAAAGCCTTGTATTATCATGCCACTTGCCTAAATGATGAATGTAGAATCACACCACTTGCTAAATTTTTGTCTTAATGCCATGTATCATAATATTTATTCTTATTATTATGTCATCATCTAATTTATTTTATTTTATTTTTCCTCTTGGACTTGGGTTTATTCCTACCCATTATGGGCTTGTCCTACCCATTTTCTTTGCTTTGGATAAAATTCTTCCTTTCTTGGTGGGCTTGGTCACATTTTCATAATTTTTGGGCTATTGGTGCAATTACTATATCCTAGTCCAAGTCTATGTTTTATTTCTTGTTTAGGTTATCCAATGGGCTTGTTAGAAACTTATGTGAAGTGAAAAAACTCTATATGAAGTGTCCATAGGTAAAAGCCCAATGTATGGGTAAAGATTTTAAACTTAGTAACTATAGTTCTTGAATTAGGAAAAATTACCCTAATTCAATGTTCTTGAAATTTTAAGACCTTTACTTGTTTCTAAAAATTTATCTTCCTTATCCAAGAATTTTGCATCTCTTTAGTATGTTATTTCTAATTTCTTTCCTATTAGATTTTCCTTCTTTATTTGTTCTCTTAATGTTTGAAACATTTTCTATGCATATACATATGGTGAAGAATTTCTAAGGACTATATTTCCTTAGATATCTAAAATATTGTCTAATAAATTTTATTTCCTTAAAAAAATTTTATGTACCTTTATCAATAAAAGAAACGAAATTAAGGATGTTACAGAATGTGCACCCCAAAAAGTTTTCACTATGAGTACCCCTTCAAGGCACCAAAAAGGCCTTAGTATGAGTACCTAGATGCCTTTACCCTAGTGAGATGGAGCATAAAATGCACTCACTGCATATTTCTAAAATAAAAAAAATAAATGAATGAAAAAAAAATTTGATGATGGAAAGTAAAAGAGTTTAAGTGAGAAAAAGAGTGATAAAATAGAAATAATGGTAAGGCAACATAGGGAGATCTAAAGGATGAGGTGGCCTACTTGAGTGTACAAAAATTAATTTTATGCATACAACCAATGGTAACAATAGAAGTAGATATATAATAGAAAAATTATTGGTTTAGTTTTAGAAGAATAGAGACTGTCTGATAAATGTCTATTCATATATCTATTGTGTGAACACAGATTGAGTGACAAATTATCTATATTGTATTTTTCTATCTTCTGGAATCTGATTACATCATTCCCCCTTCCTTATATGATATGTTATTTGCTTGAGGAGAAGCAAAGGTTTAAGCCTGGGGGAGTTGATAAAGGAAAATTTTGAGTATTAATGGCTATATTTTATCCTCTAATTCATAGCAAACTTGTGGTTATTTCCCTGCTTTTGGTTATGCTTTGCTTTGGATACTGCTTTGGTTGTTTTTATGCTTGTAGGTGAGCAAAAGAGGCCAAGAAGCAAAGGAAAGCAGTCATGAAAAGTGCCATATGGACTTGGAACAAGATGAGGAGGAAGCAAGGAGGAAGCCCACCAAAAATCAGCAAGAAAGAAGCATGGAAGCCCTCAACACGGTCAAGCCGTGTTCTGGGCCAGAGCTACAGAAACTCCCCATAATCCAGCCCGAAGCATGGCCAGGTCGTGTCTTGGAACATGGCCGTGCTGCGGGTCTGCGCACAACTTATTTTTTAGGGTTTTGAGTGGCCAAAGTGTTATATATTGAAGGGGTTACACAGCCAAACTGGGGGGAACACATTCACACCTCCTTCTACTTAGTTTTTGGCTTGGGAAACACCATTAGATTAGGTTTAGAGTAGGATTAATGTTTAATTCATGTTCTTAGAGTAGATTTGATAGCAATTCTAATTTGTATTTCATTCTCCATCCAGGTTTTATCTTTCTATCTCTGCACTCATATCTATTTTAACTCTTTCTCTTGGTTTGTATTGGATATTGATGATTTACTTAATGATTATACTTTTGATTTATCTTTCTATTATGCTTGAGTAGTTTTGATCTAGGGTTTCGGTAAACCCAATTATGATATGATGATACTATGTTGAATTGAATTAATGGAACCCTAATTGTGTTATACATGGTTAATTAGAATTAGCTATTAAGCATTGGTTATATGAGTTGATGAATGTTTGGCCAATATTTATCACGTCTTAGGATATTAGTTGATGGACTGAAAGGTGAAAACTAATACCTAAACCTAATAGTTAATTAAGGATATCTTAATCATGAAAGTAGTTTAAGATTCCATGGTTGGCATAGAACTTAATGGACCTAGGTTGAACTAAGAACCACGAAAGTAGGCAATTGGATTAACCTAGGTACGATTAGTAACGCTTGAAAGAGGTTGCTAGTTAATTAAGGTTAAACCATCCCCAATAACCTAGAGAACTGCAATTAGAGGTATAAATTGGATGTTGAATATCATAAGTGTGGTGAACCGTAATCCTAGGCTTTGTTTAACTAGTTATTTGCATCTATTTAATTGTAACACTCTCTAATCGAATTACATCGATTTAGATAGCTCGTTTCGTATAATTCTAGTAATTGACATTGTTCTCTGTGGGATACGACCCGTACTCATCGGACTAGATAAAGCTACGCCATGCGCTTGCGGTAATTAGTAAAACATACACACAATAGAACTTATCTTAATCTATGAGTTAGTGTTAGTTAAACTAATAGCCTATGATATAAATGTTTAAATTGCTAATAGCTCTTGAGAGATGTAGAAACTCTTGATTATGGGTAATTTTAACTCCTTTGCAATTTATTATTATTACCCATTTTTTTAGAATCCTGAAACTATTCTACACAGTAACTTTGGGTATTTAATTTATCTTTTACTTAAAGAAAGTTTATATAACTCAAAATATTTTATGATCTCATCAATTTTCTAGAACTTTTTTAAATACTACTTGAGGCAAAATCTTAGGCTGATACTATTAATTAGGAGATGATTTAAGCATTATTTGATGAGGTTGAGCCTTTCAAGCCAAACCTAAGCTATAAAATATCCTTAGCACATCTATTTTGAGCTTAATTAACATTTTTTTTCCACACCCACTATAAAGCCAAGACCAAATTTTATGATTAATACCTTTATTTGTTTTCTTGATTCACTCACTCCATGAATAATTTTTAAATGCTTGTTTTGTAGAGCTACATTAATAAAAGGGTGGAAGCGTGGATCAAGGACAAAAGACAGGAAAAATCAAAAGGAAAGAAAAAGTCCAAAATATTGGTGAAAGTCTAGGCAGGGAAAGAAAAAGAAATAGAGAATCAAGGAAAAGAAGATAGTGAATTTAGTAAAGTAAGGGAATAAGTGAGGGAAAAATTCCCCCAACTTGAGAAAGCTTAAGAGAAGTATACTTAATCATGTGGTGCTAGGTGATTGAGCCTAAATTTATATCTTCTGTCTCACCCCATAATCTAGCCACATTACAAGCTGATTAAAGCCCTTTTGATCCTAAAAAGTAGTTTTAGCCTACATTAGTGGAGAGTAGAATGAAAAATAAGCATATGGAAATCCTAAAAAGAGATCCATACCCAAATTCTTGAGATACATAAACTCATTTGGGTAAAAGATGGTTGAACTGCTCAAAGACACACACATACTTATGGCTCTAGAAAATAAATCATGAATTGCATTTGAGTTAAATATTGCACATAATTAGTAAATTTTCTGAAATTTCTTTAAGAGCATACAATTTTCACGATGAGGCAACATATTGGTAAGTCTTTCACTCATCTCATATATTGAATATTGTTCACATGAATTAATTTGCTTGAGGGCAAGCAAAAGAGTAAGTGTGGGGGTATTTGACATGCTATAAATTAAACATGTCTTTAGCATGTTTTAAGTTAATTTTTATTTAATTTAAGTAAGAAATAAATAGGAATTAATTGAGTTTTTTGTTTTATGTTTTAGGAATAATAAAGAAGAAAAGAAGAAGAAACTAGAGAGAAAATATGGAAAAATGCTTATTTTCGACCCCCATCACTAATTGACGCATATCTTTCTCATTTGAACTCTAATTGAGGTGATTCTAGTGGCTATAGAAAGAAGAGACATAGAGCTAAAACTTTAGGATTTTTCCAAAGAAGGCCAAGTACCACGACACCCCAGGGTCAGGTTTCTGAAGTACTGTGGTGCCCTGTTAAGCAGAATTTGTAGCGCCACAGTGCTCGACATCATACCAAAATGCTAAAGTTGTAATTTTTAGGTCTTTTGGCTCCAATTGAAGCCCAACGGGCCGAGTTTTGACCTAAAAACAGTTTTACTTCAATAAGGATAAGCCAATCTATAAAAAGGGAAAGAAAGGAAACATCAAAGATCACTCAACCTCTTAATTACCTTCTTCAATTTTTCTTTAGATTTTCTTATGGCCATATGCGGCTGATTTACTTCTAGTTGGTAGAGAAATATTGAAACCTCAAGGGATCTTATGCATTTTGAGATTTATATTTGATTTTACTCGTTCAATCTTAATTGGGTATTGATTATTCATCTAATATTCTCTTTTCAATGATTATTCCTATAATTTTTAGGGAGGTCTACTAGTATATTATCTGTTTTAATCTACTGTTGAATTAGGTTTTGAACAAAGTTTTCATTACTGTATTCATGACGCAAATAGAATTACAGATTTTGGATTATAAAGCATTAACCTTATGATGAATGATCAACTAAATTAGATATAGCCGATATGTTTATATTTATTTCGCTCTATCAGTTTTTCTAGTTCTTAATGCAATTAATAGGTTAGACTTTACTAATATGTTAAAGGATATCTTAAGTATTAGGATTTAATTGGTGTGATTGTCATCAATTTACTAGACATAAGGAGGAACAAGGATACAATCTCAATGATAGATATTTAATTTAAAGATTGATTATATTGTCAATGATCAATGCAATCCCTTGATGATGGATCAACCAAAGCCAATGCCTATCTTATTAATTACTCTCTTAATTACTTTCATTATTGTTTACTTTGTTATTTGCAATTATCAATCCTCATTTCTGAATCACATAAGGTAATTCCAGTTTTTGTGGGATCAACCCTTATTCCCACGACTACAGGTTAGTTGAGAGGTAAGGTATCAATTTAGGTGTACCTACAACATTGCGCACCATAAACCCTAATTAGTGACCAGAGGTCAGGATTCGTCCTACTGCATTGCAATTCTAAATTTCAAGCTCTGTAAAGCTTTCAAATCTCTAGAATTTGACAAAGTACTCAACACAAAAATCATAGATTATTGTCTTAACTTTTCTAGCCACTTGAATCACTTTGATTGGAGTTCATATGGGGAAGATCTTGTTTAATTAGTGCCAAAAGGTTTGGAATCGCTGTAATTCAATATTTTTCCATGAATTTCTTCTCTTTTTCCCCTCTTTTCTTCTTCCTTTACTCCTACAACACAAAACAAAAAATTAAGTTAATTCCTAATCATATTTTACTTAAATCAAATAAAAATTAAGTTTAAAGGTATTAAAATCATGCTTAATTATGAACACATCAAAGAGTTATGTTCACTACTACTTAAATAAGCCTACATAAAAAAGGAGACAAATAAAAAACATTAAAGCTTGTACTAGCATTATACTCATATGGAAGGTCTAGCTTGTAGGTGTTGTCTTTCATCTTTTCAATTTCTTAAAATGAACCTTCCCCTCTTGGAAGTAGTTTAGAATGTCTTAGAGCTTGAAACATTTCCTTCCTCATACACAAATAAACCTAATCACGAGGCTTAAATACAACTATTAGCTTTGTTGGAATATTTTTTATTTTTTCTCTTAATATTTTGTCGGGCCTTCTCTAGGATCTACTTAACAAAATCATCTTTTTTCTTTCCATCTTGCTTGTACTTAATCACATAAGGAAACATTTTAATGAACTCCACCCACTTGGCATGTTGTTGTCTTAGCATGTGTTCATTTATTTTCTCTCTTTTCTTTCCTTACTAGACCAAATTTCCTTCTCTTTTTCGCTCTTTCTTTCCCTTCCTCTTGATTTGGCCTCTCTTGCTTTTGAGATATCACTCTTTTTTTAATCTAATTTGATCTTCATACACTTATCTTGGGGTTAAAGGTATAAGAGTGATTTTTCTTTTATTGAGTACAAAAGAGTATTTATTGGTATAATCATCATGACTTACATGTTTATTAAACTACCATGGTCTTTTCTAAAGAAAATTCCCTACATGCATTGGTACCACATCACAAAAAATTTCATCTTTGTGCTTTCCAAAGGAGAATGACACCGACACTTGTTTAGTCACCTTAATTTCCCTACAATCATTCAACCATTGTAGCTTATATGACTTTGGATGCTTTAAAGTTGCCAAATTCAATTTTTGAACCAAACTAGTGTTAGCCACATTAGTATAACTTCCTCCATGAATAATCATACCACATACCTTATTATTAACCTGGCATCTAGTATTAAAGAAATTGTCATAATGTAACCTTCATCTTCCTTGGTTTTCACACTAAGAGCTCTCCTTGTAACCAAAAGCTTTCCATCAATCATATACTCATTGTCACTTGCATCCTCCAAAGATGGCATATACTCATATTTGATCTTAATGTCAACATCGTCTTTTAAAATCATTACTCTTTTATTTGGACATTGACTAGCAATATAACATTTTCCTAAACACAAAGCATTTTACATCTCTATTTTAAGATGGTTGGGAATTAGTTTTACCTTGTTTTGGTTTGCCTCCATTTTTATTGTCATTAGGAGGTTCAATCTTGGGTTTTTCATCCCTCTTACTCCAATTTGGCTTCCATGTTGAAGATAAACCCAAATTCTATCCCATTCACGAGGATCCATTCCTCTTTAGTTGTTGTTCCACTTTTAAGGCCGTGTGTAGCATGTAATCCAACTCTACATAATATTGTAACTCCACCATGTTTGCATTGTCATAATTTAAGTAAACTAGGCACCTCACCATTGTAGCTTCTTAGTCCTTCTCCATATTGGCTCAAATCATGTCTATCTCTATCTTCTTATGGTAGTTTTCAACACTTTTAGGCCATTGAGTAAGGCTTTGTAACTTCTTAAATAAGTCTCTATGGTAGTGACTTGAAATGAGTTGCCTCCTCATAACCACTTTCATTTCCTCCCATGTCTCAATGAGACTTTCACCATTTTTGTTTCCTGTTGAAAGCTAATTGATCCCACTAAATAATAGCATAGTTAGTAAATTCAATGGTAACTAGCTTTGTTGTTTTCGACTTAAAATAATTGTGGCAGTAAAACACTAGCTTTATCATTTTCTCCCATTCTAAATAGACTTTTGGATCATTTTTACTTTGGAAGGTTAGACTTTTCATTTTAATACTACCTAAATTGTTATCAATCCTATCTCTAACTCCTCTAACTTCAATCTTATGACTAAAACTGCCTAGGTTAACATTAAGGACACAATTATTGTAATCTAAGTCATCCTCATAATAATCCTCATAATAATTTCTAGGTAGATTCTTTTCTCTTCGTTGTACATTAGAAGTTGTACGTGTTTTCCTTCTTTGTGAGCTAGATTCAACTTTATTTATTCTTTAATTCATTTAATCAAATCTAAACTCCATTTAATCAAATTTTTGTTTTAGGGCCTTAAAGAAGAGTTTGAGATCTATCTTTTATTGAACATCATCATATAAGCCTTTAGATTTTTCTTAAATCACGTTTAATAACCTACAAAACAAGATAGAAGACCTCACAAACACTGCCTCGCATATTTCTCTCAAGATTGATGACACTCACACTCTTGTTTACTTAAATTTGGCTTTTACCTTCTAATGATCTTAAAATAAAACAAAATTTTCTCGTAATAAGCCAAACTCAACTGATTAGAACATAAGAGTGAGAATGATTGAAGGAAAAGAATTAAGGAAAAGATAGAATTTACAAAGCAAAGAGAACAAAGTAATTGAATTTAGGAAAGATCAAAGACAAGAGAAGCAATTGAAATAGGAAAATCGAAGACAAGAAAAGTGATTAAAGTACACTACTAGAAAAATCAAAATTAAAGATGAAATAATTCTGTCTCTAAAAGGCCAAATTTTCATCTCTAACTATATTAGAGACATAATTTATTCTGCCTCTAATTTTATCGTCGCTAACTATTTAGAGACGAAAAAATTTAATCTTTAAATTTAAAATTTCTGTCTCTAATTAGAGATGGAAAATTTTTAGTCTGTAATTTAGTGACGAAATTTTTTCTATCTCTAAATTAAAAAAATGGCTATCTCTATTTTCATCTCTAAATTTCGTCTTTGATATATCATGTCTTTAAATTAATAGAAATTTTTTCATTTTTTTTACTTTTTTTCAATTATCATAAGCAAATTATTATAAATTATTATCCTATAGATGATTATATGCCATTAAAAATATAAATCTCAAAGAAAATCCAACAATTTTGCACCAAAAATGTATCATATTATATTAATTTGTAACACAAAATAATCCATGAATAATGTAAAATATATAAATATAAACTTAATACATAATTTAGGGCCAAATCAAGGGTTACAACAGGTATTTTGATCAACAACATCACCAGTTTCTCCATCGTCATTGTCCTCTTCTTCTCTAGGTGCAAGCAACAACACTCTTATATTATTATCAATCATGGGACGCCTAAGCATCCAATTCCATTCGTAATATCCCATAATTTTTAAATAATAATGTTTTACATCAAAAAAATATAATTTTATTTTAAATGATTATATTTTGCTAAAAGCAAATATATTTTTAATTAAAATGATTTTTGTTTTACTTAAAATAATTATATTGTCCTCTAATAAATTGATATGTTATTTTTAGAAATATTCTTTCTTTTATTATGTATAAAAATATTTATTTTTTGATTTGTTTTATTAAATTTTTTTATAAAAAAGTCATGATTTAAGAGTTCAACTAAAGTTTTATAAGAATGTAAATTTTTAGAAATTTTTGAGATATTTTAGGATCAAAAATAGTATATATATGTATATAATGAAAATAATAATAACAAATTTTAAATATTTAATTATTAAATAATAATAAATAAAAAAGAAAGAAAGAGGGAGAGATGGAGACTGAAGTGAGGAATAAGGAATCCAATTTCCATAACTGATGAATAGTGTGAATAGTAACCTTCATTTTTCTCTCTAAATCTAGAGTGCCTATTAGCTTTCAATCTCAAAACTAAGGGTAAATCTGGCAGGTATGAATAGTATTTTCTAGTCATGAACAGTGACTAGCGTTGACCAAGCTCTTGGGGTCATTTTATAAGTTTTTGGACCCTCCGGACTCATTTTTTAGATCCATTTGATTATATTTAGCTTGAAAAATTACATTTGGGGCTGTCCAACCTAGAGCCCTGACCTATGAGTAAATAATTCTTTCTATGACTTACTACATGCTCTTCTTGAACTTAAAATATATAATTGGTTATGTTTACAAATTATTTATGCTATGATAAGTTTCTGAAATGTGTTAAAATATCTGTTTTACTTACGAATGGTACATAGTTCAAGAAGAGTATGGTTTTCCAAATAGGTTTTAAAACTCATCGAATATGTGGTTCTAAATGTATTTATCATTATTTGGTAAAGTGAATATTATCTGCTTGAGGCATTGCTTTGTAAAACTATAAAGTTACTGATTATGATTGAATGGCAAGCGTAAAGCTCATGACGAGTTGCTTGATAATTATACATTACATTTGATGAATATGCATTTATATATATGTATTTATATGTATGAATGAATATCGACAGGTTTTATGGCTTATGATGATACCGAGTAGGGGACGCCCTATTAGCTTGAGTGAGCCAAGAAAGGGCCACTCCAACTGAGTGATAGTGGTAATGTGAGGAGGCCAATGGGTAATGAACTCACATTCCCTGATCACTATTGTGACTGTAGTTGATCGGTCACTATGCGTATAACAAATGAGTGAATTGAGTGTGTGGGTTGACCAGATCGCCAAGTGAGGAAGGTCATTTTAAATTGAGTATGTCAGATCGCCGAGTGACGCATGTTTTTTAAAAATTATAATTTTATCTCAAAAGCTTAATATTTTACTATAGTTTATACAACTGAGCATAACAATATTTGTTTAATGATCATATCGTGCTGACTATGGTTTTGGATATTTGAATATCCTTTTATTTGAAAATATTTGAAATACGGGTCCCATATGGATGTACTTCTGAACTGTATTTTCTATATGACTAATTTTAAAATATGAGTACATCCATATGGTAGCTTGAGAGGTCATAGAAGGTATTATCTGCTTATTGAATTGTCAAACTCACTACACGATATTTTCACATTTTTCAAATAAGAATACAGAGTCTGATCCTACAGATAGGTGATCAGTTAGGTGACATATTCTCTAAGTAAGTCTACGTTGCTTTCAAGGCTCATAGTTTTGAAATATACTGTGTTTGTATTCTAGAGTGTTCTATGAATGCTATAGGCAGGATCTCTGCTTCTGCTGTTACTCTGATGTTTATGGACTTGGTTTGTATATGGTATATGTATGGGAGATCCTATATGTATCTATTTCTATGACAAAGAATAATGTTATGCATGTTATGAAAAATATTTGATTGTGAAAAAAATGTTTGTTTCACCTGCTCGTAAATTAGGGGTGTTACAAGTTGGTATCAGAGCAATTAGGATTTCCCATGGCTATTGGAGCAAAAGATTCTTTAGTAGGACCTTTAGTATGGGTATGAGCCAGACATATTTTTACTTCAGGTGTTGCTGAGGGATTTTATAGGATTTCAATTTCCTTTCTATTCCAAGTTATTAAATTTCCTAGTATAAAGTTGATTGAATATTGTGGCATCTAAGTTTTGTGCAGCTTTCACATACTCTCCATCTTTTCTAGGACTGGAACCACAAAAGACACAAATATTTTGAAACTGACAGAATGAGATTCCCTCCATAGCTACACACACCCTAACTTTGAGTATAAAGGTAAAGATACTAACATGAACATTTATAGAACTAAGAGAAGGGCATACTTATAATAGCTATGCAAATAGGGCGGACATAATTAGAACAGTTATGTGAGTGATTGGTGGATATTAGCTAAATTGAAGGTGAAAATTTTCAAAAATGGCGGCAAGCATGTATATGTACAGTAGTTGTGATCATGGTTCATATTAAGCACATAAAGAGAATAAGGTTAAGATATCACCAGAAATTTGTCTTTTCCTTATTGTCCTTGATGAAGCATTGATGTCTTGATTCTTGTAGAATAGTTGTAGGTGATAGGCGTAATTGTAAAAAAAAAAGAGTGAAAATGCAAACAAGTTAATTGTTGAAGAGGGACAATCAAATGATTTATTTTGTTTTTCCAATGTTCTTGCTAGTCGACTATCAGTATTATTATGTCGACTAGCTATTTTGAGAAATTTTAATCTGGACTAGTTTATTTTACAGTTGATTGATTACATCTATTTTGAAGAAATCAACTACATCCTACCAGTTAGCTATGTATTCTTTGTTTTTAATAGACTTTTATAAGCTCATAAATGTTTCTTTTCCACCGAATACCAACAGTTTTAAAGTAAATTTTGGCATATATATTCAAAAGTTGCGGCCACCGATTTTAATTTTCTTTCAATGATTGGTCCAAATTTTTTACTTTCTATTTTGGCACAGTTCTTTATTATGCTTTTTTTTGTTCTACTGCATTCTTCCTTATTAATGTTTGGCATCAAATGCAAAGTTCTTTTTCCTCATTACAAGAAAAGTTAATTTCCTTTTTTTGAAACTTGGCTATTATGGTATCTAAGTGGTTAGTAGGTTAAAGTATGAAGATTTTGAAAGAATTTATCTAATAAAGAATGCATTTAAAAAAAATCTTAATATCAAGTATGTATAACTGTGTAAGTTGGAAGATTATATGCAAATTAGAAAGAATAATGAGTTTGCAGTATATACTGATTAAGTATTAAGGTATAAAGAACACCTAAGTTTACCAAATGTGTTTGAAAAGGGAAAGGAGAATAATTTGAGAACCATGTTTGAAAATAATGTAAAGTGATCAAGGTATTTGTGTTAAGGGTTTATATCATGCTAAGTTGAGTCTAGTATTTAGGATGTATCAAGGATGTGAATTATGTTGAGGTTGGAAATTCACGCGTAAATAATTGTTGAGAAATGAAATTTTAGAAAAGTCATAGATTTTGAATATTGATAACCCCAAGGCAATAAGGATATACTAACATGTGAAAAAAATTGTACTACTATAATAGTAAAAATAATATACAAGTGATATTTCTTTTGTTGATTCGGTGTGTCAGCAAGTAAAAATTGAATATATTGTTTCAAGAGAGCTAATCAAGAAGTTTAGGATTTTAGCTAGATTATAGTATAGCTAATAGTAGATTTAAATGATGTGTTTATACATTAGAAGTTATGCTTTAGGTATCTTTATATAATTTTGGTAAAATTTTAGAGAAAATCATTTATCCTTAGTTGAACTTGCACTTATCAGTAATTATTAGGCCAACATACAAATGGCACCATTTGAGGTTTACATGAAAAAAAAAACAATGTAGGTCTTCTAATAGGGAATTGAGCTAAGTGAAGTTAAGCTTTTAGGATCTAATTTGGAATGACATGCAATATAAAGAGTAGAAGCAATAAAAGAGAAGTTGTTCGCAGCTAAAGCAAGCATAAATATTGTGTTGATGGTAAAAGTCAAGACTTAAATTTGTAGTGGGCTAACTTATATTCTCAAGAATTTCTCTTATGAAAGGAGTGATGAGATTTGGAAAGAAAAGAAAGTTGAATCCTCGATATATAGACCCTTTTTGAATCTTCGATAGGGTTGGTGCTATAGTATATCGCATAGCCTTGCCACCAGAACTGAGTGATGTTCATCCAGTTTTCATGTATCAATATTAAGAAAATGCTTCCCAGATTCTTCTCACAATATTCAACCTTAGGAAATTCAATTGGATAAGAATTTAGCTTATGAGGAAAGACCAATGTTCATTGTTGATCGGCAAGTAAAAAAAAAGTTGTGGTCAAAGGAAATCCCTATGATTAAGTGTATATGACAAAATCAGTCAAGTGAGGAAGCCACCTGGGAAGTATAAGATGACATGCAGATGAGATATTCTCAATTATTTGAGTAATAAGGATGGTCACTTCATTCCCTACATGTGGAAGGATGGTTGAAATTCGAGGACTAAATTTCTTAAGGGGGGAAGAATGTAATATCCTGTAATTTTTAACTAATAATGTTTTATGACAAAAAAATATATTTTTATTTTAAATGATTATTTTTTACTGAAAGCAAATATATTTTTAATTAAAATGATTTTTGTTTTACTTAAAATAATTATATTATCCTCTAATAAATTGTTATGTTATTTTTATAAATTTTCTTTCTTTTATTATGTATAAAGATATTCATTTTGTGATTTGTTTTATTAAAAATTTATCAAAAAAAGTCATGATTTAAGAGTTCATTTTTATAAGAATGTAAATTTTTAGAAATTTTTGGGATATTTTAGGATAAAAAATAGTATATATATGTATATAATGAAAATAATAATAATAATAATAAATTTTAAATATTTAACTATTAAATAATAATAAATAAAAAAGAAAGAAAAAGGGGGAGAGGGAGACGGAAGTGAGCAATGCAGGATCCGATTTCCGTAACCGATGAATAGTGTGAATAGTAACTTTCATATTTTTCTCTAGATCTGGAGTGCCTATTGGCTTCCGATCTCAAAACTAAGGGTACCATTAGATTCAGGACGGAGAATACTACGATTTTGACCGAATAATTTTTCAAATCAGTCGCAGAATCGCCGTAGATCGAAAGTAGAAAATCTTTAAAAAAGGTAAGTTCTGAAACTTCTACTTAGAGACCTCAAATTAGAAATTTGACACCGTAGATGGATTCAAGAGTTAGATAAACCTTAGGATATGAATTTTTTCGACTATATGAAAACATTTAGTACGTCGTGAATAGTAAATCCGGCGGGTATGAATAGTATTTTTCGACATGAATAGTGATTTTCGGTAGTGAATAGTGTTTTCGATCGTGAACAATGACTACCGTTGACCAAGCTCCCAGGGTCATTTTCTAAGTTTTTGGACCCTTCAAACTCGTTTTTTATATACATTTGATCATATTTGGCTTGGAAAATTACATTTGGGGCTGTGCAACCTGCAACCCTAACCTATTTGTCGATAATTCTTTCTATGACTTACTCCATGCTCTTCTTGAACTTAAAATATATAATTGGTTATGTTTACAAATTATTTATACTATTATAAGTTTCTGAAATATTTAAAATATCTTTTTTACTTACGAACTGGTACATAGTTCAAGAAAAGAATGGTTTTACAAATAGGTTTTGAAACTCATTGAATATGTAGTTCTAAATGTATTTATCATTATTTGGTAAAGTGAATATTATGTGCATGAGGTATTGATTTGTAAAACTATAAAGTTACTGATTATAATTGAATGGCAAGCATAAAGCTTATGGCGAGTTGCTTGATAATTATACATTGTATTTGATGAATATGCATTTATATATATGTATTTATATGTATAAATGAATATCGATGAGTTGTATTGCTTGTGACGATACCCAATAGGGTAATGAACTCACATTTCCTGATCACTATTGTGACTGTAGTCGATCGGTCACTATGCGTATAACAAATGAGTGAATTAAGTGTGTGGGTTGACCAGATCGCCGAGTGAGGGAAGTGTATTAAAAGTTATAACTTTATCTCAAAAGCTTAATATTTTACTATAGTTTATACAATTGAGCATAACAACATTTGTTTATTGATCATACTATGCTGAATATGGTTTTGAATATCTGAATATCCTTTTATTTGAGAATATTTGAAATATGGGTCCCATATAGATTTACTTTTGAACTGTATTTTCTATATGACAAATTTTAAAACATGAGTACATCCTTATACTGATCTTAAAGGTCATATAAGGTATTATCTGCTCACCGAATTGTCATACTCACTACACGATATTTTCACATTTTTCATATAAGAATACAGAGTCTGATTCTACTGATAGTTGATCAGTTAGGTGATATATTTTCTAGGTGAGTCTACGTTGCTTTCAAGGCTCACATTTTTGAATTATACTGTGTTTGTATTCTAGAGTGTGCTCTGAACGCCACAAGCAGGATCCCTGCTTTTGCTATTACTCTGATGTTTATGGACTTGGTCTATATATGATATATATATATATATATATATATATATATATATATATATATATATATATATATGAGAGAACCTATATGTATCTATTTCTAAGACAAAAAATAGTGTTATGCATGTTATGAGAAATATCTAATTGCGAAAAAAATGCTTGTTTCATCTGCTCGTAAATTGGGGGCGTTACACCATTCTTCGACCTTTTCCTTCAACATTGCGATTCAACCAAAAAAAACTTCCATCTTGTTTAATAATATAATAAAATATATTTCATAAAACATTAATAATTTGTTAGCATCCATGCTTCTTAGCTTAATAGTTATATTAAGAAAAAAAATTGCAATATTTATAAGAACAAATCGCAAGCATGAAGCTAATTGGACTATGTCACAGATACAAAACTTTAATTACAATCATAAATCATGAATTTTCTTAACAAAACTTTAAATAAAATTGATCACACAAAAACATATATTTATGCATATCAAAATAAATAAAATTCATTAAAGTAAAACAAAACTTATTTAGAGTTAAATGTAATTACTTTAAGCAAAACACAAATTATTAAAAATAAAAATATACTTGTTCATAACAAAACATAATCATTTGAAAGCTACATGATATTACACTTCGAGCTTCACCATATAGGAGTATTTTGCCTCACAAATGGAGGCATGGTTTGGCCAAAAGATAAGAGGAGGAAGGGGTGATAAAATGGCAGAGTGAAGCAAGAAGCTTCAGGGGAGAGAGCAAAGAATTCGTGGTGTGGAAGAGGACAAAAGAAAGAGGGAAAAAAATGAAGGGCATAATGGTCATTTCAAAATACTAGATTTTTGGGTGGGCAATTTTAGAAACTTACATAAGTGGGGGTAATTTGAGAAAATAAAAAAGGTGAAAAGTTTAGAAATTTCAACTACAAAAACTTTAATTTATTTAAATCTATTTAAACCCCCTTACATAAAATTTCTCGAATGAAAAAATATATTTTTAGATTTTAGGTAAAAATCAATAGAAAATATTTGTGGCAGAAGGGATTTTTTGAATTGCTTTATACCCATATTTTTATGGGTATTTTTGGAATTTCACTTTCACATATTTCTATCATATTTCCTTATAGAGAATATCTACGATGTTAGTTTTTTTATTAGAAACTATTAAGTATGCTTGTGAATATCCTTCCCTTCTTTTTTTTTGTTCTTTATTACTATTTTATTATTATATTATTATCCTTCTTTTAAATATACACATATGTGCTTATGTGGAAATTCTCCCACCCAAGGGTTTAATTTTTTTAAAATTATCTTATTTTGGATTTTTAGTTACTTATTTATTTAATATATATTCATTATGCTAAAAAATGTCAAGAGCATCCAAAACTTATAATTTTGTAAAACTTAAGTTAAATTCTTAAACCATAAAATTCCTTAACAATCTTTCAATAAATTACACCACAAAATACACATATTTATGCATATTAAAACAAAGAATACTCATTAAAGTAAAACAAAACTTATTTTGGGATAAACATAATTAATTTTATTAAAACATTATCATTTAAAGTAGAAATATAGTTCTTTATAACAAAATATGGTCATTTAAAAATTATAGAATATTATAATGACCACAAACAGAGAAAAGACAAAGGAACAATGGAGGAACACCCACTGAAGTTAGGACAAAAAACAACGCTAATGGTGGAAGAATGGTGCCGAGAGGATAAGAGAGCTATTACCAGAGAGAATGATGAATTGATTTGGGAATTAGGGCTCTCGAATGTTTGAGGAAGTTAAAGACGGAAATAATTTGTATTTAACCTACTTTGACTAATTTAAAAACTTTGTTGACTAATTAGAGATTAAAATTTTATTATTTTGCCTCTAAATTCCTTCTCGAACAATAATTTAATTATTATTTCAAAAAATAGATATGAAATTAGAGATAGAAAATTTAGAGATAGAATTTTTTTCATCTCTGAATTCTATGTTTGATAATAATTTAATTCTTATTTCAAAAAATAGACATTAAATTAGATATAAAAAATTTAGAGACAAAATTTTTCTATCTCCAACAATAATTTAATTATTATTTCAAAACAACAAAAACAACAACAACAATTAAGCATTTTCTCACTAGATGGGGTAGGCTACATAGATCAAACGACGCTACAGTGGCCTATTATGAATGAGAACAATAGATAAGTTATTAACTATTAAATCATTCTTAATAGTTTCACCTATTATTTTCCTTGGCCTCCTTCTACCACTAACTATCGGACTACTCTATATTTAATCTACTCTTCTCAATAAGGCTTGTAACATCCCATAATTTTTAGATATTTTCCTTAGAAATTCTTCACCTTACATATATGCATAGAAATTGTCTAATATTAATGGAATAGGTAAAGAAAGAAAACCTAAGAGGAAATATTAGAAATAAACATGCTAAAGAAAGGTGAAATTCTTAGGTAAAGAAAGATAAATTTTTGTGAAGTAAGTAAAGGTCTTAAAATTTCAAGAAGATCGGATTAGGGTAATTTTTCTTAATTTAAGAGCAAAAGTTACTAAGTTTAGTATCTCCACCCATAAATTGGGCTTTTACCTATGGACACTTCGTATAGAGTTTTTCCACTTCACATAAATTTCTAGCAAGCCCATTGGATAACCTAAGCAAGAAATAAAACATAGACTTGGACTAGGATATAGTAATTGCACCAATAGCCCAAAAATTATGAAATGTGACCAAGCCCTCCAAGAAAGGTAGAATTTTATCCAAAGCAAAAAAAATGGGTAGGAATAAGCCCAAATCCAAGAGGAAAAATAAAATAAAATAAATTAGGTGATGATATAATAATGTAATAATAATAAAGATTAGGTTACATGGCATTAAGACAAAAATTTAGCAAGTGGTGTGATTCTACATTCATCATTTTGGCAAATGGCATAATAATACAAGGCTTTAGGACAAAAACATCTATATCCTACACTCATAATTTTAGCAAGTGGTATGATAATACATGGTATTAGGACAAAACATTCCTATCCCACACAAAAAATATCAACCAAATAATGGAAATTCAAGGGCTAGAAATTTGCCACCTAAAAAGGCAAACCTATCATACTTGTTTAAGATAAAAGAAAATGGAAATGAATCCCTAAATCAAAGGGACCTTGTCCCTTATCTTAAGAACATATCATCATAATTTTCAAAATACAAATCTCCTTTTCCTATGCATATCTTGACTAAGGAAGAGGAAGACAAGAACATAAGTTGTTTGTTTTCCAAAAATTCAACAAAGTGTATCCTAATTGTGATAAGGTAGACCCATGATCGTGAAAGGTGAATTATTTGGTGGTCTATATAAGAAAACCCACCCTTACAACATTAGAATTTCGTCCAAATGAGGGAGAGGGAAAATAGAAGCAAGGTAGAGTGAGGAAAGGAGAGGAAGAAAGGAAGAAAGAGGAAGGAGAAGTCTAAGGGACTAAGTGCTCCAAGTAAGTTTAACAATATGTCTTTCTAAAGAAAACTTTTGAAACTTATAATATTTATATGAGATTTTGATCTTAGAACTTTGATAATTGGTCATGGATGTTGCTATATCATGTTACATATTGATCTTGCATGTGATGTATGTTTGAATACTTAGGTTGGTGTAGATAGTTCTGCATGGTTATGGTTATGGGTGGCAGAATTTTTAACTTTGGTGTTTTAATTTATGGGAACAATCTAAATGGAATTAAAATATATGGTTAACAAATTAATTATAGATATGTGTGTTATGGATTTTTAGCCACTGGAATCATTCAATTTAGAGTTCATATGAGGTAGATATGGTCCAATTAGTAAACAAAGGTCAGAAAATGGTTAATTAGGAAAGAATATGTTAGGATAGTTTCGGTATTTTAATTTCTGGGAAACTTCTATAAAGAATTAAAATAAATTGTTAACATATAAATTATATATATGCGTCACGGATTTAGAGCCACTGGAATCACTTAATTTGGAATTCGTATGAGGGAGATATGGACAGATTAGTAGGTAGAGGTCAGAACCTACCTGAGAAGAAATAATCTATACTTTGAGGGAGTAATATCACTAATATATATTACTATTTTGCTGCTATGATTAACATAATAGTTTTAGATAATTGTCTTAGCTTTCCATAGACACTAAAATCACCTCAATCAGAGTTAAAATGAGAGAATTATGTTCTGATTAGTGAGAAAAGGTCACAGAGCACGGCCATGCCGTGTTCTGGTTGCTTCAAGCACGGGCTAGCCGTGTTTGGGGCTATTTTTGAGTACATTTGAAGTATTTTTAAAGTATGGCCGTGTCCTAGAACATGGCCAGACCATGTTGGAAGCTGGTTAAGCCTATTTTCAACATTTTTCTACCATAGATGAACCTCTTTAACTATAGGGTAATAGTAGAAATCAAATGGGAGAACAATGCTCTATAAATTTGTAAGAACATGTGTTGGAAATGATATAAATAAGAAGAAAATTACTAAAGGCCAAGCATAAAGAGAAGGTTAGATATGATGAAAATCTGCATCAAGAAAATAAAGAAATAAAATTAATATTTTAAAAAGAAGACGAATCTTATAAATGAAAATAATAAATGACTAGTATATGCCATAACCATTTCCATTGTATGAACTTCTTAGCATCTTAAGTGTGAAATTCTGACATGGAAATATTTTATAAAGTGATATTTGAAATGGTTATGTTCATAGCATGATTACCTATGATTTATGGTAATAGTTATATTTTGATAAACATACTTGTTATTGAAAGCATATTTTTGGCTATCATTGTGAAAAGAAAAGAAATGAGCATGATCACATGTCAATCCGTGTGGTGCACCAGTAGGGGACACCCTACCAACGGTTATGATTATGATTATGAGAAAAGAAATAGAAAGTGTGCCATGTCGGACGGAGCGAGAAAAGCCCGTACCGGAGAGTAGAGGATACTCACCCTGACCGTGGTAGCTTGAAATGCGAATAAGTTGATGGCCATCATATGATATTCTGAAAATAGTTAATCCTGTCATACATATTATTACTGTATGATTCTTATGTGCATAGATGTAATGCATTCATGTGACCAAAGATATTTTCTGTAGTTTATACAGCTGAACATGACGTGATGAGCTATATTGATGATGATTTATTGTTGAACTTACTGGGATTTAATTCTCACTATATTTCCATATCATGTTCAGAAAATTAGTTATGCAGATTTTCTATAGCTCTGCCTTTTAGTGCACATTGGATCGAGTTACTTTATGTTGGGCAGATCTCAGAATCAAATAATATGTTTGTGGTTGAGTTGGCTCAGATCCCGGTGAAGGTGCAACCACCCGCACCTGTATCTCCGGAATTGGACAACCAAAATAAACAAGATGTAAATATCTATGTGTTTGATATGTTGCATGTACGTTTTGATTAATGATGTGTATAAGAACTCAATATTGTATAATAATAAAGAAAAAAAAAAGGTTGTTACAAGGCTTCTACATGTCTTCTCCACACAAGACCAAACCACCTTAAGTGAGATTCCACCATCTTCTCTACAATAGGTGCTACTCCAACTTTCTCTCTAATGCACTCATTTCTAATCATATCTTTTCTGGTGTGTCCACACATTCAGTGTAACATTCTCATCTCTACAAAATTGAGTTAATTATTATTTCAAAACATAGAGACAAAAAAATTAGAGATTGAAAATTTCTATTTGTAACAATAATTTAATTACTATTTTAAAACATAGAGACAGATTTTTTTTGTCTCTATTATTGAAATTCAGCTTTCCGTCACTAAGTTAGAAAATCTATCTTTATTAGAGATAAAAAGTTTTTGTCACTAAATCAACTTTTTCTAGTAGTGGTAAAAATTTGAAGACAAGAAAAGCAATCGAAAAAGAAAAATCAAAGCAAGAAAAGCAATTAAAATAGGAAAATCAAAGCAAGAAAAGCAACTAAAATAGGAAAATTGAAGACAAGAAAAAACAATTGTGAGAGGAAAATCAAAACACCAAAAGCAATATAAATAGGAAAATCAAAGAAGGAAAAGCAATTGATGTTATTAGAATTGATTGTTTTTTGGACCAAATTGCAAGAATAGGTAGAAACACACCTTATGTAAAAAACTTGAGTTTCGATAATACTGAATTCTAACTATTTTTTCTATGAATTGCTCTTTTATATATATATTTATATATATATATATATATATATATATTTATTTATTTATTTATTTAAATTATGTTCTCTCTCTTTTTTTTCAAAATACTTTTTTTTCTTTTAGATCAATACTTGAAAGATGAACACAAGGCAATGAAAAAAAGAAGATAAAAAGAATGAAGAATACAAGAAACTAAGAAGGAGCACTAACAAAAGAATATGATAGATCAAACCAGAGTTAAAACTTTAACTTTGATACCAAATGATATGAACCCTTGATATGAACTTCAACAAGAATAATGATACTTTGAATCAATAAAGGATCAAGTTGAAGGATTGTGTTCTAATTCGGATTTATAATAAGAAAAACAAAAGGACCATGACCCGTTATCTATAAAGAGATAAAAATCAAAAGAATTAGAAAGATTGTATATGCGATATTCAAGAAAGAGAAAGAAGGTTGTGAGTAATAAGTTTAGATTGAATGCCACAAGGAAATCTTGATAAGTTCAGAATAGTTATTTGAAAAATCAAAGAGAAAACACTCCTAAAAATATATTTCATTCACCATAGTTTAGTTTGTTTAAGACCGAAGATACCTATTTATAGGTTGAAATAAAACATACAAAATAGGCAACAATCTAATGGAAATTAATGTCTTACAATTAGGAAAATAAATGACCTATAATAAAGGAATAAAATAGAATTTTTTTATTGTCTTAGAAATAATCTTTTTTAAAGAAACAAGCTAAAATTGGCAAATCTTCCATGTGTGTTCCATGTTCAAGCCCTTAATTTATCCCTTTTCTTTTTTCTTCATAGCATTGACTAAGCCTTGATCTTAGCTCAAATTTGTTGGATCAACCTATTAAGTGTTTTTTTGAACCTCTTAACCCTTGCTCTTGTAATTGGCTCAATTGGAACTAATAATGGATCTTTTAGTACCCCTTTTATTCTCATCATTGTCAAGCACTTATGGTTGCTAATATGATTATTAGAAGTGTTTCTACCTCATTAGGTGCTTAGTATGATAACAGTGAGTAATTTTGCTCCTATAGCCTTCTAATTAAGACTAAAGCACATTATCTTTCCCTAAAGTCCTTATTGCTATGGACATCCCTATTAAATCTTGGATGCTTAACCCTTAAAGACCTTCTTATAGTTGTATTAGTTGACTAGCTCTAACTTTGAGTCAACAATCTAGCGTCGTGTCTCTGCCTCGAGGTCTTTTATTCTATGAGACACCTTATAGATTCTTAGGCTACTAAGCCTTTAAAGTCCTCATCTTAGGCACTTAGTGTAACATCCTTAATTTCGTTTCTTTTAATTATAAAGGTACATAAAAAATTTAATTAAGGAAATAAAATTTATTAGACAATATTTTAGATATCTAAGGAAATATAATCCTTAGAAATTCTTCACCTTAGGTATATGCATAGAAAATGTTTTTAACATTAAGAGAACAAATAAAGAAGGAAAATCTAATAGGAAAGAAATTAGAAATAACATACTAAAGAGATGCAAAATTCTTAGATAAGGAAGATAAATTTTTAGAAACAAGTAAAGGTCTTAAAATTTCAAAGAACATTGAATTAGGGTAATTTATCCTAATTCAAGAACTATAGTTACTAAGTTTAAAATCTTTACCCATACATTGGGCTTTTACCTATGGACACTTCATATAGAGTTTTTCCACTTCACATAAGTTTCTATCAAGCCCATTGGATAACCTAATCAAAGAAATTAAACATAGACTTGGACTAGGATATAGTAATTTCACAAATAGCCTAAAAATTATGAAAATGTGACCAAGCCCACCAAGAAAGGAAGAATTTTATCCAAAGCAAAGAAAATGGGTAGGACAAGCCCATAATGGGTAGGAATAAGCCCAAATCCAAGAGGAAAACTAAAATAAAATAAATTAGATGATGATATAATAATAAGAATAAAGATTAGGTTATATGGCATTAAGACAAAAAATTTAGCAAGTGGTGTGATTCTACATTCATCACTTAAGCAAGTGGCATGATAATACAAGGCTTTAGGACAAAAACATCTATATCCTACACTCATAATTTTAGCAAGTGGTATGATAATACATGGTATTAGGACAAAACATTCATAGCCCACACAAATAATATCAACCAAATAATGAAGATTCAAGGGCTAGAAATTTGCCACCTAAAAAGGCAAACCTAACATACTTGTTTAAGACAAAAGAAAATGGAAATGAATCCCTAAATCAAAGGGACCTTGTCCCATATCTTAAGAACATATTATCATAATTTTCAAAATACAAATCTCCTTTTCCTATGCATATCTTGACTAAGGAAGAGGAAGACAAGAACATAAGTTGTTTGTTTTCCAAAAATTCAACAAAGTGTATCCTAATTGTGATAAGGTAGACCCATGATCATGAAAGGTGAATTATTTGGTGGTCTATAGAAGAAAACCCACCCTTACAACATTAGAATTTCGTCCAAGTGAGGGAGAGAAAAAAATAGAAGCAAGGTAGAGTGAGGAAAGGAGAGGAAGAAAGGAAGAAAGAGGAAGGAGAAGTCTAGAAGACTAAGTGCTCCAAGTAAGTTTAACAATATTTCTTTTTGAAGAAAACTTTTGAAACTTATAATATTTGTATGAGATTTTGATCTTAGAACTTTTATGATTGGTCATGATGTTGCTATATCATGTTACATATTGATCTTGCATGTGATGTATGTTTGAATACTTAGGTTGGTGTAGATAGTTCTGCATGGTTATGGCTGGTGGCAGAATTTTAAGCTTCGGTATTTTAATTTCTGGGAACAATCTATAAGGAATTAAAATAAATGGTTAACATAAGAATTAAAGATAAATGTGTCATGGATTTTTAGCCACTGGAATCATTCCATTTGGAGTCCATATGAGGTAGCTATGGTCTGATTAGTAGTCAAAGGTCAGAAAATGAATCATCAGGGAAGAATATGTTAGGATAGCTTCGGTAATTTAATTTTTGGGAATTATTGGTAGGGAATTAAAATAAATGGTTAACATAAGAATTAAAGATAAATGTGTCATGGATTTTTATCCACTGGAATCATTCCATTTGGAGTCCATATGAGGTAGCTATGGTCTGATTAGTAGTCAAAGGTCAGAAAATGAATCATCAGGGAAGAATATGTTAGGATAGCTTCGGTAATTTAATTTCTGAGAATTATTGGTAGGGAATTAAAATAAATGGTTAACATAAGAATTAAAGATATGTATGTCATGGATTTTTAGCCACTAGAATCATTCAATTTGAAGTCCATTTGAGGTAGATATAAGCTGATTAGTAAGCAGAGGTCAGAAAATGTTTATTCAGAAAATGTTATTAAAGCTTTAGTTTTTGAATTTCTGGGAAATATTCTGTAGGGAGTTAAAATCGTACGCCAAGATAAAAATTATAGATATAGGGCTCATGGATTTTTACCAACTGGAATAACTCAATTTGGAGTTCAAATTTGGGAGATATGGTCTAATTAGTCAGTAAAGGTCAGAACCTACACGAGAAGAAATAATCTGTACATTTAGGGAGTAATATCACCTTGATTTCTTAATATTTCGCTACAATGTTCAACATAATAGTTTTAGATAATTGTTTTATCTTGAAATTGACACTAAGATCACCTACATCAGAGTTAAATTGAGGGAGTTATGCTCTGATTAGTAAGAGAATGTTAGATAGGATGAAAACCTGCATCAAGAAAATAAAGAAATAAAATTAGTATTTTAAAAAGAAGATGAATCTTAACAAATGACTAGTATAGCCATAGCCATTGCCATTGCATGAACTTACTACCATTTTAAGTGTGTAATTTTTAACATGGAATTTACCCTAGTACTCATATAAATTTACAAGAAGTTTTGAAAGTGCCGGTTTTATTTGAAAAATCTTAGTATGCTCCGTGGTTGCAGTATTTTCACATCAGAAAAGAATTATTCTAGTTACTGGAAAACAAAATTGTGATTTGTGAAAAGTGCATGTCTAAGGAAAGCTCTGGCAAGGAAAGACATGGTATTTAAGCGTGTCCATTAGTGACCCACCTCTCTTTCCTGGGAACTTTTCTGGTGCGCTGTTTACAGACTACAATTACTATCCAGTTACCAAGGTATTAGTATGGAATTTTGACATGGAAATGTTTTATAAAGTGATATTTTAAATGGTTATGTTCATGGCATGATTACCTATGATTTATGGTAATAGTTATATTTTGATGAACATATTTGTTATTGAAAGCATATTTTTGGCTATCATTGTGAAAAGAAAAGAAATGAGCACGGTCACATGGCAATCCGTGTGGTGCACCAGTAGGGGACGCCCTACCAACGGTTATGATCATGTTAATAAGAAAAGAAAGAGAAAGTGTGCCATGTCGGACGGAGCGAGATAAGCCCGTACCGAAAAGTAGAGAATACTCACCCTGACCGGGGTAGCTTGAAGTAAGAATAAGTGGATAGCCATCATATGAAATTCGAAAAATAGTTATTCATGCCATACATGTCATAACTGTATAATTTTCATGTGCATGATAAAGTGCATTCATGTGACCTAAAGATATTTTCTGTAGTTTATACAGCTGAACATGACGTGATGAACTATATTGATGGTAAATTATGATTTATTGTTGAACTTACTGGGATTTAATTCTCACTATATTTCCATATCATGTTCAGAAGAATAAATATGCAGATATTCTCTATGACACTTATTATCTCTGTACGTTGGATCGAGTTGCCCTACCTTGGGCAACTTCCAGTTATTTCTGATGTAACTGTCGTAGATGTAACTGAGATTCCGGACGTGCCACCCGAACCAGTGTCCCCGGAAGTAGTCGATATAGATGATTAGAACTAATATGTATCTTTGTACAAATGTTTGTAAAATAATGGTGTGTAGTTTGTAAAATAATAGTGTGTATGGAAACTCAGTATTGTATAAATTAAATAAATGTTATATTGAGTTAAGTTGTAACGAGGTAATAACTTCATGGTATTTTAAAAAAAAAAAATTTACATAAATGGAGTTGTTACATAATTGGTATCAGAGCAGGTCGATCCTAGATGGCCAGTAGTTGGATGGTTATCTGAATCGATCTTATAGTGTCTTGAGTATGTTGTGGTTGTGCTGTGTAGGGGATCAGTGATTTATATAGGTAAGAAATTACTAGTGTTTCCTATCTATATGCCGAGGTGGTGTTATGACTGATATTAAATATTTTTGAACTAACTATTGGGCTTGATCACCTCAATAGCAGCATAACTTTGTTTTGTACCATAGTAGGAAATGGCACCACCAAGGAGGAATCCAGCAACTAATGCAGAGGAAACCCTGCACAACCTGGCCACGGCAATTCGAGACCAAGTTATGACCACCAACCAAATTTTACAACATCTCCATAATGCTAATAACACAAATGTTGAGATTGGTCCTAACAACCGGACGGCTGGAAAAGATAATGGCATATCCGAGTTCTTGAGGACTAGACCACCTTGTTTCCAAGGTGGTTATGACCCAACGATAGCCGAAAGGTGGATTAGGGAATTAGAGAAAATCTTTGAAGTGATGGGCTGTACTGAAGAGCAGCAAATCATTTTTGCTGCATATATGTTAAAGGATGAAGCAGAATACTGGTGGCGTGGAGCTAGAGAACTTTTAGCTCATCAGGGAAGACAGATCACCTGGCAAGTGTTCAAGGACATTTTTTTTGAAAAGTACTTTCCAAGTACTGTACGGGCAGAGAAAGAGATCGAATTTCTCCAACTCAGGCAAGGAAGCATGACCGTGGACTAGTATATCGCAAGGTTCGAGGAGCTGTCTAAGTTCTCCTCTTATCTGCGATATAACCCAGATGAAGCATGGAAGGCGGTTAAGTTTGAAGCGGGACTAAACCTGAAGTTAAAGAATGCTGTTATAGCTATGGAGATCAGGGAGTTTGTACCTCTGATAAATAAATGCAGACTCCTGGAAAAGAGTTTAAGGGCAGTGGAGGACGAGAAGCAAAGGCGAAACCTATGGAAAAGGAAGAAAAATTTTCCCAACCCTAGAAAGAACGTGAGAAGAAGTGGATATGGAGCTGGTAAGAGGCCATTGATTGCGGGTCCTAGGCCTTTTCAACAAGACCTCGCCTCAGTCAAGTGCGCTAAATGCGGACGCATGCATAGTAACCGGCCATGCTACATGGGACAAGATGTCTGCTTCAATTGCGGACAGAAGGGACATTTTGTGAAAAACTGCCCACAGAATGTAGGAAAGCAGCCAGAACAGAGGCCTCAGGTGAAAGGAAGGGTTTTCACCCTGAGCGGCCAAGAGGCAGCTCAATCTTCTGAAATGATTCAAGGTACATACTATATTTATGGATTTGCTCTTATGGTGTTATTTGACTCTGGTGCTAGTCATTCATTTATATCAGAAGAATGTATTAGGAAGTTTCAGTTCCCTATTTCTGAAACTCCCTATGAGCTATCTGTAGTAACCCCTATAGGGGAACGGGTATTAACTTCCTCTGTATGTAAGGACTGTCAAGTCACCATCCAGGAGAAAACTTTTTCTGTAGACCTCGTCATTTTACCTTTAAGAGGTATTGAGGTCATTCTAGGGTTAGACTGGATGTCTAGGAATCGAGTCTTGTTGAATTGTTGTAACAAGACCGTTGAATTTCTACCTTCTACTCCGAAAGAGGAGGTCCAGTTATTGATGTTAAATGCCAATCAAGTTAATAGGGAGTTGAAGAATGGAGTACTTGGATACATTCTCTTGTATTTATCGAACCTAGAAGTCGAATCGAAGCTTGATGAAATTCTAATAGCCAACGAGTTTCCTGAGGTGTTTCCATCAGATATTCCAGGCTTACCTCCCAAGAGAGAGATAGAGTTCTCTATTGATCTCCTACCTGGGACAGGGCCTATCTCTATTGCACCATATCGAATGGCCTCGAAGGAACTACAAGAACTAAAGAAGCAGTTGGAGGAACTATTAGACAAACAATTCATTAGACCGAATGTATCACCTTGGGGAGCTCCTGTATTGTTTGTTAAGAAGAAAGACGGGAGTTTGAGACTATGCATAGATTACAGACAGCTGAATAAGGTGACTATCAAAAATAAGTACCCTCTCCCTAGGATAGATGACTTATTGGATCAATTAAAGGGTGCCTCCATCTTTTCTAAAATTGACTTGCGGTCAGGATATCATCAGATTAGGATTAAGGAGGAGGACGTACCAAAAACTGCCTTCAGGACTAGGTATGGGCACTATGAGTTTCTCGTAATGCCCTTCGGGTTGACTAATGCACCTGCAATTTTCATGGATTACATGAATCGCATTTTTCGACCCTACCTAGATCAATTTGTTGTAGTGTTCATTGATGACATCTTGATATATTCTAAGAGTGAGAAAGAACATGAACAACATCTCCGAATCGTGCTGCAAGTGCTGAAAGAGAAAAAGTTATATGCTAAATTGGAGAAGTGTGAATTTTGGCTGTCAGAGGTGAAGTTTCTCGGACATGTCATCTCTAATAGAGGGGTAGCCGTAGATCCTAGCAAGACGGAAGCAGTGATTAAGTGGGAGACACCAAAGACGGTTACGAAAATCAGAAGTTTCCTTGGTTTGGCAGGATACTACAGGAGATTTATACAAAACTTCTCTCGTATAGCCTTGCCATTGACTAAATTGACCAGGAAGGGAAGTCCTTTCAAATGGACTGATCAATGTGATGCTAGTTTTCAGGAGCTGAAGACAAGACTGACCACTCCTCCTGTTTTAATTATTCCAGACCCCACAGGATATTTTGAAGTGTATAGTGACGCTTCAAAGAAAGGGCTAGGATGTGTGCTGATGCAAGATAAGAGAGTAGTTGCTTACGCCTCTAGGCAACTGAGACCTCACGAAGGAAACTATCCAACCCATGATCTTGAATTAGCGGCAGTAGTGTTTGCCTTAAAGATTTGGCGACACTATTTGTACGGGGCAACCTTTGAAGTATATTGTGATCATAAGAGTCTTAAATACCTCTTTGATCAGAAGGAGTTAAATATGAGGCAACGAAGATGGGTAGAATTCCTCAATGACTACAAGTTTGAGATAAAGTATCATCCCGGAAAGGCGAATGTTGTAGCAGATGCCTTGAGTCGAAAATCTCTGCATATGGGTCAGATGATGGTGTATGAGATGCAGATGCTAGAGGAGTTTCGAAATTTGAAGCTAGCCCCTACTCTTACTCCAAAGAAACTAGTCATTAATGGTTTAAGTATAGGGTCTGACCTTAGAGCCCAGATCAAAGAAGCTCAAGCTCACGATCAATACTTACAAGATCATAAAGACCAAGGTAATTTTTCTGTAATGGAAGATGGAGCAATCATGTATCAGGGAAGGATTTGTGTCCCTCAAGAACAAGAGTTGAGGACTAAGATACTGCAGGAAGCGCATCAAAGTAAATACACAATCCATCCTGGATGCACTAAAATGTACCAGGATTTAAAAAGGATGTATTGGTGGCCAGGGATGAAAAATGACATTGCTGAGTTTGTGGCGAAATGTCTCATTTGTCAAAAGGTGAAGGTGGAGCACCAAAAGCCAGCGGGATTTCTACAACCTCTTGAGATCCCTAAATGGAAATGGGATAGTATTTCGATGGACTTTGTTGTAGGTTTACCTAAGACCTCAGTGGGACATGACTCTATCTGGGTAATAGTTGATAGATTAACCAAATCTGCTCACTTTTTGCCCATAAAAATTAACTTTTCACTAGATAAATTGGCCCAATTGTACGTTCAGGAAATAGTTAGACTCCATAGGATTCCCTTAAATATTGTTTCTGATAGAGATCCGAGGTTCACGTCGAGGTTTTGGAAGGCGTTGCAAGAAGCTTTTGGTACTCAGTTGCGGTTCAGTACTGTCTACCATCCTCAAACTGACGGGCAGACAGAACGAACCATTCAAACCCTAGAAGATATGTTGAGGGCCTGTGTGATAGAGCAAGGTAAAGGATGGGATAAGTACCTACCTTTAGTAGAGTTTGCTTATAATAATAGCTATCACTCTAGCATTAAGATGGCCCCCTATGAAGCTTTATACGGTAGAAAGTGCCGATCTCCACTATGTTGGTTCGAGGTAGGAGAAAAGAACTTGTTAGGTCCTGATCTAGTTCAACAAACCACTGAACAAATCAGGATGATACGAAACAAAATACTTACAGCTCAGAGTCGGCAAAAGAGTTACTACGATAAGAGACATAGACCTCTAGAGTTTGAGGAAGGAGACCATGTATTTCTGAAACTTTCCCCGACTACTGGAGTTGGTAGGTCTCTCAAAACAAGAAAGCTAAGTCCGCGATTTTTATTCATCACATATAATACTGGATGAACCAATCCAAATAAAGGAGAACATGACATACCAGCTAGTACCTGCATCCATATTGGACACTGACGTGAAGCAACTGAGAAATAAAACCATTCCCCTAGTTAAGGTGTTATGGGAAGGTTTGACTCCGGAAGAAGCAACTTGGGAGCTGGAAGAAGTCATGAGGAAGAAATATCCGCAATTGTTCTTATAAGGTAATTTCTGAAATTTTGAGGACAAAATTTCTTTTAGGGGGAGAGAAATGTAACATCCTTAATTTCGTTTCTTTTAATTATAAAGGTACATAAAAAATTTAATTAAGGAAATAAAATTTATTAGACAATATTTTAGATATCTAAGGAAATATAATCCTTAGAAATTCTTCACCTTAGGTATATGCATAGAAAATGTTTCTAACATTAAGAGAACAAATAAAGAAGGAAAATCTAATAGGAAAGAAATTAGAAATAACATACTAAAGAGATGCAAAATTCTTGGATAAGGAAGATAAATTTTTAGAAACAAGTAAAGGTCTTAAAATTTCAAAGAACATTGAATTAGGGTAATTTATCCTAATTCAAGAACTATAGTTACTAAGTTTAAAATCTTTACCCATACATTGGGCTTTTACCTATGGACACTTCATATAGAGTTTTTCCACTTCACATAAGTTTCTATCAAGCCCATTGGATAACCTAAACAAGAAATTAAACATAGACTTGGACTAGGATATAGTAATTTCACAAATAGCCCAAAAATTATGAAAATGTGACCAAGCCCACCAAGAAAGGAAGAATTTTATCCAAAGCAAAGAAAATGGGTAGGACAAGCCCATAATGGGTAGGAATAAGCCCAAATCCAAGAGGCAAACTAAAATAAAATAAATTAGATGATGATATAATAATAAGAATAAAGATTAGGTTACATGGCAATAAGACAAAAAATTTAGCAAGTGGTGTGATTCTACATTCATCACTTAAGCAAGTGGCATGATAATACAAGGCTTTAGGACAAAAACATCTATATCCTACACTCATAATTTTAGCAAGTGGTATGATAATACATGGTATTAGGACAAAACATTCATAGCCCACACAAATAATATCAACCAAATAATGAAGATTCAAGGGCTAGAAATTTGCCACCTAAAAAGGCAAACCTATCATACTTGTTTAAGACAAAAGAAAATGGAAATGAATCCCTAAATCAAAGGGACCTTGTCCCATATCTTAAGAACATATTATCATAATTTTCAAAATACAAATCTCCTTTTCCTATGCATATCTTGACTAAGGAAGAGGAAGACAAGAACATAAGTTGTTTGTTTTCCAAAAATTCAACAAAGTGTATCCTAATTGTGATAAGGTAGACCCATGATCATGAAAGTTGAATTATTTGGTGGTCTATATAAGAAAACCCACCCTTACAACATTAGAATTTCGTCCAAGTGAGGGAGAGAAAAAAATAGAAGCAAGGTAGAGTGAGGAAAGGAGAGGAAGAAAGGAAGAAAGAGGAAGGAGAAGTCTAGAAGACTAAGTGCTCCAAGTAAGTTTAACAATATTTCTTTTTGAAGAAAACTTTTGAAACTTATAATATTTGTATGAGATTTTGATCTTAGAACTTTTATGATTGGTCATGATGTTGCTATATCATGTTACATATTGATCTTGCATGTGATGTATGTTTGAATACTTAGGTTGTTGTAGATAGTTCTGCATGGTTATGGCTGGTGGCAGAATTTTAAGCTTCGGTATTTTAATTTCTGGGAACAATCTATAAGGAATTAAAATAAATGGTTAACATAAGAATTAAAGATAAATGTGTCATGGATTTTTAGCCACTGGAATCATTCCATTTGGAGTCCATATGAGGTAGCTATGGTCTGATTAGTAGTCAAAGGTCAGAAAATGAATCATCAGGGAAGAATATGTTAGGATAGCTTCGGTAATTTAATTTTTGGGAATTATTGGTAGGGAATTAAAATAAATGGTTAACATAAGAATTAAAGATAAATGTGTCATGGATTTTTAGCCACTGGAATCATTCCATTTGGAGTCCATATGAGGTAGCTATGGTCTGATTAGTAGTCAAAGGTCAGAAAATGAATCATCAGGGAAGAATATGTTAGGATAGCTTCGGTAATTTAATTTCTGGGAATTATTGGTAGGGAATTAAAATAAATGGTTAACATAAGAATTAAAGCTATTTATGTCATGGATTTTTAGCCACTGGAATCATTCAATTTGAAGTCCATTTGAGGTAGATATAAGCTGATTAGTAAGCAGAGGTCAGAAAATGTTTATTCAGAATATGTTATTAAAGCTTTAGTTTTTGAATTTCTGGGAAATATTCTGTAGGGAGTTAAAATCGTACGCCAAGATAACAATTATAGATATAGGGCTCATGGATTTTTACCAACTGGAATAACTCAATTTGGAGTTCAAATTTGGGAGATATGGTCTAATTAGTCAGTAAAGGTCAGAACCTACACGAGAAGAAATAATCTGTACATTTAGGGAGTAATATCACCTTGATTTCTTAATATTTCGCTACAATGTTCAACATAATAGTTTTAGATAATTGTCTTATCTTGAAATTGACACTAAGATCACCTACATCAGAGTTAAATTGAGGGAGTTATGCTCTGATTAGTAAGAGAATGTTAGATAGGATGAAAACCTGCATCAAGAAAATAAAGAAATAAAATTAGTATTTTAAAAAGAAGATGAATCTTAACAAATGACTAGTATAGCCATAGCCATTGCCATTGCATGAACTTACTACCATTTTAAGTGTGTAATTTTTAACATGGAATTTACCCTAGTACTCATATAAATTTACAAGAAGTTTTGAAAGTGCCGGTTTTATTTGAAAAATCTTAGTATGCTCCGTGGTTGCAGTATTTTCACATCAGAAAAGAATTATTCTAGTTACTGGAAAACAAAATTGTGATTTGTGAAAAGTGCATGTCTAAGGAAAACTCTGGCAAGGAAAGACATGGTATTTAAGCGTGTCCATTAGTGACCCACCTCTCTTTCCTGGGAACTTTTCTGGTGCGCTGTTTACAGACTACAATTACTATCCAGTTACCAAGGTATTAGTATGGAATTTTGACATGGAAATGTTTTATAAAGTGATATTTTAAATGGTTATGTTCATGGCATGATTACCAACGATTTATGGTAATAGTTATATTTTGATGAACATACTTGTTATTGAAAGCATATTTTTGGCTATCATTGTGAAAAGAAAAGAAATGAGCACGGTCACATGGCAATCCGTGTGGTGCACCAGTAGGGGACGCCCTACCAACGGTTATGATCATGTTAATAAGAAAAGAAAGAGAAAGTGTGCCATGTCGGACAGAGCGAGATAAGCCCGTACCGAAAAGTAGAGAATACTCACCCTGACGGGGGTAGCTTGAAGTAAGAATAAGTGGATAGCCATCATATGAAATTCGAAAAATAGTTATTCATGCCATACATGTCATAACTGTATAATTTTCATGTGCATGATAAAGTGCATTCATGTGACCTAAAGATATTTTCTGTAGTTTATACAGCTGAACATGACGTGATGAACTATATTGATGGTAAATTATGATTTATTGTTGAACTTACTGGGATTTAATTCTCACTATATTTCCATATCATGTTCAGAAGAATAAATATGCAGATATTCTCTATGACACTTATTATCTCTGTACGTTGGATCGAGGTGCCCTACCTTGGGCAACTTCCAGTTATTTCTGATGTAACTGTCGTAGATGTAACTGAGATTCCGGTGGACGTGCCACCCGAACCAGTGTCCCCGGAAGTAGTCGATATAGATGATTAGAACTAATATGTATCTTTGTACAAATGTTTGTAAAATAATGGTGTGTAGTTTGTAAAATAATAGTGTGTATGGAAACTCAGTATTGTATAAATTAAATAAATGTTATATTGAGTTAAGTTGTAACGAGGTAATAACTTCATGGTATTTTAAAAAAAAAAAAATTTACATAAATGGAGTTGTTACACTTAGCATTATCATTATCTCTACCTTGAGATCTTTAGTTCTAGGGGTTGCTTTATACTTAAACCCCTAAAGACATCTTAAAGAGCGCTCTAGTTGCTCTATTTCAACTATGAACCAACACCACAAGAAAGAGTTGATTTAACAAGGTATTTTTAGTGACAGTTGTCACGCCCCTACTTTAGGAACGCAAATACCTCTATTATCCGTTAAACATTATTATCATGCAATTGTAAATCGTTTCATAATACCACATATATGAATAATATCACACGTTTTCAAGTTAACAATACTAATAGTTATACATTCCAAGTCTATAGATATCAAGTTTACAGCGGAAACAAGGATCCTGGCTGTGACGTTCAGAGCAACTCTAGAGTACAAATATATTACAATATAAAACACTGAGAGCCTAGAAACAATTTAGGCTCACCACTGAAGTACGACCCCTAGTCGATCACGTGGCTGCTGGATTAAACTCTGTGTCTTTATCTGAAAAATAAATCCACATCGTGTAGTGAGTTTTACAACTCAGTGAGCAGATAACACCTCTTATAACCTTTAAGGTTAACATATGGATGTACTTTTCATTTCAAAGTTTCTCATAAAGAAAAGTTACATTCAGAAGTACATTCATATGGAACCCGCATTTCAAAACATCTCTATTAACAATTCATAATCATATTCATATTCAAAATCATATACAAAACTGTAAAATCATTTATCAAATAATGTTATGCATCAAATATTTCTCATATAACTTATTCGGAGGATTCCATATCAAAACCACCATACCAGAGTTTGACCCCTTCCGTACTTTGGTAGTATAGGATTTGCCTAAACTCAGCATCCCATTGAGGTTTGCCCTACTACCATTCAAGAGGACACGCGAAGGGACTCTGTATGGGTCTTTCCCAAGCACACAGCAAGGGAAGGCAAATAACATCTCATATAACTGGCATCTTGCCATCATATAACTGGCATCTCGCCCATATATAGGAGGCATTCTGCTCTCCTTCACATATAATCTCCCGTATGTTGGCCCTCACACAAGGCTAGCACTACCTCCCCTGCTAGCTGAGACAATCAAGGTGCGCACCAGGGCTAACATCACCTGTTGTTAGCAGACAGTATTTTCAATAGGATTCCTCCACAGAAAATATTATATGTACATATGCCATATAATCTAGTATAAAATTCTCAATATAATCATGCCCATATCCGAGGCAAACATATCACTTTTTAAATCAACGTCACATGCATAACATAATTTCTTTGCCATGTAATGCGAAAAACATTTAAATATCACATGTTCAATGTGTATCAAAATTCATTTTAAAATTCATACTCTCGTATATTTCATATTTATCAAAACAGAGGTTCTATCATAATATAATATTTTCAATCTCAGTATATTTCCTCTATCAAAACTTCCCAATTAGGGGAATCATATACATAGGCCTATATCCGAGGCAAAATATCATTGTATAAATCAATATTACATGCATAACATATTTCCTCTATCATATAATAAGAAATGTATTCAGAAATCACGTATTCAAAACATTTCGAAATCTATTTCAAAAATCATACTCTTCTTGAACTAGATATCATTTCTCAACCATTTCAAATATTCCAAAACCATTTCAGAAACAAATGAAAGTATAAATAACATGTAATCATACTCATTTATCAATATAAAGTTCAAGAAGAGTAAAAACAAGCCATAGGAAGAATCATCTACTTACAGGGTAAGGGCTCCGAGTTGAACAACCCTAAAATGTACTTTTTCAATCTGAATTTGACCAAATAAGTTTCAAAAACGTGTCTGGAGGGTTCAAAAACCTAGGAAATGACTCCGGGAGCTCGGTCAATGCTGGTCAATGCTAGGTACTGTTCACCATCGAAAAATACTATTCATCGCCATTATTCATCGCCAGAAATCACTATTCACTGCCACATAAAAAGTTACTAAATGACCAAAAAAAATACATATCCTAATGTTTATCTAGCTTCTGAATCCATCTACGGTGTCAGATTTTCAATTGGAGGTCTCTAAGTAAAAGTTTCAGAAATTACTTTTTACGGAGATTTTCTACTTTAGATCTACGACAATTCAATAGTTGATTTGAAAAACTGATCGGTCAAAACCGTAGTATTCTCCGTCCTGAATCCAATAACACCTTCAGTTTTGAGATCGGAAGCCAATAGGCACCCCAGATCTAGAGAAAAAGTTGAAGATTACTATTCACTCACTATGCACTCACTATGCGTTTCTCTCAGTTTTCTTCCGTCTGCCTCCTTCCTCCCGGTTTCCTCTTCCCCTTTTATGTTTTTTTTAATAATAATAATAATTAATTAATATAATAGAATTTCTTTTATATAAATTCATATAAATTTCGTTTTTCATCCAAAAATATCCTAAACATTTCTAAAAATTTATATTCTCATAAACCTTTAGTTAAACTCTTAAATCATGATTTTTCTTGATAAAAATATCAATAAAAAAATTACAAAATATATATCTTTATACATAATAAAAGAAAGAATAGTTCTAAAAATATGACAAAAATTCATTAGAGGCCAATATAATTATTCGAAGCAACACAATAATTATTTTACTTAAAAGTCTACTTACTTTTAGCAAAACATAATTGTTACACAAATAAAAATATATTTGCTTATAGCAAAATACCATCGTTTTTTTAAAAATAAAAATTACACACCAAAATCATAAATTCTCATATTTCCTTTAATCAGAATTTTCGTTAGATTTTACAGTTGTTACAACGGTTGAGAAAATAGTTGCTAAAACATAAATAACAACAATTTTTAAACCATTTTTATTCTAGGAACAGTAACATATAAACCATGATTATAATCATATTTAACGATGATTTTTTTTAAATTGTTGCTATTTTGAGACAAATTTGCTCCTGCGGCATCCATTCTCTCTATCTTTCTCTCATACTTTCATGGTCTTTATGTCTTTCTTTCTTTTTCTCCCTTAACTGCAAACTATCACGCCCCCAATTTAAGGGCACGTGAAATGCATACTTCACAACATATATTTGCCATAATATGCATAATATACTCCTTTATCATTGAAAAGTTACATATAAATATTATCATGTATACACAATATAGATCAAGTCTATAAATATCAAAGTAATAGTAGAAGTAGGGATCTGCCTGTAGCGTTCAGAATATACTCTAGAGTACAAGTACAATATAACCATAAATCTACGAGCCTTGGAAACAAAGTAGACTCACCCAGAAATTATGTCGTCTAGCTGGTTAACTATCTAAAGGAGAAGGACTAAACTCTGTATTCTTATATGAAAAATGTGGAAATATCATATAGTGAGTTTGACAACTCAGTGAGTAGATAATGCCTCATATGACCTCTTAGGTCAATATACGGATGTACTCATATTTAAAAATTTATCATGTAGAAAATTATAGTTCGAAAGTACATCCATATGAGACTTGTATTTTAAATATTCTCAGTTCAAGTCACATTCAGATATCTAAAACCATATACAATACCGTATGATCATTAACTAAATATTATTATGAATCAAAATATTTCTCATAAAAACATGAGGAGGATCTCATATCAGAACCATCAAATAATCTCAAGGACACAGCAAGGGATGATGTTATGTTCAACTGTATAAGCTATAGAAAAATATCAAGCTTTTGAGATAAAATCATAACTTTTGTTGATGTATAATTAACATACTATATATGCACTGAAAATTCACTCTTTTTACATAATGCTCAAGCATGTCACAGCTCTCAATATACTCAATTCACTCATTTGCTATATGCATAGTGACCAATCGACTACAATCACAATAAGTGATCAAAGAATGTGAGTACATCACCCTCTTGCCCCCTCACATTACTATTGTCATTTGGTTGGAGCGACCCTCCCTTGACTCACTCAAGCTAATAAGGCGTCCCTTACTCGGTACTGTCTTAAGCCATACAATCTGTCGATTTTCATCCATCCATACATACATATATATATATATATATATATATATATATATATATATATATATATATATGCATATTCAGCAATGCAATATATAATTATAAAGTAACTCGCCATGAGCTTTACGCTTGCCATTTAATCATAATCAACAACTTTATAACTTTACAGATCAATGGCTTGTGCACATAATATTCACTTTACTAAATAATGATAAATACGTTTAGAACCACATATTCAATGAGTTTCAAAATCTATTTGCAAAAACATACTCTTCTTGAATTATGTGCCAGTTTGTAACCAAAGCAGATATTTTAACACATTTTATAAACTTATGATAGCATAAATAATTTGTAAATAGAACCAATTATACATTTAAAGTTCAAGAAGAGCATAGGGTAAGTAATAGAAAGAATTATCTACTCACAAGATAAAGCTCTAGGTTGGACAACCCCAAAATACATTTTTTCAATCTAAATTTAACCAAATAAACCTTAGAAGTGAGTTCAGAGGGTCCAAAAATTTAGAAAATAACTTTGAGATCTTAGTCAATGCCGGTCAACGTTGGTCACTATGGTCAAAAATACTATTCACATAGGCCAAAAACACTATTCAAATCGACTGGAGTTACTATTCAGATATACCAGAATCACTATTCATGCCAGTCGGTGTTACTATTTTTGGCACTAAAAGTTATTAGATGATTGTAAAACTTCACATCCTATAATTTATCTATCTCGTTAATCCATCTACAATGTCAGATTTTCAATTTGAGAACTCTAAATAGGAGTTTCAGAACATACATTTTTCTAAGATTTTCTACTTTTGATTTACGATGATTTTATGGCCAATTTGAAAAATTATTCAACTAAAGTCTTAGTATTCTTCCTCCTGAATCTAGTAGTACCCTTCGTTTTGCGATCGAATGCTCGAAAGTACTCTAGATCTAGAGAGAGAAAATGGAGGAGAGAGAGTAAATAGTGATCTCCCGATAAACCTACGAAATATTTTTTTTAAAATGATGGAGGGACCAAATAGCAATTTGCTAATTGTTGAAGGAAGTCTTTTAAATTTTATTATTTACATTTTGACCCCTAAACTTTTAGAAAATTATACTTTGACCTCAAAAATATTAATAATTTTTTATTTTTTTCTTTAAACCTTTGAATTACATCCCTACTCCTTTATTTCTTTTAATAATCCATACATAAATGAAAATTACTCAATCTTAAGGATGTTACATTCTTTTCTCTTTAAGAAATTCGGTCCACAAATTTTAAATCATCCTATCACAAATTAGGAATGAAGCTAAGGCATAAATTACAGTTATTAACCTCACTACTCAAGCGATTGGGAATATCTCTTTTGTATATAATCTTTACTCTCTAAGAAATCTCTTCACTTGAGTGATTTTGCCATATAATCTTAACCATAGGAATTTCCTTCAACTATAAGTTCTTCACTCGTCGATCAATAATAGACATAGACTTTTTTTCATAACTAAGCCAAATTTTTGTCCAATTGAATTTCTTGGAATTAGATAATATGAGAAGAATTTGATAGGTACTTCCTTAGCATTGATACAAGAAAGACTGTATCAAAATCACTTAATCTGGATGGTAAGGCTAGGCGATATACTATTATGTCTACTTTGTTCAAGATTTCAAAAGAGTCTATATACTAGAGTTGAACTTTTTCCTTCTTGCAAACCTTATTACCTCTTTCATGGGTGAGTTCGTCAAAAATATTTGGTCACCAACTAATAATTTCTAGCGCTCTAACATTTATGGTCTTTATAGACTTTTGGCCTATATTGAGTTGCTTGTATTCTTTTCCTAATCAATTTTACTTTATCAACGGCATCTTACAATAAGTCTAACCCCAATGAATCATTTAACAGAAAGTTAGTAACATCTCTTACATGAAACTTTAAGTCATTTAATATAACTTTATTATAGGCCAATTTTGCTAAGAGATCTCTTAACCAACTCGAAGACATATGCTTGAAGCATACTCTCCAAACTAGCATCATTAATTTAGGTTAGTCATATTCTATCTATTATATGTTATTCCAAATTAGATTTCAAAAGCTTAACTTTACTCAACTTATCCACCTATTAGGAGACCTATGATGTTTCATGTAAAATTTCAAAAAGTGTCATTTATATATTGGCTTAATAATTACTGATACGGGCAAGTTCAACTAAGGATAAATAATTTCTCCAAAGTTTCACAAAAATTATATAAAGATACTTGAAGCATAAATTCTAATGTATAAACATATCATTTAGATTTACTGTTGGCTATACTATAATCTAACAGATCTTTAGGCTTCCTAAATAGTTCTCCTAAAACAATATATTCAATTATGACTTGTTGACACACCAAACAATGAAAAAATATTACTTGTATCTTCTTTTACCATTATACTAGTACAATTCTTTCATATTTTAATATATCCTTATTGCCTTGGGGTTATCATATTCAAAATCTATGGGTTCTTCTGAAATCTCCTTTCTCTACAATTATTCACACGTAAATTTTTAATCTCAACATAATTCACATCCTATATGCTAGACTCAACTTAGCATGGTATAAACCCTTAACACAAATACCTTGATCACTTTACATTATTTTCAGACATGGTTCTCAAAATATTCTCCTTTCCTTACTTAACTACATTAGGTAAACTTGGGTATTCTTCATACCTTAGTACTTAATCAATATATAGTGTAAACTCATTATTCTTTCTAATTTGCACATAATCTGCCAACTTACACATTTATACATACTTGATATAAATTGTTTTTTTCAAGTACGGTCTTTGTTAGATAAATCCTTTCAAAATCTCTATTACTTTAACCTACTAACCACTTGGATACCATAATAACTAAGTTTCAAAGAAAAGAAACTAACCTTCCTTGTAATGAGAAAAATGAACCTTGCATTTAATGCCAAACATTAATGAAGGACGATGTAGCAGAAAAAGTGAAATACATAATAAAGCATGGTGCCAAAATTGAAAGTTAGAAGTTTGGACAAAGCATTAAAAGAAAATTAAAATTGAGGACCGAAATTGTTGAAAAGCTATAAACATAACTTAGTTGTTATTTCACAAAAAATCAGTGGCCGCAAGTTTTGAATATATATGCCAAAATCTAATTCAAAGCTATTGTTATTCAGTGGAAGAATAACACATGGAAAATAATTATTTCGGAACTTATAAAAATTTGTGAAGAACAAAGAATACGTAGTTAACTGGTAGGATGCAGTTCATTGCTTTAAAATAGAATAAATCAATCAATTGTAAAATAACCAAATACAAATTAAAATTTTCCAAAATAACTAATCAACTTAATAATACCAATAGTCGACTGGTAAGAACATTGGGAAAAACAAAATCAATCATCCTCTATAACAACTAACTAGTTTGCATTTTTACTTTCTTTCTTTTTTTAATGACGCCACTTATAACTACCCTACAAGAATCAAGACATCAATGCTTCATCAATGGCTACAAGGGAAAATAAAATTTCTGGTGATACCTTAATCTTATTTTCTTTATAATCTTAATATGAGCCACAATCACAACTACTGTACATATGCATATGTGTCGTCATTTCTGAATTTCACTTTCAATTTAGCTAATATCCACCGGCCACTCATATAGCTATTATAATTATACCCGACCTATTTGCATAGCTATTATAAGTATGCTCTTCTTTGAGTTTTATAAATACACGCATTAGTATCTTTACCTTCATACTCAAAATTAGGGTGAGTGCAGTTATGGAGGGAACCACATTCTGCTAGTTTTAAAATATTTTTCTCTTTTATGGTTCCAGTCTTGGAAAAGATTGAGAGTATATGAAAGCAGCACAAAATCTGGGTATGGTGTTGACCGGGGGAAAAATTCATTTAGTCTATGGTGGAGGTAACTGTAGGTTAATGGGGTGCGTGTCTACAGCTGCACATGTAGAAGGATGTCAAGTTCTAGGTATTATTCCCACAGCTCTAGCTACATCCAACATCCTAAGAAAGACAATTGGGGAAGAATTTAGAGTAGCTTCCATGCATGAGCGCATGGCTAGAATGATGAGCAATGTTGATGCCTTCATTGCCTTACCAAGGGGGTTTGCTACTTTAGAAGAGATTTTTCAAATAGTCTCCTAGGCACAAATGAATATGCATCACAAACTGATAAGTTTGTTAAATGTTAACCACTTCTTTGACGGTTTGTTATCTTTTCTTGATCAATCCGTGGAACAAAAATTTATCTCACACTTAGCACGACGAATTCTCATCTCAGTTTCAAATGCTGAGGTGTTGATTGATGCTTTACAAGCATTTGTTTATGTACCTAATCTAACTATGGCTCAAATAGATTGGAAGGCAGACAATCGTTGTAACGTCTGTTTTATTATTATTATTATAGCAACTTTGTAAGATCCGATTTACTTTTTTGTTTCACATTACGTATGTTACAATAAGTGATCAGAGAATGTGAGTTCATCACCCATCTGCCACCTCACATTACCTCTATTATTTGGTTGGAGTGGCTGTCCATTGGCTCACTCAGGTTAATAGGGCATCCTTTACTCAGTACCGTTTCAAGCTATACAATCCATCAACAATCATCCATACATACAAATGTGTGTGTGTGTGTGTGTGTGTATATATATATATATATATATATATATATATATATATATATATATATGCATATTCATCAAATGCAATGTATAATTATTAAGCAACTCGCCATGAGCTTTACGCTTGCAATTCAATCACATTCATAATATGACATGCATCATTCTTATACCCAATGATTAATAATCAATCATCACATACTAATATCCAATATGATTAATTTTGAATCAAATAAAGAAAATGGTAATTTGTGATACAAAAATCATCATTTTAAAAGTATTTTTCTTGGATATATGTTTCCCAAAAATCTTTCAATAAACAAAACTATTTTTATGTAGAAAACAATGAAAAATATGATAATCCAGCACCCAACATGACCTGACCCTATTTCAAAACACAACCATACTTAAAAAATACTTCAAACATACTAAAAAATAGCCCCGAACATGGCCTATTGATACTGAAGCAACCCAGAACACGGTCTGGCTGTGTTTTGTGACTTTGTTTTACTTATTCAACCATATCTCCCTTATACAAACTCCAATTGAGTTGATTTTAAAGCCTATAGCAAGATGAGATAATTATCTACAACTTTTATGTTTATCATTTCTTCAGATTCCTTATAGATTATTCCCAGAAAATTAAAAATTAAAACACTTATTTTTACTATCTTGGATTCTGATATCTACTTAATGAAGCTACCATAGATCCCTCATATAGTCTCTAAATGAAGTGAATTCAGAGCCTATAGATCCATGAGACATATATCTACAATTCATATGTTGACCATTTCTTTAGAATCCTTTTCAAATTTTCCCAGAATTCCAAAAACTGTAACTTCTGAAATTACTCCAAAATTCTACTTAGTCTAACTTCTCCTTTGTTTTTCTTTTATGTAATCCCATGCACCCATATGCATGTCCAAGCAACCAGAATAGAAGTCCTTATAAATATCCAGACCACATGTTATCCATAATCACATCTAAACAAATCTAAAAGTATATATATAATTTTGTACAAAATTCATGAGTAGATGTTAAGCCTACCTCAAACAAATCTTTAAACTTGCGTGCTTGATCCCTACCACACAAAAATTCTACATCCATACCGTGAATTAGGATATTCCTTCAGAAAAGATGATGAAATGAGAGAGATGACCAAGAAACTTACCTTGATTTCCCTTTCCTCTTCCTTCTCCTTCTTCTTCTTCTTCTTCTTCTTTCTTTTCCTCCTCTTCCTTTTCTTCCTTTTTCTTTTCTTTCTCTTTCTTACGGACACTCCCCCTCCCTCATAATTATTAAATTTTTTCCTTACCTACCACCCCATATTTACAACTTTGCCATCTTCCATTATTTACAAAAATGTCATCCTAGAGTATTTACAAAACTGCCATCTTCCATTATTTACAAAAATGTCATCCTAGAGTATTTACAAAACTGTCATCTCAAAGAATTTACATAAATGCCATTTCAATGACATTACATAAATGTCATTTTAACCATCCTAAGATCTTGTTTAACTTGAGTAAAATTGTAAAATAATTTAATCCTCCCTTGAGATCCAAAATGTTTTTTCCTCTCTGAAAAAGAAAATTTTCAATTAGTAACATAAGAAAAAATCGAGGATGTTACAACCATAGGAAGCGCAAATTAGATTTGGATCTTCATCTGTAGTTGTAATAAGACATGGCCATTACTATACTGCTTCTACTTTCTTAGGGTATACTTGAATATCATCCTTACTAACCACATGCCCTAAGAAAGTAACACTACTAAACTAGAATTCGCATTTTGAAAACTTAGCATATAGTTGATACTTTCTTTGAGTTTGTAAAATTATCCTCAAATGTTGCTTATGATCCTCTGAACTCTTGAAACATATTAATATATCATCAATAAATACATTTACTGCTCATACCGAGTCCTGAATGCAGTTTTTAGAATATCCTCTTCCCTTATCCTTAATTAATGATATCCAGATCTCAAATTAATTTTTTTTAAAATATTGAGAACACTATAGTTGGTCAAACAAATCATGTATACAAGGTAATGGGTATTTGTTATTCATTGTCACTTTATTCAATTATTTGTAATCTATGCATAACCACAGTGATCCATCCTTCTTTTTCACAAATAGGATTAGAGTACCCTAAGGGAAAGTACTAAAGAGTATAAATCCCTTGTCTAACAAGTCTTGTAACTATTTTTTTTTTCAATTCCTTAAGTTTAGTCGATATCATTCTATATAGGGATATAGATAATAATTGGGTTCCAAAAAGTATATCAATATTAAATTCTATTTCTCATTTTTGGGGTAATCAAAGCAATTCTTCAGGGAACACATCAAGAAATTGTTTAACCACTGGAACTTGATTTGCACTGGTATACTTTATATCAACATCTTTCACCAGTACTAAATATCCTTGGAACCTTTTTGTAATAAGTTATGGGATACTAAAACAAAGATTAGATTACTGGGCACTTCACTACTGTCTCCTTGTATCAAGAAAGAAGATTCTCCAAGAATATTGAATTTAATCATATTAGGATGACATTCTAAAATGGCATGGCATGATGCCAACCAATCCATTTTCAATATCACAACAAAGTCTACCATATCTAGACAATCGGGTACAATGGATATCACATTCAGAAATGATTATATTTGGCATTTGTCACAATTCTTTAAATTCTCTGGCACACCTATCCCTTTCACTTTCAGGTAGTAATTGACTCATAAATACTTTTTAAGATGCCACAATATTCAAAAAATCTTATACTAGGAAGTTTAGTAAACTTGGAATAGAAAAAAATTGAAACTCTATAGAATCCTTCAACATCACCAGAAGTATAAATATATCCAGCTCATATCCATACTAAAGGTCCTACTAATGAATCATTTGCTTTGATAACCATAGGGAAACCTAATCCTCTAATACAAACTTGTCACGCCCCCAATTTAAGGGCACATAAAATGCATACTTCACAACATATATTTGCCATAATATGCATAATACACTCATTTATCATTGAAAAGTTACATATAAATATTCCCATGTATACACAATATATAGACCAAGTCTATAAATATCAAAGTAACAGCAGAAGCATAGATCCTATCTGTAGCATTCAGAGCATACTCTAGAGTACAAGTACAATCTAACCAAAAATCTACGAGCCCTGGAAACAAAGTAGGCTCACCCAGTGATTATGTCGCCTAATTGGTCAACTATTTGAAGGAGAATGACCAAACTCTGTATTCTTATATAAAAAATGTGAAAATATCTTGTAGTGAGTTTGACAAATCAATGAGTATATAATACCTCTTATGACCTCTTAAGTTAACATATGGATGTACTCATATGTTAAAATTTATCACGTAGAAAATTACAGTTAGGAAGTACATCCATATGGGACTCGCATTTCAAATATTCTCAGTTCAAATCACATTCAGAAATCTAAAACCATATGCAATACGGTATGATCATTAATCAAATATTTTTATGTATCAAAATATTTCTTATGAAAACATTAGGAGGATCTCATATCAGAACTATCAAATAATTCTAAGCACACAGTAAGGGATGGTATTATATTCAGCTGTATAAGCTATAGAAAAATATCAAGCTTTTGAGATAAAATTATAACTTTTGTTGATGCATAATTAACATACTATATATGCACTGAAAATTCACTCTTTTTATATAATGCTTAAACATGTCACAGCTCTCAATATACTCAATTCACTCATTTGCTATACGCATAGTGACCGATAAACTACAATCACAATAAGTGATCAAGAAATGTGAGTACATCACCCTCCTGCCCCCTCACATTACCATTGTCACCCAGTTGGAGCGGTCTTCCCTTGATTTACTCAGGCTAATAGAGAGTCCCCTACTCAGTACTGTCTCAAGCCATACAACCCATTGATATTCATCACACATATACACACACACACACACACACACACACACACACACATATTCATCAAATGCAATGTATAATTATCAAGCAACTTGCCATAAGCTTTACGCTTGCCATTCAATCATAATCAGTAACTTTATAACTTTACAGATCGATGCCTTGTGCACATAATATTCACTTTACCAAATAATGATAAATACATTTAGAACCATATATTCAATTAGTTTCAAAATTTATTTGCAAAACCATACTCTTCTTGAATTTTGTGCCAGTTTGTTACCAAAGTAAATATTTTAACACATTTCAGAAACTTATGATAGTATAAATAATTTGTAAACAAAACCAATTATACATTTAAAGTTCAAGAGGAACATTTGGTAAGTCATAGAAAAAATTATTTTCTCACATGATAAAGCTCTAGGTTTGACAGCCCCAAAATGTACATTCTAATTTAAATTTGACCAAATAGACCTCAAAAGTGAGTCTTGGAGGCTCCAAAAACTTAGGAAATAACTTTGAGATCTTAGTCAACGCAGTCAATGCTGGTAATTGTTCATGATCGAAAATATTGTTCACATCGGCTAGAATCACTATTCACGCGGCCTGGAGTTACTGTTCACATATATCGAAATCACTATTCATGCTAGTCAGTGTTACTATTCATGACACCAAAAGTTATCAGATGACGGTGAAACTTCATATCTTATAATTTATTTATCTCCTGAATCCATCTACAGTGTCAGATTTTTAATTTGAGGACTCTAAATAGGAGTTTCAGAACTCACATTTTGTTAAGATTTTCTACTTTCAATCTGCGACGATTCTATAGCCGATTTGAAAAATTGTTCAGCTAAAGTCATAGTACTCTTCCTCCTAAATCCAGTGGTACCCTTAGTTTTAAGATCAGATGCTCGAAAGTACTCCAAATCTAGAGAGAGAAAATGGAGGAGAGAGAGTGAATAGTGATCTCTTGATAAACATACAGAAGATTTTTTTTAAAAAAGATGGAGGGACCAAATAATAATATGATAATTGTTGGAGGAAGTCCTTTAAATTTTATTATTTACATTTTGAACCCTAAACTTTTAGAAAATTACTTTGACCCCAAAATATTAATAAGTTTTATTTTCATCCTTAAAACCTTTCAATTACATCTCTACTTCTTTATTTCTTTTAATAATCCATACATAAATAAAAATTATTAAATCTTAGGGATGTTACACAAACCCTTTCTTCCATACCCATCACCCAAATATGTAGAGTTCTACTCTCTCGATGAGATCGTGTATCGATCTCGATTATGTGGGATTTGGGATGTTTAGCATAACATAAAAGCTCTAAAGAAATATGATGGTGTGTATTGGCATGTCTTGTTTGACTCTTAATTGGGCAAAACTACCTATCCTTATAGCTTTGGCACTTGGAGCAAGAAGGAACGAGTCTTGCCCAAGATCGATAGTGACGATATTGTAAATCCATTTGAAGGGAACTTAAATCTATTCTAAGTTGAGCATGTGAGTAAATAGTTTTTAGGCATGAATGATTTGTGAAAGAAGAGAAGAGAAGATAGAGAAATACAGTATAAAGAAGACATTTTTTTAGAAAATGATAGAAAATTTGGAAAAAAAAATTGGATATAGACTATTAAAAAAATTGAAAAAGGATAAAATGATGATTTGCATTGGTTTAACAATGGTTTTCTAACCGTCATTAAACTGTGGCACTGCAATAGTTTCTCAAAATCATTGTTAAGACAATTTTGTGACGATTTGTGTAACCGTCATTTAGCGATTTAACCACAGTTAAAATTGTTGCTAAATTCTTTTTTTATTGTAACAAAACAATTTGGTTTCTTGAACACTCTTTTAATTTGCATTAAGTGCTATGTGAAACTTAGTATAGGAAGACTTGTGACAGCCTTCTACATGTTGGTGAACATCTGCATATTCTAATTTGGTGGTACTTTCAAGTAGAAATACTTCAGAGCGCTTTTACTTTAATGTTTGTGTTTTAGCCTTGAACTTTATGAAGCTATTTAAAGAAAACTTGCATGCTACCCATGGGGGAAGAGTTTACCACACTTCCTCTTATACATAGGTAAATTTGATTCTCTATACCTTAATTTGGGTACTTATCACATGTAAGAGTGAGAGTGACCTTCAACTGGGCTCTTCAATCTTTATTCATGAGTGTGAATATTGCCTTCCTTGGTCTTTCCAAAACTTATGAAGTTAACATATAAGAAGACAAGTGCATTAAAGGCTAAAATTAATTCTCTTCTCATTCTTTGGTTTTTTATTTTTGGGAGATGTCATATGTATTATACATCCTTTAAGAGTTGTTTGTAAGAGGCTCTCATGACACTAACTTATTTTCTTGTGAGTTTACCAAGTTCTTGTAAAAGCCATTCTGGTTAGAGTTTTACTAGGTTCATGGAAGAAAAACCTAGTTGGATGAGGTTTGTAAAAGCTTGTCAAGCTTGTCTTGGACAAGGTTTGTAAAGGCTTGAGTTGCCTCCCTGTTTTAAATAGTTTGGATGGGGCTAGAGTTGCCTCCCTCTTTTAGATAATTTGGATGGGGCTAAGGTTTTTTATTGAGAAAAACTCAATATGGATAGGTTTGTAAAAGCTTAGTGAAGCTTTCCCGAGGTTGGGTTAGTGAAGGCTAGAATACCTTTCTATATTGTGATTGCCTATTCTTTATAAAAGTCTATTGTTTTGTGTTTAAGGAGAGAATTGTGGTGTCATTTTTCTTTGTAAAATTCTTACAATGAGGTATCATTTTTCTTTTTTTCTTGCTCTTTAATTCTCATAAATTTAGATGTTTGATCTGATTAATCATATTGGCATAATTCTATTTAGAAAATAACTTTGTTTTTGAAAAAGATATTTATTGATTTCAAACAATCTATCTCTAATATAATTTTGAAACTTGAAGTTTGATAAAAGAACTTGTGTTGTAGACAAGTAAATAGGTGCACTAGTTTTAAATGAGAAAGCATATAAAAAAATTAGAATTTTTTAACTTATATTTGTAAAAAGCAAGCAATCATCTCAATCACAGTTTCCATTTACTCTTTCAAATAAGTTTTCTGAGTTTCTTTCACCTAGTTTTTAAGTGATAATTATTGTACTAGTAATATGATCTAGTTCCAAAAGTCTGATTTAACATAAAATATGCATATTCTGAATTGCACACCTTTATTTTTGAACTATGTAACAATTATAGGCTTTTTGAGAATTTTTCTGTATTTCTATCTGTGTTCTTATTATAGCACAAGTAATTTTTTCATGATTCTTAGTATTTATTTGGTTTTGAGTGTTTCTTTATGTAGAAACAATGTCATGCATTAGTTTTAAAAAGACTACAAAAATTGACTTCCAGTAATAGAGGACAAGAACGATTTGGAATAACTTCTCTTATTTCCTTCCATCCCAAGAAATGGAGTACAAGTTTAGAATAGTCAGCTTTATCTATTTGTTACAGTATCATTTAAACTACATTTTTATGGTGTAAATGGATAATATTAATTATTAATTTGATAAGAAATGTATACATTATACATGAATCTACAAACACTTTAGAACTTGTTGCTCTAGTATGTGATATCAAAATCTTTGTATGAATTTGATAGGAAACTACTTCCACGAGTTAGGAGAGAGTAGTTACCTCTTTGAGTGTTCTAGCTAATGAACTACTCCTTAGCTCTAGAAATTAAGAAAACCAGAAGAAGAACATGCAGTAAATGAAATATAGTCTTTGGCATAGTTTGAGACTACTAGATGCCTCCCTAAAGGCCTTTCTCAGAACCTTGAATATATATTATATTAGTAGTAGTAAGGTTTTCATCTACATATAATATTGCATGATTAATTTAAAAGAACCTTGATGTGGTTTAAAAAAACTTCATGTAATAGGTTGATTTGACTACTATTACTGTTATAATTAAAGCTTAGATTGAAAATTTTGATTCATTCATTGATTACATCATCTAAACTAAATTTTCTAAATAATAGTTCCCATACATTCGTCCCATTGATAAGATTGAAAAGGTAGACTTACTGCTGGTTTAGCTGCTTCAAGCTTTGAAATAGGCCTTTGCTTCTTTATCTAATTCTTTCTCTCGTCCTTGAAATTAGTAATTTTTTTATGTTCTTGTTTCTGATATGGTATTCAAAGCCAAGCTTTGTTGGCAGAAAATGTCGAAGTTGTTGATGCTAGACACACTTTGTGGCTTCCACAACTTTGGGGAGATACTTTCTTCTTGGTCTTCACATTCTACCACAATTCTAGGTTTAGAGATCTCCTTCTCTGCTAGTTTGCTCCAATTTCAAAGCAAATATTTGTATGCATATTAAAAAATGGCCATCCTATAATCAAAGATTACAACTTGAAGAACCCATTATTTGCAATGCTAGTTGTATGTGTGTGAATGAGAAAATAATGCTTGGATCTTTTTCTTAAACTGGAATTTATTTTTGTACAAGGTTCATTTTAAACATTTTAGATTAGGAGATAGAGACTCTTTATACGTATATTGCTAAAACAACAAATAAATGGTATTAAGTTATCAATTAGCTATTACCTTTATATTAACAAAAATGCTTAAATCATGTCACCAAAAAAGAGAAACATTTGCTCAATCCAGTTGGCCAACTAATTCTCTGGCAATCTAAACCATTATATGCATAAATTTAATTTTAATCAAGGCAATATTCTCTAATTAAGTAGTCCATAATTTTCATGCATATTGGTATCTCTTGAAAGTTGGCTTGTAGCTTGCTTGTCTTTAATTTTCAAGAACAAGGTATTTTTCTATTTAAAAAGGAAAAGGTTGGATGAACTGCTTCAGGTTAGTAAGTGAAGATCTCAACATTTGATAAATATCGCTGCTTACTTTGTTGATCCTTTATGCAAGCTCTTCAAGGAATCTTTTATAAAATTATATATTCATTATGAGAAAAAAGAAAGCTAGATAAAAAATTTTCTTGTAATGTTGGTAGCTATTTTAAAGTGTTTTAAAGTGTTCATTGTAAATTGACTTGTGATTTATGAAAATAATTCTAGTGGGTTGAGGTGATGCTGGGGGGCATGAATTCTATATTGATGAGATGAAAGTGTGCATATGTTGTGAACCTTTCTAGAAAGAAATAGACTTCTTAAGCCCTCCTTGCATGTTAATGGTTCTTGTACCATTCGAAATTCAACGTGTCTACTATAAATGGCCACACCAGGTTCAAATCACACCTAAAGAGGGTTATAATATGACATATTCATTATGGGCTACAAAATTTTGCCTAGACACTTGGTTGAATATGCATTCTTTCTATCTCAATTTGCCAATATACAGCTCTTAATTGCACTTAACTGAGTCATATGCTTTGATCTTATCTTATATAAGAAATTAATTTTGCAATCGATTTCTACAATAAAGAAGTTTACTTTTCGCTACTTCTGTATCTTTAAAACTTCAAACAAGTATGCTAATTCCAAATAATATACTTTAATTACTAGCAATCTAGCTAATTTATATTGATGTGGCAAAATTTCATAAACAAATAGAATTAAGAATTGTTTAATAGTAAAAAAAAATTAAGTGTTGAATATGGAGATGAAGGCAAGTGTCCACTAAATAAATTATATATAGATTATGTTAATTATTATGTCAGATTTTGTTTAATTCTTTAATTTTGTTAGATAATCACTAAACATAATCACAAAACTCTTATATGAAGATTACATTAGCAGAATAGATATTTGGCATCACTACACTATATATATGTTGACCAACTTGAACTTTTCAATCTAAACAAGTGACTAAAATAACTGCTTTATAATGTTGAAAGCATATCACTTCATATTGATGTTACATATTTTGAAGGTATGGTCCAAATGTTTGAATGTTGCTTTATATTTAGGGGTATAAACAAGTCGAGTTAGGTCGGGTCTAGCAATCAACTCAACTCGATCGTACACTCATCGAGTTGCATCTTATCCATTTAAAATTGATTGAACAAGCAGGTGAACCGGTCAAATCGAGTTAATTTAGATAAGGGAAGGCTCGGTTTGATTCACCTGATATATTCGAGTTGGGTGGGTTAAAGAAATAGCCAAAAAAATTGTAGTAAGCCCTATATCAGAAACTCCATATGTAACCAAATCAGAACCACTTTACTATAATGGTTGATATTATATGATCATATGAATTCCTAAAAGCCCCCACATAATAAAAATCCGTTAGTTGTATAGAAGATAATCCAAATGACCACACAAATGGAAATATGGCATCAGCAAGCTAGTAAATTGTTAACAAATGAATGATCAATGAACCTTTTTAGCTTTTTTCTATCGTTGCATCAATGTTTATAAAGCTTTACATAGGAAGCTAGCACAATAGCTTTAACTGGAACAAAAAGCTTGCGTAGTCACTGGTGTAAACTTGATTATAAAATGATTATTTACATGTCCACTACCTTCCTTAAGGAAAAAATGGAATAAATGCAATAAGTTAGGCATGATTTAACTAGAACAAACATCTATGCTTTTCTTACTTGAACAATAGAATGTCACAAAACTACCTATATACCTCTAAGTTTGTATTGGCAACATAATGGCTGTAGCTAATAGATAAATTTCCTGCAACACAACCTATTTTATTTCCTTCTGCGTCATGTTACTTCTTTATCAACAACAAAGAAATTGCTCAAAGAAAAAACCTCATTAGTAATCCCAAAAATTGCATAAGACGTTATGCATATAGATTAAAAACAAATAAGGGAAATGGCGTATGAGAAATAATATCAACAAGAAGTTCATTCAGCAACAATATCTGGGGACCTTTCCTGAACTATGAATTCCCTGGGTTTTTAAACCATAATATTTCCTCCTTTCAGATCAAATTTGTTAAAAAAAATAAAAAACCAGCATTTTAAAGAAAATTAAAGGTGAAAGGCTTACTCAATGGAAATATTTTTTCTTTCATCTTGTAACACCTCTGTAGAAAAGTCCAATATCTCTAATGGGAAAATAGGGAAAGTAAGAGTTAAGGAGAAAAGAAAGGGGCCAAAAGAAATATATTTATTGGAAGACTCAATGACAGTGTGTATATCACTAACCCCTCAACCTCTACGTATACTAATACTATAGCTACACAAAGACTCAATGCCCAAAGTTTATGGTAACCCATAAACATCCTAGTTGGTGGTTTCCCCTTGTTCAAATTTACTCTAGAATTTACAATTGTATATATAACTTAGCATGCCAAAAGTGTAAATATATGATAACAAATAGATAAAGTGAAGAGCATAAGCATACTATTATAGAATTTTTTGAATGTGCATTTTATTTGGAGTAGCATGTTTGCAAGCTAATAAAATATAAACAATAGAGGAATTTTTTATTCCAAAACTTAAAAGAGGAACTATTTGAATTGTTTATTATCATTGTTTCTAGATTCCAATAGGGAGCCATCATGAAGAAACTTGAAGGTTGCCTCGAAGTAAAGCTTAGTACTGTCAAAAGTGGATCCAAATTTCTGCATAATAAACCCCAAATTTCTAATTAAATCCAATTTAAATAAACAAAGCAGAAATGACTGACAAAATATGTTCATTTGGAATTCCATAACCAGTAGCAAGGGCATTCTAAAAAAATCACATGTTGATATGGGGAAATCACATGTATTCAATATGTAAATATAAGAGAGCTTATGATGGATATATAAAGTCAGTGACAGATATAACTTCAATTTATTGCAATTTCAATATGCTTTTCGAGTGTGTTTACTGTGCTGTTTGGATTTATTAAGCACTCTTATTCTCGAATTTTAATGAATGTGTTGACTCCCTTGGATACAAGACCATCCACCTTGTTTGCTGTGACAATTTGGTATGTATATGCGGCAATCATGGTAGCAAATCGAGTGATATTGAGTGAGCTGGGCCCTTTTTAAAACGATGCATATTATGTGGAACTGATTCTGTTTGATATGGTGCAGGTGGCAGGGGAGCAGAGCTGTGCAGCAAGTGCAGCCACCACTTAACAGGAGAAAGTGGCAACTAGCTGACACTGTAGGCTGATGGGTGGTACAGAAATGGCCTCCACTACTGGAGGTGGAGAAAGCTACAAGCAGGGATGCTGGCCGCAGAGCAGGGATGCTGGCCGCAGAGCAGGGAGAATGTCAGCATAACCAGGCCACTTTAATGGGACCACAAGGCCTGACTATAAAGGGCAGAAAGTATAGCGCAGAAAAAGAGGATGCTAAGGGGAACAAAAGAAAAATACACAAAAAGAGAACCCAGAAATCCCTGACGGGAATGGGTTATGAGAAACATCCCAGTGCCTAGGGTGCGCTGAGATTGCATGGTGAAGCATTGGAGCAAGAAAGAGTTGCTGTCCCAGAATTTCCCCCTCGATCCCTGTTGTGTGATTTTTATTGTTTAGCAGGATACTACATCTATTTGTCTGTTTTAGTTATATTACTTGGGATGCATACTGGTATTTTTCTGATGTCTGTAACCAGTTTAGCTATGAGGCTGGGCTAGTTTCCAGCTAGGGTTGTAATGAACTCATGCACATTTTTAGTTATCAATGGCTTGCTGCAGCATTGCTGTAACATTCAACTATGCGTATGTTTTACTTTCCCTTGATAACGGAAGTTTAATAGAGGAAGTTTAAGGCCAATATTTACCTGGAAGGGTAGTGAAGGCTGGAAAAAGAGTTGTATGTGTGGGGCTGACCGATATAGGGATATATGGTTACCCCATTAGCCCAATAGTTGGAGCTTCATGCATAATTCAGGGGTTAGGGTTGATGCAGGGATGTGTGTCCGAACCCCAGAATTGTAGGGAATGAAAGTTTGGAAAGACCCCATTCAAGAAATAACTAGGCACTGAGGAAATTGTTGCAACAATTCCTAGATCAAAATGAGTGCAGAAGTTCATGGCAACCCGGAAGCAACTCTAGTCCACCTAATATCACTTTCTTTTACACCTTAGTATCCCTCATCATAATTATAGTCGTATTCAGTTGTTCTACCCGTCAACATAAATCTTGTGAACCAACCAATTTTTGCTACAGCATTCCACACGTCAAAATACTCTATTGCAATTTTAGTTCACTCCTCGTGGGACGATACTCACTCATCACTTTATTACTTGGTCACGACACGTGAACTTGCATTCTGACATTACACACACTCTATGCATCACCAACAAGTTTTTTGGCACCGTTGCCAGGGAGTGCCAACTTGAAAATTATTTTTAGTTATTTGACTGTGTGAAGGATTTTATCTATTAGTCACTCTGGTGTCTTTTTGGACAGGTAAACGCAGTGCATGAGCAGGGCTGACAGGGAGCTTCTGCCTCTAGATCCAGAGATAGAAAGAACACTTCTAAGAAGAAGGAGATGACAGTTTGGACCTCAGCAGCAGGCAGAAATGGCCAATCAAAATGGTGCAGACAACATGGACGATAGAGATAGGGTCTTAAATGTTTATGTCCAACCAAACCTGATTGGGTTGAACCCGTGCATTGTGAGACCAGAAATCGAAGCTATTCATTTCGAGCTCAAGCCAGTAATGTTTCAAATGCTGCAGACTGCAGGCCAGTTCAGTGGAATGCCTATAGAGGATCCTCACCTTCACCTGAGAGTATTCATGGAAGTCATGGATGCTTTCAAAATGAATGGGGAACATAAGAAGTTCTCAGTCTAAAACTGTTCCCTTACTCATTAAGAGATCGAGCTAAAGCGTGGTTAAACTCTCTACCACCCGATTCTATTGCTAACTGGAGTGATTTGGCTGAGAAATTTCTGTTGAAATACTTCCCACCTACCAAGAATGCTAGATTGAGGAATGATATCACATCTTTCCAGCAACTGGAAAGAGAATCACTGTATGAAACCTGGGAAAGGTACAAAGAGCTGTTACGGAGATGCCCCCATCATGAAATCCCTTACTGCATTCAGATGGGGACCTTTTACAATGGCCTTAATGCTCAAACATGCACCATAGTGGATGCAGCAGCTAATGGGTCACTCTTGTCCAAAACATATAATGAAGCGCATGAGCTGCTCGAAAGGATGGCCAGCAACAACTATCAATGGCTGATGGACAGAGTCTCAACGGGAAAGAAAACAGCAGGCATGCATGAAGTGAGAGAAGTTACTTCTCTCACAGCCCAGCTAGCTTCGCTAGTTAATGTCTTGAAAAACTAGCAAATGATCTGGCCTCAAGCAGCTAATGCGGCCCAAGAGAATGAAGCATCTTGTGTACTATGCAACGGACCTCATCTATTTGAAAGTTGTCCCTTAAATCCAGAGTCAGTATGCTATGTGGGAAATATGAATCGCAATAACAATCCCTACTCTAACACGTATAACCCAGGATAGAGGCAACACCCCAATTTTTCTTGGGGTAACTACGGTACTGGACAGGGGAGCAACTCTGCCCCACAAAGACCACAGGCCCCCTGGCTTCCAGCAACAAAGACAGCAGCCTAATGAAACCACCAATTCACTGGAATCCCTACTGAAGGAATATATGGCCATAAATGATGCTCTGATCCATAGTCAAGCGGCTTCATTAAGGAATCTGGAAACCCAAGTGGGAGAGCTTACCAATGAACTAAAATGCAGACCTCTAGAGACACTTCCAAGCAATACCGAAGTCCCTAGGAGAGAAGGGAAAGAGCACTGCAAGGCTATAGCCCTGAGAAGTAGGAAGGTGGTGGAAGCACCCAAAGCAAAAAGATAGGACCAGAAAGACCCCATTGTACCTCAAGAGAATAAGAAAGACAAGCAGAAGCAAGAGGAGGAGGCAAGTGAGGAAGTAGTCATATCTAGAGAAACTGCTGCGACTTTGCCGCGGCAAAACTTTGCAACTCTGCCACAACAACATGCTTCAGCTATGCCACAGCAAAATACTGCAGCTTTGCCACAGCAAAACATGCTGTAAACTAAGTTACCTCTACCATTTCTTCAGAGATTCCAAAAATAGTAGAATGACCAGCAGTTTAAAAGATTCTTGGATGTCCTGAAATAGCTGCACATCAACATCCCCTTGGTGGAAGCACTAGAGTAGATGCCAAATTATGTAAAGTTCATGAAGGACATCCTGACCAAGAAAAAAAGATTTGGGGAGTTTGAGACTGTTGCTCTCACACGAGAATGCAGTGCTGTGCTACAAAACAAGCTACCACCCAAACTCAAGGATCTAGGAAATTTCACCATACCTTGTTCTATCAAGAACCAGTATTTTGGCAAGGCACTTTGTGACTTGGGAGCAAGCATCAACCTCATGCCAATGGCCATATTCAAGAAGCTGGGGATTGGAGAAGCAAGGCCTACCACAGTCACACTACAACTGGCTGACAGATCCATTGCACACCCAGAAGGAAAAATTGAGGATGTCTTGGTTAAGGTGGACAAATTCATCTTCCCAGAAGACTTTATAATACTGGACTATGAAGTCGATGCAAAGGTGCCAATTATTTTGGGCAGACCATTCCTAGCAACTAGCCAAACATTAATTGATATTCAAAAAGGGGAACTAACCATGAGAGTCCAGGATGAGCAGGTTACATTCAATGTACTCTAGTCTATGAAGTTTCCCAGTGAAGTAGAGGAGTGTTCAGTTGTGTCTATAATAGACACATTGGCATCACAGTAGTTAGAAAAATGCTGCAAAGGTCCATCACCAGTAGTATGGACGGATAACTCAGATTCAGAAGGGGAAAACGAGAAAGAATGGGCCTGGATTAATGTCAGGCATGGAAGTGGGAAGCAGGGGCCACTGAAGGAGCCATTAGATGTGTCCTCACCAGAATTAAGGATGCTAAAGGCATCAGTAGAGGAATCACCAACCTTAGATCTGAAGCCACTACTAGCACACCTCAAGTATGCATATCTAGGAGAGACAACTACTCTTCATGTGATCATATCAGCACTCTTGACAAGAGAGCAAGAGGAGAAACTGGTCCTGACATTGAAGAAATTCAGAAAGGCTATTGGTTGGACCCTTGTTGATATTAAGGAAATTAGCCCCTCATTCTGCATGCATAAGATCCTTTTGGAAAGCAATGAAAATGGGTCCATAGAAGCCCAACAGAGGCTCAACCCAATAATGAAGGAGGTGGTAAAGAAGGAAATCATCAAGTGGCTAGATGCTAGAATTATTTACCCCATATCAGACAGCTCTTGGGTTAGCCCCATCCAATGTGTTCTTAAGAAAGGGGGCATGACAGTGGTGGAAAACGAAAACAATGAGCTCATCCCCACCAAGGTTGTGACTGGCTAGAGGATTTGCATAGACTATAGAAGATTGAACAAAAGCACCAGGAAAGATCATTTCCCCATGCCATTCATCGACCAAATGCTAGATAGACTTGTAGGAAAGAAATACCATTGTTTCCTAGACGGGTACTCAGGTTACAACCAGATTGCTATAGCACCTGAAGATCAGCATAAGACCACATTCACATGTCCCTATGGCACCTTTGCATTTCGAAGAATGCCATTTAGGCTTTGTAATGCTCCAGCAACGTTTCAAGGATGCATGATAGCAATTTTCACAGAAATGGCTGAGCAGTTTGTGGAAATTTTCATGGATGACTTCTCAGTTTTTGAGGACTCCTTTTACCTATGTTTGGGAAACCTTGCTAAAGTCCTACAAAGATGTGAGGAAACAAACTTGGTGCTGAATTGGCATTTGAAGCTTCCTTGGCCATGCCAGATTTTATAGGAGGTTCATTAAGGACTTCTCCAAGGTTGCTAAACCTCTATGCAGTTTGCTAGAGAAGGACAAAATTTTCTGTTTTGATGAAAGCTGCATGATAGCATTCTGTGATCTCAAGACGAAATTGAGTAGAGCTCTAGTTATCGTGGCACCGGACTGGACCTCTCAATTTGAGTTAATGTGTGATGCAAGTGAAGCAGCACTGGGAGATATCCTCGGGCAACGTAGGAATAATCTTTTTCATTCTATATATTATGCAAGCAAAACACTGCAAGGGGCCTAGCTAAACTACACAGTGACAGAGAAGGAGTTGCTTGCAGTAGTTTTTGCCTTTGAAAAATTCAAAACATATATGGTAGGAGCAAAAGTGATAGTGCACACAGACCATTCTGCCATTAAACACCTGGTTAAGAAAAAGGATTCTAAGCCCAGGCTCATTCGATGAGTGCTTTTGCTTTAGTAATTCGACTTGGAGATCAGGGATAGAAAGGGAACTAAAAATCAAGTGGCAGACCATCTCTCCAAACTGGAAAGGGACAGCTCAGGAGCAAATGAAATTAACGAGAGATTCCCAGATGAACAACTCTACCTCATGTCCCAAGATGGTGTGCCATGGTATGCTGACTATGTAAATTACCTTGTGAGTGGCATGCTCCCACCAGATTTGATGTCACAACAAAAGAAGAAATTTCTGCATGATGTGAACTCATACTACTGGGATGAACCGTACCTTTTCAAGCAGTGTACTGAACAGATGATAAGGAGATGTATCCCCCGCGAAGAGATGGAGTAAATCTTATAGTAATGCCATGCTTCCCCCTATGGAGGCCACTTTTGAGGAGTGAGGACTACGAATAAGGTACTACAGGTCGGGTTCTACTGGCCTTCTCTATTCAAGGACTCCCACTCCTTTGTGACGAAATGCGACCAGTGCCAGAGGATAGGAAACATATCTAGAAGACATAAAATGCCACTGAACAACATCCTAGAGGTGGAATTATTTGATCTGTGGGGAATAGATTTCATGAGCCCATTCCCTTCGAGTTTTGGGAACCAATACATCCTAGTAGCCGTTGACTATGTCTCAAAATAGGTGGAAGCAAGTGCATCTCAAACGAATGAGGCAAGGGTGGTAACCAGACTTATGAAGAAAAACATCTTTACAAGGTTTGGAATCCCTAGAGCCATCATCAGCGATGAAGGTACCCATTTCTGCCATAAGCAATTCAGAGCACTATTAGCTAAATATGGAGTAAGGCACAAGGTGGAAACACCTTATCATCCACAAACTAGTGGGCAGGCTGAAATCTCTAACAGAGAAATCAAGAGAATCCTAGAGAAAACGGTGGGCCCCACTAGGAAGGATTGGTCCTCAAGATTGGATGATGCATTGTGGGCTTATAGAACAGCCTATAAAACAATGTTGGGTATGTCACCATACAAGTTGGTGTTTGGTAAGGCTTGTAATCTACCAGTAGAGCTAGAGCATCGGGCATATTGAGCAGTGAAGGAGCTAAACCTGAATTTGGAAGCTACTGGTGAGAAAAGGATGCTGCAGCTAAATGAGCTGGATGAATTCCGTCGTCAGGCTTATGAGAATGCCAAACTATACAAGGAGAAAGCAAAGCAATGGCCTGACAAGAAGATACAACCGAGGAACTTCAAAGTAGGACAAAGAGTATTGCTGTACAACTCCAAGCTGACCTTATTTTTTGGGAAATTTAAATCTTGTTGGTCTGGTCCCTTTCGAATTAGCAAAGTTTTCCTTTTTGAAACTGTTGAACTAGAAAAAGAAAAGGAAGGGAGGACATTCAGGGTTAATGGACAAAGAGTCAAGCACCACCTGGGAGGTGATGTGGATAAACAGCACACCTCAATCCATCTGCAAGAGGTATAAATAGAGACGAAGTCAGGCTGTTGACTCTAAAACAAGCACTCATGGGAGGCAACCCATGTTTAAATTCATTTTTGTTTAATTTGACAGTTTTTAGATAGCTTAAATCGTGAATCTGATAGCATTTGTGTTTGTTTTACAGGTTGGGAAACACAGCAGTCTACAGGCCAATTCTTGCTTTGCTGCAGCAAAACCGAGTGAAAGTTAGTCCTTGCTTTGCTATAGCAAGATTATGTGCAAGCCACTTTTGCTGCAGTAAAAATCATAGGCAAGCCAGTTTTTACCGCATGAGTTGCTCCAGCAAATTCATTCAGCCCTAAAGAAAAGAGTCTCTGCTTTCAAAAAACAAATGAAATGACAGCACGAAGAGGCACCAAGGGCTTGAGACAAAAAGAGAGTTATCAAAAGCAAAAAGTGGGGCGGGAAAATTTGGAGAACCCATAAGTCACAAACCCACGTCCCTAACTCCCTCAACCCTTTCACATTCCAAGAACCCCCCTCGTACTCTCAGCCCCTACATTTACCAGAGCCCCCTTCGCATCAGAAGACCTACATTTCACAACCAACAATGCCGAGGATTAAGATTGTGGCAAGGAAGGCGAGCAAGGTGCAGAATTTCACCTTCGAGGAGAACAAGCAGAGACACGATGAAGAAATCCTGCTACGGAATTTCTGTGCAGAGAAGGGTTTCACCTTCACCATGATGGAGGATTTGGGACTACCCATGTATGTTGCAACCGTGGTCAAGCAGAGGGGATGGGAAACTTTTGCCAGTCACCCGCGAACTGCCCTTATCCCTCTGGTAAGGGAGTTCTACGCTAATTTTCTGCAAGACAATGAGAATTGGGTAAGAGTCAAGAAGACTCGGGTTTGGTTCGACCAAGCCTCCATTAACAAGGCCTATAATCTATCGGATGAGGAAGACGAGCATGAAGAATATCTACAAGCTCTGAAGGACCATGACTGGGACGCAATGCTCACCCGAGGGTGCATCCCAGGCACCAGCTGGGACAGATCTCCACAAAGTGCCACCACTATCAATCGAGTCTCCTTGGTACCTATAGTGAAGGTGTGGTACCACTTTCTTAAAACTCGCCTTTTGCCCTCCACACACGGGCAAACAGTGAGCAAGGACAGGGTAGCAATGGTCGATGCTATCATCTCAGGTAGGCCTATTAATGTAGGCAGAGTCATCAGTGAACAAATCAGAGTGTTTGCAAACTGGAGAAAGGGCAGCTTACTCTTCCCTTCCCTCATCACTCTGTTGTGCCAGAATAGTGAAGTGGTAGTCTCAATCGACGAGGAGGTACTCAAGGGGGGCAGCCCTATTAGCAGCATCACCATTGACCAGATTGTCCAAGAGAAAGCTGCTCCAGCCCCATCAGGTGCCCCATAAGCACCACCACCCTCAGCAGAATAGGCTGTTTCCACTTTGACCCCTCACCCAGGAGACAAGACTTTACAACTCTTACTTCAGCAGCAATCTCTACTCCTGAAGCGCCAGCATACCTTCTGACAGTACCAACAGCAGAAGGACATTGCCTTCCAGAGAACACTAGAGCAAAATTTTTGGCAATTCTACCTTTTCCCATATTTCCCCTCAGATATACTACACTATACGACTAGGGAAGAGCAGAGGACCCTGGAACCTCATTCTAAACAAGGCCAAGAGTATCAAGACTCTTCCCACAGCCATGAGCAGCAGCATTGCCCACCATAGACTCATACGGCCATAGAGTCTTCTGGGGATGATGAGCCTCTAGCAAAGAGGGCAGCTACCATCAAGAAAGGGAAGGACAAACTCCAGAGCTCTCAAAGATCAACACAACGAAAGAGTGGACTCCAAAGCTCCTCAAAGTCTTCCAGGAGTCAATGCCACTAGGGTGTTGCAGCATCCCTGTAAGCACCCTCAGGAAGTCCCCTTATCTCCTATTCCCTCTTTGCTGTTTTGGAATTTATTTTACTCTGCTCATGTTTTCTTTTATTTGTGCCTCTTATGGATTTGGCAATAGAATCAGCAGTGGGGACATTACTCAACATTAAGTTTAGGGGGGGTGTGACATAGATTGCCTGAAGGTTTGCTGTGGCATCTGCTAGGAAATTGAATTAAGTATTGTTTTAGTTATTGCTGTAGCGTTTGTTGTGGCATATATTGGACTTGTCTTATTTGTGCTTCTGTTTATTTGTGCTTTAGCTTATCTGTACTCTACTTGATTGTGTTAAATGAGACTGTACTATTACTTGTTACTATCTATCTTACTGTCTGTTTTAGATATTTATAAAAAAAATAATATAGAGAGAGATAAGTCTATAGACTTCATAACCTGTTGTGGCTCTGGGACACTCCATGAGGAGGATTAGGAATTTCACTAGAATAGGAGCTCTGCATACTTACCCAATCAAACACAGAACCTTTTTCTAATGAACACAGGGCCATGGGTAGTGTGTCAAGAAAAATTTGGTGATTTTTTTTCAGAAATTGGACTTAAGTTTTTAGAGCTAATATTGAGAGTCTCCTGTTGAATTATAAAAGAGGCATAAGCTTATTGTCAGAAGGGCTTAAGTTTGGGGGAAAGTGGAGGAAAAGAGAGAAATACTAACACTCCAATGCCTCTGTAGTTCCTTAGTAACCAGAGGTATGCATAAGCCCTATGTGTACCTTTGTGTAAAACAGGGACATAGAGTATGAGTGGGATTCTACTTGAAGGTGATAAGGTTGAGTAACCGGGTGCCTGCACCTTACATGTTGGCACTCGCGTCAAAAGGCACTAATGACCTCTGCTAGAATAATATATAGTTAATATATATATATATATAAAAGAGAAAGAGAATCAGTGAGCTACCCCCTTATTTGTTGCTCTGGCTGTGCCTATGAAGTATGCCAACTTGTCCTAAGTAAGGAGGCTCGATATATTAGCATGAAAATCTTAGGAACTCTGGCTGATCTTGACCCAAGTGGCTCTTGGAAAAATTGTCCATATCACACACATAACTTCAAAGAAGGTTTTGGTTGTGATTGGAAAGAAGGCTTGTGGTGTTCCTTATATGGAAACAATCCTGAGAGTTGAGAGCTAGCAGTAGGACCATATGGAATTATATAGAGGAGAAGGGCTAGAATTAATTAGAAGAGGTGTGGTGAACAGAGCAAATTGCTTGGGGACAAGCAACCCTTTAAGTTTGGGTGGATTTGATAACTTTAATTTATTGCAGTTTCAATGTCCTTTCCGAGTGTGTTTACTATGCTGTTTGGATTTATTAAGCACTCTTATTCTCAAATTTTAATGAATGTGTTGACTCCCTTGGATACAAGATCATCCACCCTATTTGCTGTGACAATTTGGTATGTATATGCAGCAATCATGGCACAAACCGTGTGATATTGAGTGAGCTGGGCCCTTTTTAATACAATGCATATTATGGGGAACTAATTCTGTTTGATATGGTGCAGGTGGCAAGGGAGCAGAGCTGTGCAGTAGGTGCAGCCACCACCTAGCAGGAGAAAGTGGCCACCAGCTGGCATTGCAGGCTGATGGGTGGTATAGAAACGGCCTCCACTACTGGAGGTGGAGAAAACTGCAAGCAAGGATGCTGGCCGCAAAGCAGGGAGAATGTCAACATAACCAAGCCACTTTAATGGGACCACAAGGCCTGACTATAAAGGGCAAAAAGTAGAGCACAGAAAAAGAGGATGCTACGGGGAACAAAAGAAAAATACACAAAAATAGAACCTAGAAATCCCTGACGGGAGTGGGTTGTGAGAAACATCCCAATGCCTAGGGTGGGCTGAGATTGCATGGTGAAGCATTGGAGCAAGAAAGACTTGATGTCCCAGAATTTCCCCCTTAATCCCTGTTGTGTGATTTTTATTGTTTAGTAGGATACTGCATCTGTCTGTCTGTTTTAGTTATATTACTTGGGATTCATACTGGTATTTTTCTGATGTCTGTAACCAGTTTAGCTATGAGGCTGGGCTAGTTTCCAGCTAAGGTTGTAATGAACTCATGCACAGTTTTAGTTATCAATGGGTTGCTGCAGCATTGCTGTAACATTCAACTGTGCGTATGCTTTACTTTCCCTTGATAACAGAAGTTTAATAGAGGATGTTTAAGGCCAATATTCACCTGGAAGGGTAGTGAAGGTTGAAAAAAGAGTTGTATGTATGGGGCTGACTGATATAGGGATATATGGCTACCCCATTAGCCCAATAGTTAGAGCTTCATGCATAATTCGGGGGTTAGGGTTTATGCAGGGATGTGTGTCCGAACCCCAGAATTGCAGGGAATGGAAGTCTGGAAAGACCCTATTCAAGAAATAACTAGGCACTAAGGAAATTGCTGCAGCAATTCCTAGAGCAAAATGAGTGCAGAAGTCCATGGCAACCTGGAAGCAACCCTAGTCCACCTAATATCACTTTCTTTTACACCCTAGTATCCCTCATCATAATTATATTCATATTCAGTTGTTCTACCCCTCAACATAAATCTTGTGAACTAACCAATTTTTGCTACAGCATTTCACACGTCAAAATACTCTATTGCAATTTTAGTTCACTCCTCGTGGGACGATACTCACTCATCACTTTATTACTTGGTCACGACACGTACACTTGCGTTCTGACATTGCACACACTCTGTGCATCACCAACAATTGACATAAGTGAGCTTGCTCTTGATTTCATAGGACAAAATCTAAATTCAAATTAACAAATATGGAATGCCAATACAAACAAAAAAAGCATTTAAGGAAAAATAAACTGAAAGTATAAATAATAAAAAAAGTAAAAATCCAACATAATGAAAATAAAGTTGTCCGAATATATAGATAGTTGGATACAAAACCAAATAGAAACCAACAAGTTAACATAATAAATCACTCCTAATCTTACAAATTGTTGCTATTTGGAGATAGATCCTACAAGTTCTGCAAAACATTAAAAATAAAAATAATAAGTACTTTACTTACTTGAATAAGATATAATAATGTATTATAATATATAGAACAAATTAACAAATATTTAGTGCTTTACCTATTTCAATCTTCTCACATTACTGAAATTCTTCAACCAAATCTAGGTTAATAACATCAAACTAAAATAAATTTGGTTTCAACCAATTTTGTGTACATATTAGTACCTTAGCCATTTTTGGAGAAGGAAATTACTTAAATACATCTAGTACATGGCCATCAGTATTGAAGGCTGACTTAAAAGCTACCATTGACACAGGAACAACCAACACATCTCGAGTAATAATAGAAAGAATATGGAATCCAGACACATTTGATTTCCACCATTCTATAGCATCAAAAGAATCATTATTATCTATGTAAGCTTCTGCTAAATATTTTTCCACTTCATTCTTTGCTTCAATAGAAGTTTTAGCTCTTAAATGGTATTTAAAAGCAGTCTCTCTATTGTTTTGACCTGGTTTTTCCATGTAGCACCTTGATTTGCATCCTCCATGATCATTACTGAGTGGTCCTCTACATTTGGAGCACCTTTAGATTTGTACAATTGGCGATACTACTTATATAATCTTTATAAATCAAGCTTGACCTTGTAAACCATATCATAAGATACATCTATACCATAAATATAATGAAATGAACATTTTAAATAAGAATGCTTCTACCTACAGTCAAGCACATTGGCAATGAACAATAAGGGATTTATTTTTCCACTTTTTCCTAATACTTATCAAATTTCTTCTGCATTTCAGTTGCCATCCAACTCAATAAAAGGTCATCACTTGAGCTCCACTATAATAACTCACTTTGAACTAAAGCAATTTAAGGGAATGCCTTATTTGAAGTGACATAAAAAGACCTAGATAGTTCTAAGGTCACATCGTAGAAAATTTTCAAACACTGAATGGAAACTCTAGAATTATTCCAATCATCAGAAGAAGGAGAACTGATTGTTTTATCATCAAAATAATCAATATATGTGGTTTCATCATCCTTTGGCCTGTTAAATGCCACTTCAAATTTCTCAGGAGCTTTTAACATCAAATAGGTTGAGTTCCACCTAGTTGGAACATTTAGGCATACAAGGTTTTGAGAGGCAATCTTTAATTATTCAGTACACCATTTAAATTTGGCAAGTTTAGAAGGAGAAGATCTAGTATATCTCACAGCATTACAAATAGATGCAATGGATGAATGCATCTCTTTTCAATCCCTCATTAACAACTAAATTGAATATGTGGGCACAACGTCTAACATGCATAAAATTACCTTTTAAAACCAAACCATATGTTGTCTTCATTCTTTTCTTTAAGTATGCTACTGCTACATCATTTGCACTAGCATTATTCACAATCACTGTAAACATTCTTTCAATCCCTCATTCATTCAAAAAAAGTTATATATGACTTCCAATTATTTCCCCTTTTATAATTAGGAATATGGCAAAAGTTCAAAATTCTCTTTTGAAGTTTCCAATCATTGTCAACAAAGTGTGTAGTGAGTGCTATATAGTTTATATTCTGAATTGAAGTCCAACAATTAGTGGTAAGGCATACCCTATCGTAATTTGACTGTAAGAAACTTCTAAGCTTAGTTTCTAATCTAAATACAACTAGTAACAATATTTACTCACAATAACACGAGAAGGAATATGAAATTGTTGCTACAACCTACTGCAAAAGTACTTGAATCCATATTCTTCAACCATTTTAAATGATTGTTCATCAATAATAACAAAAACAAATAAATCTTTTCAACACTCTTCAATATCGTACACTTGTGGTGAGTGTAACAAAAAAAGTTATATATGACTTCCAATTATTTTCCCTTTTATGATTAGGAATAAGGCAAAAGTTCAAAATTCTCTTTTGAAGTTTCCAATCATTGTCAACAAAATGCATAGTGAGTGCTATATAGTTTATATTTTGAATTGAAGTCCAACAATTAGTGGTAAGGCATACTCTAACATAATTTGATTGTAAGCAACTTCTATGCTTAGTTTCTCATCTAAATACAACTAGTAACAATCTTTACTCACAATAACACGAGAAGGAATATGAAATTGTGGCTACAACCTACTGTAAAAGTACTTGAATCCATATTCTTCAACCATTTTAAATGATTGTTCATCAATAATAACAAAAACAAATAAATCTTTTCAACACTCTTCAATATCGTACACTTATGGTGTTTTTACCATATTATTTCCACCGCCATCACTTTTGGGTTTGAAACTAATTACTTGTTGTTTAGGATCATTTACTAGAGCATGAGGATATATAGGACATTTAGACAAGTGACTAACTAAATTTGAAGTATCATGCATTTTCGGATTACACATGTACCCCCTTTCCACAATAGTAACATTGACCCATAGGTTCTTATGTATATGATAATTTGGTGAAATAATCCCATATTGCTGAAGATTTTTTAGATCCATTAATAGGAGGCTCCCTTTTTGGTCGCTTAAAGGGAGCAACATTGGAATATTTAGTGTCAAGTGAAGGTGAAGCATTCACTCTATCTTTGCCTTTCAGATTTACTACAAGTAATTTTAATGTATATGCTATTATCTCTTGCTCTTTTGAATTTGAGGAATCCATCCCTACAATATTTGCTAGAGATAGATTTGTAAGCCCTATTTTCCTTTTCCATTTAATCTTTTTCCTAATACCCATTTACTAAATGTTAGAAACAATATTCACTTGGTAAGATGAAAATCTCCTTCCCTTTCTTCATTCAACCTAACCTAACCTCCTTCTTTCTCCTCTATTACATGCCCTATTATATGAAACTTATATCATGCCTTCTAATTACCTTTCAATTCCTCTATACCTTGTGTTGGTAGCAAAATGTGTATGCAATGTCAGAACGCAAGTGCACGTATCGTGACAAAGTAATAAAATGATGAGTCAGTATCGTCCCATGAGGAGTGTACTAAAAACTACTATAGAATACTTTGACTTGTGAAATGATGTAGCAAAATTTGGTTGGTTCACAAGATTTGTGTTTAAGATGGTCTAGGATTGAACAAACTCAATAAGACTATAAGTAAGCTGAGGGATACTAGGGAATAAAAGAAAGGGATATTAGATGAACCAGGGTTGCTTCAGGGTTGCCATGAACTTCTGCACTCATTTTGCTCTAGAAATTGCTGCAGCAATTTCCTCAGTGCCTAGTCTTTCTTGAATGGGGTCTTCCCAGACTTCCATTCCATGCAATTCTGGGGTTTGGACATACATCCCTGTATTAATCCTAACCCCATAATTGTGTGTGAAACTCCTAACTATTGGGCTAAATGGGTCAATCATATATCCTTATATTGGCTAATCCCACACATTCAACTCTTTCTCCAGCCTCCACCACCCTTCCAGGTAAATATTGGCCTAGTCTTCCTCTATCAAATTTCAGTTATCAGGAGAAATTAAAACATCCACACACAGTTGAATGATACAGCAAAGCTGCAGCAAAATCATTGATAAATTAAGACGTGCTTGTGTTCATTACAACCCTTCTACAACCTTAGCTGGAAATTAGTCCAGCCTCATAGCTAAACTGGTTACAGACATGGGAAAAATACCAGTATGCGGTCCGAGTGATACAACTAAAATAAACAGACAAATGTAGTTTCCTGCTAAACAATAAAAATCACAAAGGGATCGAGGGAATTTTGGAACAGTAGTCTCGTCCTCACTCCATGCTTCACTATGCAATGTTAGCGTATCCTCGACTGGGGTGTTTTCTCACAACCCCTTCCCGTCAGGGATTCTGGGTTCACTCTTCTTTGTCCCCCGTAGCCTCCTCTTCTTTCTGCACTCTGTTTTCTGCCTTTTATAGTCAAGCCTTGTGGTCCCATTAAAGTGGCCTGATTATGCTGACATTCTTCCTACTTTTCGGCTAGCACCTCTTCCAGCAGATTTCTCTCCACTTCTAGTAGTGGAGGCAGTTTTTGTGCCACCCAACAGTCTGCTGTGTCAACTGGGTGCTCCTTTCCCTAACTAGGTAGTGGCCGTGCCTGCTGCACTGCTCTGACTCCCTGCCACCTGCACCATATCAAACAGGATCAGCTCCCCATCATCTGCATTATATTAAAAAGGGCCAAGCTCATTTGGTATCACTTGGTTTGCTACCATGTTTGCCGCATATGTATACTGAATTGTCACAGCAACTGAATGGGTGATCTTGCATCCATAGAATGCAAAATATCTTATTAAAACAGGGAGTATGAATGCTAATATGTCAGAGTGCACAGAAAATAATTCCAAAAAAGCATGGAGAAACTTTAATGAATTAGAGCTATCAAACCCCCCGAAACTTAAAGGTTTGCTTGTCCTGAAGCAATTTGCTCTATTCACTACACCTCTTCTAATGAGTTCCATCCCTAGTCCCCTCTATAGTTCCATATGGTCCTACTGCTAGCTCTCAACTCTCAGGGTTGTGTCCATATAGCGAATAACACATGCCTTCTTCCCAATCTCAACCCAAAACCTTCTTTAAAGTTGTGTGTGTGTGATATGGACAGTTTTCCAAGAGCCACTTAGGTCAAGGTCAGCCAAAATCCTAAGATTTTCATGCTAATATATCGAGTCTCCTTACTTAGGACAAGTTGGCACACTTCATAGGCACAGCCAGGGCAGCAAAGATGCGGGTAGCTCACTGATTTTTCCTTTCTCTGTGTTTTATATATATATATATATATATATATATAACCATATTGTTCCAGCAGAGGTCATTAGTGCCTTTTGATGCGAATGCCAACATGTAAGATGAAGGCACCCGGTTACTCAGCCTTATCACCCCCTAAGCAGAATCCTACTCATAACTCTATGTCCCTGTTTTACGCAAAAGTACACATGGGGCTCATGCATACCCCTAGTTACTAAGGAACAACAGAGGCATTGGAGTGGCAATATTTCTTTCTTTTTCTCCACTTTCCCCCAAACTTAAGCCTTTCTGACAATAATCTTATGCCTCTTTTTAAAATTCAGCAGGAGACTCTCAACATTAACTCTAAAAACTTAGGTCCAATTTTTGAAAAATCACCAAATTTCTCTTGCCAAACTGACCATAGCCCTGTGTTCATTATAGGAAGGTTCTGTGTGTGATTGGGTCAACATGCAGAGTTCCTATTCTGGCTATTAGTGAAATTCCTGATCCTTCTCATGGAGTATCCTAGAACTACAGCAAGTTATGAAATACACAGACTTATCTCTCTCGATATATATATATATATATATATATATATTATATTTAAAATAAAAAGCAACAAGTAATTGTACAAGCTTCCTAATTACTCAAGCTAACCATACGTCATTCGTAAACACAATCAGACATAGGCATAAATTGAAGTATGCACATTCAGTCAAGTCCAGCACATGCAACAGCAAACACTACAGCAATAACTAAAACAACACTAATTCAATTCCCCAGCAGATGCCATAGCAAACACTAGAGCAATCTACTTCACCCCCCCCCCCAAACTTAAGGTTGAGCAATGTCCCCACTGCTGATTATATTGTCAAATCCATAAAGATGCACAGTTCGAAAACATGACCAGCAGCATGCAAAGCAAGGTAAAAAGAAAAATGGTAAAACAACAAAAAGGGATAAGGAGGGAAGGGAACTTCCTGAGGGGCATGCAGAGATGCTGCAGCACCCTAATGGCAATGGTCCCCCGAAGATTTTGAGGAGCTACAGAGCCCACTCCTTTGTTGAGTTGGTCTGGGTGGGCTCTGGAGTTTTGCCTTCCCCTTTTTGATAGTGGCTGCTCTCTTTGCCAGGGGCTTATCATCCTCTAATTACTCCATGGCCTCGTGAGTCTGTGGTGGGCAAGGCTACTACTCATGGCTGTGGGAAGAGTCTTGGGACTCTTGGCCTTCTTTAGACTGAGGTTCTGGGGTCCTCTGCTCTTCCCCAGTTGTGTAGTGCAGTATTTTTTAGGGGAAGTCTGGAAAGGGGAAGAATTGCCAAAACATTTGCTCAAGTGTTTGCTGGAGGGCAATGTCCTTCTGCTGCTAGTACTGCCAGAAGGTGTGCTGGCGCTTGAGGAGTAGAGATTGCTACTTCAAGATTGTGTGAAGTAGGAGTTGTAGGGTCTTGTCAGTTGGGTGAGGAGCAGAGGTGGATGCAACATGGTCTGCTGAGGGTGGTGGTGCTTGTAGGGTAGCTGGTGGGTCTAGAGCAGCTTTATCTTGGACAATTCGAGCAATGTTGATGCTGCTAATAGGGCTGCTCCCCTTGAGTGCCTCCTCGTCGATTGAGATTGGCACCCTGCTGCGTTGGCACATCAGGGTGATGAGGGAAGGGAAGAAGAGGCTTCCCTTTCTCCGGCTTGCACACACTCTAATTTGTTCACTGATGACTCTGACCACATTAATAGGCCTGCCCGAGATGATAGCATCAACCATTGCTACCCTATCTCTGCTTATTGTTTGCCCATGTGTGGAGGACAAAAGGCGAGTTTTAAGAAGGTGGTACCACACATTTGCTGCTGGTACCAAAGAGGCTCGATTGATAGTGGTGGCACCCTGTGGAGATCTGTCCCAGTTTGTGCCTAGGATGCACACTCGGGTCAGCATTTCCTGCCAGTCATGGTCCTGCAGACCCTCTAAATGTTCTTCATATTCGTCTTCCTCATCAGGCAAATTGTAGGCCTTGTTAATGGAGGCTTGGTCGAACAGAACCCGAGTCTCCCTAACTCTGACCCACTCCTTGTTGTCTTGCGAAAAGTTGGCATAGAACTCCCTTACCAGAGGGATAAGGGCAGTTCGTGGGTGACTAGCAAAGGTTTCCCATCCCCTCTGCTTGACCACGGCTGCCACATACATCAGCAGACCTAAATCCTCTATTGCAGAGAAGGTGAAACCGTTCTCTGCACAGAAATTCTACAGCAAGATTTCTTTATCGTGTCTTTACTTGTTTTCTTTAGTGGTGAACTTTTGTGCTTTGCTCGCCTTCCTTTCCATAGTCTTAATCCTTGGCATTGTTGGTTGTGGGGGGATTCTGAGAAATATAGGTATTCTGGTGCAAAGGGGGCTCCGGTAAATGCCAGGGTTGAGAGTATGAGAGAGTTCTTGGAATGTGACGTGGTTGAGGGAGTTGCAGAGGTTGGGTTGGTTTTAATGAGGGATGTTTGTGACTTATGGGGTTCTCCCAGTTTTCCTGCCCCTTTTTGCTTTTGATAACTTCTCTTTTGTCTTAAGCCCTTGGTGCCTCTTCGTGCTTTTTCTTTTTTTCTTTTTTTTGAATGGGAGACTCCTTTCTTCAGGGTTGAATGCGTTGCTGCAGCAACTCCTGTGGCAAAAACTGGCTTTCCTATGCTTTTGCTGCAGCAGAGGTGGCTTGCACATAATTTTGTCTACAGCAAAGCAAAGACTAACTTTCACACGGTTTTGCTGCAGCAGAGCAAAGACTGTCCTGTAGAGTGCAATGTTTCCTAACCTGTGAAACAAACAAAAATGATATTAGATTCATAATTTAAACTATCTATAAACTGTCAAATAAAACAACAACAGATTTAAACATGGGTTACTTCCCATGAGCGCTTGTTTTAGAGTCAACAGCCTGACTTCTTCCCTGTTCATTCCTCTTGCAAATGGATTGAGGTGTGCTAGCGATCCACATCACCTCCCAGGTAGTGCTTGATTCGTTGTCCATTAACCCTGAATGCCCTCCATTCCTTTTCTTCTTCTAGTTCAACAGTTCCAAAAGGGAAGACCTTGCTAATTCAGAAGGGCCCAGACCAATGAGATTTTAATTTTATAGGGAATAGGGTTAGCCTGGAGTTGTACAGCAACACTCTCTATCCTACTTCAAAGTTTCTTGGTTGTATCTTTTTGTCATGCCATTACTTTGCTTTCTCCTTGTATAGCTTGGCATTCTCATAAGCTTGACCACGAAATTCTTCCAGCTCATTTAGCTGCAGCATCCTTTTCTCATCAGCAGCTTCCAAATTTAGATTTAGCTCCTTCACTGCCCAATACGCCCAATGCTCTAGCTCTACTGGCAGATGACAATCCTTACCAAACACCAGCTTATATGGTGACATCTCCAGCGATGTTTGATAAGATGTTCTATAGGCCCACAATGCACCATCTAGCCTCAAAGACCAATCCTTCCTAGTTGGGCCTACCATTTTCTCCAGAATTCTCTTGATTTCCCTGTTGGAGATTTCAGCCTGCCCACTGGTTTATGGATGATAAGGTGTTGCCACCTTGTGCCTTACCCCATATTTGGCCAGTAGTGCTCCGAACTGCCTATTGCAGAAATAGGTTCCTCCATCGCTGATGATGGCTTTGGGGGTTCCAAACCTTGTAAAGATATTTTTCTTCAGAAATCTGGTTACCACCTTTGCATCATTAGTTTGAGATGCACTTGTTTCCACCCACTTTGAGATATAGTCAACGGCTACTAGGATGTATTGGTTCCCAAAACTTGCAGGAAATGGGCCCATAAAATATATTCCCCATACATAAAATAATTCCACTTCTAGGATGTTATTCAGTGGCATTTCATGCCTTCTAGAGATGTTTCCTGTCCTCTGGCACCTGTCGGAGTGCATCACAAAGGAGTAGAAGTCCTTGAATAGAAAAGGCTAGTAGAACCCTGCCTGTAGTACCTTGTTTGCACCCCTCACTCCTCCAAAGTGGCCTCCATAGGGTGAAGCATGGCATTACTACAAGATTTGCTCCATCTCTTCGCTGGGAATGCATCTTCTTATCATCTGATCAGCACACTACTTGAAAAGATACGGTTCATCCCAGTAGTATGAGTTCACCTCATGCAGAAATTTCTTCTTCTGTTGTGATGTCAAATCTGGTGGAAACATGCCACTCACCAGGTAGTTTACATAGTCAGCATACCATGGCACACCAACTTGGGTCATGAGGAAGAGTTATTCATCTGGAAATTTCTCATTAATTTCTTCTGCTCCTACGCATTCCCCTTCCAGTCTGGAGAGATGATCTGCCACCTAATTTTCAATTCCCATTTTATCCCTGATTTCCAGATCAAATTCCTGGAGCAAGAGCACCCATCTAATGAGCCTAGGCTTGGAATCCTTTTTCCTAACCAGGTTTTTGATGGCAGAATGGTCCGTGTGCACTATCACTTTTGTTCCTACCAAATATGATCTGAATTTCTCAAAGGAAAATACCATTGCAAGCAGCTCCTTCTCTGTCACTGTGTAGTTTAGCTGGGCCCTTTGCAGCGTCTTGCTTGCATAATATATAGAATGAAAAACCTTATTCCTGTGCTGCCCGAGGACTGCTCCCAATGCTGCCTCACTTGCATCACACATTAGCTCAAATGGAGAGGTCCAGTCTGGTGCCACAATAACCGATGTTGTGCTCAACTTCTTCTTGAGGTCACAAAATGCTGTTATGCAGCTTTCATCAAAGCAGAAAATTCTGTCCATATCTAGCAAACTGCATAGAGGTCTAGCAATCTTGGAGAAGTCCTTGATGAACCTCCTGTAGAATCCTGCATGGCCAATGAAGCTTCAGATACCCTTGACTGAGGTGGGAGGAGGCAGCTTCTCTATGATCTCTACTTTGGCTTTGTTAACCTCCAGTCCGTTTTGAGAGACTTTGTGTCCTAGCACAATTCCCTCCTTCACCATGAATTGACACTTCTCCTAGTTTAGCACCAAGTGTGTTTCCTCACATCTTTGTAGGACTTTAGCAAGGTTTCCCAAACATAAGTCGAAAGAGTCCTCAAAAATTGAGAATTCATCCATGAAAATTTCAACAAATTGCTCAGCCATATCTGTGAAAATTGCCATCATGTACCTCTGAAAAGTTGCTTAAGCATTGCATAGTCCAAACAGCATCCTTTAAAATGCAAAGGTACCATAAGGACATGTGAATGTAGTCTTATGCTGGTCTTCGGTTGCTATAGCAATCTGATTGTACCCCGAGAACCCATCTAGGAAACAATAGTATTCCCTTGCTGTAAGTATGTCCAGCATTTAGTCAATGAATGGTAAGGGGAAGTGATCTTTCCAGGTGCTTTTGTTCAGTCTCCGGTAGTCCATGCAAATCCTCCAGCCAGTCACAACCTTGGTGGGGATGAGCTCATTGTTTTCATTTTCCACCACAGTCATGCCCCCTTTCTTAGGTACACATTGGATCGGACTAACCCAGGAGTTGTCTGATATGGGATAAATAATCCTAGCATCTAACTACTTAATGATTTCCTTCTTTACCGCCTCCTTCATTATTGGGTTCAGCCTCCGTTAAGGTTCTATGGACCCTTTTTCATTACTCTCTAAAAGGATCTTATGCATGCAAAATGAGGGGCTGATACCTTTTATATTGGTAAGGATCCAACCAATCGCTTTTCTGAATTTTTTCAATGTCAGGACTAGTTTCTCCTCTTGCTCTCTTGTCAAGAGTGCTGAGATGATCACATGAAGAGTGGTTATTTCTCCTAGATATGCATACTTGAGGTGTGCTGGTAGTGGCTTCAGCTCCTAGATTGGTGGTTCCTCCACTGATACCTTCGGCAGCTTGGATTTTGGTAAGGACAAGTCTAATGGCTCCTTCATCGGCCCCTGCTTCCCAGTGCCGTGTCTGGCTTCAATCCAAGCCCATTCTTTCTCATTTTCCCCCTTTGAATTAGAGTTTTCTATCCATACAACTAGTGATGAGCCCTTGCAACATTTTTCAAACTGCTCTGATGCTAATGTGTCTATCATAGACACAACTAAGCATTCCTCTACTTCACTGGGAAACTTCATGGATTGGAATACATTGAATGTAACTTGCTCATCCTAGACTCTCATGGTTAGTTCCCCTTTTTGAACATCAATTAATGATCGGCCAGTTGCTAGGAATGGTCTGCCTAAATTAATTGGCACCTCTGCATCAGCTTCATAGTCCAATATTATAAAATCTATTGGGAAAATGAATTTGTCCACCTTAACTAGGACATCCTTGATTTTCCATTCTGGATGTGCAATGGATCTGTCTGCCAATTGTAGTGAGACTGTAGTAGGACTTGCTTCTCCAATCCCCAGCTTCTTGAATATGGCCATTGGCATGAGGTTGATGCTTGCTCCCAAGTCACAAAGTACCTTGTCAAAATACTGGTTCCCGATAGAAAATGGTATGGTGAAACTACCTAGATTCTTGAATTTGGGTGGCAGCTTATTCTGCAGCACTGCATTGCATTCCCATGTGAGAGCAACAGTCTTAAATTCCCCAAATCTTCTCTTCTTGGTCAAGATGTCCTTCATGAACTTTACGTAGTTTGGCATTTTCTCTAGTGCTTCCACCAAGGGGATGTTGATGTGCAGCTGTTTGAGGACATCCAGGAATCTCTTAAACTGTTCGTCATTCTACTGTTTCTGGAATCTTTGAGGAAATGGTGGAGATAGCTTAGTTTGCTACACGTTTTGCTGTGGCAAAGCTGCATCATTTTGTTGTGGCAGAGTTGCAGAATTTTGCTGTGGCAAAGCTGCAGCATTTCCTCCAGAGATTCCTGCTTCCCCCCTTTCTTCCTCAACTTGCCTCTACTTGTCTTCCTTCTTTTCTGGGGGTACCGTGGGGTCTTTCTGGTCCTGTCTTCTTGCTTTGGGTGCTTCCACCACCTTCCCACTTCTTAGAGCTATAGCCTTGCAATGATCTTTCCCTTCTCTCCTAGGGACTTCAGTATTGCTTGGAAGTGTCCTTGGAGGTCTGCTTTTTAATTCATTAGCAAGCTATCCCACTTGGGTCTCCAGATTTCTTAATGAGGTAGCTTGACTCTGGATCTGAGAATCATTTCTTGCAATATATTCCTTCAACAGGGATTCCAGGGAAGTGGGAGTTTCATTAGGCTGATGCCTTTGCTGTTGAAATCCAGGAGGGCGCCTATGGCCTCTATGGGGCAAAGTTGCTCCCCTGTCCAGTACTATAATTACTCCAAAAAAAATTTGGATGCTGCCTCCAACCCGGGTTATACATGTTTGAGTAGGGATTGTTGTTGCAATTCATGTTTCCCACATAGCATACCGACTCCGGATTCGAAGGACAACTATCGAATAAATAAGGCCCATTGCATAGAACACAAGATGCTCTACTCTCCTAGACTCAATTAGCTGCTTGAGGGCGGATCAGCTGCTGGTTTTTTAGGACATTCACTAATGAAGCTAGCTGCGCTATAGGCAAAGTGACTTCACTTACTTCATGCATGCCTGATGTCTTCTTTCCAGTTGAGACTCTATCCATAGGCCATTAATAGTTATTGCTAGTCATTCTTTCGAGCAGCTCATGTGCCTCATTGTATGTTTTGGACAGCACTGCCCCATTAGCCGTTGCGTCCACTATGGTTCATGTTTGAGCATTAAGGCCATTATTAAAGGTCTCCATATGAATGCAGTATGGGATTCCGTGATGAGGGCATCTCCGTAATAGTTCTTTGTACCTTTCCCAGGTTTCGTATAGTGATTCTCCGTCTAGTTGCTGGAAGGATGTGATATCAGTTCTCAATCTTGCATTCTTGGTAGGTGGGAAGTATTTCAGCAGAAACTTCTTTGCTAGATCACTCCAATTAGCAATAAAGTCAGGTGGCAAAGAGTTTAACCACGCTCTAGCTCAGTCTCTTAATGAGTAGGGGAACAATTTCAGCTTAAGAACTTCATCTGTCACCCCATTCATCATGAAAGCATCAGTGACTTCGATGAACACTCTTAATTGAAGTTGGGGGTCCTCTATAGGCATTCCACTGAATTGCCTTGCGGTCTGTAGCATTTGAAACATTACTGGCTTGAGCTCAAAATGAAGAGCTTCAGTTTCTGGTCTCATAATACTCAGGTTCAACCCATTCAAGTTTGGTTGAACATAAGCATTAAGGACTCTATCTCTGTCATCCATGTTTTCTGCTCCACTCTAGTTGGCAATTTCTGCTTGTGGCTGAGGTCCCAACAATCTTCTTCTTCTTCTTAGAAGCGTTCTTTTTATCTCTGAATCTAGAGGCAGAAGCTCCCTGTCAAACCTGCTCATGCAGTGCGTTCACCTGCCCAAAATGACACCAGACTGACTAAAAGATAAAATCCTTTACACAGTCAAATATCTAATAATAGTTTTCAAGTTGACACTCCCCGGCAACGGCGCCAAAAACTTGTTGGTAGCAGAAATGTGTATGCAATGTCAGAACGCAAGTGCACGTATCATGACCAAGTAATAAAATGATGAGTGAGTATCGTCCCACGAGGAGTGTACTAAAAACTACTATAGAATACTTTGACTTATGATGTAACATCCCGTAATTTTTAGATATTTTCCTTAGAAATTCTTCACCTTACATATATGCATAGAAATGTTCTAATATTAATGGAATAGGTAAAAAAAGAAAACCTAAGAGGAAATATTAGAAATAAACATGCTAAAGAAAGGTGAAATTCTTAAGTAAGGAGGATAAATTTTTGTGAAGCAAAGTCTTAAAATTTCAAGAAGATTGGATTAGGGTAATTTTTCCTAATTTAAGAGTAAAAGTTACTAAGTTTAGTATCTCCACCCATAAATTGGGCTTTCACCTATGGACACTTCATATAGAGTTTTTCTTCTTCACATAAATTTTTAGCAAGCCAAGATGATAGCCCAATGAAGAAATAAAACATAGACTTGGACTAGGATATAAAAATTGGACCGATAGCCCAAAAATCATGAAAATGTGACCAAGCCCATTATGAAAGGTAGAATTTTAACCAAAGTAAAGAAAATGGGCAAGAATGAGCCCAAACCCAAGAGGAAAAATAAAAATAAAAATAAAGTAATGGAATAATGGTGTAATCAAGATTAGGTGATTTGACATTAAGACAAAAATTTAGCAAGTGGTATACAAGAATTTAGGACAAAACATCAATATCCTACACTCATAATTTTAGCAAGTGGGTAATAATATATAGCATTATGACAAAACATCTTTATCCCACACAAATAATTTCAACCAAATAATGGAGATTCAAGGGCTAGAAATTTTCCACTTAAAAAGGCAAATCTATCATACTTAATTAAGACAAAAGAAAAAGGAAATGAATCCCTAAATCAAAGGGATCTTGCCCCATATCTTAAGAACATATTATCATAATTTTCAAAATACAAATCTCCTTTTCCTATGCATATCTTGACTAAGAAAGAGAAAGACAAGAACATAAGTTGTTTGTTTTTCCAAAAATTCAACCAAGTGTAATCTAATTGTGATAAGGTAGACCCATGATCATGAAAGGTAAATTATTTGAGGGTCTATTTAAGCAAAACCCACCTTACAACATTAGAATTTTCGTCCAAGTGAGGGAGAGGAAAAATAGAAGCAAGGTAGAGTGAGGAAAGGAGAGGAAGAAAGGAAGAAAGAGGAAGGAGAAGTCTAGAAGACTAAGTGCTCCAAGTAAGTTTAACAATATTTCTTTTTGAAGAAAACTTTTGAAACTTATAATATTTATGAGATTTTGATCTTAGAACTTCGATGATTGTTCATGGATGTTGCTATATCATGTTACATATTGATCTTGCATGTGATGTAGGTTTGAATACTTAGGCTGGTATTGAAAGTTCTGCATAGGTATGCTATGGGTGGCAAAATTTTAAACTTCTGTGTTTTATTTTTTGGGAATTATCTGTAGGGAATTAAAATAAAGGATTAACATAAGAATTAAATATATATGTGTCACGGATTTTTAGCCACTGGAATCATTCAATTTGGAGTCCATATGAGGAAGATATGAGCCGATTACTAGTCAAAGGTCAGAAAATTGTTCATCAGGGAAGAATATGTTAGGATAGCTTCTGTGTTTAAATTTTTGAGAATTATCTGTAGGGAATTAAAATAAATTGTTAACATAAGAATTAAAGATATATGTGTCACGTATTTTTATCCAGTGGAATCACTCAATTTGGAGTCCATATGAGGTAGATATTGTCAGATTAATAAGTAAATGTCAGAAAATGGTTAATCAGGGAAGAATATGTTAGGATAGCTTCTGTGTTTAAATTTTTGGGAACATTATGTAGGGAATTAAAATAAATTGTTAACATAAGAATTATATCTATGTGTGTCACAGATTTGTAGCCACTAGAATCACTCAATTTGGAGTCTATATGAGGTAGATATGGTCCGATTAGTAAGCAAAGGTCAGAAAATGATTAATCAGGGAAGAATATGTTAGGATAGCTTATGTGTTTTAATTTCTGGGAACATTCTGTAGGGCATTAAAATAAATGGTTAACATACAAATTATTTCTATATGTGTCACGGATTTTTTGCCACTGGAATAACTTAATTTGGAATTCATATGAGGGAGATATGGACATATTAGTAGGTAAAGGTCAGAACCTATCCGAGAAGAAATAACCTGTAGTTTGAGGGAGTATTATCACCTTGATTTCTTAATATTTCGCTACATTGTTCAACATAATAGTTTTAGATAATTGTTTTATCTTGAAATTGACATCAAGATCACCTACATCGGAGTTCAATTGAGGGAGTTATGCTCTGATTAGTTAGAGAAGGTTAGATATGATGAAAACCTGCATCAAGAAAATAAAGAAATAAAATTAATATTTAAAAAAGAAGACGAATCTTATAAATGACTAGTATATGCCATAGCCATTGCCATTGTATGAACTTCTTACCATCTTAAGTGTCAAATTTTGACATGGAAATATTTTATAAAGTGATATTTGAAATGGTTATGTTCATAGCATGATTACTAATGATTTATGGTAATAGTTATATTTTGATGAACATACTTGTTATTGAAAGCATATTTTTGGCTATCATTGTGAAAAGAAAAGAAATGAGCACAGTCACATGGCAATCCGTGTGGTGCACCAGTAAGGGACGCCCTACCAACGATTATGATTATGATTATGAGAAAAGAAAGAGAAAGTGTGCCATGTTGGACGGAGCGAGAAAAGCCCGTACCGGAGAGTAGAGGATACTCACCCTAACCGGGGTAGTTTGAAATGAGAATAAGTTGATAGCCATCATATGATATTATGAAAATAGTTAATCCTGTCATACATATCATTACTGTATGATTCTTATGTGCAGAGATATAATGCATTTATGTGACCAAAGATATTTTCTGTAGTTTATACAGCTGAACATGACGTGATGAGCTATACTGATGATGATTTATTGTTGAACTTACTGGGATTTAATTTTCACTATATTTCCATATCATGTTCAAAAAATTAGTTATGTAGCTTTTTTCTATGGCTCTGGCTTTTAGTGCACATTGGATCAAGTTACTTTATGTTTTGCAGATCTCAGAATCAAATAAGATGTTTGTGGTCGAGTTGACTCAGATCCCAGTGAAGGTGCAATCACTCGCACCTGTATCTCCAGAATTGGTCAACCAAAATAAACAAAATGTAAATATCTATGTGTTTGATATGTTGCATGTACGTTTTGATTAATGACGTGTATGTGAACTCAATATTGTATAATAATAAAGAAAAAAAAAGGTTGTTACATGTGAGATGTTGTAGTAAAATTTGGTTGGTTCACAAGATTTGTGTTCAAGATGGGTTAGGATTGAACAAACTCAATAAGACTATAAGTAAGTTGAGGGATACTAGGGTATAAAAGAAAGGGATATTAGGTGAACCAGGGTTGCTTCAGGGTTGCCATGAACTTCTACACTCATTTTGCTCTAGAAATTGCTGCAATAATTTCCTCAGTGCCTAGTCTTTCTTGAATGGGGTCTTCCCAGACTTCCATTCCATGCAATTCTGGGGTTTGGACACACATCCTTGTATTAATCTTAACCCCAGAATTGTGCGTGAAACTCCTAACTATTGGGCTAAATGGGTCAACCATATATCCTTATATTGGCTAATCCCACACATTCAACTCTTTCTCTAGCCTCCACCACCCTTCCAGGTAAATATTGGCCTAGTCTTCCTCTATCAAATTTCAGTTATCAGAAGAAATTAAAACAACCACACACAGTTGAATGATACAACAAAGCTGCAACAAAATCATTGATAAATTAAGACGTGCTTGTGTTCATTACAACCCTTCTACAACCCTAGCTGGAAATTAGCCCAGCCTCATAGCTAAACTGGTTACAGACATGGAAAAAATACGAGTATGCAATCAGAGTGATACAACTAAAATAAACAGACAAATGCAGTTTCCTGCTAAACAATAAAAATCACAAAGAAATCGAGGGAATTCTGGAATAGCAGTCTCGTCCTCACTCCATGCTTCACCATGCAATGTTAGCGTATCCTCGGCTGGGGTGTTTTCTCACAACCCCCTCCCATCAGGGATTTTGGGTTCACTTTTTCTATTTTCCTCTTTGTCCCCCGTAGCCTCCTCTTCTTTCTGCACTCTGTTTTCTGCCTTTTATAGTCAAGCCTTGTGGTCCCATTAAAGTGGCCTGATTATGTTGACATTCTTCCTGCTTTTCGGCCATCACCTCTTCCAGCACCTCTTCCAGTAGCTTTCTCTCCACTTCTAGTAATGGAGGCAGTTTCTGTGCCACCCAGCAGTCTGCTGTGTCAACTAAGTGCTCCTTTCCCCTGCTGGGTAGTGGCCGCGCCTGCTGTACTACTCTGACTCCCTGTCACCTGCACCATATCAAACAGGATCAGCTCCTCATCATCTGCATTATATTAAAAAGGGCCAAGCTCATTCAGTATCACTTGGTTTGCTGCCATGTTTGCCACATATGTGTACTGAATTGTCACAGCAACCGAATGTGTGATCTTACATCCATGGAATGCAAAGTATCTTATTAAAACAAGGAGTATGAATGCTAATAAGTCAGAGTGCAAAGAAAATAATCCCAGAAAAGTGTGGAGAAACTCTAATAAATTAGAGCTATCACCTTGCCTTCATTTCATCTAATTATAAATTAAAATTACAATTATACTTATACACTTTCAATATTCACTTTCATGGCCAAACAGATAGTCCCCATGCCTCTTATGTTTTCTACCCCATTTACATAGATTTTAATTATCTCATAGTGTCAATATGTTATCTAACCGTTAAAGGAATGCACATTTCAGCCAGCCTCTTATAAACACATCAAGATACAACTTTTCCATTTTAATAAGTTCTAAGCTTTTATTTACTGAAATAATCATTTTATGCATCTTCTTCTACCTCATACATCTAAATAATGACACATATAAGAGTTAATAAACATATGACTAAGGCTAGCCTAAAATCCACCATTACCAAGAAAATATTCCCAACCATACACAAGCATATTTGTTAATTGTCATTGTTACACATACACATAGATACATCCATCAATAGTTTCACATGGCTAATATCATATTCATACATTCATCCTTAAAAATTTAGGTGGTTAAAAATTCATTCCAACTTGCCAAAAACAGGGATTTATAACACTAGATTATTGTCAAGTTCTACTGACTAGAGGTTAGATGATATGATGCATTAGAATTTCCATACCAAACACTATCACAAGTTGATTCTTGTGAAGTAAATATAGCATACACATAAATTTGTGGCCTAGATACCATGTAATTCACTAGAATTTTATTAGGAAAATTGAGAAGCAAACTGGTGCGTATTGTCATAGGTACACCCAAATTAATACCTTACCTCTCAATTAAACTGTAGTAGTGAGAGTAAGGGTCGATCCCACAAAGATGGTATTACCTTATGTGATTAGAAAAAAGGGGGATTGATAATCACAAATTAAGTAAAGTAAACAATAATGAAAATAATTAATAGAGTAATTAATGAGAAAGGCGTTGGTTTCGGTTGATATCCACCGTCAAGGGATTGCATTGATCATTGACAACATAATCAATCTGTAATTGAATATCTATCATTGGGTTTCTAACCTTGTTCCTCCTTAAATCTAGTAAATTAATGATAATCGCACCAATTAAACCCTAATTAACAAGCAATCCTTTAGCACATCAATAAAGCATAGCTTATTAACCGCATGAAGAACTAGAGAAATTGACAAAGCTACAAAAATATAAACACATCGGCTATATCTAATTTAGTTAATTATTCATCATAGGTTCAATGATTTATAATCCAAAATCCTCAAACCTATTTGCCTCATGAATCACAAAATTGAAGACTTTGTTCAAAACATAATTCAGTGGTAGATTAAGACAAACAATATACTAGTAGGCCTCCTAGCAATCATATGAATAATCATTGAGAAGAAGAGCAGATGAATAATCAATACTAAATTATGATTGAAATAATAAAATTAAATCTAAATCTCACAATGTATGAAGATCTCTTGAGGTTTCAATCTAACTCTACCAACTAAAAGTAACTAGCCACGTAGGGCCATAAGAAACTCTAAAGAAGAGCTGAAAAATGTAATTAAGAACTTAGATGAATGATTGAATGACTTCTCTGCTTGCTTTCCTCCTTTTTTATAGATTCTCTCCTCCTAATCGAAGTAGGAGTGTTTCTAGGTCAAATCCCAGCCCATCAGGCTTTAATTGGAGTCAAGAAGACTTAAAAATCGTAAATTCATCAATCTGGTGCTGTGGCGAGTGCAGTGGTGCTTCAGAAACTCATTGATGGGGCACCGCGGTGCCTGATTCCACATTGGGGCACTCTAGTTCTGATTCTCGGGCATCCCAGTGCTGGTGCTCGGGCGCCATGGCGCCCGATGCTTCTAGGTAGCCAACGCCACGATCCTCTAAACCTGTCTTGATGACGGAGCCCAAAAAATTCAAGAATTTGCAAAAGTACATAACACAAAAGTTGTATCTCTATATCTCTTATTTTCATAGCCACTAGAATCACCTTAATCGGATCTAAATGGAAGGAGATATGCCAAAATTAGTGACCAAAGGTCAGAATTCATCTTGCTGCACTGTGATTCTGATTTGTGACCTCTATAACGCTATTAACTCTCCTGAATTTGACCAAGTGTTCAACATAAAAATTGTATATAATTGTGTTATCTTTTCACAACCACTTGAATCACTTTGATTGGAGTTCATAAAAGGGAGATATGCTCAAAACAGTGCTGAAAGATGTGGAATTGCTACAATGTAGCATTTTTCCATGAATTTCTTATCTTTTTCTTCTCTTTTCTTCTTCTTTTGTTCCTACAACACACAACTAAGCTAATTCCTAATTATATTTTACTTAAATCAAACAAAAATTAAGTTTAAAGGTATTAATATCATGCTTAATTAAGATCACATCACAAACCAAGGCTAGTGTGAGGTTGAGAAGCAAAGAATTGAGATAATGCTTGCTAGGCCAAACAAGAAGGTGAGTGACTGAGTGTGAGATGAGGGTGAGGTTGTAAGTGTGAATTGCGAGCACAAAAAAGATGTCCCATATATATAGCGATAAATTCTACAATTTAGGGCTACAATTTTTGAACAAAATTTAGGGATGAAGAAGATGAGAACCTTACCTATGTTGGCCACCGGATATGAAGCTTCGCTATTATGGACTATGAGCTATTGCAAAGGCAAAATTATGCTTTGGTTCTTAGGGCGAGGTGAGAGGTGGGTCAAAGAAGAAAATTTAAGAACGAGAAGTAGGGAAATAAGTTGTGCGTGCTCAAGTGTTTGTAGGTGTGGTAAATGGGTAATAAAAAACGATATCGTTCCCTTACCCTGGGCATTACAGCATATATATACTTTAGTTGGGTCAATTTTCATGGGTTTAGTTGACCCAAACCTGAACTAACAGTTTTAACCCGATTTCCCTTACATCCCCAACATGTTACAACCCGTGAACCTGATAGTGTTCATTCGAGAAGCCATTTTCCAGTCGGGTTTATTTGGTTTATTTGGTTTATTTCGGGTTATTCGGTTTAGTTACATACCTATTTATATTATTAAATTGATGAAGAATGTTCTGGTAAAAAGATCATAGAATGAGGAGCATATCTAGAACTTTCATTTCTAGATGGCAATTAATGATGAAAATTCTTAGTGATATACACTTGGCTTGCTTCTATAGTAGATAAATGCAGGGGGTAGCTAACCAAAAGGGTATTTGATGATAATTTAGTAACATTCTTGGTACGTATTAGCATGCACGTGATCTAGACTACAGTTGAGTTCCCTTATAGCTTGCCTTACTATTTGATATTGTTATGTTATTTGTAGGATTCTTGGCACATATTAGCATGCACGTGATTTGTTATTTGTTATTGTTATGTTATTAATTAATTGAATTTTACTTTGCATTACTTTTCGAGCTATGTATTAATTCATTATTGTGTGTTATAAACAGGGACAAATTCTTATATGCCTAAAAAATATACACTAACTTCAACAACCAATGTAACACCAGCATCTATAAAGAATTAGTGAGTTGATTGTTTTGATTTTTTGATATTATATTATGTGTATTATTTTCTATTAACTAACATTTGGTAGTTGTCTATCAACAAACATTTGTTATAGTTGAAATTATGTTAATATATATCATTTTATTAATTTCTTTGGTTCTTATTTTTTTCCATAATGCAGGCTTTTATTTTTAGTACAAATGTAAATATAAATTAATAATTAATAATATAGAGGATTTAGTGATAACTTTTTTTGTCACTAAATCCTTGTATGCATTCTACTTTTAGTGATGACTTATGAAAGTTCTCACTGAAAAAGGATTCACTAAATCGTTGTTTAGATCCTACTTTCCATGATGACTTATGGAAGTCGTCACAGAAAGAGTTTTTCATCACTGAATCTATGTTTGGATCCTACTTTCAATTATGAGAAAAGTAATCATTGAAGCCCATTGATGATGACACTATAAGGACATTCTGTGACAACTTCATGATTTTAGTTGTAATGACCTTAGTTAGTTTTTATTTTTATTATCATTTTTTTCTTCTTACATATTAGCAATTTAACTAATCCAGAAGTCATTACCCAACTTTCACATCATTATCTTGTCTTGTTCATCAATGCATGTATAAGTAGCTAAGTAATAGAAGGAATACATTCCATATCAAATATACACAAACATCTAAGATCATTTCACTATTTTTTATTATCCATTTACATCAATTCAACAAGGATATAATATAACTACATGTATTTCCTTCTCTCTGCTTACGCCCCTTTGGGTAATAAGGGTGGGGGAAGAGGTGGAGTTACATGTGTTGAAAAATTCTAGTAGAGCTATGACCATTGTCTTTTACATTGTGGAATCATGCCCAAGTAAGGCAACTCCACTTAGCTAACTGCTAGTAGTAAGGTTAAAGCCTATATTGACATATATTCTTCTTTATCTGAACACAATATAAAAAAATAATGAAAACTAAAGCTTCCCGTATGTTCAACAATAATAACAAACATTATACATAATACAAGTCATGTTATATTAAGCCGTATCAACTATAGAGATCAATCAACCATGTGAATCATATATATATCTAATGCACATATCACAATGCATTCATGGCATATATATGAAAATCCATTAATACAATACCTGGATGTATCACTATATCACATAGACATCATCTTTCAAATAACTCATTGTATCTCAATTCAAAGCATGTTTAAATCAGGGCTATTTTCTTCTTTTTTTCAATCATCTCTGTAACAGGGTTAATGTGAGTCATTTCTCCCCTTCCCCTATCACTCCTATACCACTATCATAAGGTCAATGTGAGCCTTTCCCTCGCTACTCACATTCCCGAACGAGCCCTGCTTTGTCCAGCTATGGCTAGAATCTCATATCATATCATATCTGTGAATAAGGCATCCCCTATTTGGTACCGAAGTCATGTGACCTTTCTCTGAAGGTCACAATTATGGTTCATCCCCTCATTTTCTCTTCTTCCTTTTCTTTTCTTTTCTTTTCTTTCTCATAAATAGCCAATACATGATGTCAATCTTTTCACAGCCAGCATATAACAACATAATCATTCTAGACACTATTTGTCACTGATATAATGCATGTCATATATTCAACTCAGTGATAGTCAACTCATTTCATACATATATCGGTACAAATTACAATTTCCACTTGGATGCATACCAATCATTTTCAAATAAACCAATAAATCCATACCATCCATGCCATCACATTAGACAATTTACATTAAATGGAAGAATTACTACTATAGATTAGTGCCCATATTGAAATCCTAAATTATTTATGTTCATTGTTTATTAACATAATCAACATAATTTAAATTTTTCTTAAATTCATTTTCAGTCAAGCCTTTAATTATCTCCAATTCCTTCCTTTTATTTTTAATACATGGTGATGCTAGTTGCAGTTATTAATTTTCAATTTACCTACCTTATTTATTTCAATATTACTTAGTACAACACTTAACTAAATTTAATCTCAATATATATTCAATTTCGGGCAAAACCCTTTAATATCACAAATTCCCTTTTTCATATAATTTATTTGGATTTTAGTTATTAATTTAGCTTACCTCCTTCATCTAGTTTTCATTATTTACCTTATAAGAAATTCTAACGTTTCTTTATTTCTTAAGTTATAATTCTAGATCATCTCTCCTTTTTTTTTCTTATTATCTTCTTTAATTTCCTTATATCCTAATTTAAGTTCTTACCTATTTATACATTTTAAACATTCCTTTTAACCAATTCTTTCAAGCTTAAGAGTTAAGATCAATTTCATACTTTGTTATGCACTTTCTTCCTATTTTGGTCAAACTACTACATCTTAATTACATTTTGCATGTCTTTAATCCTCCTATTAATCATCATTTTTAGTAACATATATTTAATTTATCAACTACTTTAAGGCATCAAGATATTTCGGCCATACTACACAAAAATATCCATAACAAAATATACTTCTCCTAAGTTTCAAGAACCGAAACCTACCCTTTATTTGCATCTTAATCTTAATTTTATGAATTAAACCCCCAATTTATTTAAGAACATCAATTTCTTGGCCAAACAATCCCAAAATTCCAGCCCACTCCATGCAAAATTCCCAACCCATTCAATGCAAATTTTCAAGAACAAGCATATGTCATACATGCATCAAGATATGGATCTCTCATGGCCATCTTTAAGAAAACATATTTTACAACACATTTCATGAAATTCCAAGGTTGAGCTCAAGTGAAAATATATAAATTTCAAAGTTTTTCTAATAGAAATTATTGTTAAACCTACCTAAAATCAATCTTTTATATTTTCCTATGTGAGTTTCTCTTGGTTTCTTTTTGGTTTCCCTTCTTTAGCGCCAAACTCATTCTCCCTATTCTCACTTTTTCTGCACTTTCTCATGGAAGAATTGAAGGATGTAAGAGGCTTAGGATGAGGAGGTAGATCAGTTATGGAGGTAGGGAGAAGGTGGATTACCTTATAGCTTCATTTTTCTTCTTTTCTTTCTTCCTTTTTTTTTCTTTCTTTCTCCATTGTGTTTCGACCTTTGTTCATTTTCCCTTCTTTGGCCAAAATCTTCTCCCTTAAGCCACTCCTTCACCGCCTTCCTAGTTAAGGATAAGATATTTTTAGTTGTTATAATTAAACTATGTAATTCCACCTTTGCCCATGCACCTTCTTCCATAATTTCAACTTTGTCCCTTATCCTTATCCTTATCCCTTATTGACTTCTCTCCACCACTTTTCTTATGAAGTTTAGAGATATTTTGGTTAATTCATCATTAAGCTGAGTAATTCCACTTATATCCTTCCTTCCTTCACCTCCTTTTTCCTCTTTTTCTTCCTTATTTATTCTGCACATTTTTGGCAGATTTTTCAACCCTTGTTGAGTCCCTCCATCACCTTAATTATAAGATTTGAAAATATTTTATGTGAGATATTTTAGGATTATGTAATTGCCCTTAAATTTTTGCTTAGATATAATATTACCAAGTCAATTCTTTAATCATTTTCTAAAGATTTGTTTGGTTGTTCCAAATTCACCCAATCCTTTTAATCCTTTTATTAAGATTGTATTAACAAACTTTAAGTCTCTAATTAGGAAAATTTCTATGACTTAACCTTTTCCCAACAATTCCACACTAAATTAATCAAAATTCTCCTTTTGGCTCCTTTATTTTTCAAAAATATAAAAACTTTGTATTTTTTTCTTTAGGAATAATTTTCTAAGAATATTAGAGTCAAAACACCTTATTCTATCTCAAGAAAATTTCTCTTATTAATTCTTCCATTTTTTCCCTAACCACTTTTGTTATTCAAATACCGATAAATTTTTTAGTGCATTTTTTCTTTACTATTTTTTTTTTAAATAATTTCACCACTTTTTATTGCTTAATTTCCCCTCTTTACTCATAAGGAAGCATACTTTTATAATATTTGATAAATAAAATTAGGGATGTTACATCAGTGATGATATAATGGCACTACAACAAAACCAAGAACTTACGACGGTTCTTAAGTGGCCATAACGACGGTTTTGACCGTCGTTAAGCCATTTAACGAGGGTTTTCAAACCGTCGTGGATCCTTGGGCTTAGTGACGATTTTAGTCAACCGTAAAAACAACCGTTGTTATGACTGGTTTTACGACGGTTTTTCAACCGTCCTTAAACCGAGTATAACGATGGTTTCTAAATCGTTGTTAAGTGTAAAGACAATTTAAAAAATGTCGTTAATTTGATAATTTTTTTAATTTTTTAATTAATAAATTTAATTTAATTTTTTATAACAAACTTTTATTTTTAATTTAAAATATAATATTTTGTGCTATTCATAAATACTAATGATGATTAAATTTTTTTATTATTAAATTATTATGCATAAATTAATTTAGATACATTTTTATCTATTATATAATAATTAAACGTGTGAAGTACTTAATAATTTAAAATTTATTTTAAAATTTATTAATATTTAACTACATACTAAATATGCCTAAATTATTGAATTATAATGAATCTATATATAAATAAAAAATATGTACACAAAAATTAATAGTCACGAGCATAACAAAATTACATATACAGACTATAATAACTAAATCATGTTCCCGGACCCTGCGGATGCTGATCACGCTGATGCCCACTACCACGGTCATTAGGGTCCTGAAAAATAAAAATAAAATTTGTTAGAATTTTTAGCGTTTTCAAAATAAACAAAATTATACCAACAATTTTTATGTATTAAAAGATTACCCTGGGTCTGGGACTATGAAGTCCTGAAATTTTTGTAGCAAGAACGTCATAGTAGCCTCCATCTATACTTGTCGTACTACGAGCTCAGCGTCTCGTCGTTGCTGCTCGATGTCTCGCTCATGCATACTGTCTTCAGGTGCTCCACCTTATTCTGTAAGTCATGGTCTGACGGCCCAGACTATGAGCTCGACTCAGGCGAACCACGACCAAAGACTTGAGTTGGGCAAACACCCAACCCAAATCCTCGAACGCGGCCGGAGTGCTCCCTAATGCCAAGAGTTTTCGCAAGTGAATCAGCCGTCGAGAGCTCTTGGGACGAGCTATCCTCCTGCTGGATCGAAGCAATTTGTTCCTAACATCCAATAACAAACAACTAATAATATTAAACATTATCTAAAAATTAAATAATTACCCACGTACGGTTGATAAAATTTTATTACATACCGCAACAGCCCGAGCTTCATCATTGATGTATGATTCGTCAGCTCTTTTATGAGCTACCGTCCATACATCACCACGAGTCACTGGACCACCAAGATCAATCTCCTGAAATTTAAAATAATTAATCAATTTATGATTATATATATTATAGTATTTTTAACATTAAAAACAAAAGATATTTATTGATTTAAACTTACCATCTCCGCCTTTTTACGCGCAAGACTCTTGGATCCAGTGGTGTGTGGCATTGTCAGTTGTCTTCCGTTCCGTTTATTCTTTGCAGCCACATCCTAATTAATCATATAGAAAAAATAATTAGTCACAATATTTAAAAGTTAAATTTTATAAATTTATTAACATACACAACTTACCTTAGACTTCGCGTCAAGGCGATAGTCTATGAAAGTTGCCCACTGATCAGGTGGGATGCCTGTCGAGACTTCACTCCGCAACTGATCTCTGGTCTTTGTACCATCATACACTAGGTGGAATAAATTGTACCGTGCAGCTCTCCACTTCGCTCCTAGCAACTGCATGATCAATTTCTTGTGTTGAACCATCATATTAAAATATGTCTGCAAACAAAAATAAAAAAATTAGTTACACATAAATTGCACATAAATTATAAATAAATATAATTAATTACAAAAGATATATGTTTTCATACCTAAACGTTGTTTACGAAGACATTCGTCTTCAACTGTTGAGGAATGCTCCTCCAGTCCCTGTAGGAGATCGGGAATAACCGAAAGTTATCCCTGATGGTGCCGAGAAAGACACCGAGTAAACTGCCACTGTCTCCGATAGACTGATGGTCGTCATTGAAATGGACAACCACCTTTGACCCCTGAGGTAGGGCCCATACGTCATGGACAGTCAATTGTATGGACATTACTTGTGTAACATCCCGAATTTTGTTTCATGTATTAATAAAAGTACAAGAGTATTCAAAGTAACATCCCTAATTTCATTTCTTTTATTGATAAAGGCACATAAATATTTAATTAATGAAATAAAATTTATTAGATAATTTTTAGATATCTAAGGAAATATAATCCTTAGAAATTCTTCACCTTACGTGTATGCATAGAAATGTTATAATATTAATGGAATATGTAAAGAAAGAAAACCTAAGAGGAAATATTAGAAAGAAGCATGCTAAAGAAAGTTGAAAGTTACTAAGTTAGTATCTCCAACCATAAATTGGGCTTTCACCTATGGACACTTCATATAGAGTTTTTCTACTTCACATGAATTTTTAGCAAGCCAATAGGATAGCCCAATGAAGAAATAAAACATAAACTTGGACTAGGATATAGGAATTGGACCAGTAGCCCAAAAATCATGAAAATGTGACCAAGCCCATTATGAAAGGTAGAATTTTAACCAAAATAAAGAAAATGGGCAAGAATGAGCCCAAGACCAAGAGGAAAAATAAAAATAAAAATAAAAGTAAAGTGATGAAATAATGGTGTAATCAAGATTAGGTGACATGGCATTAAGACAAAAATTTAGCAAGTGGTATGATAATACAAGGCATTAGGACAAAACATTCCTATCCCACACAAATAATTTCAACCAAATAATGGAGATTCAAGGGCTAGAAATTTTCCACCTAAAAAGAAAAACCTATCATACTTGATTAAGACAAAAGAAAAAGGAAATGAATCCCTAAATCAAAGGGACCTTGTCCCTTATCTTAGAAAAACATATTATCATAATTTTCAAAAAATAAATCTCCTTTTGCTATGCATATCTTGACTAAGGAAGAGGAAGACAAGAACATAAGTTGTTTGTTTTCTAAAAATTCAACCAAGTGTATCCTAATTGTGATAAGGTAGACCCATGATCATGAAAGGTGAATTAGTTGATGGTCTATTTAAGCAAAACTCACCCTTACAATATTAGAATTTTCGTCCAAGTGAGGGAGAGGAAAAATAGAAGCATGGTAGAGTGAGGAAAGGAGAGGAAGAAAGGAAGAAAGAGGAAGGAGAAGTCTAGAGGACTAAGTGCTCCAAGTAAGTTTAACAATATTTCTTTTTGAAGAAAAGTTTTGAAACTTGTAATATTTGTATTAGATTTTGATCTTAGAACTTTAATGATTGGTCATGGATGTTGCTATATCATGTTACATATTATGTATGTTTGCATACTTAGGTTGGTGTAAATAGTTCTGCATAGGTATGCCTATAGGTGGCAAACTTTTATGCTTATGTTTTTAAACTTCTGGGAAGAATTGGTAAGGAATTAAAACAAATGGTTAACATGAAAAATGTATATAAATATCTCACGGATTTTTAGCCACTGGAATCACTTAATTTGGAATTATTATGAGGGAGATATGGACAGATTTGTAGGTAGAGGTCAAAACCTTCCCGAGAAGAAATAACATGTTCTTGGAGGGAGTAATATCACCAAGATTTATTAATATGTTGTTCAACTGTTCAACATAAGAGTTTTAGATAATTGTTTTGTCTTTAAATGGATATCAATATCACCTAAATCAGAGTTAAATTGAGGGAGTTATGCTCTGATTAGTAAGAGAAGGTTAGATAGGATGAAAACCTACATAAAAAAAATAAAGAAATAAAATTAATATTTAAAAAAGAAGAATCTTATAAATGAAAATAATAAATGACTAGTGTATAACATAGCCATTGCTATTGTATGAATTTCTTACCATCTTAAGTGTGAAATTTTGACATGGAAATATTTTATAAAGTAATATTTGAAATGGTTATGTTCATGGCATGATTACCAATGATTTTTGGTAATAGTTATATTTTGTTTAACATACTTGTTATTGAAAGCATATTTTTGGCTATCATTGTGAAAAGAAAAGAAATGAGCACAGTCACATGGCAATCCGTGTGGTGCACCAGTAGGGGACGTCCTACCAACGGTTATGATCATGTTAATGAGAAAAGAAATAGAAAGTGGGCCTTGTCGGATGGAGCGAGAAAAGCCCGTACCGGAGAGTAGATAATACTCACCCTGACCGGAGTAGCTTGATATGAGAATAAATTGATAGTCATCATATGATATTCTGAAAATAATTAATCATATCATACATGTCATTACTGTACGATTCTCATGTGCATAGATATAGTGCATTCATGTGACCAAAGATATTTGCTGTAGTTTATACAGCTGAACATGACGTGATGAGCAATATTGATGATGATTTATTGTTGAACTTATTAGGATTTAATTCTCACTATACTTCCATATCATGTTCAGAAAATTAGTTATGCAGTTTTTTCTATGGCTCTGGCTTTTAGTGCACGTTGGATCGAGTACTTTATGTTGGGCAGATCCCAGAAGCAAATAAAATGTTTGTGGTTAAGTTGGCTTATATGCTAGTGAATGTGCAACCACCCACACCTGCATCTCTGAAATTGGTCAACCAGAATAAATAAAATGTAAATTTTTATGAGTTTGATATGTTGTACGTATGTTTTGATTAATGACATGTACGTAAACTCTATATTGTATAATAATAATAAATAAAAAGTTGTTACATAATTGGTATCAAAGCAGGTCGATCCTTGATGGCCAGTGGGTGGATGGTTATCTGAATTGATCTTATTGTCTTGAGTATGTTTGTGGTTGCGCTGTGTAGGGATCAATGAATTCATATAGGTAAGAAATTACTAGTGTTTCCTACCTACATGCCAAGGTGGTGTTATGACTGCTGTTAAATATTTTTAAACTAACTATTGGGCTTGATGACCACAATAGCAGCATAACTTTGTTTTTGCCACAGTAGGAAATGGCAACACCAAGGAGGAATCCGGCAAATAATGCGGAGGAAACCCTGCCCAACCTGGCCACGGCAATTCGAGACCAAGTCATGACCACTAATCAAATTCAACAATACCTCCAGAATACTAATAACTCGAATGGTGTGAATGGTGTTAATAACCGAATGGCTGGAAATGATAATGGCATATCTGAGTTCCTGAGGACTAGGCCACCTTGTTTTCAAGGCGACTTTGACCCGATTGTAGCTGAAAGATGGATAAGGGAGTTAGAGAAAATCTTTGAAGTGATAGGCTGTACTGAGGAGCAGCAAGTAATCTTCGCTGCATATATGCTAAAAGATGAAGCAGAATACTGGTGGCATGGAGCTAGAGAACTTTTAGCTCACCAGGGAAGGCAGATCACTTGGCAGGTGTTCAAAGACACGTGTTTGGAAAAGTACTTTCCAAGTACTGTGCGGGCGAAGAAAGAGATTGAATTTCTCCAACTCAGGTAGGGTAGCATGACTATAGACCAATACATCGCAAGGTTCGAGGAATTGTCTAAGTTCTCCTCTTATCTGCGATTTAAACCTGATGAAGCATGGAATGCTATTAAGTTCGAAGCGGAACTGAACCCGGACATAAAGAGAACTGTTGTAGCTATGGAGATTAGGGAGTTTGTGCCTCTAATCAATAAATGCAGACTCTTGGAGAAAATTTTAAAGGCAGTGGAGGACGAAAAGCAAAGACGAAACCTATGGAAAAGGAAGAAAAATTTTCCCAACCTTAGCAAGAATGTGAGAAGAAGTGGATATGGAGCTGGTAAGAGGCCATTGACTGCGGGTTCCAGATCTTTCCAACAAGACCTCGCCCTAGTCAAGTGCGCTGAGTGCGGACGCATGCATGGTAATCGACCATGCTACATGGAATAAGATGTCTGCTTCAACTGCGGACAAAAGGGTCATTTTGCAAGAAACTACCCACAGAATGTAGGGAAACAGCCAGAACAGAGGCCTCAGGTGAAAGGAAGGGTTTTCACCCTCAGCGGCCAAGAGGCAGCTCAATCTTCTGAAATGATTCAAGGAATATGCTATATCTATGGATTTGCTCTTATGGTGTTATTTGACTCTAGTGCTAGTCATTCATTTATATCAGAAGAATGTATTAGGAAGTTTTAGTTTCCTATTTCTGAAACTCCCTATGAGCTATCCGTAGTAACCCCCACAGAGGAAAGGGTATTAACTTCCTCTGTATGTAAGGACTGTCAAGTCACCATCTAGGAGAAAACTTTTTCTGTAGACCTCTTTTGTTTACCTTTAAGAGGTATTGAGGTCATTCTAAGGTTAGACTGGATGTTTAGAAATTGAGTCTTACTGAATTGTGGTAACAAGACCGTTGAATTTCTACCTCCTACTCCGAAAGAAGAGGTGTAGTTATTGATGCTTAATGCCAATCAAGTTAATAGGGAGTTGAAGAATGGAGTACTTGGATACATTCTCTTGTATTTATCAAACCTAGAAGTCGAATCGAAGCTTGATGAAATCCCAATAGCCAACGAGTTTCCTGAAATATTTTCATCAGATATTCAAGGCTTACCTCCCAAGAGAGAGATAGAGTTCTCTATTGATCTCCTACCTGGGACAGGGCCTATCTCTATTGCACCATATAGAATGGCCTCAAAGGAACTACAGGAACTCAAGAATCAGTTGGAGGAACTATTAGATAAGCAATTCATTAGACCGAGTGAATCACCTTGGGGAGCTCCTGTATTTTTTGTTAAGAAGAAAGACGGGAGCTTGAGACTATGCATAGATTACAGACAGCTGAATAAGGTGACTAAAAAAAACAAGTACCCTCTCCCTAGGATAGATGACTTATTGGATCAACTGAAGGGAGCCTCCATCTTTTCTAAAATTGACTTGAGGTCAGGATATCATCAGATTAGGATCAAGGAGGAGGACGTACCAAAAACTGCCTTTAGGACTAGGTATGGGCACTATGAGTTTCTCGTAATGCCCTTCAGGTTGATGAATGCACCTGCAATTTTCATGGATTACATGAATCGCATTTTTCGACCCTACCTAGATCAATTTGTTGTAGTATTCATTCATGACATCTTGATATATTCTAAGAGTAAGAAAGAACATGAACAACATCTCTGAATCGTGCTGCAAGTGCTGAAAGAGAAAAAGTTATATGCCAAATTGGAGAAGTGTGAATTTTGGCTGTCAGAGGTGAAGTTTCTCGAACATGTCATCTCTAATAGAGGGGTAGCTGTAGATCCTAGCAAGACGGAAGCAGTGATTCAGTGGGAGAGACCAAAGACGGTTACGGAAGTCAGAAGTTTCCTGGGTTTGGCATAATACTACAGGAGGTTTATACAAAACTTCTCTCGTATAGCCTTGCCATTGACTAAATTGACCAGGAAGGGAAGTCTTTTCAAATAGACTGATCAATGTGAAGCTAGTTTCCAGGAGCTTAAGACAAGACTGACCACTCCTCCTATTTTAATTATTCCAGACCCAACAAGACATTTTGAAGTGTATAGTGACACTTCAAAGAAAGGGCTAGGATGTGTGCTAATGCAAGATAAGAGAGTAGTTGCTTACGCCTCTAGGCAACTGAGACCCCACGAAGGAAACTATCCAACCCATGATCTTGAATTGGCGGCAGTGGTGTTTGCCTTAAAGATTTGGCGAAACTATTTGTACGGGGCAACCTTTGAAGTATATTGTGATCATAAGAGTCTTAAATACCTCTTTGATCAGAAGGAGTTAAATATGAGGCAACGAAGATAGGTAGAATTCCTCAATGACTACAAGTTTGAGATAAAGTATCATCCAGGAAAGGCGAATGTTGTAGCAAATGTCTTGAGTCAAAAATCTCTGCATATGGGTCAGATGATGGTGTATGAGATGCAGATGCTAGAGGAGTTTCAAAATTTGAAGATAGCCACTACTCTTACTCCAAAGAAGCTAGTCATTAATGGTTTAAGTATAGGGTGTGACCTTAGAGCCCAGATCAAAGAGACTCAAGCTCATGACCAATACTTACAGGATTATAAAGACCAAGGTAATTTTTCTATCATGGAAGATGGAGAAATCATGTATCAGGGAAGGATTTGTGTCCCTCAAGAATGAGAGTTGAGGACTAAGATCCTACAGGAAGCGCATCAGAGTAAATACACAGTCCATCCTGGATGCACTAAAATGTACCAAGATTTAAAAAAGGATGTATCGGTGGGCAGGGATGAAAAAGGACATTGCCGAGTTTATGGCGAAATGTCTCATTTGTCAAAAGGTGAAGGTGGAGCATCAAAAGCCAGTGGGATTTCTACAACCTCTTGAGATCCCTAAATGGAAATGGGGCAGTATCTCAATGGACTTTGTTGTGGGATTACCTAAGACTTCAATGGGACATGACTCTATCTGGGTAATTGTTAACAGATTAACCAAATCTGCTCACTTTCTGCTGATAAAGATTAACTATTCACTAGAAAAATTGGCCCAATTGTACATCCAGGAAATAGTTAGACTTCATGGAATTTCCTTAAATATGGTTTCTGATAGAGATTTCAGGTTTACGTCGAGGTTTTGGAAGGTGTTGCAGGAAGCTTTTGGAACCCAGTTGCTGTTCAGTACTGCCTATCATCCTCAGACTGACGAGCAGACAAAATGGACCATTCAAACTCTAGAAGATATGTTAAGGGCCTGTGTAATAGAGCAAGGTAAAAGATGGGATAAATACCTACCTTTAGTAGAGTTTTCTTATAATAATAGTTATCACTCTAGTATTAAGATGGCCCCCTACGAAGCTTTATACGGTAGGAAGTGCCGATCTCCACTATGTCAGTTTGAGGAAGGAGAAAAGAACTTGCTGGGTCCTAATTTAGTTCAACAGACTACTAAACAAATCAGGATGATACGAGACAAAATACTTACAGCTCAAAGTCGGCAAAAGACTTACTATGATAAGAGACATAGACCTCTAGAGTTTGCGGAAGAAGACCATGTATTTCTGAAACTTTCCCCGACTACTGGAGTTGGTAGGTCTCTAAAAACTAGAAAGTTAAGTCCGCAATTTTTGGGACCCTATCAGATTTTGAAGAAAGTTGGGACGTCAGCATATCAAGTTGCCCTTCCACCGAATTTTTCCAACCTGCACAATGTTTTCCATGTATCACAGCTACAGAAGTATCTTCCAGATTCTTCATATATAATATGGGATGAACCAATACAAATAAAGGAGAACATGACATACTAGCTAGTACCAGCATCTATATTGGACACTGACGTAAAGCAATTACAGAACAAAACTATTCCCCTAGTTAAGGTGTTATAGAAAGGTTTGACTTCGGAAGAAGTAACTTGGGAACTAGAAGAAATCATGAGGAAGAAATATCTGAAATTGTTCTTATTAGGTAACTTTTGAAATTTTGAGAAAAAAATTTCTTTTAGGGAGAGAGAAATGTAACATCCCTAATTTTGTTTCATGCATTAATAAAAGTACAAGAGTATTCAAAGTAACATCCCTAATTTCACTTCTTTTATTGATAAAGGTACATAAATATTTAATTAAGGAAATAAAATTTATTAGACAATTTTTATATATCTAAGGAAATATAATCCTTAGAAATTCTTCACCTTACGTGTATGCATAGAAATGTTCTAATATTAATGGAATAGGTAAAGAAAGAAAACCCAAGAGGAAATATTAGAAAGAAGCATGCTAAAGAAAGGTGAAATTCTTAGGCAAGGAAGATAAATTTTTGTGAAGTAAGTAAAGGTCTTAAAATTTCAAGAAGATTGGATTAGGGTAATTTTTCTTAATTTAAGAGCAAAAGTTACTAAGTTTGTATCTCTAACCATAAATTGGGCTTTCACCTATAGACACTTCATATAGAGTTTTTCTACTTCACATGAATTTTTAGCAAGCCAATAGGATAGCCCAATGAAGAAATAAAACATAAACTTGGACTAGGATATAGGAATTGGACCGGTAGCCCAAAAATCATGAAAATGTGACCAAGCCCATTATGAAAGGTAGAATTTTAACCTAAGTAAAGAAAATGGGCAAGAATGAGCCCAAGCCCAAGAGGAAAAATAAAAATAAAAATAAAAATAAAAGTAAAGAGATGAAATAATTGTGTAATAAAGATTAGGTGATATGGCATTAAGATAAAAATTTAGCAAATGGTATGATAATACAAGGCATTAGGAAAAAACATTCCTATCCCACACAAATAATTTCAACCAAATAATGGAGATTCAAGGGCTAGAAATTTGCCACCTAAAAAGGAAAACCTATCATACTTGACTAAGACAAAAGAAAAAGGAAATGAATCCCTAAATCAAAGGGACCTTGTCCCTTATCTTAGAAACATATTATCATAATTTTCAAAATACAAATCTCCTTTCTCTATGCATATCTTGACTAAGGAAGAGGAAGACAAGAACATAAGTTGTTTGTTTTCCAAAAATTCAACCAAGTGTATCCTAATTGTGATAAGGTAGACCCATAATCATAAAAGGTGAATTATTTAATGGTCTATTTAAGCAAAACCCACCCTTACGAAATTAGAATTTTCTTCCAAGTGAGAGAGAGGAAAAATAGAAGCAAGGTAGAGTGAGGAAAGGAGAAGAAGAAAGGAAGAAAGAGGAAGGAGAAATCTAGAAGACTAAGTTCTCCAAGTAAGTTTAACAATATTTCTTTTTGAAGAAAAGTTTTGAAACTTGTAATATTTATATTAGATTTTGATCTTAGAACTTTAATGATTGGTCATGGATGTTGCTATATCATGTTACATATTATGTATGTTTGAATATTTAGGTTGGTGTAGATAGTTCTGCATAGGTATGGCTATGGGTGGCAAACTTTTATGCTTCTGTTTTTAAACTTCTGGGAAGAATTGTTAGGGAATTAAAACAAATGGTTAACATGAAAAATGTAGATGTATATCTCACAGATTTTAAGCCACTGGAATCACTTAATTTGGAATTATTATGAGGGAGATATGGACAGATTATTAGGTAGAGGTTAGAATCTACCCGAGAAGAAATAACATGTTCTTTGAGGGAGTAATATCACCATGATTTCTTAATATTTTGTTCAACTGTTCAACATAAGAGTTTTAGATAATTGTTTTTTCTTTAAATGGATATCAAGATCACCTAAATCGGAGTTAAATTGAGGGATTTATGTTCTGATTAGTAAGAGAAGGTTAGATAGGACGAAAACCTGCATAAAAAAAATAAAGAAATAAAATTAATATTTAAAAAAGAAGAAGAATCTTATAAATGAAAATAATAAATGACTAGTATATGACATAGCCATTGCCATTGTATGAACTTCTTACCATCTTAAGTGTGAAATTTTGACATGATAATATTTTATAAAGTAATATTTGAAATGGTTATGTTCATGGCATGATTACCAATGATTTTTGGTAATAGTTATATTTTGTTGAACATACTTGTTATTGAAAGCGTATTTTTGGCTATGATTGTGAAAAGAAAAGAAATGAGCACGGTCACATGGCAATCCGTGTGATGCACCAGTAGGGGACGCCCTACCAACGGTTATGATCATGTTAATGAGAAAAGAAATAGAAAGTGGGCCATGTAGGACGGAGCGAGAAAAGCCCGTACCAGAGAGTAGATAATACTCACCCTGACCGGGGTAGCTTGATATGAGAATAAATTGATAGTCATCATATGATATTCTGAAAATAATTAATCCTGTCATACATGTCATTACTGTACGATTCTCATGTGCATAGATATAGTGCATTCATGTGACCAAAGATATTTGTTGTAATTTATACAGCTGAACATGACGTGATGAGCTATATTGATGATGATTTATTGTTGAACTTACTGGGATTTAATTCTCACTATATTTCCATATCATGTTTAGAAAATTAGTTATGCAGATTTTTCTATGGCTCTGACTTTTAGTGCACGTTGGATCGAGTACTTTATGTTGGGCAGATCCCAGAAGCAAATAAAATGTTTGTGGTCGAGTTGGCTTAGATTCTGATGATGGTGCAACCACCCGCACCTGCATCTCCGGAATTGGTCAACTAGAATAAATAAGATGTAGATTTTTATGTTTTTAATATGTTGTACGTATGTTTTGATTAATGACATGTATGTAAACTCTATATTGTATAATAATAATAAAAAAAAAAGTTTTTACAACTTGCCCGGTCCCGTCTGTCATAATATAGACAATTATATATTATATTACTATGACAAAATTCTTAAGCGCATAAAGTGTACATGTTTACAATATTCACCAACTACATCAACTGTCTAACTCCTCATACATGTGTGCTCCTGCTCACTAAGCTAGTGCTCCTCCTCCACACCGGCAAAAATTGCATCAAAATCGAAGGCATAATCGTCGTCCAGTGCCTGAGCGTCGGGTGGGGGGAGTGTACAGGGGATGGCCTGTGAATCCAGTGGATGGGAGTCGCTACCAGGGACTGATGACGCGACAACCTCCGACTCTCCTCCCCAAGAGAGAACGGTGTCAGACTCTATAGTGGGTTGTCCGCCCTCTCTGATCACCCCGCGAGGCATGGGAGTGTGAGAACTCGACGCCCCTACCATGCCCGTGTAGAGTGATCTAGCCTTCTTCATTGTCACCGTTCCTACCAAAATAAAATTAATAAGATTAATCACCGCATAAAACAATTACAAAATAAACTTTGCCTAATAAAAGTTATGAAAATAAATAAAATAGTACAGTAATTGTAAGTAGTCCAAAATATATGTAAATAGGAGACAACAACAAAACTAATACCGTAACAAACATAAATTAACTTCTCCTTCTGGAAAAAATCTTTTTAAATTTTGTGTGTGTAACGGATCGCTCTCGTATATAAGATTTTCATCTTCATTGCCCATCTCGTATAAATACCAGGGTTTCAAATACATCACTATAATCCAGTTCTTGTCCAGCTTATCTTGTACATAGTACACTTGATGAGCCTCAGATGCCTAGATGTATGGCACGTCATCATCATTTTCACCAGTGTGAATCAACCGAGAAAAATCAACCGATGTCACCCCAAATTCATCAATTGCAATTCCTCTCGTTGTAGTTGTGTTGGCCTACATACACTTAAATAATATGATTGTAAAATGGCCATGGTAGTTTAACTCAATAATGTCCAATAGTTTTCCCTAATACGGAACGCCACCAAATTGCATGTTCATGTCACTACTACTTGCATAATTCCTCATCCCGAAAGTACTGTAAACTCCACTATTTTGAGATGTCATTCCTTAGTCTCGCTCTAAAGTTCGAAATTTGAATCTATTTACATTGTAAGCACTATATCGACGTGCTCTATCTAGTGGACTAAGTGCAAGACATTTTAAATCAGCACACTGCTATCCATCATCATCAATTGCGATCTGGAAAACAAATAAAGGATGAGTTGTACTCATATTTGACATATGAATGAAATGTGACCATATTGAAATACTTACACGATGCGAAAACCAAGAGACAAATTCTCTATGGACTTTTTTATCTATCTCAGTAGATGCTCGCATCTGACTTCTTAAACTATGTCGTACATAGTCTCTAAATTCCCTGTTGAGTAAACATTGTCTAAACACTTAATGCCACACAAGACAAAAAATTGTATGCAAATGTAGCTAACTGTGAGTTAACTTACTGTAAGTAAGGATCAACTTCTTTGCAGTTTGTTAAGACATGCCGATGGGCCTACAATTTTTCTTAGGGAGAAAGTGTGAAATATTCAAACCCATCAACTGGTCTTCCAATTGGTGGGAACAAACTCCTATTAGACGTCCCAACATCGGGTCGATCATCCACATGAGGAGGACAATTGAAGACAATGTCAACACCATCTAAGTACCTGGAACAGAATAATAAAACTTCTCTTGCAACGTATGACTCTACTATGGAGCCTTTTGGCCTTGCTCTATTCTGTACGAAAGATTTAAGTTTACCCAAGTATCTAGACAACATAGATTAAATGAATAAAATTGGATTAATAATAATGCAAGAAATTTGAATTATGTGTTTTCAATGTTTTACCTTTCGATGGAATACATCCAACGATATTGGATTGGTCCTCCTAACTTCGCTTCCATGATCATACAGTCAAGTGCACCATGACTGTAAAGAAAGACGGCGGGAATAACATTTCAAGATGGCACAACATCATAATGATTCGATTTTGAAGTTGATCAAGTTCATTAACATTCAAAACTTTAAAACAAAGTTGTTGGAAGAATGAACATAACCCGATCAGAACTGCAGATACTGGCTTGGGAAGTGTCTTTCTTATGGCTAACGATAACAGTTGTTCCATAAGGATGTGACAGTCGTGACTTTTTAGTCCTCTGATCTTACGATGTCTTAGGTCAATACATCTAGAGATATTACTAGAATAATCGTCAGGTACAAATACATTCTTAAATGTTTTGAGAAATACTTCCTTGCCTGCATTTGTCAATGTGAACAAAGCAGGTGGATATTTACCTTCATCATCTGGCCACAGCTCAAGACTCACACCAAACTCCTTTAAGTCTTTTCGCGCATTTACATGATCCTTTAAATGGCCAGAATCATTAAGTAAAGTGTAAATGATGTGGTCGCAGACATTTTTTTCAATATGCATGACGTCAAGATTATGACGCAACATATTATTCGTCCAATACGGAAGTTTAAAAAATATACTTTTCTTACGCCATTGTTGAGTTCCAGCATCAACCAAATCCTAACCTCAGGAACGCCGTTGTTGAGTCCCAGCATCAATTTCCACATTTTTTCCGAAGACAACTTCAATATCATCGACTTGTCTTAAAATGTCTATGCCACTCAGTTGCGGAGGAGGGTTTCTTCTTTCCTCTTTTCTGTCAAACCTATTGCGGGCCATCCTAAATTTATGACCTAGAGATAGAAAGCGGTGATGTCCCATAAAACACCACTTCCGACTGTGAGGGAGACGAACTAGAGTGGAGTCAAAGTTACAGTACGAACAGACTATTCCAGTATGAGTATTCTAACCTGATAACATCCAAGGCCAGAAAAATCACTGATTGTCCACAAAAGAGCTGCATGCATATTGAACATTTCTTTCCTAAAGGCATCGTACGTCTTAACACCTTCAACCCATAACTCCTTCAACTCTTCAATTAGTGGTTGTAAAAATACATCTGTATCATTCCCCGGTGCTTTTCTCCCTAGAATTATCATTGACAACATGAATGAATTCTGTTTCATAGACATCCAAGGAGGAAGATTATACGAAATCAACACAACTGGCCATATACTGTAACTTGTAGATAGGTTTCCAAATGGATTGAAACCATCCGTTGCAAGGCCCAAACGAACATTCCTTGGATCTGATGCAAATTGAGGATTCAGAAGATCAAATCTCTTCCATGCCTCAGAATCCTTTGGATGCCTCATGATGCCGTCATAAATTTTGTCTTCAGAATGTCATCTCATAAATTCAGCAGTTTTAGAAGACATGAACAACCTCTACAATTTTGGCTTAACTAGAAAGTATTTAAAAATTTTATTAGGCACCTTTTTTCACTTCTCCCCCTTCTGTTTCGGTTTCCACCTTGGTGCGGAGCACTTACTACAAGTTTTTCTACTTTCATGTTCACCCTAGTATAACATACAATCATTCTGACATGCATGAATTTTTTTGTAGTTCAACCCCAACTTGTTAATGACTTTTTTAGCCTCGTAAAATGAAGGCGGAATCTTGGCATCTAGGAATACATCAACAAGTAACTCAAGTACTATCGACATTGCTTTGTCGCTTAGCCCGCACAAACACTTGATGTGATACAACTTCACCAAAAAAGACAATTTGGAATACTTTCACACCCTTCATAGAGTGGTTGTTGACCGTCTTTCAGTAACTCATAAAAATTTTTGACACTATCATCCATCCTTTCTGCTGACTCTGCAACTAGCATATCCACAGAATCGATGCTCTCATTTTCGGGGTGAATCTTGAATGCATCACGGACTATGTTCTGCACAAGGTCATCTCGAACTATGGGTTCTGGGACCTCAATTGGCATTATAGCATGTCCTACAACAAGTTCTTCTGTAATCATTTCTCCGTGCAAATTCCTAAAATTGTATCCCTCCAGAAATGGTTTGACGATCAAGTGTTGGCGCACAACCTCGATGAGTTGCCATTTCTTGAATCTACACTTTGGGCATGGGCATATTATTCTACCTTTAACACCAGAGTTGGCATTTGTAAATTCTAAAAATCCGTCTAAACCATTTAGGTACTCTATTGATTGTCGAGGTTTATTGATCCAAAATTTATCTATATCTGAAATAATTATGAATTTAGATAACAATTAACCTAAATAACTCTTACTCTGAACTGAAAGAAAACAACTATTTTACATGGGAAGGGATTTGCAATTGATTGTGCATAAAACACAACACATGTTGAAGATGTTTAAAATGCTTTACATGTAAAAAATATTTAACAAACTTGATGATAATTGACATTTAATGAAGCACCGAATAAAAAATCCTCATCATTGGTTCGCTATAAATAAAGAATCCTGATCCCAAAGAGTTTAAGAGAGATATTTAAGAGAGTCAAAAATAGAGAAATAAGATACCTATTTGATCTTAAGAAACCTATAATGCATGAAATTTATAGATTTCATTGACAAGACTTGTCGCACCTTATGAAAGTGGGATAAATGATGACATTGGCTTACATAATATGAAATAAAACACTTGAAATATCTCTACGAATCTAGGAACAAAAATTCTAACTTTTGAAATAGTGCCATTGATAAAGTTTTTGGTCATGTGCCAATTTTATTTCATTCTCCTAGTGTCATTAATTTAAAGGATGAGTTTCATGATCGAATCTCTACGAATTTGAATTTTTTGGGAAGGACAGCCACTAGCAGCAAAGAATTGAATTATGATTTTATATCTGCCGCTACGATTTCAATTATAGTATTTACATGGTAAAATTTCTAACAAACTCATATAAAGAATTGAAATTTCAATTACCTATATAAAAAAGTAAAAGCAGTGGCCCATATAAGGGCCATATATTTAAGAATAATTCTACTCAATTACACCTAAAATATTGTTAGTTCCTTAATAGAGAATCTAGTGTAAGAACATAGTGCATTAAAACTTACTGCACTATTATTTTCTATTAAAATTATGTTTTTATATATATTTGTTTTCATTTTTTAAAAACTACATGTATTTTTAAATTAGTGTTTTAATTTTTTAAAACCAATTCCTAATATTAATATCGTCTATTTACTAACATTTATTATTTTACCTCATCACCTGAGCAAATATTTTAATATTTTAAAAATAACTGTAATAAAATTTGACTATTACTAATTTATGTATATTATTTAAATACGTTTATCAATGTAATAACTATTTTTGATTTATTTGCATCAATTTTAATTATATTTTTTAAACACTAAATAACTTATATTTAAAACTGAATTTACTATCATTTTATAATATATTATATATATTTGTTAAATAACTTATAATATTATATATATTTGTTGAATTTATATTAAAACATACGTATATTTTTAATGTAGTATCACAATTTTTTTAAAATTTCTTTTAATACTCACTCTGTCTATTTATTAAAATTTATTATTTTACCTCATTAATTACACTTCAATTGATCTACTAAATTTATGTTATTATATATATTTGTTTTCATTTTTTAAAACCTACTTGTAATTTTTATTAACAAATTTTATTTTTAACTAGGTGTATTTAATAATTTTTTTCATATTATTCCATCAACACCGCCTCAAGATCTCTATTTTTTATTTTTATAAATCCTTTCTAATATTAAATACAAATATTTTACTTCAAAAATAATTAAGTCTAATAATTCAGCATTATTAAAAAAGAAATTACCTTTTACATATTTTCAACGGACATAATATATTATAACATTAAACATCATAAACATTGCAAAAGTAAGAAAAATTTTATAATTTATTCATACATGTACATCACAATGTAAACTATATTTTTAAAATAAATATGAAGTACATAAAATATATAATATTATTGCATTTTAACATACAATCATTTGAAATAAATTTATTTAAAATAAAAATAATTAGATTACATACCTTCAAAATGATTCCAAATAAATAACGCACAAAAATCGAAGTGTTGTCACAAGATCTTCACGAAAAAAACAAAAAATAATATAACAAAATATTTTGAACATACAATATATAAAAAAAATCAAATATAATTAGAAAATTAAATGACATATCTTGAGAAAAATAAATACAAGTCGCAAAGTAGACTACAATAGCAGAACTCATAAATCACAATAAAAAATTTCAACTGATGTATTTTATACGAAAAAACTGTAATTGAAAGTGTTTGTAATGAAAATGAAAACGGGAGGCGAATATATAGACGAACGCGTGGTTTAACGACGGTTATTAACCGTCGTTAAATCCACTTAACGATGGTTTTCATTGCAATCGTCGTTAAGTATAGGTTTAACGACGGTTCTATCAAAACCGTCGTTAAATCACACGAATCCCAAGTAACGGTTAGAATTCCGAACGTTGGAAGGTCCACGATGGTTTCTCAAAAACCGTTGTTAAGTAACGACGGTTATAAGTAAACCGTCGTTATTTAACGACAGTTTTTAGAAAATCATCGTAGGGTTTCATAATTTTTTTTATTATCCTAAACCCGAGACATATTACTACGGTTTGATCTGAACCGTCCGTATTTAACGACAATTGTACTTAAACCGTCATTAAATCCTTAATTTTAACGACGGTTAAAAAACTGTCTCTAGGTCACGTAGATTCATTCTCTTTTGATATAGTTAAACCTACTGGTTTATATACTGACAAGAGTGTTTTGTGACAATCTTAGTCTTTTTTAGTTATCAGTAAGCACAGTATTGCATTAAAAAATAAAACTAGTTGAGCTTGATTTATATTTTGTTAGTGGAAAGGTATTGAATAAGGAAATAGAGGTGCATCATATTCCATCCGAAGAGAAAGTGGCTGATATGCTCGCTCACTAAGACTATTTTTAAGTATCGGTTTGATCCCTTCAGGTTCAAACTCAGAGTAGATCTCTCTACTCTAATTTGCTGGGGCATGTAAAGGGTATATACTGTTATATAGTTACACCAGAAGTTTTACTTAACAGATTTGTACAGGTATAGATTGACAGTTTTTTATAGTTACTATATTAAGACACCTATATAAAGTGAGTTCGTATTTTATTGCTCAATAAAAATCGATTTCTTTCTCTCTCTCTCTCTCTGCTGCATGTATCCTCTTCTTCTTCCTATATCTTATATATTACTCCATGCATAAAATAAAATAACAAGTTTCTTTAGGTCTCCTTTTTGAAGCAAAATACGATGGCTTTTCGCCATTCCAGAAAATGACGAATGTACATTTAGAATCACAATTGAAAATGATAGTTATTCCATGCTCAGGAAATTCAAAAGTACAAAGAGAACAAACCAAGAAATTTCAATTAATCCGATCTTAATTAAGCTATCTTAAAAAATCGAAGAAGTTCCTAAACATTATAGGTCTTTCTACGGTTCGAAAGGATATTACTTTGTGAAGGACCCACTAGTTTATCAAGGAAAGTGAGGATCCCATTGACCAGTACCTTTATAATAATTTTGTAATGAATATTATAAAACCTAATATGCCTTAGATCTGAAATGGCTTGAGGTGTCAACCATTGGGTACAGAAACAAAGTTTCACCTAACGCCGACGGAAGAAAATCAAGTTGTTTTCATGGATAGTTCAACGTCGTAAGAGGTTAGAAATTTTCAAATGTTAGATGGATCTCGAAAAAAAAAGTTATCTTAATAATTTATTATAGCTAACTAATAAAAAAAAATTAAAAATATAAACAAGTGTTGACAAATAGTATCGGGTCTATATAATTAAGAGAAAACTAGTAAAACAGATAACTGGTAGGTAGGTTGGCACATTTGTCCATTTCAAGGGAACAAAAAAAGAAAAAATAAATAAATATAGTTTTTAAAATATTTATTATCAGAATTTATAATAAAGATATAACATCTAAATATTTTTAACATGATTGAGTTTTTAAATAATTTTTTCGTCTCGTATTTTTATATTTTTATTATAAAACTTCATAACAAACACTTAAAATATCTTATTTAATTTTTTTTCCCAAAAAAAATTATTTAGCTCCACCAATAAATGGATGAATATAAAAATTAAGGTTAGGGTGCAATAATTATACTATATAATAAATTGTTAATAGTTTATATAGTTATCATTAAATTTTATATTTGGCCTCACTTAACTTTTGGTTTGTCTCAAATGTAGATCTAATCGAATAGTCAATAAACTAATAATAAATTATTATAATGTATTGATTATAAATTTAAAAATAATAATAATTCATTGACTCATTCCTTGAGCATAAACTTTAAACACTTAGATTTATTTACGCTTATGTCTTATTGAGCTACGCATACACAGCTGGCATCCGTTAAATTATGGGTCAATCAAACACACAACTTGTATGTTATGATCTTTGGCAGTACTATATTATAATTAAAATAATATGTAGAATCTAGGACCTACATATACAACTTAATTTTCTTTTCTCACTCTTACTTTTTTAAAAAATAACTTTTCCTTTTAGCTAAAAATAAAACATATAATTATAGGTAACATATATATCGTATATTCTAATTATATTTTTAGCACATAAATTTTAAAATTGTATAAAATATTCTCTTAAAATTTCATAAAAAGTGAAAACATTAACATGTCCTAAATTTTAATTAATTACAACCTTAGTACATAAAATTTAAAACCGCACAAAACACAAACTTTGAATCGTGGGCGAGTAGTCGAATTCTTCAATTCTCAATACAAAGCATTAATCACCATATAAATTTGAAAAATTGAAATAAATTTTAGGAAAATAAAAAGGGACTAAAGAAAAATAAAATCAAACTCATATCAAACAAATTCAAAATTAATGGCTCTTATTAACAGAATAAAAAGTACTAGGTAGAAAAAAATTACATGCACTAATCAAAACCCAATAACAAGCACAATGGCCTTCATTCCTAAGGGAAACATCACTCAAGAAAATAGCTATGTGGAGCTCTTCCAACAATTTCAAAGTTGCAAGCCCTTGCCTAGAACCCGAAATCTAGGGGAGAGCCCTAATTAAAGCACTAACTATAAGTATTTATTCTGTTGAGTCTCTTTTCTCTGTTAATGAGTCGTTAATTCTGATTTTTTTAACATGTCTTTGATTAAATTTCGCTTAAAGTTTCAATCCATTTTTCTCTGCTCAATTTAATTCAGTTCAAAATTTTATGTGGTGATTCTATTTATATATTGTGGATTGAAGAATTTAACCACTGCTCCTTAGAGTTTGGAGTTTCAATTTTGGTCACAATTTATGAGTTAATATTGGATTGTCTTCAATTTAAATTCTGTTTCAGGTTGTTCTTTGGTGTTTAAGCATTTGATTAGGCCCTAACCATTGAGTTCAATTTTGAACTTTAAATATTAAAGCTATAATTAGGGTAAACTTTTGGGGGCAAAGTGAAATTTGTAACATCCCTAAAAAATTTAGTAATTTTTATTTATGTATGGATTATTAAAAGAAATAAAAGAGTAAAGATGTAATTGAAAAGTTTTAAGGATGAAAATAAAAACTTGTTAATATTTTTGGGGTCAAAATGTAATTTTCTAAAAGTTTAGGGGTCAAAGAGTAAATAATGAAATTTGCAAAGACTTTTTCGAACAATTAGTAAATTGCTATTTGGTCCCTCCATCATTTTTTTAAAAATCTTTCATAGGTTTATTGGGAGATTACTATTCACTCATCTCTTCTATTTTTCCTATTTAGATCTAGAGTACTTTTGAGCATCCGATCTCAAAACTAAGGGTACCATTGGATTCAGGAGGAAGAGTACTACAATATAGGCCGAACAATTTTTCAAATCAATCGAAGAATCGTCGCAGATTGGAAGTAAAAAATCTTAGAAAAAGGTAAATTCTGAAATTTTTACTTAAAGACCTTAAATTGAAAATCTGATACTGTAGATGGATTCAGGAGTTAGATAAACCTTAGGATATGAAATTTTTCGGTCATCTGATAATTTTTTATGCATCATGAACAATAAAATCCGGCATGTATGAATAGTAATTTTCGACAGTAAATAGTCTTTTTCTAACTGGGAATAGTACCCATTAGTTGACCATGCTTCCAAAAGTCAAATTGTGCGATTTCGAAGTCATTTCCTAAATTTTTGGATCATCCAGATTTGTTTTTAAGGTCTATTTAGTCAAATTGAGATTGAAAAGTACATTTTAGAGTTGTCCAACCTAAAGTCTTACCTTGTGAGTAGATAATTCTTTCTATGACTTACTCCATGCTCTTCTTGAACTTAAAATGTATAATTGATTCTGTTTACAAATTATTTATGCTATCATAAGTTTCTGAAATGTGTTAAAATGTATGTTTTCTTTACGAACTAGTATATAGTTCAAGAAGAGTATGGTTTTGCAAATAAATTTTGAAACTCATTAAATATGTGGTTCTAAATGTATTTATTATTATTTGGTAAAGTGAATATTATTTGTATGAGGCATTGATTTGTAAAATTATAAAGTTGCTGATTATAATTGAGTGGCAAGTGTAAAACTCATGGCGAGTTGTTTGATAATTATACATTGTATTTGATGAATATGCATTTATATATATATATATATATGTGTGTGTGTGTGTGTGTGTGTGTGTGTGTGTGTGTGTGTGTGTGTGTGTGTGTGTGTGTATGTGTGTGTGTGTATTTATATGCATGGATGAATATTGACGAGTTGTATGGTTTAAGATGGTATCGAGTAGGGGACGCCCTATTAGCTTGAGTGAGCCAAGGGAGAGCTACTCCAATCGGGTGACAGTGGTAATGTGAGGAGGCAAATTGGTGATAAATTCACATTCCCTTATCACTTATTGTGACTGTAGTCGATCGGTCGCTATGCGTATAGCAAATGAGTGAATTGAGAGCTATAACATATTTGAGTATTATGTAAAAGGAATAGATTTTCAATGCATATATAGTATGTTAATTATTCATCAACAAAAATTATGATTTTATCTCAAAAGTTTAATATTTTACTATAGCTTATACAGCTGAGCATAACAATATTTGTTTAATGATCATACTATGCTGAATATGATTTTGAATATCTAAATATCCTTTTATTTAAAAATATTTAAAATACGGGTCTCATATGGATGTACTTCTAAAATGTATTTTCTATATGAAAAATTTTAAAACATGAGTACATCCATATGCTGACCTAAGAGGTCATAGGAGGTATTATCTGGTCACTGAGTTGTTAAACTCACTATATGATATTTTCCCATTTTTCATATAAGAATACAGAGTCTGATCCTGCAGATAGGTGATTAGTTATGTGACATATTTTCTGGGTGAGTCTACGTTGCTTTCAAGGCTCACAATTTTTGAATTATACTATATTTGTATTCTAGAATATGCTCTGAACGCCATAGGCAGGATCCCTACTTCTGTTGTTACTTTGACATTTATAACTTGGTCTGTATAATATATATACATAAGAGAACTTATATGTATATATTTCTATGACAAAGAATAGTGATATGCATGTTATGAAAAATATTTGATTGCAGAAAAAAAATGTTTGTTTCACGTGTTCGTAAATTAGAGACGTTAAAAGTTGGTATAAGAGCATTAGATTTCCCTATGGCTATCGGAGCAAATGATTTTTTAACATGGATATGAGCCGGACATATTTACACTTCAGGTGTTGCTGAAGAATTCTATAGGGTTTCAATTTTCTTCCTATTCCAATTTGTTAGATTTTTTAGCATGAAGTTGATTGAATATTGTGACATCTTAAGAGGTATATATGAGTCAATTACTGCCGAAAGTGAAAAGGATATGCTTCTTAGAGAATTTAAAAAATTAAGACAAATTCCAAATATGATTATTTTCGAATATAATATCCGTTTTACCCCGTTGTCTAGATATGATAGATTTTGATGTGATATTGAGAATGGATTGGTTGGTTTCATGTTATGCTATTTTAAAATGTCATTTAAGGTAATTAAATACAATATTCCTAGATAATCTTCTTTCTTTATAAAAGGAGACCTTAGTGAAGTATCCAATAATCTAATATATGCTTTAGCAACCTATAAGTTATTTCAAAGGATGCCAAGGGTATTTAGCAATGGTCAAAAATGTTGATATAAGTACCTTAATGTAGGGTAGGTTCCAGTGGTTAAAGAATTCCCTAATGTGTTTTCTGAGAAATTGCTGGGGTTACATCTGGAATGAGAAATTGAGTTTGGTATTGATTTACTTCGTGGAACCTAACTAGTGTCTATATTTTCATATAGAATGGTATCCACTAAACTTAAGGAACTGAAAAAAAAAATTATTTTTAGGACTTGGTATGGGTATTATAAGTTCTTAGTGAAGACATTTGTTTTGAAAAATGCCCAATTGCATTCATGGACTTAATAAATAAAGTATTGAAACCATTTCTGGATCAATTTATTATTATATTTATTGATGATATACTAGAATATTCCAAGTTCAAAAGATCATAAACAACATTTGAAGATAACTTTACAAACTCTAAAAGAGTATGGTTGGCAAAGATGGTATCTAAGTAGACCCTAAGAAAGTAAAAGTGGTACAACAATTGTTACGTTCTACTACAGTTAAAAATGAAGATCCAAGTTCAATTTGTGCTTCCTGTGATTGTCTGTTATCCAATCTATTTGAGCTGTAATTGGATCAGGTACATGAACATATGCTTGTAAAGCATCAATCAACTCCTCAGCATTTGAAGCCAAGATGAAAATTCGTCGTTCTGAGTATGAGATAAACTTTTATTCTACAGCGTGATCAAGAAAAGACAATAGACCATCAAAGAAATGGTTAACATTTAACAAACATATCAGTCTGTAATGCATATTTAGTTGTACCTAGGAGACTATTTAAAAAATCTCTTCTAAAGTACCAAAACCTCTTAGTAAGACAACGAAGGCATCAACATTGCTCATCATTCTAGCCATGTGCTCATGCATGGAAGCTGTAACGACCGGTTTTTTTTTTCTGTTTTATATACATAGCGACTGATAACGGATTCCAAGCAACGAATCATACACATTTATATAAACCGCTAATATTTCATTATCATAATATTCGAACTACATCAGAGATTATTATTTATACACCAGTGACACTGAGTCACATAACTACATCAATTAAACAATGAACCCTATACCGCACATCTCCCCTGGGTGTAAAGGGTGGAGGAGGTAGTGCTAGCATTGGGATCTGTACAAAGCGTCGCCATCCACCGGATCTTCCATGATCAAGTGCACGGAAGCAGCTAGCGTATCATTTGCTCTTATCTGAACATAACATCAACAATAATGAGAACGAAGGTTCCCAATAGATTTAACATTAAAAGCATTATACGGTAAATAAGGAAAACACAGTGTTATGTCCAGCTGTATAAACTACAGAAAACATTTTCTCTTTGTATATGATAAAATAACAAGAATGTACAGCATGCTTTCTTATTCAACAGACAGGTTATGCATCAATATCAAGCATGAATAATAACCAGGTTATACTTCAATAATATGCTTTTGTATTTATCTTTGTAATACTTTCATGCATGGTGATTGATCGTCTGCAGCCACATCACAACACTCGGTGACTAATCGTCTGTAGCCACATCTCCACATCGTCTATAGCCACATCTCAACCATGTACATCAACATGATATGACCATGTATACATCAACAACTCACCTTTAACATCATGCTTTCCATCCACAATCAACTTCGTCTCTTCATACAATCACTATGTAATAACCCCTTTATCGACATATAATAATGTATACGTCATCATGACCATCATCGCAATAGGATTATGCATTAACTAACACATCACTATTATTATGCATAATATCATCACCACATCATGCATCCATCTCACTTACATCACATCTATATGATTCTCATCAATGCATCATGCATCCATCTCACATACATCTTATCTATATGTAATATGTGATTTAATTTCTCATAATAAAAGGATGAAATCCACACTACAATGCATCATTGAAAAGTTATTTATTTGTATTTTAGTTTCCCTTCACATCATCCATTCATTGGGGTTCATTTAGAGCATTAAAAATGCAAAACAGAGCAAAAACAGCCTCAAGCACGGCCTGGCCGTGTCCCCAAGCACGGCCATGCTTCAAACAGTGTAAACCATGCTGAAAACTCACAAAACAGCCAGAAGCACGGCCTGGCCGTGTCCCCAAGCACGGCCGTGCTTCAGGTTTTTTCTACAGTCCCGATTTCCGTCCTGTCAGACCTTCCTTTACTAAAAATATCATAACTCTCTCAATATAACTCTGATTAAGGTGATTTTGGTGTCTTTAGAAAGCTAATAAATTATCTAAAACTTTGATGTTCACTACTTTAACAGATTAGAAACATAAACTGGTACAAAATGTGACCGAAAATAGAATCACCATTCTGTGCGTTAAATCTGACCTTCCTTCACTCGTTATGGCATAACTCTCTCATATTAGATCGGATTAACATGATTCCATAGGGGTTTTAACCATAGGATAGAGATCTACAACTCTTATGTTGGATACATCTTCTAATTTGACCTAAATCTGGAAGTACAGATTCATTCATACAGACCATCGAATTTCATCCATCCAAAGTCAATTTTCAGCACAAAACAAGCAAAACATATGCTTCCAAACCTTTGCTCTACATGCATATTCATATGATCAATCCAATACATGCATAAGATACCTCCATCAACAAAAGCTTACAAGTATTCACACACATATATGTCATCAAAATTACAATCTTCATAGTAAGTTAATGTTAAACCTACCTTAACTCCTTGGATTCCTTCTTTTTGATCCCTTTCTCTCTTCTTTCTCTCTCTCCTTCCTCCTTCTTCCTCTTCTCCTTCTTGCCTACGTTTTTTTCTTTTGTTTTCTGAACCCTCTCCCCCTTTGATCACTTATTGAGTCTTATCCCCCTTCTCCTTCTTATCTTCCAATATTTTATTTCATTTTATTTTCTTCCCTTCCTACCCTTACCTTATCACCTCTTTATCTCCAAAATGCCCATGCCATCAACCATTATTTACACAAATGTCATCCTCCATAAAATTACATAAATTAAATGCTATTTTAATGAAATTACATAAATGCCATACTATGAGAATATCACTTTACCCCTTATTTCTTTACTAATTACGAGATTGCCATACCATTAGAATATCTAGAAACTTCTAGAATGTACCGGAATTATCTAGAATGTACCAGAATTATCTAGAATGTTCTAGAAGGTTCTAGAACCTTCTAGATGCTCACATGACACATGTCCACATCCTTTCGAAGTTGTGACATAGCCACTTACGCCTATGAATTTGCCCCTAATTTCTCTAATTATTACGAAATTGCCACTCCATTAGAATTAATGGATGTTACAGAAGCTATTCTAAATTCTTCTCAAATTGTCTTTCCTATGATATTAGATGCAATTAGAGCTGTTGGAATAATATCTAGAACTTGACATTGTCCTATATGTGCAGCTATACACATACACTCTATTAACTCACGGTTACCTCCACCATAGACTAAATGAATTTTTTCTCCTGGTGTTGTTGTTTTAATTAAAACTCGCAAGTGCACGAATCTATTGGAGTATAGATTTAGTGGTACGCAAGGTCGATCCCACAGGGATTACCAATTGAGAGAAAATTCTAATTTAGATTTAAAATAAATACTTCTAACCTAGTTGCCAATGTCTAGTTTTGTGAGAGGAATATTGAACAAAGTATGCAAAGAACTAAGATACTGAAATTAAATGAAGATGTATTCAAAGTAAAGAAGCATGCTAAGATTAGGGAATCCACTCTTGGTATATCAAATAAAAATAAATTTTACTCTTTTATTACTCAATAAGAATCGTTACATAAATAAGGTTCCAATCGGAAGATATGTTAATTTAAGCTCACATTTGTTTATACATGAGTTATATTTACCTCCTTTTTATTGTATTACTAATATATAAAACACTCTTGTAAAATGGATTCAAGCGTACATTGTGCCAATCATCATATTGTCTACAATAAATCAAGACTGATTCAAGTATTTATTGTGCCAAAAATTATCTATAATGTATCAAAGTTTATACTTTACAAGATTAAAAATACAAAGATACAAAAGATAACTTGTAAATGGATTCAAGCATAAATTGTGCCAATCATTATATTGTCTACAATATATCAAAATTCACATTTTACAAGATTAACTTATACATAAAATGAAAGAGGTAGAAAACTAATTAACATAACAAACTAAAATGAAATAGAATAGGTGGCAAAGCCAACCAATAATAAAATAAAATAAATTATGTGGCAAAGCCAACCATGAACAATAAAAATAAGAAATAGGCGGCAAAGTCATCCATTAAACAACAACAAAAAGAAGTATATGGCACAGACAGCCATTGAAACATAAAATAAGAAAATGAGGAGGAAAATACAAAATCAAATATAAACATTAAAATTAAGAGTTAAATGAATTATTATTCTCATAACAAGAGTTTCACCCTTTCACCTTAGCATTAGGAGATTGGTTCTCTATAATTAAGGTAAGAAAGAAAAATGAAAGATGAAAAAACATGATAATATTACGAAAGAAAATGAAAAATACAAAATGTCTAAAAAAATAAGAACATTACAAGTACGTAGAATTCCAACAAAGTTTTCCCAAACTCTCTCTAAAAGCTCCCTAACTCACTCCTTGAACCCTCTATTTATAAATACAATTAGGTGTGGTAGGTGCGGCAATTGTGAAAATTGTTAGGTAGGAAGTTGTACAAAGTTGACAATTTGGATTCCATCATGTGCACCAAAATTAAACCTTGAATATCTTCTTGAAATCCGCCGAATTTGTTGACTCCATCAACATGAAAGTTGTAGAAAATGTCATTAGCTTTCCGGCAAAGACAAATCGTGGACAAATTGGATACGTAATGTGTGACTTATGGTCAAAATACTATAGCAAAGTCAGGCTAGAATGCAGCAGTAGACAGATTTTCTTCTAGCCCACTTTTGGCCCTTTTAATGTCCGAATCTTCTGACCACTTGAACATGAAAGTTGTACCCCATTGTGTCAGCTATACACCTACAAATTTCATATATATTGGAAATGTATTTTTTAAGATATGGCTCAAGTACTACAAGGTTGGGCTGGACTACAAACAGCAAATAGCAAACATATTCTCAACATTGGGTGCTTTGCCTTAAATCTTTATGTTTTAGTTCTTTTGGAAATGTGATCATAAATCTAGAATAAATTTATGTATATATCCATTAGGATGCGTCTCAGGAGTCAATATGATAATGCTCCTTACTTAGCCATCCTTAATGAATTTGTTTTATCTGCTTTATTTATAGACATCACTCCCAAAAAATCACAATTTAGCTCTGATTCTTCCAATTGAGTCAATTTTCTATTCTTCTCTCCATATGTAAGAAATACACAAAACTAAAGACAAGTAAGGGGGATATATGCTTAATTATGGCAAAAAGATAAGATGAAAATATTTAATTTATGAGTATAAAATTCACTCATCACTTGGTCAGCACCATACCTAGATTTTGTACTGCTTTCACATACTCTCCATCTTTTTCAGGACTAGAACCACAATAGAAACAAATATTTTGAAACTGATGGAATGTAGTTCCTTCCATAACTGCACTCACCCTAACTTCGAGTATGAAAGTAAAAATACTAATGTGTGCATTTATAGAACTCAGAGAAGTGTATACTTATGATAGCTATGAGAATAGGCTAGGTATAATTAAAATAACTATGTGAATGATTGGTGGATATAAGCTAAATTGTAGGTGAAAATTTTAAAAATGACGGCACATATGTACATGTACAATAGTTGTGATTGTGACTCATATTAAACACATAAAGATGATAAGGTTAAGATATCACCAGAAATTTTTCTTTTCCTTCTTGTCTTTAATGAAACATTGATGTCTTGATTCTTGTAAGAAAGTTGTAGGTGATAGGCGTTATTGTAGAAAAGAAAGAGAGTGAAAGTGCAAACCAGTTAATTGTTGAAAAGAGACAATCAAATTATTTTTCCTATTTTCTCAATGTTCTTACCAATCAACTATAGGTATTATTAAGTCGACTAACTATTTTGAAATTTTTTAATTTAGACTGGTTATTTTACAGTTAATTGATTACATCTGTTTTGAAGCAACCAACTGCATCCTACCAGTTAACAATGTACTCTTTGTTCTTCACAAACTTTTATAAACTCAGAAATGCTTATTTTTCATATGCTATTTTTTCACCTAATAACAGTAGCTTTGAATTGAATTTTGACACATATATTCAAAACTTACGGCCACCGATTCTTGCCGAATATAGTAGCTAGATTTTATTTATAGTTTTTCAATAATTCCGACCACCGATTTTAATTTTCTTTCAATGTTTTGCTAAATTTCTGACTTCTTATTTTTGCACCATGTTCTATTATGTATTCCATTTTTTATGCTGCATCGTCCCTTATTAATATTTAGTACTAAATGTAAGATTCTTTTTCCTTATTATAAGAAGGGTTACAACGGGTCAAATATCCCCAAACCTGACCCGAACCAATAAAACTGAAATTTTACAAAAAGTTAAACCGTTTTAACCCGCTAACTCGATTTATTCCATCTGATGTACTACTTTTTAGTCGGATTCAAGCGGTTTCATTTGGGTTTTTCGAATTACTTACACCCCTACCTTATAGGAACTTTGATCATTTACAAAGGAAAAGAATTTTGTCTCTCTAGGGCTTTGCGACTCCTACAAGTCAACATTCAAATTGAAACATCAAGCAATTGTTTAAAACATCTAACGCGAGATTCAAGTTTCAATAAGCTTTTGAGTCAAAATCAAGTTGAAGAGAAAACTAAAAGGATACGTTTTTCATGAAAGAATAAAAAATTAGATTTTGTACTCTATGTTTCAAAATTCAATAAAATTTATTTGATTAGCAAATATTTTTGTGTTATTTAAAACGCAAAATTTGGGTTTAGATAGACATCAAAATAAAAATAGTTACAAATGATAATAGCACCAATATAGTTTGCAAAATTAGCATTTGATTGATATTCTTAAACTTCTACCTTAGATATCACGAAAAGCAGTGTAGGTTGCAAAGTGACTACATAAATTCATTACCAAAAATATAAGATGATAACATCTATATGTCCATATATAAAACAAAACAAAACAAAATTGGATAATTGATTAAACAACGTGTGGTAATACATTGAGAGAAAGGTACAAGTTTGTATCATGTGCATCCGCAGGTAGATAGCTTGCATGCCTACCATTGGAGATAATAGATCTGGTACCACTGTGGAAGTAATTGATAAACTCTTTGTATAGCTATACAAGCAATTAAGTGTTTAACACTTTAAAAGAGTATTACAAATTCCCCAAAAAATTCCAATAGCTCAGTATAAATAGCCATGAGTGTTCAAGCGCTACAGTATTGCTAAAGTTTGTGGCAATTCCAATGCTTAATGTTTTGAAACCAAAATCTACTGCAAATTCGAAGTTGGTAGCTACGGTAATTATTGACTGCGCAGCTCAGTCAATTCTCTCTTATTTAATTTTTTGAATAAGCTTAATGGTTGAAAGCTAAGACGTTATTATTTATGCCAAACCAACAATGTCACTGTCTTATTTAGTAGAGGCCTTTAGCACGACATTGAGCTGCTTCTACAAGGACTGAGTAAAACATATCTTCATTGCGCTAAACAATTAAATATGATCAAAGATCGTGCACACCTAATATACCAGCTTAATTTGACTTGCAATGGTCAACAGTGGACACGATTTTTGGGAGGAACCATTAGTTTAGTTCTCCTTGTGAAGAACTTGAGGAGCAACAACTAATCAAAGTCAATGAGGCTTGGCAAAGTTCAATCAAACATTTAATATGGTGAAATCCCTACATTGGTATCATGATAAAGACCACTGCCAAGAAGTGTATTAGTTCTCATAACACCAGGAAAGTTGATAATTGGGCTTCCTGTCTACCTAACGCCGGTTTATTATGGTCATGGAAGTATGCGAGTTTACAAAACAGATAACAAAATTTATTGCCGATGAGGGATGCAAATGTTGTAGGCATTGTACAACTTAAACAAAGTTGGCTTTTCAATTATCAATATTCATGTACTTGACACAATTTCTTTTGGTAATTCAAAACATATACAAAATGATTGACAACCACAACTTTGAAGCTAACGATGATGCAGACTCATCAATCGTGATAATGCAAAACAACTAATGACCTTTAGGTGATGCTTAGTATGAGGATTTTGATAGATTTTCCAAAAAAAAGAAAAAATTATGTGAGAAAATAAAATTACCAAAGGAAATGCTCTCCATACTCTCTTTCTCTCGTGTTTTTTCCCCCCCTGCTGAACATAAAAGCAAAAACGATGTTTTTATTGGAACGGCAGCCTTGAGCAACAGGTAGCGGCAATTCCTCCCCCTAGTTTTTTTTTTCTTCCTCTTCTCTTTTCCTCACTTCCCTCCCACTCTCTCTCAAATAAGTCTCTTGGATTTATTTTTTACAATAAATTTAAGAAAGTCTTTTGATTTGTCTTGTTTTAACTAGACAAGTCTCTTGGATTTATTTATTATTATATCTAAAATTTATATGATTATTATAAGTGTTGTTGGACTCTATTTTGAATGACTTATTTCCATTTTGTCAAGTTAAAAAATAAAATAAAATAACCATATTTGGGTTAAGGATTTTAATTAACTTTGCTGAGAATCTCAGATTCCCTAGTTAATTAGTTACCCGAGGAATTTGGGCAACTTATTCTATCTAGTTGGATGGGATTTCAATTTTCGCATCTTAATTTGAGAGTAATTTTCATATTTTGACTAAAATACCCCTGTTTAGAACTCATTTTTTCTCTCCCTTCCTCTTTTCACTTTTCTCTCCCTCTCGTTCCACTTCGACAATATTCTCCGTCCAGGATGATCTCCGTCTGGTACCATCTTCCGCTGGCATCCAGCCAGACGGGGTTTTGAAAGCCCAAATAGTAATGGCACAGTAGAATAGAGAATTGAAGAACTAACTAGCAAAGCAGAGGGCGATGAAGATAAGGTAGAGGCAGAGGAGGATTGAAGGCGGCGAGGGTGTAGTAGCCATGGCTTGAAGAGCTTAGCTTCCACCAATTAATCTTCGGTGTAGTAGAATAGAGAATCGAAGAACTAACTAGCAAAGCAGAGGGCGATGAAGATAAGGTAGAGGCAGAGGAGGATTGAAGGCGGCGAAGGTGTAGTAGCCATGGCTTGAAGAGCTTAGCTTCCACCAATTAATCTTCGGTGTTGTAGTAGTTTAAACTTTAAGGTAGATGTGCTTTTCTGGTTACTCTTAAAAATTTGTCAAGATAAGAAAAAATTTGGGGTATTGAGAGGGGTGATTTGGTAGATTCATATTGAAAGTTAATTAAAAGACAAAGGAAGGTTAATTAGAATTTCATTGTAAACCAAACAACTTTTTAAATAATTTCTCTGGAAACTAATGTCTGGGTTTAACTTTTCAATTCAGAAGTTAACATCCTTCAAGGTGCAAAATTAAGAAATAAGACAGCGCAATTAACACTCTATACGGCACCAAAAGGTGGAAGGAATTATGGTCATCCATCCCATGGATATGGTCCTGACATCAAGCGTAAACCAAATTCTTTAATTCACTTCAAGATAATGCATTTTAACCCAAAATTAGGAGGGAGATTTATGCTTGTACAAAGCATTAGGGAAGTTAAGTGATGAATATCCTTAAATTCCCAACAATGATAATGTTACTTTTGAATAAGACAAATATTCACATTATTCACTAATTATTAATAACAATCAAAATATGCAAGGCAATATTCAGTTTTAATTTATATCAAATCTACTACAAATGGCTGTTCAGTCTTAAGCCATAATTTTGTAATTAACCCTTTGAAGATGCCCAAGTTGATAACCGAAAGTCATGTGCTAATCCACCAGTCCATAGCTAGCCATGCAAACAAATCACCAGTACTTACCATGTGCCTTTACCATGTCTTCGGGGAACATGAATGGAAGATGCAATGAATTGTAGAATAAGGCCATTTATCATTTGTATACAAAAGAAAAACAAATACAAAGGCTGATTAATGATGCAAAATCATAACCATAGGTAAGTGTCTTGTTAGTTAGCTATTCGTAAGAAAGGACTGGTATAAACATATAAAACTTTATAAGATCATTTAACAAAGCTCATGGACCTTAAGATAATCTCAGATGTAAAACTTCACATTGCTCAACCAATTTCAAGATGGTCTACTTTCATTTAACTAGATTCCCACTTATTTTTAGTTGTATTTGCTGAATGTTGATATAAACGTAAAAAGAAATATAATTGGTAAGATATTAAACTCTCTGCAATTTTTTAATAATTTTCAAGAATAAGAACTCATGATCAGCCAAGGTAAATTGTTTAACCAATTTTGTTTTTCTAAATGTCAATTTTTGCAAGAAATTAAGTCTACTTAAGCGATTAAAACAATCTTATTAATAAGAATACAATGCAACAAAACTTGTTCACATCATTGTGTATCTGTGTAGAAAATAGGAGCAAAGATACTCACGGTGGCTATTTTTCTGAGCAAATAAAAAAATAATCACATGAAAGAATTTACCAAAAAACATTTTGTACTGCAAATACAATAATCAATTAGATCCAGCAATAAGCATGCCTTATCATAATTAAATTACTTGAAATTGTTCAATAAAAAAAAATGTACTTGAAATTGAATCTATACATACATGAATAAATTTTCAAAAGAGAAACAGTTTTTATCTTAAGCTCCGGACAAGTTATAAGGATACTCCTCGTCTCATTTGCGGGGTAGCACATGGTTACCAAACTATAGCAACTTTAACAGAAAATCAACCATATACTGCAAAAGTATAGGACTAATAGAATTTTTTTATTGCTGAAAATGATCTTTGTTTCCCATGGGTTAGCTCCCTATCCCATCAGGATCAAATTAGGAAATAGGCACTCTATGCTGATTAAGCCTAATTTGAAGACCATAAAGAAGGCCAATTAAATACTGGAAACTTGCAGCAAGCAACCCTCTTCATTTTCAACATTTAGCACATATATTGGTCTACAACACGGATATGTTTAAGAATAATGGACACCTCGCATGATAAAATTTGAAGTATTTATATATAATTTAAAAATTTGTATAGTATCTTATATGAGTATCTGATATGTGTTGGACATAAATATAGTTTATTTTGCAAAGTGTTTTCACTTTATAATTAATAGTGTATATTATGATAAATTGTCTTGCTATGACAGAGGAAAAAACCCGTAAAACAAATTTGTGTTCCAACAATCCTATGGTTGGAGTTTGTGATGATGCTTGCCAATTCCATTTAGGCTGCAAAATACTCAACTCGCACGCCTAAAGGCTTTAAACAAAAGAAAGTACAGAACGCGTATCAATGGGAGTTTAAATCATAGTAATTGTAAAATTGAATTAGATACTGAATCGGTAAAGGATCAGGCACGAGGTCACTAATTGAACTATTGGGTGACTAATTAAACTGGTTAAAATAATTATTTATAATTAAAAATTAATATATATTTATAAATTAAATTAAATATAATATATTTAAAAGACTGATATTAATAAATATAATATACTTCATTTTGATAAATAATATATAAATATAAATTTATAGAAAAATTACTATCAAATTTATAAAAATAAAATTAATTTTATAGAAAGAATTTAAGTTCAATTGTTTTAGGTTATTATTTCATTTTATAGAAAAAATAATCCAATTTTTTGAGCTGATTTGTCTCGTTGGCCTATTCACCACAAAGGGTTCAAGTGCTTACACCCTCAAGGAAGAGTATATTTGCAGAGATGTTACATTTACAAAAATTTCAATGCAACGTCAATCAATGTTATTGCTCATACCCACTTGCCATCTGCACAACCCCCTAAGGCACTACTAGTTCAAGAAGAACCTCACTCAGTCACTCAAGCTTTATCAAGCCCAGAATGGAAAGTTGCAAATGGTTGAAGAACACAGAGTTCTAATGAGAAATCAAACATGGAAATTGGTTGAGCTACCTCAAAATAGAAAATAAATGGGTATTTAGAGTTAAAAGAAATGCAAATGATTCTCTTCAAAAATACAAGGCAAGATTAGTTGTCAAAGGATTCCACCAACAAGAAGGGTATGACTATACTGAGACTTTTAGTCTTATAATAAAACCTACCACAATTATAATTATCTTCACTCTTGTTTTATCTAGGCAATGGAGCATTCATCAATTAGATGTAAACAATGCATTTTTAAATAGAGATTTACATGAAGAAATCTATATGCAACAACCCCTTAGGTTTGAATACACTAATGGAGCTTTGGTATGTACAATACAGAAGGCCTTATATGGTTTAAAGCAGGCACCAAGGGCATTGTTTTATAAACTCACTGCTACTCTTCACAAACTTGGCTTTACATCTAGTAAATGTGACTACTCATTATTTATCAAAGTCATTCCTTTGCATACCATGTATATTTTAGTCTATATAGATGATATTTTGGATACTGGTAGCTCCAACCCTTTCATCAATGACCTTATAGCTACTCTTAACAAGGAGTTTGCTCTTAAGGATCTTGGACTGATGAATTACTTCCATGGTGTTGAAATTAAAAGGCTGAAGGATGGTTCACTCCATTTATCACAAGATAAATACATTAAAGACCTATTGACTAAGGAAAAAATGTATGCTGCTAAGAGTTTACCTGCTCCAATTGCTGATTGTACTAAGCTAAGTAATGATGGCAGTGACAAGTTCTTTGATCCAAACATGTTTCGGTCTATAGTAGGGGCTCTTCAATATGCCACTATTACAAGGCCAAAACTATCATTTAGAGTGAACAGTGTGTCAATTCATGAAAAACCCTCTTGAGATTCATTGGAGAGATGTAAAACAGATACTTATATACTTATGTGGCACATTATCATATGGATTACATCTACAACAATCACAAGAATTACATTTAATAAGATATTGTGTTGCTGATTAGGCTGTTGATTTGGTGGAAAGAAGGTTAGTGTAACAACCCTAAAATTTAGTAATTCTCATTTATATATCGATTCTTAAAAGAAATAAATGAGTAGGGATGTAATTAAAATGTTTTAGGGATGAAAATGAAAACTTATTAATATTTTTTGGGTCAAATTGTAATTTTTTAAAAGTTTAGGGGTTAAAATGTAAATAATGAAATTTGCAAGGACTTCCTCTAACAATTAGTAAATTACTAATTGGACCTCCATCATTTATTAAAAAAAAAGACGGAAAGATTTTTGGGATAAATAAATAGTAAATAATAACTTTCTCTCTTTAGATTTGGAGTACCTTCGAACTTCCAATTTCAAAACTAAAGGTACTACTAGATTTAGGATGAAAAGTATTACGATATTGGCCGAATAATTTTTTAAATCGACCGTAGGATCGTCACAGATCGGAAGTAGAAAATATTAGAAAAATGTAAATTTTGAAACTCCTACTTATAGTTTTCAAATTGAAAATCTGACACCATAGATAGATTCAAGAAGTTGAAAAATCTCAGGATATGAAATTTTTTAGCCATCTGACAAATTTTTGTGCGTCGTAAATAGTAAATCTGATCGGCATGAATAATGATTTCGGCGGTAAATAGTATTTTCGACCGTAAATAGTGCCTGTAGTTGACCAGTGTTGACCAAGCTCTCAGATGTCAAATTTCGTGATTCTGAAGTCATTTCCTAGATTTTTGGACCCTTTGGACATGATTTTGAAGTTTATTTGGTCAAATTTGGATTGAAAAAGTATATTTTGGAGTTGTCCAACCTAAAACCTTACCTTGTGAGTAGATAATTCTTTCTATGACTGACCATATGCTCTTCTTAAATTTTAAATATATAATTGATTCTGTTTATAAGTTATTTATACTTTTATATGTCTCTGAAATGGATTAAATTACCTTATTTATTTGTGATTTGGCATATAGTTCAAGAAGAGTATGGTTTTAAAAAATAGATTTTTGAACTCATTGAATATGTGATTTTAAATGTATTTCTCATTATATGGTAAAGGAAATATATTGTGCATATGACATTGATATGTAAAGCTATAAGATTACCTTAGAAAAGGGGCATGTATATGTAATTACCCTGATTGGAAAGTTTCTAATAGAAGAATTGTATTGAGACTGAAAATTATAAATTTATACTAAAACTTCTGTTTTGGACGATATGGCATATGTGTAAATAATGATTTCTTTGGAGGAATCCTATTAGAAACAATGTTTGCTAATAGCAGGTGATATTAGCCCCAATACACCTTGACACCTCAGCTAGTAGAGGTAGTGCTAGCTTTGTCTGATGGCCAATATACGGGATATGATATATGAAGGAGAGCAGGATACCTCCTATCTGGGTGAGATGTTAACTATATGATATCTGATTTACCCTCCCTTGCTGTGTGCTTCAAAAAATGCCCATATTAGAGTCCTTTCGAGTGTCCTCTTAAATGATGGTAGGGCAAACCTTAACTGAAATGCTGAATTTAGGTAAATCCTATACTACCAAAGTACGGAATGACTTGAACTCTGATATGGTGGTTCTGATATGAGATCCTCCTAATGTTTTTATGAGAAATATTTTAATGCATAACAATATTTGAATAATGATCATACCATATTGCGTATGATTTTAGATATCTGAATGTGATTTGAACTAAGAATATTTGAAATGCGGGTCCCATATGAATGTACTTCTGAACTGTAACTTTCTATGTGATAAATTTTAATATATGAGTACATCCATATGTTGTCCTAAGAGATCATTGGAGGTATTATTTGCTTACTGAGTTACCAAACTCATTATACGATACTTTCACATTTTTCAGATAAGAATACAGAGTTTGGTCCTTCCCTTTCAAATAGTTCATTAGCTAGACAATATAATCTCTGGGTGAGCCTACTTTGTTTACAGGGTTCGTAGATTTTGGTTATATTGTACTTGTACTCTAGAGTAAGCTCTGAACGTTACATGCAGGATTCTTGCTTCTGTTGTTACTATGATATTTATAAAATTGGTCTGTATATTGTGTTTACATGAGAGAACCTATCTGTATCTATTTCTATAATTAACACTTGTATTATACCTATTATAGTAAAGATCTGTCTGTAAAGTATGTATTTCACATGCCCTTAAAAGTAAGGGTGTGACAAGTTGGTATCAGAGTAATAGGTTTTCCTATGGCTATCAGAACAAGAATTATATAGTAATACTTTGAGTATGGGTATGTAACCGCGGACATATTTATACTCACGGTGCTATTGTGGAATTCTATAGGGTGTCATCATTTTCTTCCTTTTGAATCTTATCCTTAGGTATGCAATGTATAAGTATCGATGCGTATGTCTTAGATGGTGCCTCTTGAGTGTAGACTATCAGTTCAGCTTTTAAACTCGTTTTGATGAATAATGATAAAGAGAACCCTCTTGGGTACAAAGAAAAAGAATTAGCTGAAAATAAGAAGATTTCATCCGAATACAAAGGTAATGGCTTGTTTGGATGTCAAGAATGTTTGAATTGGTTGTTTGATTTGCTTATGTGAAAAAATATGACGAATGACTAATACAATATTGATAGTTTATGGGTTATGATGTGATCGAGGTTGTTAACTTCAAGATAACGGTTTGTAATAAAGTGAATGTTTTGGAAATAGATGTAAATCTTTTATTGGATAGATGAATTGGAACCTATGTATATAAATGGATTTGGCAAGCTATGGGTTGATTGAATTTGAGAGTAAGGAATCTATGAAGATAATACTTTTAATGATAGATTTTTTTGTTATAAAGGAATGTTTGTATATGAAAATTTAAAATTTAAGGTATGCAAAATGGGCAATTCATGTGAAGAACTAATGGATAGACATAAGCTTTTCACGATTGATTGTTAAGACATTGCATAAGCATGTTAAAGAATAAAGTCAAAATAGGTTGACCTTGTTTAAGTGTTTTGAAGTGCGTTCTAACTAATATAGTATGAAGATGTCATCAATAGCATAAAAGGTTAGTAAAGGAGTTGCAAGTAGTGAATAATCAGTGGAAGCATGTACTCAGTAATTTAATTTCAACTTTAGCAACCCATAAGTTATTACAAAAAGGGTGCTATTGATATTTGGCAATGGTGAGAGATGTTGATATAAAGTATACGAATATAGATCAGGTTCTAGTGATTAAGGAATTTCTTGATGTGTTCCCAAAAGAATTGCCTGGATTACCCCAAAACGAGAAATATAATTTGATATTGATTTATTTCTTAGAACCCAACTAGTATCTATATTCATATATAGAATGATATCAATTGAACTTAAAAAAAATTGATTTGAGATCTGAATATCATCAATTAAGGATTAGGGAAGAAGATATTTCAAAAACATCTTTTAGGACTCGGTATGAGCACTATGAGTTTTTAATGATGTCATTTGGTTTAACAAATGCCCCAGCTGCATTCATGAATTTGATTAATAGAGTACTTAACCTATTCTTGTATCAATTTATTATTGTATTTATTAACGGTATATTAATATATTTCAAGAGTTTAGAGGATCATAAGTAATATTTGAAGATAGTTTTACAAATTTTGAGAGAGTATCAACTATATGATAATTTTTTAAAATGCGAATTCTGACTTAGTAGTGATACTTTCTTAGGACATGTCATTAGTAAGGATAGTATTCAATTAGACCCTAAGAAAGTAGAAGCGGTATAGCAATGTTCACATCTTACTACAACTGCAGATGAAGATCCAAGTTTAACTTACACTTTCTGCGGTTGTCTGTCTTCCAATCTATTTGAGTCATAATTGGATCAGGTACATGAACAAATACTTGTAAAACATCAATCAACTCTTCAATATTTGAAGCTGAGATAAGAATTCATCGTACTGAGTGTGAGATAAACTTTTGTTCCACAGCTTGATCAAGAAAAGATAACAGACTATCAAAGAAATGGTTAACATTTAATAAACCTATTGGTTTATGATGGATATTCAGTTGTGCCTAGGAGACTACTTGAAAAATCTCTTCCAAAATACCAAAACCCCCTAGTAAGGCAATGAAGGTATCAGTATTGCTCATCATTCTAACCATGCGCTCGTGCATGCAAGCTACTCTAAATTCTTCCCCAATTGTCTTCCCTATGATGTTTGATGTAGTTAGAGCTGTAAGAATAATATCTGGAACTTGACATCCTCCTATATGTGCAACTGTAGACACACACTCCATTAACCCACGGTTACCTCCACCATAGACTAAATGAATTTTTCTCTTGCCCAACACCATACCCAGATTTTGTGATGCTTTTACATACTCTCCATCTTTACCAGGATTAAAACCAAAAAAGATATAAATATTTCAAAAATGACGGAATACAGTTCCTTCCATAACTGTACTCACCCTAACTTTGAGTATGAAGGTAAAGATACTAATATGTGCATTTATAGAATTCAGAGAATGGCATACTTATAATAGCTATGCGAATAGGCTAGGTACAATTACAGTAACTATGTGAGCGGTTGGTGAATATAAGCTAAATTGAGAGTGAAAAATTCAAAAATAACGACACACATGCATATGTATAGTAGTGGTGATTGTGGAACATATTAAGCACATAAAGAGAAAAGGGTTAAGATATCACAAGAAAATTTCTTTTTTCTTGTTGTCCTTGATGAAGCATTGATGTCTTGATTATTGTAGAGAATTTGTAAGTGATATGCGTCATTGTATATATAAAAAAGAGTGAAAATGCAAACCAATTAGTTGTTGAAAATGGACAATCAAATGATTTATCTTGTTTTTTCCAATGTTCTTACCAGTCGACTATTAGTATTATTAAGTCGACTAGTTATTTTGAAATTTTTTAATTTGGATTGATTTATTTCATAGTTGATTGGCTACATCTGTTTTGAAGCAATCATCTGCATTCTACCAATTAACTATACACTTTTTAATTTTCACAAACTTTTATAAGCTCAGAAATAACTTCTTTTTCATGTGCTATTTTTCCCACTGAATAACAGTTATTAGATTTTGGCACATATATTCAAAACTTGCGGCCACCAATTTTAATTTTCTATCAATACTTTGTTTAAACTTTTGACTTTCTTTTGGGCACCGTTCTCTATTATGTTTTTCGTCTATTCTACTATATGCTCCTTCATTAATGTTTGGCATTAAATGCAAGGTTCTTTTCCTTCATTATAAGAAAAATTAATTTCTTTTCTTTGAAACTCAATTATTATAGTGTCCAAGTGGTTAGTAGGTTAAAGTAATGGAGAATATTTTGAGAACCATGTCTAAAAATAATATAAAGCGATCAAGGTATTTGTGTTAAGAGTTTATACCATGCTAAGTTTAGTCTAATATCTAGGATGTGAATTATGTTGAGATTAGTAATTTACGTGTGAATAATTGTTGAGAAAGGAGATTTCAGAAGAAGCCATAGATTGTGAATATGGATAACCCAATGTAATAAGAATATACTAAGATATGAAAAAATTGTACTAATATAATGGTAGCAAGAAGATACAAATGAAATATTTTTTGGTGTTTGGTATGTTAGTAAGTAAAAATTGAATATTTTGTTTCAGAAGAGCTATTCAGGAAGCCTAAGGATCTTTGTTAGATTATAGTATAGCTCATAGTAAATCTAAAAGATGCGTTTACGCATTAGAAGTTATGCTTCAAGTATCTTTATATAATTTTGGTGAAAGTTGGAAAAAGTTATTTGTCCTTAGTTAAACTTGCCATATCAGTAGTTATCAGGCCAATATATAAATGGTATCATTTAAGGTTTTACATGAAACATCGTAAGTCACCTAATAGGTGGATGAGTTTAGTAAAGTTGAGCTTTTGGAATCTAATTTGGAATAACATACAATAGATATAATATGACTAACCTAAATTGATGATGCTAGTTTGAGAACATGCTTCAAGCATATGTCTTCGAGTTTGGTGGGAGATTCCTTAGCAGAATTTGCCTATAATAAAATGATATTAGATGACTTAAAGACTTATGTAAAAGGTGGTACAAATTTTCTGTTAAATGATTCAGTGGGGTCTGACTTAATCTAAAATGACGTTGATATTAGGAAAAAATACAAGCAACCCAATACAAGTAAAAAAAATCTATAAAGACCATGAATGTTGAGCACTAGAAATTATCAGTTGATGACCAAATATTCTTGAAAGACTCACCCAAGAAAGAGGTAATGAGATTTGGAAAGAAGAAAAATATTAAATTCTAGTATATAGGCTCTTTTGAAATCTTGAACAAAGTAAGTATAATAGTATATCGCCTAGTCTTACCATTAGGATTAAGTGATATTGATAGAGTCTTTCTTTCATCAATGCTAAGGAAGTACCTATGAGATTCTTCTCATATTATCAGATTCCAAGAAATTCAATTGAACAAAAATTTGGCTTAATTATGAAGAAAAAACCGATGTTTATTGTTGATCGACAAGTGAAGGACTTATGTTTGAAGAAAATCCATCTGGTTAAGGTTATATGGCAAAATCACTCAAGTAAAGACACTTCTTATAAAATAAAGATGATATATAAAAGAGATATCCCTAATTTCTTGAGTAGTGAGGTTAATAACCATAATTTATGCCTTGACTTCATTCTCTACTTGTGATAGGATGGTTTAAAATTCGAAGATCGAATTTCTTAAGGGGGAGAATGTAACAACCCTAAAATTTAGTAATTCTCATTTATGTATAGATTATTAAAAGAAATAAATGAGTAAGGATGTAATTGAAAGGTTTTAGGGATGAAAATGAAAACTTATTAATATTTTTAGGGTCAAATTGTAATTTCTTAAAAGTTTAGGGGTTAAAATATAAATAATAAAATTTGTAAGGACTTTCTCTAACAATTAGCAAATTGTTAATTGGTCTTCCATCATTTATTAAAAAAAAAAGAGAGACAGAAAGATTTTCAGGACGAATGAATAATAAATAGTAACTTTCTCTCTGATTACTTTCTCTTTCTAGATCTGGAGTACCTTCGAACCTCTGATATCAAAACTAAGGGTACCACTAGATTCAAAATGAAGAGTACTACAATATTGGCTGAATAATTTTTCAAATCAGCTGTAGGACTGCTATAGATTGAAAGTAGAAAATTTTAGAAAAATATAAATTCTAAAACTTCTATTTATAGTCCTCAAATTAAAAATCTGACACCATAGATGGATTCAGAAGGTTGAAAAACCTCAGGATATGAAATTTTTCAGCCATCTAATAACTTTTTATGTGTCATGAACAGTAAATCTAGTCGACATGAATAGTGATTCTAGTGATGAATAGGAATTCTAACCGTAAATAGTGCCCATCAGTTGACTAGTGTTGACCAAGTTCTCAGATGTCAAATTTCACGATTCTGGAGTTATTTCCTAAGTTTTTGGACCTTCCGAACTCAATTTTGAAGTCTGTTTGGTGAAATTTAGTTTGAAAAAGTATATTTTGAGGTTGTCCAACCTAAAACCTTACCCTGTGAGTAGATAATTTTTTTTATAATTTACCATATACTCTTCTTGAACTTTAAATGAATAATTGATTCTGTTTACAAGTTATTTATACTTTTATATGTCTCTGAAATGGATTAAATTACCTGATTTATTTGCGATCTGGTATATAGTTCAAGAAGCGTATGATTTTAAAAAATGAATTTTTGAACTTATTGAGTATGTGATTTTAAATGTATTTCTCATAATATGGTAAAGGAAATATATTATGCAAGTGGCATTAATATGTAAAGCTATAAGATTGCATTGAAAAAAGGGCATGTATATGTAATTATCCTGATTAGAAAGTTTCTGATAGAGGAATTGTACTGAGACTAAAAATTCTAAATTTATACTAAAACCTCTAATTTGAACAATATGGCATATGTGTAAATAATGATTTCTATGGAGGAATCCTATTGGAAATATTGTTTGCTAATAGCAGATGATGTTAGCCCTAGTACACCTTGACACCTTAGCTATCAGGGATGGTGCTAGCCTTATGTGACGACCAATACATGGGATATGCTATGTGATAGAAAGCGGGATGCCTCCTATCTAGGCGAGATGCTGACTATATGATATGTGATTTACTCTCACTTACTGTGTGCTTAGGAAAATGCCTATATTAGAGTCCCTTTGCGTGTCCTCTTGAATGGTGGTAGGGTAAACTTTAGTTAGAATGTTAAGTTTAGGCAAATCTTACACCACCAAAGTATGGAAAGGCTTGAACTCTGATATGGTGGTTCTAATATGGGATCCTCCTAATGTTTTCAAGAGAAATATTTTTATGCATAACAATATTTGAATAATAATAATACCATATTGCATATGATTTTGGATATCTAAATGTGATTTGAACTAAGAATATTTGAAATGCGAGTCTCATATGAATGTACTTCTGAACTGTAATTTTCTATGTGATAATTTTAATATATGAGTACATCCATATGTTGACTTAAGAGGTCATAGGAGGTATTATCTACTCACTGAATTGTCAAACTCATTATACAATATTTCCACATTTTACAGATAAAAATACAGAGTTTGGTCCTTCCCCTTCAGATAATTGATCAGCTAGATAACATAATTTTTGGGTGAGCCTGCTTTATTTTCAGGGCTCGTAGATTTTAGTTATATTGTACTTGTACTCTAGAGTAAACTCTAAATGTCACAGGTAGGATCCTTACTTCTGTTGTTACTCTGATATTTATAAATTTGGTCTGTATATTGTGTTTACATGAGATAACCTATCTGTATCTGTTTTTATAATTGACGCTTGTATTATACCTATTATAGTAAAGATCTGTCCGTAAAGTATGTGTTTTATGTGTCCTTAAAAGTAGAGGTGTGACAGTTAGTATTTATATCCTGTATGTTCTTAGAAAAAAAAAATCTTATTTCCTAATGCTCTAAGATACAAGGTGTTGTTTCAAGGTCAAGCACAGAGGCTGAGTACCGCAACCTTACAAATATAGTGGTAAATATCATATGGATCACCTCCTTACTTCAAGAGTTAAAGGTTTCCTTACCATATGTTCCTACTATTATGTATGACAACCTAAATAATTTCCTTATTGTAACATCCTTAATTTCATTTCATTTATTAATAAAGGTATATAAATATTTAATGTAACATTCATAATTTTATTTCTTTTATTAATAAAGTTACATAAATAATTAATTAAGGAAATAAAATTTATTAGACAACTTTTAGATATCTAAGAAATATAATCCTTAGAAATTCTTCACCTTATGTGTTTGCATAGAAAATGTTTCTAACATTAAGGAAATAGGTAAAGAGAAAAAATCTAATAGAAAAAAATTAAAAATAACATACTAAAGAGAGGCAAAATTCTTGGGTAAGGAAAATAAATTTTTGTGAAGTAAGTAAATGTCTTAAAATTTCAAGAAAATTGGATTAGGGTAATTTTTCCTAATTCAAGACCTAGAGTTATTAAGTTTAACATCTCCACCCATAAATTGAACTTTCACCTATGGACATTTCATATAGAGTTTTTCCACTTCACATGAATTTCTAGCAAGCCAATAGGATAGCCCAAAAAAGAAATAAAACATAGATTTGGACTAGGATATAAAAGTTGGACCGATAGCCCAAAAATCATGAAAATGTGACCAAGTTCTTCATGAAAGGTAAAATTTCAGCTAAAGCAAAGGAAATGGGTAAGAATGAGCCCAAATCTAAGAAGAAGAAAAAAAGAATTATGTGAGGAAATAGTAGTGTAATAATAATCAAGATTAGGTCATATGGCATTAAGACAAAACATCTATATCCTGCATTCATAATTTCAACAAGTAGGTAATAATACATTGTTTTAGAAAAAACATCTATATCTTATATTCATAATTTCAACAAGTGGGTAATAATACATAGCATTATGACAAAACATCCTTATCTTACACAAATAATTTCAGCTAAGCAAGGGAGATTCAAGGGTTAAAAATTTGCCACCTAAAAAAGACAAACCTATCATACTTGATTAAGATAAAAGAAAAAGGAAATGAATCCCTAAATCAAAGGAACCTTATCCCTTGTCTTAAAAACACTTTAACATGATTTTCAAAATACAAATTCCCTTTTGCTATGCATATCTTGACTAAGGGAGAGAAAGACAAGAGCATGAGTTATTTTTTCCCAAAAAAATTCAAGTGCATCCTAATTATGATAAGGTAGACCCATGGTTATGAAAGGTGAACCACATGATAGTTTATTTAAGCAAAATCCACCCTTAGAACATTATAATTTCATCCAAGTGAGGGAGAGAAAAAAGCATAAGCAAGGTAGAGTGAGGAAGAAGAGAAAGAGAGGAGAAGAGAGGAATAAAGAGGAAGGAGAAGTCTAGAAGACTAAGTACTCAAGGTAAGTTAGCTTAATCTTCACTTGAATTTACCTTTCTTCTTTATTCTTGGAGTTTAAAAACTCACCATCCTTTTCTTATTTAACCTGCTAGAAAAGCTAAGAGAATGGAGGAATCTTGCTACTTCCTTCAAGAGGAAACAAGAACAAGAATTCAGTAAGTGAGTTAGGGAGATCTTTATGTAGGTTTAACAATATTTCTTTTCAGAAAAGCTTTAAAATTAGAAACATTTATATGAGATTTTGATCTTAGAACTTTGATGAAATTTACTATAATTGTTACCTGGATGATTGACCATGGATGTTGCTATATCATGTTACATGTCGATCTTGCAAATGATGTATGTTTGAATACTTAAGTTGGTGTAGAAAGTTCTGCATAGGTATGGCTATGGGTGACAAAATTTTAAAAATTTTATGCTTCTATTTTGTATATTTAAATATAGTGAAAAATTGATGAAATATGATTAGATGTAAATTAAGAAGAAAATGGAAGAGGACATAATAAAATGATGAACTAAAACCTTAGAAAATGTATGGTTAGGAAACTGGATTTCGGTGTAACTAGGGAAGCTTCTGTTTTTCAAATTCAGGGAAAAATCTGTTAGTAATTAAAAGAAATTGTTAATACAAAAAATATAGATATATGTATCATGGATTTTTAGCCACTAGAATCACTCAATTTGGAGTCCATATGAGGTAAATATGGTCAGATTATTAAGCAGTGGTCAGAAAATGGTTAACCAGGGAAGAATCTGTTAGGAAAGCTTCTGTGTTTGAATTTTTGGGAACATTATGTAAGAAATTAAAATAATTGGTTAACATAACAAATATAGATATATGGCTCACGGAAATTTAACCACTGGAATCACTCAATTTGGAGTTCATATGTTGAAGATATGGTCAGATTAGTAAGTAGATGTCAGAACTTACCCGAGAAGAAATAAAATTTAAATTGAGGGAGTACTATCACCATGATTCCTTACGATTTCCCTAAACTGTTCAACATAATAGTTTTAGATAATTGTTTTAGCTTTAAATGGACACCATGATCACCTAATTCGAAGTTAAAATGAGAGAGTTATGCTCTGATTAGTGAGAGAAGGTTGGGCAGAACAAAAATCTGCATTAAGGAATAACACAACATGGAGCATGGCCATGTTCCAAGGCACGACTAAGTCGTGTTCTGTGTTGGAAAGGGCATTTTGAAGCCTAAACCATGACTGTTTTATAGAAAATGGCCAAGCCGTGTTATAGGATACGTTTAGGTCGTGTTAAAAATTGGTAAAACTTATTTTCAACATTTTTTACCCTAAATGAACGTCATTAACTATAGGAAATGAATAGAAACCAAATTGAATAAGAATACCGTATTAAATTTGTGAGAACATGTGTTGGAAATGATATAAGTAGGAGGAAAGTGACTAGAGGCCAAGCATAAAGAAAATGAAAAGATAAAAATAATATTTAAAAAAGAAAAAGAATCTTATAAATGGAAATAATAAATAACTAGTGTATGCCATAGCCATTAAGATTGCATGAACTCTTTACCATATTAAGTGTGTAATTCTAACATGAAAATATTTTAAAGTGATATTTGAACGATTATGTTCATGTCATAATTACCAATGATTTTTGGTAATGATTATATTTTGATGAAAATTATGGCATGTGAGTATAATGAACATACTTGTTATTGAAATCATATTTTTGGCTATTAATGAGAAAAGAAAAGAAAATAAATAAGCACGGTCACATGGCGGTTTATGTGGTGCATCAGTAGAGGACACCCTACTAACAGCTATGGTTATGTTAATGAGAAAAGAAAGAGAAAGTGTGTCATGTTAGACAGAGCGAGAAAAGTCTGTACTGGAGAGTAGAAAGTACTCACCTTGATTGGAGTAACTTGATATGAAAATAAGTTGATAGTCATCATATGGTAATATAAAAATAGTTATTCATGTCATATATGTCATTACTATATGATTTTCATGTGTATAGATAAAGTGCATTCATGTAACCTAAGATATTTGCTGTAGCTTATACAGATGAACATGACATAATGATTTATATTGATGATAATTGTGATATATTGTTGAACCTACTGGGATTTAATTCTCCCTATATTTTCATATAATGTTCAGAAAATTAGTTTTGCAGAATTTTCTTTGACTCTAACTCTTAGTGTACGTTGGATCGAGTTACTTTATATTGGGCAAATCCCAAAAATTAATAAAGTGTTTGTGATCGAGTTGGCTAAGATCCCGGTGAAGATGCAACCACTTGCACCCGTATCCCCAAAACTGGTCAATATGGATGAATAAGATGTAGACATATATGTGTTTGATTTGTGTACGGATGTTGTTAATTAATGGTGTAAACTTTAATTATATTTGGTTAAATTAATTGAATGTTATTATGAGTTAAATAAAGGTAATGACTTCATGGACTTTAAATAATTTATATATATATATATATATATATATATATATATATATATATATCTGTGTGTGTGTAAAAAAAATAGAGTTGTTACACTTATGGCTACAAATCCGGTTCTTCATGCAAGAATTAAGCACATTGAACTTGATTTGTTCTTTGTGAGAGAAAAGGTACAACAGAAGCATATCCTTGTCAAGCACATCTCCTCTTATTTCTAGCTTGCTAATGTGTTGACCAAACCTCTTGCTGGAGCTCGGTTTTGTTATATAAGGACTCAGTTGGGAGTCCACCTTTTTCAAGGTAATCAAGTCAAAATCAGTATTGCAAAATCTAGTTTTAATTTCTCCATGACCAATATATCAGGAGCAGAAGATTCAATAGAAGATGAGTTTGGTTTTAAGAGAGGAATTGAAGGTGTTGAGGAGAGTTTGATTTCAGGGAAGGTAATATATATTAAACCAAGTCCAACAGGTCCATGTTCAGCTGGGTTTGGTTTCAGGGAAGGTGTTGAGGACCAAACACAAGTCCAGCAAGCACATCTATCTTAGACAGTGTTAGCAACATCAAATCAAATCCTTGAAATTGTTAAGTTACTATTATAATTATAGTTAGTTGGTTAGAGGAGTTGGCTTTGGTAGTTAGAATACTAAATAGCTGTTTAGCTTAGCATAATGTCTATATAAACTAATGTACTCTATATTATCAATCAAGAAAAATACAATCTACAAGATTTTCTTTCTGAACTAGAATTACACTTTCTTTTCATTTGATCATAATCATTTTACACCAGGTCACTAGTTGAATTAAATCAATTAATCTAAATCTTAAAACTATAATGTAAATTCATTCCTTGTCTATAAGTTGATATCATTGTACTAGAGTTGGCAGAGAGAGAAAGAGAGCAAAATAAGAAGAAGAAGAAGAAGAAAATAAAGTTAATATAGAAGTGGCAGAAAAATATAAGAAAAATTAAAAAATTTCTCAAGTTAGCTACGGTAAGCATTTGATTAGTGAAAGTCCGTATTTGATTAGTGAAAGTTAAAATTTGAATTGAGAAATAAGAAATCAGAAAACCTGCATTTGGAGAGTCTTAAGAAGATCTCCAAAGGCCAACAAAAATTATGGTTTGTGAAACACACAAATTAAGTACGACAAAACATGGCACACACGTATACATACACATACATATATGCAATTTTTTATATTCAAACTATTTAAAATAATTTAAAATCTATTAAATTGAAAAATTTTAAACTATATTATTTATATTATTCATGTAAATTTAAAAAAGAAATGCAGTCTCAAATCTCATTCTATATATATTTTGATTATTTTCTCCACTTTTTTGGGTCACCTCTATATATATATATTTAAACACATTTTAAACACGTTTTTACTCGTGTTGTCAATATATTGTTATAGTTTAGGTGTTACATGTTATATTTCTAAAATGATCTAAACATGCTTCTAAACTCAAAACAACTTGTATAAATCAAAGAAATGCGGAATAAAATTTATTTCACCAACCTACCGCCATTGCTTTCTTTCTCAAGTTGAAGGAGCTCTTCCAAGCTATATTTTGGTTTCTGTATATGGTGTACATTGATTTTCTGAGTTAACCAAAATAGCTCAGGGACCCTTCACTTATATTAATCATTCCAACAACTCTCACCATTATAGAGTTGTTGGATACAATAATAAAGATTAGTGGGAGACAATATAAGGATTAGTGGGAGACAAGTGGGTCATGACTTAATCTATCCATAATACAGATAATGATCTGTAATGAGATAAAGGACCACACAATAATTTACATTCTCCCACTTGGTCCGAATATCCTTAAATTTTTTAAGAAAGCCAAATACACGAATCATGGTGGTTGGTCCTCTATATTCAAGTATTACCTTCCATGTATTACAATGTATTTGTTTTCAAAAACTTTAATGAATAAGCCTTATGTTTATTCTGGATCCTCTTAATGTTGACTTTTCTCTAAACATAAATGTATATACAAAATGAGAAAATCAACTTAAACTGAATAAATGATTTATTACAATGATATATAATTTAAACATCAAATACTTAATATGGAATATAATCCCATTCTCATTACATGATCCCTAAAACTTATAGGTGGCATGCCTTTTGTCAGAGGATCAGCTATCATCAACTCAGTCTTAATGTGTTCAATGAAAACTTTATTTTCCTTGACACGTTCCCGAATCGCTAAGTATTTAATGTCGATGTGTTTACTTCGACTTTCACTTTTGTTATTCTTAACTAGAAAAACTGCAGCTGAGTTGTCACAATACATTCTCAATGGCCTAGAAATTGAATCCACAATTCTAAAACTAGTAATAAAGCCCTTGAGCCATACACCATGTGAAGTTGCCTCAAAACAAGATACAAATTCAGCCTCCATGGTAGAAGTGGCAGTTAATTTCTGTTTTGCACTTCTCCAAGATACGGCTCCGCCAGCAAACATAAAGATGTATCCTGATGTTGATTTTCGTGAATCAATACATCCTACAAAATCTGCATCTGAGTAGCCAATTACTTCAAGATTTTCAGTTCGTTTGTATGTCAACATGTAATTTTTAGTACCCTTAAGGTACCGCATCACCTTCTTGACAGCTTTCCAATGGTCTATTTCTGGATTACTCTGATATCTGCCTAACATTCCAACTATGAAAGCAATGTCAGGTCTTGTGCAAACCTGAGCATACATAAGGCTCCCAACAGCAGAGGCATTAGGAATGTTACGCATCTATTCTCTCTCTAAATCATTTTGCGGACATTGGTTTAAATGGAACTTATCACCCTTCACAATTGATGCTATACTTGGTGAACAATCTTTCATTTGAAACCTCTCTAAGACCTTATTAATATAGGCTTCTTGTGATAGACCCAAGATACATTGAGTTCTATCTCTATGGATCTTAATGCTAATGACATAAGATGCATCACCCAAATCTTTCATGTCACAATTCTTAGAGAGAAATTGTTTTATCTCATATAGCAATCTCTTATCATTTTGATTAAATTGATCAACTTGTGGAAACTCAATGACTGGTTGTTCAGCATCTGTTTGTACTTGAGGGGTGCTATGAACAATAACCAATCTGTCACTTGAAGTGGAAGGTTAAGGCTGTATATGATCATGTGAAGAAACTGAGTTCCTGAACTGATCACTCCCACTGATCAAGTCATTCTCAAGAAATTTAGCATTTCTTGATTCTACTATCCTAGTTGTGTGAGATGGACAATAAAACTTATAACCTTTGGACCTTTCGGCATATCCAATGAAATATCCACTAATGGTCCTCGGGTCCAGTTTCTTCTCTTGTGGTTTATATATCCTCACTTCAGACAGAAATCCCCAAACGCATATGTCGTAAACTCAGTTTCCAACCTTTCCATAATTCAAAAGGTGTCTTTTGGACAACCTTAGTTGGAACTCAGTTTAATATATACACAGCCGTCTTTAGTGCTTCAGTCCACAAGGATTTAGGAAGATTGGAGTTGCTAAGCATACTCCGCACCATGTCCAATAATGTTCGGTTTCTTCTTTCTGCAATACCATTTTGGTCTAGAGAACCAGGCATAGTATATTGGGCAACAATCCTATGCTCTTGAAGAAACTTAGCAAAGGGACCAAGTGTTTGTCCATTCTCTGTATATCTACCATAATATTCTCCACCTCTATCTGATTTCACTATCTTTATTTGCTTTCCGCATTAGTTCTCAACTTCAGTCTTAAAGACTTTGAAGGCATCCAATGCTTCATTTTTATTATGAAGCAAATAGATATACATATATCGTGAGTAATCATCTATAAAGGTGATGAAATATTTCTGACCATGCGCAGCCATGTCTGGACAGCATATATCAATATGAATGATCTCTAATATGTTCAAACTCCTATTAGCACCTTTCTTAGACATGTTGGTCTGTTTTCCCTTAATGCAGTCCACATAAGTTTCAAAGTCAGTAAAATCTAGAGTATTAAGTACCCTATCTTTTACTAACCTCTTAATTGTCTGTATAGAGATGTGTCCTAATCTCTGATGCCATAACATAGAAGAATTCTCGTTAATATTACATCGTTTAGAACCAGTTTGAACTTGCATTGAACAATAAGTAGCATCGCTTTGTAAATTAAGACGATAAAGACCATCAGACAAAATACCATTCCCAACACAATCAGAATTATATAGTAAACTAAATGATGTGTCTTTAAAGTTAAAGGAATATCCAAATGGCACAAGTCTGGAAATAGAAATCAAGTTTCGTGAGAAACTTGGTACATAAAAGGTCCTTTCTAAGTTTAAAACATAGCCACTACTTAAAGTTAAAATGCAAGTTCCAATTGCTTCCACATGTGAGCCCATCTTGTTGCCTGATAAGAAGCTCTCCTCACTTCCCACTGGTTTCCTTAGGTTTTGCATACCCTGCAAAGAGTTTGTAATATGGATTGTTGATCCAGAGTCAATCCACCAGGTGTTAATATTAACATTAGCCATATTAGATTCATAACAAACAAATGAGATTAATTTATCTTTCTTCTCTAGCCATTTTTGAAATTTGATGTATTCCTTTTTCATGTGTCCCTTTTTTTTACAGAAAAAACACTTCGCTTCCTTTTTAATATCAGCTTAAGGTGGTATTTTACCTTTCTCCTTCTGATTAGCTTGAGACTTATTAGGTTTGTTCTTCCCCCGATTTGTTGTCAGTAATGCACTCTCACCCTTCTCCATCACTAACCTTTCTTCTTCTTGAACACACATGATCATTAATTCATTAATTGATCATTTGTCTTTATGTGTGTTATAAGAAATCTTGAAAGGCCCGTACTCTTGCGAAAGAGTGTTCAGAATGTAGTGCACCAGGAAGGACTCCAACATATCAACCTCGAGTTTTTTAAGTTGAGCTGAAATGTCACGTATTTGCATTATGTGCTCGCGCACACCTCTTATACTGGTGAGTCGAATAAAAGAGAATTTCTTGATTAGGGTGCTTGCTAAGGCCTTCTCAGAAGTGACGAATTGTTCGTCAACAGCTTTTAGCAAATCTCGGACCTTCTCATGCTGATCAACAGAACCACGTATACCGGCGGTAATTTTTGTCTTGATGAACATCACACTGAGCCGATTGGATCCCTCCCATCGCTCATATAGTGCAATTTCCGCCAAAGTGCTCTTGTCAGATATTGCAGGTGGTTCGTCTTTTCTTATAGCATAGTCTATGTCCATCCACCCTAGATGGAGAAGAATTCTTTCTTTCCACATCTTATAATTATCTCCTTTAAATTCAGGAATATCACAACGGATATCAGAGAAACTAGTAGACTGAGTAACTGTATAAAATCCAAAAGTTTATGTCAAAATTTTGAGGTTTATTAATCTATATTTCATGTATTACCAATATAAACATGTATATATATAAATCTAGTGACATAAAAATTGCCTGTGGGCTAAATTTTTAATTCAAGTAGATTCATTTATATTTTATGATGGAATTATCAAATTATGTACTTAATTTCATATCTTATGGATACTTTATGAAAATAATTTAATTTTTCTATCTAAATATCTTTATGATAAAACTATCAAATTATATACCAATTCATAACTCTTGTGGGTAAATTATGAAAATAATTTGACATTTTATCCTAATTAATTATATAAATATAATAAAAATTCCTGTGGGATAAATTTTATTATATTAAATATAATTAATTACAATATTATGCCTAATTCCTTATGTGATCCTAAATAAAATTAATATATAATATTAATTAATTAAAGATGCTGTGGCCAATCCCTAATTAATTAATATTATAAGAATCACTAGACATATTATTAAATTTTATGAGAATCATCTTAAATTACATACATTCTAATATTATCAAAACTTAATGATATATTAGAGCATATAAATAATTATCTCATAAATAAATAAAAATTGCATAATTAAATTAAATATTATGCACAAAATACTCATTCTTTATAGCATGAAAATAAAACATAAAAATTATTCATGCATCATAAGAGTATTTAATCTAAATTGCATGTATATAAAATAACATAATAATATATATACATACACATAAAATATTTCAAAGAATTATAAATCATGGTAATAAAAATTAAAGAAAATATTATTTTGATTATTCAAAACCCTTAACAATATTTTCCTGCCAAACATAAATTAATAAACACCCACGGCCTAGTGGCAGAATGCCATTTCACTTTGTCTAAATGCTGCGGGTTCAATTCCTGCAGATGCAATTTTTTCATGTGCATTTTTACTTAAGTTATTAAATATAATAATTAGCATAACTTATACTAAATAAGCATTACAACTTAGCGGTCAAAACAGGCTCCTGAAGGCTTCAGGGGCGCGGGTTCAAGTCTGGGTAAGGCCGCCTCAAGTTTTTTTTTTTTGTGTGCAATTTTATGGAAGGTGTTAAATATAAAATTAGCACAATCTATATCGAAGAAGGTTAACAGCCCAACGGCCAAATTGCTCAACACCCTTGCAAGGGGGCGCAGGTTCAAGTTTGGGGAAGGCCAGCTCTAGATTTTTTATGTGCATATTTTATGTAAGGTTTATATAATAAAATCAGCACAAATAAAAATGAAGAAACGCTATAGTGTAGTGGCAAAACGTGCATATTATTTCCGAAGAAGACGCGGGTTCAAGACTAGTGAAGGCACCCGCTTGGTTTTTTTTTTTTGACAAAAGTACTATTCATCTTTTTCTTCCTTAGACGGGTCACGAAAACCCGGTTAAAACCCGCGAAAAACTTGAATAAAATCTGTCTTTTTCTCCTCATTTTGACCACCAAAAATCATGTATTATATATCGAAATGATCAGAAAACAATTTCTAAATGATTCATGATCTCAAATAGCATTCAAAACGTTGATAAAATTTTAGCAAAATAATGAACAATATCCATATATTCAAAAGCAAGGCAGAGGTCATTTTGGTCTCTAATACCAACTGTTAGATTTCTAAAATGATTTAAACATGCTTCTAAACTCAAAACAACATGTATAAATCAAAGAAATGCGGAATAAAATTTATTTCACCAACCTCCCGCTATTGCTTTCTTTTTCAAGTTGAAGGAGCTCTTCCAAGCTATCTTTTGGTTTCTGTATATGGTGTACACTGATTTTCTGAGTTAACCAAAATAGCTCAGGGACCCTTCACTTATATTAATCATTTCAACAACTCTCACCATTATAGAGTTGTTGGATACAATAATAAAGATTAGTGGGAGACAAGATAAGGATTAGTGGGAGACAAGTGGGTCATGACTTAATCTATCCATAATACAGATAATGATCTGTAATGAGATAAATGACCACACAATAATTTACATTACACACATATTTGAAATGACAACACACATCAAAATAAGTGTGTTTATGATTTATAAATTACCATTACTATGTAATCAAAATGCAGCGTTTTCAATCGGGGAAACATACTATAATCAATAAAGAAGCTCAACTAGCTAGTATTTATGAATACAAATAGTATGCTTCTATGACATAGGCAAAAACTGATTTTAGCCGTTGAATGTACAATATTGAATTAAATTTAAGTTAAAATACAATTTATTTATCTAAATTCGATATGGTTTTATCAAATATATTTCAAAATCACTAATCCCTTTCTTCTTAACTGATCGAACTTTAATATTCTTTTCCCTCACCCAAATCTTATTTGATTCATCAATTTTTCTAAATTTCTTTCAATTTTATCTTAAAACCTTTGACACTTCTGTTCCAAAGTAAGATCCACAATTCTCAAATTCTTTCCCAATTCTTCAATCTGGCATTGTCAATTTCCCCAAAGTTTATCCAATTCTATCTCAACATTCATAACCCCTCTCTTTCTAATCAAGCTCCCCGTACACTCTCCAAATTCATGCCATTCCCCAAATTATTGCTTAATGTTTTCAGTCTAACATCCCAATTTCTTCAAATTTATCACAATTTTGTATCAATATTTTTAACTCTCTTTCTTCCCATCCAAGTTCCGAGCTCTAAAATCCTCCAAATTTTATCCATTCCCAAATTATATCAACATTTTAACTCTCTTTCTTCCCATCCAAGTTCCAAGCTCCAAAATCCTCCAAATCTTGTCCATTCCCAAATTCTTGGACAACTGTTCACTCTAACTTCTTCAAATTCTTGCCTTGTCCATTAATTCTTATTGTTCAAAGTGATTTTTAAGATAAAATTGAAAGAAATTTAAAATTAGTTAGAATTTAAGGATTTCCATTTAATGTTTAATGAGATTAAAGCACACGGTAATGCCAACTTCAAAATAGCATAATGTTAACTTCTAAATAATAGGATAGAAAAATAAAAACAACCCAAATCACAAGACAATAAACTGTATTTTACATTAAAATTTATTACAAGGCGTTTTTTTTTTAATTCTATCAAAAGGCCATCGGTACAATATTAAAAAGTTTCACTAAAAATTTCTTTGTACACTCTAATATAAAATTTGAATAAAAATAACACTGCTTAAGTTAATGTGCTACTTTGGCTATTAAAATATCAGGTCAACTGCACAGTGCACACCAAAGCTGACTGGTAGTAATAATGAAATGCACTCACCAACGCGCCTTCAAAGCGTCGTTCCCCCCCTACCAACCCGCCCTGCCACGATTCATTAATTATTAAGGATTCCTCACATTGGCATCTCATTCACCTTTAAATTCGCCACCATAACCCCATAACCTCAACGCACAGCTCAACTCCTCTCTTTCTTTCACTCTGCTAGGTCTTTCTGATTATCAAATCTTCTCGTCAACCAATTGCTATGGCACCGCCGTCCGTCACCGCCGTTCAGGTGGAAAACGTTGAGTTTCCACCCTCTGTGAAAGCTCCAGGGTCCAAAAAAAGCTTCTTCCTCGGCGGAGCAGGGGTGAGGGGGCTGCAAATCCAGGATAACTTTGTGAAGTTCACGGCCATAGGAGTGTACCTGGAGAATAACGCCGTTCCCGTGCTCGCTGGTAAATGGAAAGGGAAGAGTCCGGAGGCGTTATCGGATTCTATCGAGTTCTTTAGAGATATCGTTACAGGTAATGGAACATCAATCCTCTTTTTCTGCTATCTTCTTAGATCTTTAATTGTTCGAATATCCGGACATAGCTGGATCTTAGGCTCCTTTTTAAAAGCAAACATTTACACTGGGTGATGGGTATTTTGGTAATTTGACAGAAGTTGACTTTATAGATTGAATCTGGACCGACCAATATGCTTAAATGGATTCGATCGTGGCTTTAAAGCCAATTCTAGTTCTGTTTTGTCACTGCTGTAAATTACTATCGCTAATAATATTCTTATTATAAATGATTTTTTTATTATAAAATATATATAAATATTTTTAAAAAACAAAAAAAAAATATTTTTTAGTTAATATTTTTATTTTATTATAAAATATACACGTATTTTTTAAAAAATAGAAATGAAATATCTTCTTTTCTTTTATATTTTTAATATACAGTCTTTTCTTCTATTATTATAAAAATACAGTTGAATTTATCTTAAAAATACTTTTTATAAAAAAGATAAAAAAATAAATAATTATTATCTTAATTTTTTTTAAATTTTTTTACTAAATTTTGAAGTTAACAAAATTGTTATTTTAATAGTTCAAATTATTTTATAATTATCTTAAAAATAAATAATTGATATTAAAAAATGATAAATTTAAAAAATTACAAAAGTGTTATTTTATTTTATTATTATTTTTTATATTTTGATTTTCAAGAAAAATTGTATATACATTTTTTATAATAAAAAGATGAGTAGTAGCTATTAATAACATTTTTTATTTTTTATTTTAAAATAAATTTGTATATACTTTTAAAATAAATTAATTAAATGATAAATATATTAATAAAAAAAAGAAAGTAATTTATTTTAATTATTATTTAACGTGAAATATATGAGATTTCGCGATGACATTTTCAAGGTCCTTATTTAATGCGGAATATATGAGCTTCCGTGGCGAAGACATTTTCAAGCGCCGAACTAATTGACCCTGTTTGCTCTAATTTGTCTAATATTATTTTGTTAATATTTCATTTTTTTCATATATAATAATAATATCTCCACCTAACTATTTCTTGGTTGATGGTGTCCTAAGACACATAAAAAAAAAGTTATTATTAAGTTTATTACGTAAAAAATATCTAATTTTTATTATTTCTAATGGGATTACCATCCGCCCCTGCTTTGCTAACTGGGAAAAAATAACCATCTATAGCTATATGCTTAGTTATTAAACAGTACGTTTTCAGAAAGTTACAATATTGCAAAAAAGGAAGAAAAAAAAAATATTGGCCATAATTTACCATTAACAGAATCTGCTGCTATTGACAAGTGAAGTAACTGATTAAGTGATTTAATCACATTTTTCTTAGTATCGTAAATGTGTATAATTATGACAGAGATATATAAAACTTAATAGTGTTTTTTATATGATGCATATAGGATGAAAGATTCGAGAGAATTTAAAATGGAAGATTTATCATCTTTTGTCTGTTAACTTTTGTCTGATGAGCATAAATAATATATATATTTTTCTCTGCAGGTACGTTTGAGAAATTTATGCAGGTGACAATGATCTTGCCATTGACTGGTCAGCAATATGCAGAGAAGGTGTCAGAAAATTGTGTGGCCATTTGGAAATCTCTTGGGCTTTACACTGATGAAGAAGGCAAAGCTATTGAAAAGTTTGTTTCAGTCTTCAAAGATGAAACGTTCCCACCCGGCGCCTCTATCCTTTTCACACAATCTCCCAAAGGATCACTAACGGTTAGTCATTTCAAAATTTGGAGTCATATCATCCCTTTTTTTCTTCTAACTTAGAAAGAAATTTCTCCAAGCCTGAGGCATGGAAAGTGAGGAAAGGAAGAGTAGGGATCAAACAAACAAGAAGCAAAAGTTAATGGCTGGTGCCATATATGAGCTATGAGTTCATTACTGTTGTTTGTCATCACCATTATAATATCTTACAATACTATGTAATGCTTCACCTGCCTTTTTGGAAAATTATTTAACTCGGCTATTAGGAATCCCAAATGGTTGTTAACAGTGAAGGCAAACATGTTATTTGAGATGAATACTCATATGTTTGAATCTTAGTTTTGTTACTAATGAACTAATAGGTAAAGTGGTACCGGACTGGTCTCTAGAGCTAAGTATTCTTGTTTGAATCTCAATAGGAGCTAAATGAAAAAAAATAAAAAATCCTAGTTTTGTTTATTCTTAAAACCAAATGGCAAGAAGTTTCCATGTAAATAGTCATAGGTGGATGGTCCACCGTTGACCATATTGAAGAAGTAGCTTAATCGAGATCTACGCATGTTATTTTCTAATTAATTTAGATGCATCAATTTTCCTTGTCTATTCAATTTTGTGTCCATAGTTATTAGCTATCGGTCAATTAATGATCTTTCTTGGTAATTTTATTAATCTCAAATTATTGATATGTCATCTTTCTTTTCTTTTCTTGATTCTAAACAGATAAGTTTCTCTAAAGATGG